>CM042084.1:23939501-25139501 GCA_023512835.1 Taxillus chinensis
TAATAATAATTAATAAAAATGAAATAACAATAATAATAATGAGGAGTGAAGGGGCCAGCCGACTGGGACTCCCAATGCCCTTGGATCCAAAGCTATAAACCCGACCAGCCTGCTCGAGCACTAGCCAGCATATGAGAAAAGTGAGAGGCCACCAAGCTGGGAAAACATAATAGACTTTCCCAAACTAACAAGGGACAATTCCCAAAGACTTCCAACACACCTAGGACAACATAAGATGGTATAGAACTTGGGAAACAACAGTCCATGATAACTTTGAACATACAAGGAGACCCTCACAAGCAAGTCCTGGAACTGAGTGCTTGCAAGAACTAAAATGAAAGAGAACAAAACCAACAAAAAGCACAATAGGGAAATAACTACCAGCTAGTAATTCCAAAACATGGCAAGCAATAAATAATCATACAAACAGAAAAAGAACACATGCGTAGCCCAAACAACGCGACCAAGGAGTGATCGTGCACAACACTACCAACACGGCCGCCAAGGGGAAAACACCCAAGTTTCTTAACCCGTAGCGGCGGCAGTAAAGGTTTCCCAAGCCAAACTTGAAGCGGAATGCTTGAAAGAGCTGAAAGAAAGACAAAAACAATTCAAAACTTTGGTTGGTCCATTCTGTCCATTCAACACTACCTACTCATGAAATACACACCCAAACACTTTTCTTCTCTTCGTTGAATAGTCTCTGAACATACAACCGAGCAAAAGAGAGAGAGAGAGAGAGACAGCGAAGAAGGTACAGAAGAAAAAGAAAACCAACTGGGAGACAAAACCACTTCACTTAGTTATATACACAGCTAGGATTGAACGAAATTAAAAATAGGAAAACAAAAAAACAAAAAAAATCAACATTGCCCCCTCAATTGATCGATTGTGTATTTGCCATGAATTCGTGTAAACCGATCGTATTTGTCTCATCATTTGTCTTACAAATCCGCATCATATGTAATATAATTAGTAAAGTGTTCTCTGTTAGTATATAAAGGTATATATTAATTGCTTAAATGTTTATTGGTATATACACTATTTTTACATACGAATTTATATAAATCATTGGTATAAGACACTTTCTCTTGTAGTTTAATAAAAAAAACTTCCCCTTATTAGTTTTTTAAAAATATATTTTATATTTGATTGAATGATATCTTTAGAAAATATTCAATGAATTAATTAAGAAATTGATCAAAAGGCAATTTAATATAACACAGGGCATGGATTACTCAGAACAAAGGGTTTATGTTCACGAGAAACAAGGGGACATTGGGAAACGAAATTAAGTTGGGAAACCAACATTCTAGATGAAGAACAAACCCTTTTGGGTATTCTTCGGAATAACATGTCAGATTAAATTGTGGGACAAGATTCAACAACATTAATAGACATCTGGCATCAACGTATGACAAATAGAAGTTTAATTTGATAAAATTTGTCAAGAAAACAACATCAATATACACACCCAAATACTTTTCTTCTCTTCTATTGAATACGTCTCTGAGCAAAACAGAGAGAGAGAGAGAGAGAGAGAGAGAGAGAGAGAGAGAGAGAGAGAGAGAGAGAGAGAGAGAGAGGCGGCGAAGAAAAACAAATAGGGAGACAAAACCATTCACTTATTTGAAAGGAATTAAAAACACGAAAAAAATGAAAAAAAAAACAAAAAAATCAACATTGCCCCTGACTATGTAAACTGACTGTCTAAACCGTCTTCATTTGTCCTGCGATCACCTTTTTATCAGTTTTCAATTTCCAAAATCTAATTCTCAAAAGAAAAAAATATTTTTGCTTGATTACCTTTGGCAATTTGTCACCGAAACTGGCCAAGAACGCTTTGGCTGACTTGAGCAGCTTTTGAAATGGCCCTTTGTATTTCTCAGGAGCAGCAGCCATTATCCTTATCTCCTTACGCATGCTTGCTTTGGGTTGATGCTTAATGCGTGGAAGATGATTTGTTTTCCCTAGTCATTTCTGGGCTAGCGCCCATGCAGTAGCCAAGCGCCACTTCTTCCATCCCGATTGACTTCCCATTTCTGTTCACAAAAGAAAAATTAACTCACTGCTACGAATTGAAGAATCGGACCATATATACAATACATAGAGAGAAAGAATCAAGATCTACTTAAATAAATTTCTGAACATCGCTCCACAGTAATTAAAGATCTACTTTACAAAAATAGGATCAAGAACCAAAGAAATTTAAATAGGATCAAGAACCAAAGCAAGAATCGAGGGAGAGAGAGAGATTTAGACTTGCCTTGCTGCTACGACAAACTGATGCTACTACGAATGGACAACGAGCCTTGCTGCTATGACAAACTGATGCTACGACGAACTGTCACGACCCGAGCAGCGTGGTGCTGGCGGGACGTTTCTTAGTGGCACGATTCAGGAATGGATTCGTGCTACGTAAAGGAGAGGGGTTGGTTGAAGCGTAGATGGTGTGCAGCGAGAAGGTTCCAGGCAGTTCGTGGAGGAGAACGGATGGAACCCCTTCGAGTTCGGACGTGCCGACCCGGTTGAATGCGGGGAGCACGCCGCTAGTCGAGGACTTGACGTTGAAGAAGGGATTTGGCCATCCTTACACAAACCGGTCGGGAACCGGAGCCGTTCTCCCGATGAGCCCGGTGGCCGGCGAAACCAGTCTACGTGCGCTTCAACCCTCAAAGGCTAAACTTAGCGGACCGTGGATAGAGAAGCTAAGTGCCGCAAGGGGTTGAGAGGCGCAGAAATCCGACCCCGTGACAAGTGGTATCGAGCCGAACCGGCCCGTATCCTGAAGACTCGCCGAGCACTCTCGCGAGCAGCGTGATCCCAAGGTGGGAGCTCACGAGAGGTGAGTCGACCGATAGTGTCTTGCACGCCTTGCGTCCATAGAGTTGGAGTATCCTAGAGTGTGATACGAGTTGGGCAAGGGAGTACGAAGGAGCGCGTCGGAGCGATCTTGGAAGCCTCCTATCCTTTGGACATTGGGCGAGTGGGCGAGCATCTTGGTAAAGGTGTTGCAACCTGCGGGGAAGCGATGTCCAAGGCGTTGACATTGGGCGAGTGGGAGGGCGTCGAGGTAACGATGCCATCGCCTGCGGGGAAGCGATGTCGACAAGCGCAACGAGGACGTTGCGAGGATTGGGTGGAGGAGAATGTCACGACCCGAGCAGCGTGGTCTGGCGGGACGTTTCTTAGTGGCACGATTCAGGAATGGATTCGTGCTACGTAAAGGAGAGGGGTTGGTTGAAGCGTAGATGGTGTGCGGCGAGAAGGTTCCCGGCGGTTCGTGGAGGAGAACGGATGGAACCCCTTCGGAGTTCGACGTGCCGACCCGGTTGAATGCGGGGAGCACGCCGCTAGTCGAGGACTTGACGTTGAAGAAGGGATTTGGCCATCCTTACACAAACCGGTCGGGAACCGGAGCCGTTCTCCTGATGAGCCCAGTAGGGGCGAAACCAGTCTACGTGCGCTTCAACCCTCAAAGGCTAAACTTAGCGGACCGTGGATAGAGAAGCTAAGTGCCGCAAGGGGTTGAGAGGCGCAGGAAATCTGACCCCGTGACAGAACGGACAACGAGCTTTATTGCTGCGACAAAAATGGAATCAAGAACCAAAGAAATTAAAATAGGATCAAGAACCAAAGCAAGAATCGAGGGAGAGAGAGAGATTTAGACTTGCCTTGTTGCTACGACAAACCGATGAATAGTTGGCTTGTTTATATTTAGTACAAAGGAGCTATCACGACGTATAGATAAAGTTATACTTCATGTCACATGCAGTTCCCATCCAACTAAAGAAATTCCATCATACTCCTTGAATAACCCATCAAAGGTTCAATCCATTGCATTTTCGGATTAAGAATTTCCGAAATTAGTTAATTTGCTTAAATTAAGTGACCCGTGCATACAACCGTAACTTATGTACTAACCGAAATGCCAAAAAAACAAACAGAAAAATCACAAATTTTCTTATGGAAGAACAGAAAAGAAGAAGAAGAAGCAATAAGGTCAAACTCATTAGATCCTACTCAAGAAGACATAAATATGGGAAACTGTATTGCAACAGAAAGAGATTAGTTTTACGATGTAGAGAAGCTAACAGCAGCCACTGGTTTCCATGCTCCCTCACTTGCCACAAAAAGGGAAGAGAGGGAAAGCGCTTGGAGTACAAAGGCGTCGTCGAGCGAACAGACTGGCGATGCTCGATAACAGCCTTCGGATATTTACAAGAATGCCATTTCCACGTGTGTCATTTGACACCCGGGTTGTTGGTCCCATCAACAAAGTTCACCGAAGTCTAATACGGATGACGTCAATAGATACTTCATGTCACATGCAGTTCCCATCCAACTAAAGAAATTCCATCATACTCCTTGAATAACCCATCAAAGGTTCAATCCATTGCATTTTCGGATTAGGAATTTCCGAAATTAGTTAATTTGCTTAAATTAAGTGACCCGTGCATACAACCGACTGTACCAACCGAAATGCCAAAAAAACAAACAGAAAAATCACAAATTTTCTTATTGAAGAACAGAAAAGAAGAAGAAGAAGCAATAAGGTCAAACTCATTAGATCCTACTCAAGAAGACATAAATATGGGAAACTGTATTGCAACAGAAAGAGATTAGTTTTACGATGCAGAGAAGCTAACAGCAGCCACTGGTTTCCATGCTCCCTCACTTGCCACAAAAAGGGAAGAGAGGGAAAGCGCTTGGAGTACAGAGGCGTCGTCGAGCGAACAGACTAGCGATGCCCGATAACAGCCTTCGAATATTTACAAGAATGCCATTTCCACGTGTGTCATTTGACACCCGGGTTGTTGGTCCCATCAACAAAGTCCACCGAAGTCTAATACGGATGACGTCAATAGATCCTTCACTGATGACGTTAGTAGACCCATTATGATGACGTCAGTAAATCCAACGGATCTGCTGCGATAATCCAATGACATTGCCAATCGGACGGTAGATGCTGGTTTCTAGCTATTTGGCGTCAGTTAGTTTTAAACCCAGTGTAAGTATTAGCCGTGGGGTACGGACCAATGACGTTGTTACTGGATATTATATCATTATTACTAGCTAAATTGGAAGATAATCGTGTTTAAGCATTAATTAATTATAGATGAAAAAGAACCCATGACTTTAATTAATATCTTCTTAATTCGAGCCTTCTAGTAACACGGAGTTAGGGATCAAAACCTTTCACTAGCACGGAATAAGGAATCCGAATGATCATTGATACGGAGTAAGGGATCCGAGCCTTCCACTAGCACGGACTAAGGGATTCAAGCCTTCTAGTAACACAGAGTTAGGGATCAAAACCTTTCACTAGCATGGAATAAAGAATCCAAATGATCATCGACACGGAGTAAGGGATCCGAGCCTTCCACTATCACGGAGTAAGATATTCGAGCCTACCACTAACACAGAGAAAAGGATCCGAGCGTTCCACTAACATTGAGTAAGGGATTTGAACCTTTTATAAGAATGGAATAAGGAATCCGAGTGATCATTCATACAGAGTAAGGGATCTGAACCTTCAACTAGCATAGAATAAGGAATCTGAGTGAAGGGGCATATGGCCATCACTATGGGAAAGAGGGCTAGATCGTCGTTGTACGTCGTGGTGACGGGTCAGGCAAGAGATTTGGCTCATTTATAAAAGGAGGTATACTTAGTTTCCAGACCATTTTGCATTTCAAATGAAAATGAATCAACACATTGAATTATGTCGTGAGGGATTGAGTTCAAAAAATGTTTAACGATGATGATGACGGAGTGTAAACACATCAGTTGAGTTTAATTTGATAAAATTTGTCAACACAACAACATCAATATACACACTAAAACACTTTCCTTTTCTTCTATTGAATACATCTTTGAACATATAACCAAGCAAAACAGAGAGAGAGACGACAAAGAAGGTACAGGAGAAAAAGGAAACAAACTAGGAGATAACATTGAATTTCTATAATAGTTCGTACATCCCTACACAAAACCACTTCACTTATTTATATAAACAGCCAGGATTGAACGGAATTAAAATAGGAAAAAAAATAAAAAACAAAAAAACAAAAAATTAATATTGCCACCTCAATTGACTGTGTAAATTGTCTTTATTTACCCTCTCATTTGTCATATAAATCGGTATCATTGCCTTTTTATCAGTTTTCAATTCCCAAAATGAAGTAATACCTGATTCTCAAAGAAAAAAGATTTTAGTTTGATTACCTTTGACAGTTTGTCATCTTTTGTCAACATGGCCCAGACGGCTTTGCCTACATCGTACAGCTTTTGAAATAGGCCTTTGTATTTCATAACAGTAATTTTTCTAATCTTCTTAAGCTTACTTCTTTTCGGTGGATGGGTAATGCGCGGTAATTGATTTGGTTTCCCCTGCCATTTTTGGGATAGGGCCCTTGCAATAGCCAAGGCCAACTTCTTCCATTTGAATTTACTCCCCATTTCTATTCACAAAAGTGGGCTCGGGTGGAAGGAGGTAGAAGTTGGCCGAGTGATCGTTGACATGGAGTAAACTTGATTATTCCACTAGCACAGAAAAAGGAATCCGAGTGGTCATTGACACGAAGTAAGGGATCTGAGTCTTCCACTAGCACGGAGTAAGAGATTCAAGCCTTCTAGTAACATGGAGTTAGGGATCCAAACCTTCCACTAGCACAGAATAAGGAATCCAAATGATCATCGACACAGAGTAAGAGATCCGAGCGTTCCACTAGCACGAAGTAAGAGATTCAAGCCTTCTAGCAACACGGAGTTAGGGATCAAAACCTTCCGCTAATACGGAATAAGGAATCCGAATGATCATCGACACGGAATAAGGGATCCGAGCCTTCCACTAGCACGGACTAAGGGATTCAAGCCTTCTAGTAACATGGAGTTAGGGATCAAAACCTTCCACTAGCACAGAATAAGGAATTCGAATGATCATCGACACGAAGTAAGGGATCCGAGCCTTCCATTAGCACGGAGTAAGGGATCCGAGCATTCCACTAACATTGAGTAAGGGATTTGAACCTTTTACTAAAAGGGAGTAAGGAATCCAAGTGATCATTGATACAGAGTAAGGGATCTGAACCTTCCACTAGCACGGAATCAGGAATCCGAGTGCTTAATGACACGGAGTAAGAGACTCGAACTTTCCACTAGCACGGAATAAGGAATCTGAGTGAAGGGGCATATGGCCATCACTATGGGAAAGAGTGGTAGATCGTCGTTGTATATTGTGGTGACGGGCCAGGCAAGTGATTTGGCTGATTTAGAAGAGGAGGTATACCTAGTTTCTAGACCATTTTGCATTTCAAATGAAAATCAATCAACACATTGAATCATATCATGAGGGATTGAGTTGAAAAAATGTTTAACAATGATGATGACGGAGTGTAAACACATCAGTTGAGTTTAATTTGATAAAATTTGTCAAGACAACAACATCAATATACACACCCAATCACTTTCATTCTCTTCTGTTGAATACGTCTCTGAACATACAATCGAGCAAAATAGAGAGAGAGACGGCAAAGAAGGTACATGAGAAAAAGGAAACAAACTAGGAGATAACATTGAATTTCTATAATAGTTCGTTCATCTCTACACAAAACCACTTCACTTATTTATATATACAGCCAGGATTGAACGGAATAAAAACATAAAAAAAAATTAAAAAAATAAAAAAAACAAAAAATCAATATTGCCACCTCAATTGACTATTTAAATTGTCTTTATTTGCCCCCTCGTTTGTCATGCAATTTGATATCATTGCCTTTTTATCAGTTTTCAATTTCCAAAATGAAGTAATACCTTATTCTCAAAAGAAAAAAAGATTCTAGCTTGATTACCTTTAACAGTTTGTCATCTTTTGTGAACATGGCCCAGACGGCTTTGCTTACCTTGTACAACTTTTGAAATGGGCCTTTGTATTTCATAACAGTAATTTTTCAAATCTTCTTAAGCTTACTTCTTTCGGTGGATGGGTAATGCGCGACAATTGATTTGGTTTCCCCCGCCATTTTTGGGCTAGGGCCCTTGTAATAGCCGAGGCCAACTTCTTCCATTTAGATTTACTACCCATTTCTATTCACAAAAGTGGGCTCGGGTGAAAGGGGGTAGAGGTTGGCCAAGTGATCGTTGACACAGAATAAACTTGATTATTCTACTAGCACAGAAAAATGAATCCGAGTGGTTATTGACACAAAATAAGATTTCCGAGCCTTCCACTAGTACGGACTAAGGAATTCAAGCCTTCTAGTAACACGGAGTTCGGGATCCAAACCTTCCACTAGCATAGAATAAGGAATTCGAATGATCACCGACACGGAGTAAAGGATCCGAGCGTTCCACTAGCACATAATAAGGGATTCAAGCCTTCTAGTAACATGGAGTTATGGATCAAAACCTTTTACTAACACGGAATAAGAAATCTGAATGATCATCGACACGGAGTAAGGGATCCGAGCCTTCCACTAGCACGGACTAAGGGATTCAAGCCTTCTAGTAACATGGAGTTAGGGATCAAAACCTTCCACTAGCACGGAATAAGGAATCCGAATGATCATCGACACAGAGTAAGGGATCCGAGCCTTCCATTAGCACGGAGTAAGGGATCCGAGCGTTCCACTAACATTGAGTAAGGGATTTGAACCTTTTACTAGAAAGGAGTAAGGAATCCAACTGATCATTGATACAGAGTAAGGGATCTGAACCTTCCACTAGCACGGAATCAGGAATCCGAGTGCTTAATGACACGGAGTAAGAGACTCGAACTTTCCACTAGCACGGAATAAGGAATCTGAGTAAAGGGGCATATGGTCATCACTATGGAAAAAAGTGGTAGATCGTCGTTGTATATTGTGGTGACGGGCCGGGCAAGTGATTTGGCTCATTTAGAAGAGGAGGTATACCTAGTTTCCAGACCATTTTACATTTCAAATGAAAACCAATCAACACATTGAATCATATCATGAGGGATTGAGTTGAAAAAATGTTTAACCATGATGATGACGGAGTGTAAACACATCAGTTGAGTTTAATTTGATAAAATTTGTCAAGACAACAACATCAATATACACACCCAAACACTTTCATTCTCTTCTGTTGAATACGTCTCTGAACATATAATCGAGCAAAATAGAGAGAGAGAGACGGCAAAGAAGGTACATGAGAAAAAGAAAACAAACTAGGAGATAACATTAAATTTCTATAATAGTTCGTTCATCTCTACACAAAACCACTTCACTTATTTATATATACATCCAGGATTGAACGGAATAAAAACAGAAAAAAAATTAAAAAATAAAAAAAACAAAAAATCAATATTGCCACCTCAATTGACTGTTTAAATTGTCTTTATTTGCCCCCTCATTTGTCATGCAATTCGATATCATTGCCTTTTTATCAGTTTTCAATTTCCAAAATGAAGTAATACCTTATTCTCAAAAGAAAAAAAGATTCTAGCTTGATTACCTTTAACAGTTTGTCATCTTTTGTGAACATGGCCCAGACGGCTTTGCTTACCTTGTACAACTTTTGAAATGGGCCTTTGTATTTCATAACAGTAATTTTTCAAATCTTCTTAAGCTTACTTCTTTCGGTGGATGGGTAATGCGCGACAATTGATTTGGTTCTCCCTGCCATTTTTGGGCTAGGGCCCTTGTAATAGCCGAGGCCAACTTCTTCCATTTAGATTTACTCCCCATTTCTATTCACAAAAGTGGGCTCGGGTGGAAGGGGGTAGAGGTTGGCCAAGTGATCGTTGACACAGAATAAACTTGATTATTCTACTAGCACAGAAAAATGAATCCGAGTGGTTATTGACACAAAATAAGATTTCCAAGCCTTCCACTAGTACGGACTAAGGAATTCAAGCCTTCTAGTAACACGGAGTTCGGGATCCAAACCTTCCACTAGCATAAAATAAGGAATTCGAATGATCACCGACACGGAGTAAAGGATCCGAGCGTTCCACTAGCACATAATAAGGGATTCAAGCCTTCTAGTAACATGGAGTTAGGGATCAAAACCTTCTACTAGCACGGAATAAGAAATCTGAATGATCATCGACACGGAGTAATGGATCCGAGCCTTCCACTAGCACGGAGTAAGAGATCCGAGCCTTCTACTAGCATTGAGTAAGGGATTTGAACCTTTTACTAGAACGGAATAAGGAATCCGAGTGATCATTGATACAGAGTAAGGGAACTGAACCTTCCACTAGCACAGAATAAGGAATTCGAATGCTCAATGACACGGAGTAAGGGATTCAAGCCCTCTAGTAACATGGAATTAAGGATCCAAACCTTCCATTAGCACGGAATAAGGAATCTGAATGATCATCGACATGGAGTAAAGGATCTGAGCGTTCCACTAGCACGGAGTAAGGGATTCAAGCCTTCTAGTAACATGGAATTAGGGATCCAAACCTTCCACTAGCACGGAATAAGGAATCCGAATGATCATCGACACGGAGTAAGGGATCCGAGCCTTTTACTAGAAAGTGTAAGGGATTTAAGCCTTCTAGTAACTTGGAGTTAGGGATCTAAACCTTCCATTAGCACGGACTAAGGAATCCAAATGATCATCGATACAGAGTAAGGGATCTGAGCATTCCACTAGCACGGAGTAAGGAATTTAAGCCTTTTAGTAACACGGAGTAAAGGATCCGAGCGTTCCACTAACATTGAGTAAGGGATTTGAACCTTTTACTAGAAAGGAGTAAGGAATCCAAGTGATCATTGATACAGAGTAAGGGATCTGAACCTTCCACTAGCACGGAATCAGGAATCCGAGTGCTTAATGACACGGAGTAAGAGACTCGAACTTTCCACTAGCACGGAATAAGGAATCTGAGTGAAGGGGCATATAGCCATCACTATGGAAAAGAGTGGTAGATCGTCGTTGTATATTGTGGTGACGGGCCGGGCAAGTGATTTGGCTCATTTAGAAGAGGAGGTATACCTAGTTTCCAGACCATTTTGCATTTCAAATGAAAACCAATCAACACATTGAATCATATCATGAGGGATTGAGTTGAAAAAATGTTTAACCATGATGATGACGGAGTATAAACACATCAGTTGAGTTTAATTTGATAAAATTTGTCAAGACAACAACATCAATATACACACCCAAACACTTTCATTCTCTTCTGTTGAATACGTCTCTGAACATACAATCGAGCAAAATAGAGAGAGAGACGGCAAAGAAGGTACATGAGAAAAAGAAAACAAACTAGGAGATAACATTAAATTTCTATAATAGTTCGTTCATCTCTACACAAAACCACTTCACTTATTTATATATACATCCAGGATTTAACGGAATAAAAACAGAAAAAAAAATTGAAAAATAAAAAAAACAAAAAATCAATATTGCCACCTCAATTGACTGTTTAAATTGTCTTTATTTGCCCCCTCGTTTGTCATGCAATTCGATATCATTGCCTTTTTATCAGTTTTCAATTTCCAAAATGAAGTAATACCTTATTCTCAAAAGAAAAAAAGATTCTAGCTTGATTACCTTTAACAGTTTGTCATCTTTTGTGAACATGGCCCAGACGGCTTTGCTTACCTTGTACAACTTTTGAAATGGGCCTTTGTATTTCATAACAATAATTTTTCAAATCTTCTTAAGCTTACTTATTTCGGTGGATGGGTAATGCGCGACAATTGATTTGGTTCTCCCTGCCATTTTTGGGCTAGGGCCCTTGTAATAGCCAAGGCCAACTTCTTCCATTTAGATTTACTCCCCATTTCTATTCACAAAAGTGGGCTCGGGTGGAAGGGGGTAGAGGTTGGCCAAGTGATCGTTGATACAGAATAAACTTGATTATTCTACTAGCACAGAAAAATGAATCCGAGTGGTTATTGACACAAAATAAGAGATCCGAGCCTTCCACTAGTACGGACTAAGGAATTCAAGCCTTCTAGTAACACGGAGTTCGGGATCCAAACCTTCCACTAGCACAGAATAAGGAATCCGAATGATCACCAACACGGAGTAAAGGATCCAAGCGTTCCACTAACACATAATAAAGGATTCAAGCCTTCTAGTAACATGGAGTTAGGGATCAAAACCTTCTACTAGCACGGAATAAGAAATCTGAATGATCATCGACACGGAGTAAGGGATCCGAGCCTTCCACTAGCACGGAGTAAGAGATTCGAGCCTTCTACTAGCATTGAGTAAGGGATTTGAACCTTTTACTAGAACGGAATAAGGAATCCGAGTGATCATTGATATAGAGTAAGGGAACTGAACCTTCCACTAGCACAGAATAAGGAATCCGAATGCTCGATGACACAGAGTAAGGGATCCGAGCCTTCCACTAGCATGGAGTAAGGGATTCAAGCCCTCTAGTAACATGGAATTAAGGATCCAAACCTTCCATTAGCACGGAATAAGGAATCCGAATGATCATTGACATGGAGTAAAGGATCTGAGCGTTCCACTAGCACGGAGTAAGGGATTCAAGCCTTCTAGTAACATGGAATTAGGGATCCAAACCTTCCACTAGCACGGGATAAGGAATCCGAATGATCATCGACACGGAGTAAGGGATCCGAGCCTTTTACTAGAAAGTGTAAGGGATTTAAGCCTTCTAGTAACTTGGAGTTAGGGATCTAAACCTTCCATTAGCACGGACTAAGGAATCCAAATGATCATCGATACAGAGTAAGGGATCTGAGCGTTCCACTAGCACGGAGTAAGGAATTTAAGCCTTTTAGTAACACAGAGTTAGGGATCCAAACCATCCACTAGCACGGAATAAGGAATCTGAATGATCATCGACACGGAGTAAGGGATCCAATCCTTCTACTAGCACGGAGTAAGGGATCCAAGACTTCCACTAGCATGGAGTAAGGGATTTGAGCCTTCCATTAACATTGAGTAAGGGATTTGAACCTCCCACTAGCATGAAATAAGGAATCTGAGTGATCATTGATACAGAGTAAGGGATCTGAACCTTCTACTAGCACAGATTAAGGAATTCGAGTGCTCAATGACACAGAGTAAGAGACCCAAACTTTCTATTTGCATGGAATAAGAAATCTGAGTGATCATTGACATGGAGCAAGGGATCCGAGCCTTCCACTAGCACGGAGTAAGGGATCCGAGCTTTCTACTAACACGGAGTAAGGGATCCAAACATTCCACTACCACAGAATAAGAAATCGAAGTGATCATTGACATGAAGTAAAGGATATGAACTTTCCACTGGCATGGAATAAAAAATCCAAGTGATAAAAAAAGGGACAAAGTAAATATAAATTTTACACTTCTTCAAATGAGTTTTAATGATTGATGATATCTGTAACATTTTGTTATCCTCTTTATATTCCATTCTCTCCTCGTAACCCCTGTCACCGCTGTATCTCTCCTTTTATAGCCGATGTAGAAAGCAACACGTGAAGGGGCATATGGCCACCACTATGGGAAAAAAGGGTAGATCGTCGTTGTACGTCGTGGTGATGGGTCGGGCAAGAGATTTGGCTCATTTATAAAAGGAGGTATACTCAGTTTTCAGACCATTTTGCATTTCAAATGAAAATCAATCAACACATTGAATCAAGTCGTGAGGGATTGAGTTCAAAAAATGTTTAACGATATTGATGACGGAGTGTAAACACATCAGTTGAGTTTAATTTGATAAAATTTGTCAACACAACAACATCAATATACACACCCAAACACTTTCCTTTTCTTCTATTGAATACGTCTCTAAACATACAACCGAGCAAAACAGAGAGAGAGACAGCAAAGAAGGTACAGGAGAAAAAGGAAACAAACTAGGAGATAACATTGAATTTCTATAATAGTTCGTACATCCCTACACAAAACCACTTCACTTATTTATATAAACAGCCAGGATTGAACGGAATTAAAATAGGAAAAAAAATAAAAAACAAAAAAACAAAGATCTACTTTACAAAATCAAACATCGCTCCATAGTAATTAAAGATCTACTTTACAAAAATAAATCTAAACACGAATAAACAAGAACCGGACTATATATATAATACATAGAGAGAAAGAATCAAGATCTACTTAAAAAAAAAAGCAAGAATCGAAGGAGAGAAAAATTAACTCACTTCTACGACGAACTGCTACTTGACGTACGAGTTCTGATTTCTCTCTCAAGAGATTAACAATTGTGAAAAAACATACGTAACAAATAAATAAAGAAATAACAAATCAAATATTACAAATATAGGATCAAGATCAAGATCTACTTTTTAAAAAAAAAAAATAGCAAGAGTCGAGGGAGAGAGAGATTAAGGGAGAATTAACTTGCCTGCTACGATGAACTGAGACAAAACGAGAGAGAGATAAATTGAGACGATGAACTGAGACGAGTTCTGAGACATTAAACATTGTGAAACAGAGAAATAACAAATAAATAATTGTGAAAACGGTGAAATAAATAATCAAAACCAAAAAAATAACAAATCAAAACCAAAAAAATAACAAATCAAAACCAAAGTAATTGAGGGAGAGAGAGAGATTACGAGAGAATTCGTTGTTACCCGAGTAAACGCAGTTTTGATTTTGAGAGAGAGAGAGAGAGAGAGAGAGAGAGAGAGAGAGAGAGAGAGAGAGAGAGAGAGAGAGAGAGAGAGAGAGGATGAAGATTTATACGGGAGAAAAGCGGTGGGAGGGAGGGAAGAGAGAGAAAACGCTTGGAGTGTAGAGGCGTCGTCGAGGGTGTTGGAATAGACTGGCGATGGCCTTTAACATCCTTGGAATATTTACAGGAATGCCATTTCCATGTGACATCAGTAGATCCTTTGCGGATGACGTCAGTAAATCCAACCGATCTGCTGCGATAATTTGATGACACTGTCAATCGGACAGTAGATGCTGTTTTCTAGCTATTTGGCATCAGTTAGTTTTAAACTAGTGTAAGAAGAATTAGCCGCGGGGTGGGGACCGAGGACGTTGTTAATTATTACTAGCTAAATTGGAATATAATCGTGTTTAAGCATTAATTAATTATAGATGAAAAAGGAACTCATAACTTTAATTAATATTGCTTCTTCCCTCTCTCTCAAGTATTTCACTGATCGAGGACCAATAGTTTAAGATTATAACGTTTATTCTGTTACAGATACCTTATCTTAATATCTTACCAAATTAACTTGTCAATTTTAGTCTTGTTTAGTCTTAAAATTTATAAAATGCTTGTTTTATCCTCTATTCTCTTTGTCCTTAAGATGAAAATAGGCATCGTGTAGAAAAGATAAGGAAAGTTGGTAAATACTTGCTCTTTAAATCTAATGACAAATAGCATCTACTCAATTGGTATATCCTCTGTTCTAGTTTTGAGGTTAGAGATTTAATTCAATTGGCAGGCCGCCTTTCTTTGTGACAAAAAAAAGTGACTATATACTCTATGTAGTTTGTAATATGTTCTCATCAAAACTTTTGCAAGCTCTGTTTAAGCATTTGTAGGAGAAGCTTCTTGTTACTGAGGTTTGTTGGTAGAATTTAGTGCTTTAAAACTCGCTATTTCGTTAAAACTCTAAATTTGAATTGGTAGTCAGAGACATGTCAGAACAACTCCTCATTTATTCACTATAATTCGGCAATTAAATATTTTTTTTCAAAATTTCTTTGATTCCAGACGAAACTAAAAGAGACTCAATACCAATTAGCACCTTGGCATTCCGAAGTGAACAAATCAAACATCGCTCCACAGTAATTAAAAATTTACTTTACAAAAATAAATCCAAACACGAATAAACAAGAGCCAGACCATATATATAATACATAGAGAGAAAGAATCAAGATCTACTTTTTAAAAAAAGCAAGAATCGAAGGAGAGAGAAATTAACTCACTGCTACGATGAACTGCTACTTGGCATATGAGTTCTGATTTCTCTCTCGAGAGATTAACAATTGTGAAAGAATGTACGTAACAAATAAATAAAGAAATAACAAATTAAACATTACAAATATAGGATCAAGATCAAGATCTACTTTTTTTTAAAAAAAAAAAGCAAGAGTCGAGGGAGAGAGAGATTAAAGGAGAATTAACTTGCCTGCTACGATGAACTGAGACAGAACGAGAAAGAGATAAACTGAGACGATGAACTGAGACGAGTTCTGAGACATTAAACATTGTGAAATAGAGAAATAATAAATAAATAATTGTGAAAACGATGAAATGAATAATCAAAACCAAAGTAATCGAGGGAGAGAGAGAGAGAATTAGCCGCGGGGTGGGGACCGAGGACGGTGTTAATTATTACTAGCTAAATTGGAATATAATCGTGTTTAAGCATTAATTAATTATAGATGAAAAAGGAACCCATGACTTTAATTAATATTGCTTCTTACCTCTCTCTCAAGTACTTCACTGATCGAGGACCAATAGTTTAGGATTATAACGTTTATTCTGTTGTAGATACCTTATCTTAATATCTTACCAAATTAACTTGTCAATTTTAGTCTAGTTTAGTCTTAAAATTTATAAAATGCTTGTTTTATATACGTTATTATTTTATGTTGGAAGTTAAAGTTCGGCCCTTAATAATTAGATAGATATATGGATAGTGGTGTGGGTGTGCTGTGGAGGATATATATACATTACAGGGTTCATGCATCAATCTCTGTAGAGGAATTCTGTTTCTATATATTATTATTTCACTAGTTTCTAAAATTCTAAATGGATAAATTCAAATTATACTGTTATTAACATGAATTTTCAATCCAATGGGAAAAACCAACAAGAGAGTAGAATTAGGGGTTCATTGTCCCACCTCCCTCCTTGTACATGGCACTAGCCAATGCCCTTGGATCCAAAGCCATAAACCCGACCAGCTTGCTCGAGCACTAGCCAGCATATGAGAAAAGTGAGAGGCCACCAAGCTGGGAAAACAGAATAGACTTTCCCAGCCAACAAGGGACAATTCCCAGCACTTCCAACACACCCATGACAACATAAGATGGTATAGAACTTGGGAAACAACAGTCCATGATAACTCTGAACATACAAGGAGACTCTCACAAGCAAGTCCTGGAACCGAGTGCTTGCAAGAACTAAAATGAAAGAGAACAAAACCAACCAAAAACACAATAGAAGGGAAATAACTACTGGCTAGTAATTCCAAAACATGGCAGCAATAAATAATCATACAAAAAGAAAAAGAACACATGGGCAGCCCAAACAACGCAGCCAAGGATGATTCTGACCAGAACCCGGATAGGAGAGACCAACTAAGAGCGGACTCCACAAAGAAACACAGTTGGCCTGCGTAAAGTCAATCTGAAATGATATGATGGTTGGCCAAGCAACTACAGCATTGAACCAGCTAGGGGCAGCCAGAAGGGAACCAGAGATAATGATACTAAAAAGAGTGGGGGGAGGCCGTTCCCTTTGACAGAGAGACCCCCCGCACCACCCAAAAACATAAACAAGCAATACCCAGAACATAGAGAGAGATACATAAGAGACCGAACATAGCCAGCTACTAGAAAATATATGTACGAAAAAACCACCCAAAGAGGAGTGAAGGGGCCAGCCGACTGGGACTCCCAATGCCCTTGGATCCAAAGCCATAAACCCGACCAGCCTGCTCGAGCACTAGCCAGCATAAGAGAAAAGTGAGAGGCCACCAAGCTGGGAAAACATAATAGACTTTCCCAGCCAACAAGGGACAATTCCCATCACTTCCAACACACCTAGGATAACATAAGATGGTATAGAACTTGGGAAACAACAGTCCATGATAACTTTGAACATACAAGGAGACCCTCACAAGCAAGTCCTGGAACTGAGTGCTTGCAAGAACTAAAATGAAAGAGAACAAAACCAACAAAAAGCACAATAGAAGGGAAATAACTACCAGCTAGTAATTCCAAAACATGGCAGCAATAAATAATCATACAAACAGAAAAAGAACACATGCGTAGCCCAAACAACGCAGCCAAGGAGTGACTGTGCACAACACTACCAACACAGCCGCCAAGCTGGGAAAACACCCAAGTTTCTTAACCCGTAGCAGCGGCAGTAAAGGTTTCCCAAGCCAAACTCGAAGCGGAATGCTTGAAAGAGCTGAAAGAAAGACAAAAACAATTCAAAACTTTGGTTGGTCCATTCTGTCCATTCAACACTACCTACTCATGAAATACACACCCAAACACTTTTCTTCTCTTCTGTTGAATAGTCTCTGAACATACAACCGAGCAAAAGAGAGAGAGAGAGACAGCGAAGAAGGTACAGAAGAAAAAGAAAACAAACTGGGAGACAAAACCACTTCACTTAGTTATATACACAGCTAGGATTGAACGAAATTAAAAATAGGAAAACAAAAAAAATCAACATTGCCCCCTCAATTGACTGACTGTGTATTTGCCATGAATCAACATCTGCCATGAATTCCGTGTAAACTGACTGTATTTGTCTCATCATTTGTCTTACAAATCCGCATCATATGTAATATAATTAGTAAAGTGTTCTCTGTTAGTATATAAAGGTATATATTAATTGCTTAAATGTTTATTGGTATATACACTATTTTTACATACGAATTTATATAAATCATTGGTATAAGACACTTTCTCTTGTAGTTTAATAAAAAAAACTTCCCCTTATTAGTTTTTTAAAAATATATTTTATATTTGATTGAATGATATCTTTAGAAAATATTCAATGAATTAATTAAGAAATTGATCAAAAGGCAATTTAATATAACACAGGGCATGGATTACTCAGAACAAAGGGTTTATGTTCACGAGAAACAAGGGGACATTGGGAAACGAAATTAAGTTGGGAAACCAACATTCTAGATGAAGAACAAACCCTTTTGGGTATTCTTCGGAATAACATGTCAGATTAAATTGTGGGACAAGATTCAACAACATGAATAGACATCTGGCATCAACGTATGACAAATAGAAGTTTAATTTGATAAAATTTGTCAAGAAAACAACATCAATATACACACCCAAATACTTTTCTTCTCTTCTGTTGAATACGTCTCTGAGCAAAACAGAGAGAGAGAGAGAGAGAGAGAGAGAGGCGGTGAAGAAAAACAAATAGGGAGACAAAACCATTCACTTATTTGAAAGGAATTAAAAACACGAAAAAAAATGAAAAACAAAAAAACAAAAAAATCAACATTGCCCCTGACTATGTAAACTGACTGTCTAAACCGTCTTCATTTGTTCTGCGATCACCTTTTTATCAGTTTTCAATTTCCAAAATCTAATTCTCAAAAGAAAAAAATATTTTTGCTTGATTACCTTTGGCAGTTTGTCACCGAAACTGGCCAAGAACGCTTTGGCTGACTTGAGCAGCTTTTGAAATGGCCCTTTGTATTTCTCAGGAGCAGCAGCCATTATCCTTATCTCCTTACACATGGTTGCTTTGGGTTGATGCTTAATGCGTGGCAGATGATTTGTTTTCCCTATCCATTTCTGGGCTAACACCCATGCAGTAGCCAAGCGCCACTTCTTCCATCCCGATTGACTTCCCATTTCTGTTCACAAAAGAAAAATTAACTCACTGCTACGAATTGAAGAACCGGACCATATATATAATACATAGAGAGAAAGAATCAAGATCTACTTAAATAAATTTCTGAACATCACTCCACAGTAATTAAAGATCTACTTTACAAAAATAGGATCAAGAACCAAAGAAATTAAAATAGGATCAAGAACCAAAGCAAGAATCGAGGGAGAGAGAGAGATTTAGACTTGCCTTGCTGCTACGACAAACTGATGCTACTACGAATGGACAACGAGCCTTGCTGCTACGACAAACTGATGCTACGACGAACAGACAACGAGCCTTACTGCTGCGACAAAAATGGGATCAAGAACCAAAGCAAGAATCGAGGGAGAGAGAGAGAGAGATTTAAACTTGCCTTGATGCTACAACAAACTGATGCTACTACGAACGAACAACGAGCCTTGCTGCTACGACAAAAATAGGATCAAGAACCAAAGAAATTAAAATAAGATCAAAAGCCAAAGCAAGAATCGAGGGAGAGAGAGAGATTTAGACTTGCCTTGTTGCTACGACAAACTGATGCTATGACGAACGGACAACGAGTTTTGATTTCAATCGAGAGATCGAGATCGAGATCAGGAGAGAGAGAGAGAGAGAGAGAGAGAGAGAGAGAGAGAGAGTTAATGAAGAGCAAAGTGGAGGGAGGGAAGAGAGGGAAAGCGCTTGGAGTGCAGAGGCGTCATCGAGCGAATAGACTGGCGATGCCCGATAACAGCCTTCGAATATTTACAAGAATGCCATTTTCACGTGTGTCATTTGACACCCGGGTTGTTGGTCCCATCAACAAAGTCCACCGAAGTCCAATACGGATGACGTCAATAGATCCTTCACTGATGACGTTAGTAGACCCCTTACGATGACGTCAGTAAATCCAACGGATCTGCTGCGATAATCCAATGACATTGCCAATCGGACGATAGATGCTGGTTTCTAGCTATTTGGCGTCAGTTAGTTTTAAACCCAGTGTAAGTATTAGCCATGGGGTACGGACCAATAACGTTGTTACTGGATATTATATTATTATTACTAGCTAAATTGGAAGATAATCGTGTTTAAGTATTAATTAATTATAGATGAAAAAGATGAGTCCATGACTTTAATTAATATTTTCTTAATTACCCCCCCTTCTCTCTCAAGTATTTCACTTAGGACCAATAGTTTAGGATTATAATTCCGCTGCGGCCTTCCAAAGTGCGGATTATTTCAATTTTGATATATTTTTGTCATTTATTTCAAAAGTTGACCATTGGATTGAATGTTCACGTAGTACATATCATGCCTGTAAAATTTTATGATAATCTAACGGTTAAATTTTGAAAAAAAAATCAATTATAAACATTTAAAAATTAAAATAAATAAAAATACTGAAATTTTGATTTATTTTAATTTTTAAATGTTTATAATTGAATTTTCTTAAAATTTAACCATTAGATTATCATGAAATTTTACCGGCATGATATATAATACATGAACGTTGAATCCAACGGTCGATTTTTGAAACAAATGACAAAAATATATCATAATTGAAATAATCCGCACGGTACGAATTATTTGAAGGGCCGCAACGAAATCACGTCTGATTATAACGTTTATTCTGTGACATATAACTAATCTTAATATCTTACCAAATTAACTTGTCAATTTTAGTCTACTTTGATATCATTTAACTTGCTTGATATATTTCTCATCATTTCTCATAATTTTATATATGTTTGGTTTAAGCCTCGGGGTATTTTAATAATATCTTCAAGTGACATTTCACATTAAAATTATTTATAAAATGCTTGTTTTATATATGTTATTATTTTTATGTTGGAAGTTAAAGCTCGGCCCTTAGATAGATGGATGGATAGTGGCGTGGGTGTGCTGTGTTCGTGCATCAATCTCTGTAGAGTAATTCTATTTCTATATATTATTTCACTAGTTTCTAAAAATCTAAATGGATAAATTCAAATTATGTTGTTATTAACATGAATTTTCAATCCAATCAAGAGAGTAGAATTATGGGTTCAAATGCCAAGACACTTCTGTCATTTTTGATGCGATAAGAGAGTAGAATTATGGGTTCATTGTCCCGCTTCCCTCCTTGTACTTGGCCACCAAATTCAAATTGTAGAATTATGGGTCTATCGTTTCAACGATTCCATACTACTGCGCTTGCGGGAGATATTAAACACGTATAAAGTTCAAATTGTAGAATTAATCGCTCATAATCGTATAAAGTTTAGCTTATATTGACCCGAAAAGATAAATTTTGTAAGGAAACCATTACCATGAACATAATTATTTAACTAATAATAATATATAAATTAATTAAATTTAATGTGATTATTGGATTGAAACCAACTATTATTTTTCTTTAATTATTGGATTGAAACCAACTATTATTTTTCTTTAATTTAAAATAAATAAATAAATGATTGTGCATTAATTAAACCTAAATCCTCTAAATAAGTTGTGTATAAAAACTAGCGAAAACCTACAAATCCGTCGGGCTATTATATATTAACCAATTAACAAATAGCACGCGAGTCGTCATTCAACATGTAAGATGAAACATACGTACGTGTAATACCATAACGCCTGAGTCATAGACAATATATCGCTCCTCACCTGCTTGTGTTTTTCTCTCCTACGTTTCACTACCCTACCTTGCAACAGCATGGATCTGCTCTAACCTGCGTTTCTCTCCTCCTCTCCTCTTCCCCACGAACTGAAGAATTATATTAGGGCAGCTTTCCCACCCACGGCATGGCCATGGACAGTTTGGTACATCATTGATATAAGTAGATTATAGTTGGCTTGTCTATATTTAGTACAAAGGAGCTACCACGACGCATAGATAAAGTTATACTTCATGTCACATGCAGTTCCCATCCAACTAAAGAAATTCCATCATACTCCTTGAATAACCCATCAAAGGTTCAATCCATTGTATTTTCGGATTAGGAATTTCAGAAATTAGTTAATTTGCTTAAATTAAGTGACCCGTGCATACAACCGTAACTTACGTACCAACCGAAATGCCAAAAAAAACAAACAGAAAAATCACAATTTTTCTTATTGAAGAACAGAAAAGAAGAAGAACCAATAAGGTCAAACTCATTAGATTCTACTCAAGAAGACATAAATCTGGGAAACTGTATTGCAACAGAAAGAGATTAGTTTTACGATGTAGAAAAGCTAACAGCAGCCACTGGTTTCCATGCTCCCTCACTTGCCACAAAATGAAAAAATAAAACAAAACAAAAAGGAAAAAAACAAGAAAAATTCTAAAGATACCAACAAATTTAACAGTGCGCGTTATGGGTGGTGTGGTGATGTCGGTATCTTCAGTACCATTTGTGTTTATGTGTAGCAGCGTTCAAAAAACATTGATCCTTTGCTAATTAACATCCTACCCATTGGAAGAAAAGGGTATGCAGTAAAATAAGGTGTGGAAAAAGAAATAATGAGGTTATTTTGGATCCTATTTGAACAAAACTCCCCCCAAAAGGAGACAAATTATGGAAATTAAAGCTTCATGAATGATAAAAAGAATGAAGATGTTGTTTTTGCTAATGGGTTATACCAAAGATCCAAAAGAGAACGGAAACAATCAGCCAAAAGAGTTTATGTATACGTATATATGAAATAGGCGTACATGATGATGCAGAGTAAGAGAAATAGCTTTAAGAATTATGTATTTTTGTAATCAACCTCAAACCAGCAGAGCCAATTTCAAATTTTCAATAACATAGCTTACCTATTTTGCAGCATCCACCCATAGTTTACTTTAAAAAAAAAGTGGTGTCAAGTTATGGGCTACAGAGGTTGCATCCTACATGACACGAGATAAGATCCCTAGCACCATTCATCTATATGAAATAGGTGTACATGATGCAGGGTAAGAGAAACATCTTTAAGAATCATGTATTTTGTAATCAACCTCAAACCAGTAGAGCAAATTTCAGTAACATAGGTTACCTATTTTGCAGCATCCACTAAAAAAAAAAAGTTGTGTTAAGTTATGGGCTACATAGGTTGCATCCTACATTGACACAAGATAAGATTCTTAGCACCTTAATCGCCATAGCTATAATACATTTATAAAATGAACTCCTTCAAGACACTATTCTTATTAGAAAAAAGAATGAAAGCATTATTGAACTTTCAACTTCAAAACATCGGAAATACAATTCAACCATCACTGCCTAATTTACTATCCATACTCTGGGCAGTAGTCCCTCCTTTGGCAGTGCATGAATTTGATGATAGCAACAACTTTTGTGAAGGTAATTCGGAAATAAATAGCAAAGTCTGGGCCCAACCAGCGTACTTGCCATATTTGCTTACAAACGCATCTGCCACACGACTGCAGAGTTTAGGTGTTAAGCGAGCCCCTGCAAGCTCAGGGATGAGGTATTGAGTGGCAATCTTCCTCAGTCCCCAAATACAAAAATAATCGTACATTAGCATTTAATGAATTAATGAACCCCCCCCAAAAAGGGGAAAACATGGGACCAGCTTTTTCAAAGGTAAAGGTTATAAATCTAATAACGAAAATCAAGTGAAGCTAGACTTAAAATGAAGCATTGGCTTACTCAACCCATTTGCATTGCAATATTGATGCAAGGTCAAAGTATAAATAAATAAATCAAAGATGAAACTTAATAATAGGGCCACGAAACTAATACTAAATAGTGGCCCAACTCAGACACTTGGGAAAACAGTTTGGTTGCAATGATGCTTTAGATAGATGATACCAACAAATTGAAAATCTGATAATATGGAATAGTATTTTACAAAAAAAAATGGAAAAAAGAAAAAACCCTTAAACTCACCCTCCACACGTGCGTATCAACAGGGATGGCGTGATGTTGATCAAGAGAGAAGAGAGCAATGCATGCAGCTACTTTGGGACCCACACCAGGAAGAGTAGAGAGAGCATCAATTGCTACTTGAAGATCCAATTTTCGAAGAGAAGCAAGCCACTCTACTCCGCCACAGGGTTTTGATTGCAAAGCATTTACCGTGCCAGTTATGTATTTAGCCCTGTCGATCCATCAAGACATAGGAAACTCGTAAACAACATACAACATCATAACGCACTATATTATGTTCCACAAGAAATAGGCAACCACGTGTCCAAATCACCTATACTAGCACCAGTATAATGTAGAAAAAGGAAGTTGATGGCAGTTTCAATCTGTTTTATTGCACCCCTATGCTTGTTTGTTTGTTTGTTTGTTTTTTGTTCCTCCTCTCCTTCCCCTCTTCCCAGCAGGTTATCTAGTACTTCCATTCCTGCTCTCTCACATTCTCACACTCTCCTTTTATCAATAAGACAGGAACCCCAAAGCGTAAAAGTTTGTGCAAGGGTGGCGAATGAACACAAGTCCAATAAGCACCTTTTTTTGCTTCTGCATGACTGAGCCATCCTGAAAGATGGGCATTTCCATAAAGGCTGGCCAGGGCCTCGAGAAGACACTCCTGCACCAGTTTATTGTCTCGAGGCTTTAACAGCGTGACTAAAATATCTTCTGTCTTTATCACATCGAATGTTTTTTCAACACCATCTTTCTGCTCAAAGAGCATGAGGGAATATGCTAGTGCTCCAACAATATCAGCAACTGGGGCAGCTAAACGAGAAGAAAGAGAAAGTTCACCAAGATATATTATTAGGGCAGACATCCCACCGCAAATGTTTGCTAAAGCTCTTGTTGCGTGCCCTTGTAGAGCCAAACCATTTTCACCTTGCATACACTCTTTAGAAGGAGCTACAACAGCTCCAATAAGAATTCGAACTCCATCTGCATCCACAACAGCTTGCTTTGCCCTATCTGACACTGAAGAAAGGGCCTCCAAGGCATCAGCAGCACTAACACGGACAGAAATATCATTTTTATCACCCATGAGTTGGAGCAATACTTTTATGGAACCAACACCAATTACTTCAGGGATGCTATCAGAAAAGGCCAATATCAGACGAGCCAAGAGCGATGCAGCATTGGACTGAGAAGCAACATTCTCTGATGAAAGAAGCCCCACAAGAATAGCTACTCCTCTAGCATGAAGCGCTGCTTTCCAATAACTACCCTTGTCACTACAAAGGTTCCTCAAAGCCCCACTAACAAAGCCTTCAACCACTTTGTCCTTGTTTTTTAATTTAAGTTGATCCCAAAGGGCAGGCACCACGCCCTCCGTTACAAATATTGTCATACCAACATGATCATCAGAAAACCCACCAGAGGACAATTCATAGATAGCTTCAGCTGCTGCCTTCCTTGTTTCTATTGAGTTTGACTTCAGAAGTGAGAGCAGCGGCGGGATGCATCCACCTAAAAGCACCTTCATTCTCAGGTCTTCATTTTTGCATAAAGCACTCAGAATTGCAGCCACATTGGATTTCACTGTAGGGGTGCCACTGCGGAGAATTGATATGAACAATGGCATTGCCTGGCCATGAGAACCAATTAGCGCTCTAGCATCTTTTCTCGCTCTGGCAATGGCTAGCAAGCGTGTAGTGATAAGTTCTTTCTCGTGTGGTGATGAAATGTTGGCACGTAACTGCTCAACAAAATTTGCAACAGTTGCCATCGAAACGTCCACGTCATCCATTTCCTGTGCTCCATTTAATTTCCTAATGTAACCAGAGAATTCATTAATTGAGAAAATAAAATTTGTAAAATAAATAAAAATCATTAATTGAGATTTAAGTTAAGCACGAGTTTGTTTTTTTTGGCTTTTGGGTTTCAGCTTTTTTTAGTCGTTTTGGATTATTAAATAAACAAGGAGAATATGAATGACATGTCAACAAAAAGCTTTGCTGATTGAAGATAACATTAATTTTCTTCAAAAAAAAAAAGGGAAAAAAAGAGTAGAATATGAAAGTAAAGAGGGATGGTGACCTACGAGGGGGAGCAGGAGAAGATAAAAGGCTCCCGGGGAGGCAGGGAGGAAAATCTGACATTAGCTCCACTCCGGATTCACCTCAGCCCAGATTAAAAATTGGCCATCACCTGAACACTCATATTAATTAATGCGCAATTGCAAAGCAGAGTAACGGATGCGCCACCAGCTAGCATACACAGAGATCAAATCTATGGACAAGGAAGGGGAAGCACATTCCCACACGCAAACAAATAAATTAACCATGTGCGTATGTATGTATGCATGCATGCAAGCAAGCACTGAGATGAGGGATCAGATCAGAATAATAAACACAAATTCTAGGGCAACAGAAATCTAAAACCTGCCAAAAAACAAAAAAAAAAAAAAAAAACAAAGACGAAGAAAATACTCCCTCTTAAAATAATAATAATAATATTATTTGTTTGGTTAAAACATTGCCCAACAAAAAAACCTTGCTAATGGGACAAAAAATCAATGAAAGAAAAATAATACAATTAAATAAAGATGGGCCAACTTCTATAAAAAACCTAGGTCTAGGCATTCTCATTTTATGGGCCAACTTCTTAAAAATAGATGTTGGAAGTATTTTTGTGAATAGGTCACTCATTGTTATCGGCATAAATCTTGCCATAGTCTAATTCTGACTGGCCCAAGTCCTGCACATTGGTGCCACCCGTTTCTGGCACAGATTACCGTCATCTATGGTGATACTTCCCCTATTGAGGATGAGTGGAAGAGGAACCCTCGCCAAGGCCATCCATCAACAATCACCTTGTAGATGGTTGTGCCACCATATCCACCAATGTAGCGAATATTAGGACAAGGCCCTCCATCAACAATTACCGTTTCTGGCATTGGTACATAATATTAGGACTGCATAAAGGCCAACCCCATAGGTACCTTAGCTTTTTTTAGTAGATTTGCAGAGTGACTAGAAAGGTTATGTTGGAAAATTATATCCCACATCACAATAAAGAAAAAGAAGTTAAGGATCTTATATGATGAAGCAAGCCTAGATTGTCACAATGCTTTTTAAAATCATACGGGCCGATGTAGGGAGGATTTAAACACAGATAATTTTGTGACATGTGAGTAAGCCTATGCTTTGGCCTCATCCTAACAGATTAAACTTTAATGCATTAGCTTCTTCTTGTTTTTGACTCGGCAAAAATATCTCCATAATACAGAGTTTGATGTACTTGCACTTTGTTCCCATTAAAGAAAAAAGCTTTCAGGATATATTATACCAGTGACTGGTTAGATAGACACTATAGTATGAGCTCTGAAAAGTTTTAGGAAAGAACATAAGAACTTAAATGACCAATTTCACATTCTAGCATACAATCCAGCACATTAGATGGAACTTAAATGCATTCATCATATACATTACAACATAAGAAGAACAAATCATATTATTTTTGTTTAGAAAAAAAAATGAAATCAAATCACACTAAAATTATTTTTGTTTACAGCCGTGACTTCGCTGTGCCTTGTTCTTTCAACCAAGCATACATTGAAAAATCTTAGGTCAATCTTTTTCACGTCATAACATAAATATGTTGGGAATACTGCAATAGACTCCAATGGGTAACCTAAACAAATTTTTAACTAATCTATCTTCTTCTCAAGCACATCTTTGGATTGGTTTAGCACTGATGGAGCCTGTTTAATCATGTTTTTAACAACATTGCAATCCAAACCAGCCTGAACAAGGCAGTTAAACCTCTCCTGTAATTGATCACCTCTGCCCCAAAACTGCTTCAAAGCCTTCATCTTTTCCTCTGAATTTTCAACGTATCCTAATCCCAACAGGAATGCTGTTGTATCCATAAGTGTATTTGGAACTTTGGCATCTTCAAATTCTTAGTACGGGTCCATTTTTTTTAGTATAAAAATGTCACAAGCAGCCAAAAATACTGGGAATCCCACCGGACAAGGTAAAGCTTGGATGCCTGAAGGATTTTGTGGATCAAAAAATTAGAACAGATGCGAATCACATAATTCAGAGCAATTTGTGCCATCAAAATGCCTTCCTTGGATTTCCAAAACATATATTTGGATCCATTTGTGTAAAATATATCTTTAGCGCATATGTAATATAATTACTAAACTGTTCCCTATAAATATATATATTAATTGCTTAAATGTTTATACACTATTTTTACATACGAATTTATATGAATCATTGGTATAAGACACTTTTCTTGTAGTGTAATAATAAAAAAAAATTCCCCTTATTAGTTTTTAAAAAATATATTTCATGTTTGATTGAATAATATCTTTAGAAAATATTCAATGAATTAATTAAGGAATTGAACAAAAGGCAATTTAAGAATCGGTAAATAAAAAAAAAAGGAAACTTAAGCCACAAAGAATTTTATAAGATATGGAACCAAACTAATATGATAATTAGTTTAAACTAATAAGAATTTTAAAAAAAGGAAACTTAACAAGTATATTTTATTAATTATTAACAAGCTTTGAGGAAAGATTTTAGATTATCATATAATATGATATGATATGGTCTCATAATTACTGATTGTTATCCCTATTTTGATAAGCTTTGAGACTAATATTTTAGATTATATACACTCAATCGACCAATATTTTGATAATTACTAATTATTATCATATTTCTATTTTGATAATATCCTCCAAAATTCCAGCCTTTAATTAATTAAGCCTATCATACGATCGAGTACTCTATGTATATGGAGAGAGAGAGAATTAAGAAGAAGCAGCTAGCGTAAAAACAAAGAAGGAAAGTAGGGGCCGCGTATTGAAATGAAATATATGGGTGGTGGTGGTGGAGGAGGAGGAGGGACGATGCTAATAAGGCGGCTGCTGCAGCTGTCGCTGTCGCCGAGAGTAACGGCCAAGGCCAACAATATCAAAGATTGCGGCTTGCGCTGCTGCCGATGCTACTCCTGTGCTTCTGATCAGTCTAATGATAAGCTGGTGGAGAAGGAAAAGCCAACACCCGCATCTCTGCTGCCGTGTATCGTTTTCCCCCGCTTTTTGATGAAGCAAGAGTTAGAGGTGGTGGTGACTCGAAGGAGCCCTACTATACGTTCGTGAACTTGAAAAGCGATCATGACGAGAAGGTAGAATTGGTGGTGGACGACAAGACATTTCCTGGGTGGGAAAGAAAGCATCTGCTGCCGGGGAATGCCCGGTGCGTGGGCTCCTCCCACGGCTGGGTGGTGTACCTCAACCCCAACACCAACGCTACCCTCTTCCACTTCCGCCACCCGCCTCTGCTTTACTCATCAGAACCCTGGCATTCCCAATTCTTCCGATTGCCCCCCGTGGAAACCCTCCCTGGCGTCATTGCAGTCAGGACCCTTAAAGCAGCACCCCCGGCCTATCAATACCATCAATATACGGCGCCATATCCCCCACCCCCTAATACTGCAGCTTCTTCCCCCCGTCACCCATGAATACATATTCCGAGGACGCTGCAGCAGAGGCAGAGGCAGAAGCGCCACCACCACCAAAGATGTTGCTGCTGCTACTGATGACGATGACGACGATGAGGACGAGAATGGCTTCAGCAGCACCCCTGAAGAAATGGCTGGGTCTGTTATTAAAAAAATCATCCTGTCCTCCTCTCCCGGGACCGGGAGTAGGAAGAGCGGTTGCGGTTGCATTGTTTTAGCCCTCGTCCGGTCTCACACTCTGGCCTTTTGTAAACTGGGGGACACCAAGTGGACCCCTCTGATCAATGAAGAAGAAGATGACGATGGGGACGACGACAGAGGACGCCGCCGCTTCCGGTATCACGATATAATTTACTCCAAAAAAGATGGCTGCTTCTACGCTCTGGATGGCCGTACTGGACACCTGGAATCTTGGGATCTCACCCACCCGTCCAATCCCAAGAGAACCCTCTTTGAACCCTCCTCCAGGGAGGCGTTGGCTCAGCAGTCCCAGGATGATAAGGAGGTCACCACCAGCACCTACTATCTTGTGGAATCGCCATCCGGTGATCTTTTCATGCTCCAAAGGGTGATCCACCCCGGGCTCGACTATAGTTTAGAGGGAGACAAATATGAAATTCCAAAAGACACCTTCACCCAAACAAAAATTTACTTTACGAGTAAATTTTATGTCTCCAAGTTGGATCCCACGAAGAAGCAGTGGCAACCGGTGCAAAGCATTGGAGATCTTGCATTCTTTGTGGGTGTCAACCACTCGGCCTCCGTTTCCACCCTCGACTTCCCAGGCGACATTGAGTCCAATTCTATCTACTTCTCTGATGATCACTCCTACCAAACCCCGGACCAATACTCCGGTCAAGGCCAAGATATGGGCGGCTTCGTTCTGGGAGAAGAAGCTCCCTATCCAGTCTTCACTGATAATGGAACCTTAAATATTGTCCCCTCCCCATTTTTCGTTGCTCCGTTCTGATTAATTCATGCATCATCCGCTTACTTCAACGGATCAATATGCTTACGTCTCTGTCTACCTAATGCGGCAAAGAATTTGTTAATTTTTAGAGAAAAGAATAAAGATAAAAACGTTTTAAATAAAGAAAAAATAAATACCGTCACAAATATTGGCCCGAGCAATTTTATTTATTAAGTTGTGATCGTGTTCTTCTCCTGCCTTCTCTCTAAAATAATTAGTAAAATTTCTTTTTTGGGTGTTTTTCGGAAAGAGCAATATTATTCTTTCTTTTTTCCTGTTTTTTCTAGAAAAATTTAATTATCATGTTTGATCCTACAACAAAAACAGAAAAAGACATCACTTTTAAAATTATATCTATTTATGTTTACATTTAAGTGAAACAATGAAACTTTTAAAAGCGTCAAAACTATCGAGTGTCGTTAAACCTTAAAACAACACTTTTAAATGTCATTAATTTTCAAATGAAAATTTAAAAGAATAAGCATTTTCTTTTCCAAATTTTATTTAAATATATAATCCTATATATCAAGACTAATAATTTAACTTAATAATCAACAAAAATATTAGGGAAAATGTCTGTTGGAGAGAGCCGAGATGCCGGAGAGAGGTGGCACGAGAAAAGGAGCGCCAAGGAGATCAAGCCGCAGGTGGGCGTGGACGCCAAGGGGATCCAGGGAGCCGAAGACAGACGGGTCATCGGGGGGCTGGGGAGGCGGTGCAAAGAGAGAATCGCCGGAGGGGGGGGGGGGAAGCCGCCAAAGTCGGGGGAGGAGCCGAAACCACAAGGGTGCCATCGGGAAGGCGAGAGAGAACCGGAGCGCACACGGGCACGGGGTAATGCCATAAGCCAGACAGCATCCAGCGCAGTCAAGAGGAGGCAGGGAGAAGGACGTGGCAGAGAGGATGCGCGGAGGAGGGTCTCAACGGGCCAGGGGCGCCGGAGGAGGCACCAACGCCACAGAACGCTGGAACTTGCAAAAAAAACAAATAAAACAAGACAACATAACATAAAAGGAAAAGGGGAAGAAGGGGAGAGAAAGAGAGGGGGAGGGGGAGGAGGAGAGAAGAGGGGGAAGGGTCCTGCGGACGACAGAGGCAGCCGTCGGAAAAACACGCCGGAGAAAGGCAGCTTTCGATAAGGTTTGGATTTTAATAAAGTTTGAATTTAATTAAAATTTAGAGAATTTACGACTAATAAGAAAATAAAATATTTAATAAAATACAAAATAAAAAAAGCTCACCTGATGTAATATTAGATTAAATATTTTATTATTTTAATAAAATAATATAAAATTGCTAATCTAATTGATATTTTTTTTAAATATTCAATAAATTAATATAAAGAATCAATCCTAATAAGAAAGAGAACCAATTCAAGAAGTATAGAAAATAAAAATCGAAACACAACTTACACGGATGGAAATAATTTTATAACCGATATAACCTAACTAACCAGAATATCTTATTAATTACTAATAATTAAGGTTTGAGTCTAAAACTTAGGAAAAGCTTTTAAAATATAAAAATAATTTATATAATTGCCTCGTCATGATTTTTTTTCTCTCCCTTTCGATGATCTGTTAGGCTTCTATGTCATTACGCTTACCTAATATTGATTACGCAAATCCGGCTACATGTAGCATCACTATTAAAATATTATATATTCAAATAGTATTTATGGCAAGGCCTGCGGCAATATGTAATAAATTTACATTGGAAAATATGTTATATATATGTAACAAATAATTGAAAAATAGAATTAAATGTAATATTAGATTAAAAACTTTCAAATTTAATTATTTTTTATACATAATCATTAGATTTAATGTAACAAAATCAATGGAAATTTTAAAAAAATGAATTGAGATTCATTGGTGGATGAAAATAATCCAAGTAGAAACATCTTTGTTAATTAAATTTTCTACATTAAAATTTCAATATATATATACATAAATCAGCAAATTTTCAATTAACAAAGGTAAATGTTTTTGATAAGGTTGGGTTAAAGCTCAATTACCATATACATGATTTATCCCAAAAAGTTAAGAGCCGTATGTAGTGTGAAAAGGTTGACCGTCTGTGGTGCGGTGTGATGATGTTAACTTTATTATTTTTATTATATATATTAATTCTAAAGAGCAATGATAATACCCTTTTGTATGACAATAACCCTTTTGTTCTTTACATGATATCATGATTTAATGATATACACGAAATTCTATTGGTTTTGACCGAATGACAGACCAAATGATTGGACCAATTTAATATCGGCACGTACAGGTGTGAACGGAAAAAAAGTCTTGAGGGACGGCACAAAACCGATGCTGCTGGAGATATTTTTTCTGGAGAGAGAGAGTATATTTTGTGCGGCACAAAACCTAGCTGCAGGAGAGAGAGAGAGCTATGTATATTTTGCAGAGAGATTGAGAGAGAGAGAGAGCGGCGGGGAAATGGCAAGTGTCTGGTTGCAAAGATTTGGAGTTTGCGGCTGGCGGGTGGTGACAGAAAGAAGGCTAGTAATAAAATCAATATGCATGAGCAGCAGCAGGAGGTCTAGTCCTTATCATCAAATCCCCTTCTTCTCCTTCACAGTCTCCGGCAGATTTGTGTCCACCGAGGTCGCCGCTGCCCCACCTCTTTTGCCGTCCTTGCCACATTTGTCCACCAGCGACTGCTACATCCTATTGCCCCCTAGATCTAATCCTAGTCCAAACCAGGGTGAGGGCGAGTCAGTTTGGCGTCGCTGCGGCAGTGATGACTTGTATTACAGTATGGTTGAGAAGAAGGTTATACGGGTTGGCAATAAAAACAAGAACAGGCTCAAGGTAGACCTTGGCAACGCTACTGACCATGCATGCATCGGGTCGTCTTGCGGGTGGGTGGCTTATTTCAACCTCCAGACTTTTGCATCATACCTCGTCAACCCATTCTTTGCCAGCCCTCCGATCGTGCCTCTTCCTGCCATAGAGTCATTCCCTTCGGTTTCAATGAGCGTCCGACGACGCATCGCCAGTCCCAATCCCAATCGCTCCTCATCCAAAGATACTAATAAATATGAGTACGAATCCGAGTACCTGATGATGGGACAAGCCGAAGCCTTCTCGCCCAAAGCCATGCTGGATTATTTGTCGAAACCCAAGTTGGCACCCAAGTTCGCTGTGTCGTCCGACTCAGTGATGGTGGCCATGAATGGAAGGCTCGCCTTCTGCAGGTTTGGGGACACGGCGTGGACCCCATTGATAAGTGTGCTTGACGGAAATATAAGCACCAGGGACCATTGTCACCATTATAGGAGCCTCGTGTATTCCCACTATCACCGCAGATTTTATGCACTTTCGGACGCGGGACTCCAAGCTTGGGATCTCACCGACCCTTGCTCTCCCAAAAGGACATTTTTCAAGCATTTCAGGCCATATAATGTCCTGACGGATTTAGGGATCGACTGTACTGGAACAAGGTTGCAGCTTTTGGCCGTGGACGACACGGGAGAGGTCTGGATGGCTATACAGCATTTTAGAAAAAAAGAAGAAGAAGAAGAACAGCAGCAACAACAACGACAAGGTGGTGGTGGTGGTGATGATGATGATGAGCCGTTCACTTGGAACTCCATTGTCAAGCTATATGATGAAGGCGATCGTGCTCACTGCGTGCCCGGACCTGTGAACATCATTAAGTTAGATGTTGGCGTTGAGGGCGACACCAGCAAGACGACCAAGGTGGCGGAGCTTGTAACATGCTTCGGGGATCGGGTGTTATTCTTGGACCACCATCAGACTGCGGTGGTCTCTGCTCGGGACTTCCCTAAATTGGAGCCCAATGGAGTGTTCAACTTCCGAAGGTGTGCATGCGACTGGGAAGGAGTCAATACAGTCGTTGATGACGCTTATTTCAGCTATGAGGCATTTTACATTGGAATAGAGCCCTCATGGGTCATTCCTCATGTGGTTGGTTGATTGATGTTTTTTTTTTTTTGGTAAGTGATTTGTGATCGAACTTGCTCCTGCGGGTAAGAGAGTTTATTTCTTGTTTTCTATCTGTCGAGGCTGCTTTCTTTTTCTCGCTGCGATTAATTAATTTGATATACTTTTGTTGAAATTGGGTCTGCATTTAGCTTTTGTTTTTTCCAAGCCCTCAATCTCAGTCAACCTAATTCTAAACAAGTCAAAAAATCAATTCCATTATAAAAATAGAAAAAGCAAACCGAAATTCCTGATCAGAGAGAGAGAGAGAGAGAGAGAGAGAGATTAACTTGATTTGGACGGTGCCTTGGTAGAAGAAAGCGGTGACATTGGCGTCTATCCAGGCAACGGCCGCAGCAGTGTTGGGGTCGTCGTTAATGGACTGGAGGACGAAATTGGGAATGGCGAGCATGACCTCGATGACGGATCCATGACTTTACCCAAAATGCGCTCGTCCGCCTGCATCAGTCGCCCGTTGTCGACAACAGGAGGGCTTTAACATAATTTATGTTGTAAACTCTTTTACCCTTACCTGTTTTTCATATACCAAGAATGGAATGAAACCTTTTTGCGTTACATAGGTGAGACTACCAAACAAAATGTCATATTTGATTACTTTTGTATTACCTTGTTAACGTCATATATATTAATTCCATTTCTTTAATTTTATTATAATTCTCGTATACTATATAATATATTAACGGGCACAACATTATTTTTAAAATTGAATTTCTAAAATAATTAAAAGTATTATTTTTTAATGTAATAAGCTATTTTTTAAAACTCATCACGTTTCAACCTCTTTATTTTAATTATTTATCAATTAAAATATTATTTTTAAAATTTTTATTTATTTTTAAAAATTAAAATTAAATATGATGAAAGAAAAAAATAAACAAGTAAAATATTGAGAAAAAATATAATATTTTATTAAATAGAGAGTTAATAGTGTTAGGTTAAATTTAAATAGTTACCATTTATTTTATTAAAATTTTGATTATAATAGAAAGTCTGAAAAATGTAATTTTTAAATTTTTTTATTAAACCGCTTTCTAAACTAAGTAACTATATATATATATATATATATATATATATATATATATATATATAAATATAAAGTCTACATATGCTCTCACGTGAAAAATTAAAAAATAAAGATGAAAAAATCACACAAATTTCAAAAGAAATTACAAGAGGTATATATTATCTCATTTTAACGGATATGGTGCACCTGGCATATATTATCTTTTATGTACATTAGAAAAAATTTATTTTTGAGTATTTCGGTTTTGTATATATGTATCACTCACGTATATGGTATTGTTCACAAATGTGGTGAAACATTAGGTTCAAGTTCGAGAAGGAATCATAGCATCCGAGAAGGATTTATACAAGATTGTTGGGAAATTGTGTCACATCGAAGCAAAAGGAGAAATCAAGAAGCTTATATGTGAAGCATGCCAAAAAAATATCACAACGCGTTTTTAAAAACACCGTGCAGGCCGATGTGGCGAGCCCAAAGCAGACAATATTGTGATATCTTGGTGGCCTACGCCTTGACCAGGATCCTAAGAAAGATTGAGAAATTCGACAATCACGAATTTCGAGTTTCGACAAATGCAAATAGAGAACTATTTGTACCAGAAAGACTTGTACCTACCGATGGGAGAAAAGCGGCAAAAAATAAAAGACTATGATTAAAAGGTGCTTTAGATCGCAAAGCTTTGGGGGCAATCCATCTAAGTTTGATGAGATCGGTGGCCTTTAACGTCAAATATCAAGATATAACTGCAGAACTGATAAAAACTCTTCCGAATATGTACAAGCAGCTCCCTATAACGTATAAGGTATTTTTAATAAAGCTGTTTAATTTAAAAATGTTAAAAAATAAGAATTTTAGAGATTATCTAAATTTCTTCAATGAGACAAGAAATCAATTAAAATCGATAGAAATTACTTTTCTCGATGACGTTAATGTCGGGTGCCTTGCTTATTACTATGCCAAAAAGTTTGGAGTCAATTGTACAATCTATTTTTGCTTCTTTTGAAAAAAATAAAATGATATTTGTCATTATCGGATTTCGTATGTGGAAAAACTTGCTTTGGGGATGTGGTTCCCCCACCCTTCATCCGAATGGTGATGAAAAAAATATAGAGTAGACATCAATTGTTTTTGGGGTACAGGTTGGTCGCCTAAAAAATGATATACGTTATTAGAGCTATGCTCGGGAGTTAATTACGCGTAGGAAAGATTAGCATTCTCACAATACCCTTTCAATACTTATCTTAAGAGAAAAACATTTCTAATTTATTTTAACCGCTTGTCTAAATCAAAATTTATTTTATTTTCCTAATGGTCTAAAAATTCCAATCATTTTATCATGCTAAATTATTTGTTCAAGTTGAGTTAAATCCAATTATCTTAAAGATTAAGTAAACAACCTAAAAATCATTTTCAAAAGGGTTTAATGCAAAAAAATAAAATCTAAAAGAAAAAAATCCTAGGAACATAATAAATTGATTTTCAAGATGGAACATTCAAAAAAATCTAAAATTTTATGGAAGGAAAAAAATAATTTTTTGTTAAAAATTTTTTTCTAAAAAACATTTTAAGGTTTTTTTAAAACAAATTTAATTTTAAGTGTTGTATGTAACGACTAACATCCATTAAAAATAAAAAAATAAAATTCTCTCTTTTTCTTTCTCTCTCTCAGTCTCTGTCCTTTTTTTCTCTTTCCTCCTTTCTTTTTTTTTTTTTATTTTATTTAAGGTTACAAGGCCATAGGCCTGATTATAAAATAAAATTAGAAAATAAAAAATTACAAATCCTGATTATGTTCCTGCAAGACCAAATGTTAGAAAAAAGCAATACCAATACCGACAAAACAAACCCTTTTGAGATCATATAACAACCAAAGAAAGATGGGATGAAACAAAACCAATAGAGAACAAAACTACAGCTGTGTAAACTAGAAAAAAGAGGACAAAAACTGGAGAGAAAAAAGAAAACAAGACTGAACTTTAATAAAATCATCAACATGACCATAACCAAAGGCTTAAACCAAATAATCACATAGGACAAAACAAAACACATACCATGACTTGCTAAATAAATGCTAGCAATGAGGATTTTGATTGTGTCAAAAGTGTCACACGGAGGCAAAATCGTACTCACAAAGATAGCTAAAGCCTAGGACGGAACCGAGTGTGGCCAAACTAACACACAACAACTCCTGAAATTGGCCAACTATGACCAATCATCAAGTCGTGACCAAAACCAACGTGGGAAGGGAGCTTAAGACATGACCTGAATACATGCAGAGAAGAGATCTATAAAACGGCAACAAAACAAAACAAAAAAAGGCTATTGTGGTTTTTTTGTTTTCAACAAAAGAGTCTTCAAACTGGTGGACCACCAAACCATCAAACCAGAGAAGGAATGAAAAGAAATGTAATAAACCCAGTAGTGAACCAGTGCAACGTATCAACAAAACACCCAACTAATCAACAGCCAGTGAACAGAAAAGATAAAATAAAAATAAAAGGACAGCTGGACAGACAAACTTATGAACCAAAGAAAAAGAGAACAACTTCCTGCCTCGTCTTGATGCTATCTTTTAGCCTTCTTCAAGGGATTTATTGGCTCCAGCAACCAATGACTTCTACAGCTTCTTCCTTTTTTACAAAATTTCATGAATCTCCCTTCAGGCCTCATACCACCAACAAGATTAGCAACAGAGACTGGCGCGGTGGCCTCAAGCTCGTGGTTTGATGATCGACTGAGTAAGAAGCTCATGGGTTAATGCTCAAGGGGCATCTCGATGTGACTGAAGGAGAGAGAAAATGAGGAACCGAGCTTCAGGACTCTGGGTGTTTTCGAATTCAGGGGTTGGAGACAAACCAAGGGCGTTTGGATTTGTTGATGGAGGTTGGGACTGGGAACGTCGGGAACATAGTAAAGGGAACAATGAAGGCATGGAAACGACGGTGCCCAACAATGAGATTCCGGCCACCAGGAAACTCTCTGTGTATTAAAGAAGGTGAAAGATTATAGCTGGTTTTTTGTGTTTCAGACGGTGTCCTGCAGTTTTTTGTTATATATGTTTATATAAAATTAATACGTACATACAATATAAAATATAAATAATAATACATATTATTATTATTATTAATGATAATGATAATAATGATATTAATAAAAAGTACATTATTTATTTTAAAAATAATAGTATTTACAAAATATATATGTTTATATTATAATAAAAAATAAATATATTATTACCATTTGAATATAAAATACAAATCAATTAGATTCAAATTTAGTTTTAAATTTATTAATTTAGGTTGATTTTATAATTTAGGATTATGTGATTCAAATATTATTTGATTGGAAATACATTAATATTTAAACTAATCATTTACATGATATACTACTTGTAATTTAAATATGAAATACATACTATGAAATGCAAAAAAACTCAAAACTCACTCTCAACATGCATGACTCATATCATACATAAAATAATTTTTGGATAGTCATATATTAATTTGATTCAAATTTAGTTTTAAATTTATTAATAAGTTGATTTAATATTAAATGATCTAATTAAGTATTATTTGATCGTTAAATGCATTAATATTTGATTGTTTAATATTTGAACTTAATGATAAAAAAATACTTAATTGGATTATTTAATATTAAATTAATTTATTAATAAATTTAAAACTAAATTTGAATCAAATTAATATATGATTATCCATAAATTATTTTATGTGTGATATAAGTCATGCATAGTGAAAGTGAGTTTTGAGTTTTTTGGCATTTAATAGTATGTATTTCATATTTAAATTACAAGTAGTATATCATGTAAATGATATTATTAGAACTTCAATTGCAATTTTAAGTGACAAAGCAGTAGTGTCTGCTACGTATAATACCAAGGAACTACTATGTAACATTTCTCTTTTTGTTCACATAACGTAGAAACAATTGCCATTGTTCTTTAATTGACTCGTCATGAGACTCATCAACTAAAACTGAAAAGAAACCATTGTCAATATTCTTGATGATGGCATTGATAGCTTTGGATGTAGCTGCATTCACAATGTATTTTTTGAATATCAAGGAGAGTTAACTTGTTTTTGTTAGGACAATTTCATACCACTTCATTGATGGATTCATTGTGATCAGCCAAAAATTGTAGAATCTCAAGGCAATTTCCTTTATCACTTGAACAAAAAGATTTATTGTGACCACAAAAAGCTAACCCTTGACCAAAAACAACAAATATGCAATCAACCGTTGCATTTAATTGAGTTTCATACTTGGTCTTTTCTTCTTTTGTGCCTTAAGTAAAAACATTGTTAATATGTTAATTTGGCTTCATTAAATCCTCACACTTCTTGATAGCTTGGTTATAGGCACTATTAACAGCTCCAACATGGATTCAAAGCTTTTCTTTCTTATGTCATAACTTGAATCCCATTCTCACAAATGTTTTATGTCATGTTCGATTCCGAAAGCCAAAATCGTACATGTGACTTTCTCAGTCTGCACCCTTCCGAAAGGTTCCCTTATACGCAAAGGAAAAGGACAATAAGGCTTTGCATCTTTTTTTACCAAGGTTTTTATGACTCAACATTCGAGAAGGTTGCAAATGTGTCAACAAGTAAGACAATATGGGTACCTTGAAAGGATATTCATTGGAGTTTATCGAGTAAAAGAGAATTGGCTTCAATCATTAAGATTCGAGTTTGAAGCCGCAAAGATAAAGGAGGACGAAAATATCTTCGACTATTGTTGTTCCCGTGAGGTTGAGTTGTCATTGTTGTCAACATGTTGTGAAAGCGAGAATCCGCAAGCTCGAAGGTCTAGGTTGAAGATCCGTACTTGGTTGGATAACTTCGTAGAGTGATCTCTTAGAGTGAGCTCATAGGGAGTCTACCTATGTACGTTCCGACTCGAAGGTCGTAGACTCGAAGGTCGTAGATCGGAAGATTCGAAGGTTGTAGATCAAAAGACTCGCAGTCGAAGACTCGCGGGACGTAACGACAGACCATGAGGCTCGTAGCACCCTCAAAGGACCACAGGGTCGAAGCCTCGAAGGGACACGGGGTCGTAGGGTCGTAGACTCAAGGTGCGGACAGATGGAGAGCCACGTCTCGCAGATTTGAAGCTAAGACTCGTGGAGTCGTAGCTCGTAGGGTAATGGCTCAAGCTTGTAGGGTCGTAGGACCTGTTGCAGACCCCGAAGTATCTACTAGCTAAGGCGAATGCGGTTGTCCAACCCGAAGACTCGTAGAGCTTAAAAGCTCGTAGCACTGATTCGACCTAGCTCGGCCGAGAGCAGAAGCATTGAAAGATGAATGCTCTTGGTTCGAAGACTCAGACTCGAAGAATCAAAGAGGAAGACTCGTAGACTCGTAGAAAGGCTACGAGGCAATATCTCCCGAGGCTGTGGCTTGTGAAAGGAAACGGAGCGCGCTACGAAGGAGTGAAACGCGCGGACGCTCACCGTTTTAAGCATTGAAAGAGTAAGTCGTTACCCGGGCAGTGGTTTTAAGTACACTAAGTCTTGCAAAACACGTGGACGTCATCCAAGAGGGGTTTAACTTATTTCTACGGTGAAGATCACAGGCTGAAACATGCTTAACCCTAGCTGGAGGGTTTCGGACTTCGAACGGCCTATAAAAAGCAAGGAATGTGCCTGACGTAGATACAACACCGAATAATATTCTTTGTGCAGTGAAGAAACGTATCTGCGAGAGATACAAGAGGCGTAGAGTAGTTTATAGAAATAGAGAGAGAGGAGATTGAAAGAAAGATAACAGTGAGTTCATCTATCTTTCCTCCTCATACATTTGGTGAACAGATCGTGAGTCCGGCAAAGGAGTGATTGAAGGTCGAGCATAGCAAACGGTCATCAACGCAGGGCAGATTTTCACAATGAGTAAAGTCTAGAGCAATACTATTTTTGTATTTGTATTGAAAAGAAGAGAGAGTTGATTCTATTTGTAAAAAGGGCTAGACCCTCTTGTACTACAAGATATATAGTGGATTGGACTTGGTGTAGGTACACCCTCACCACCGTGGAGTAGATAACATTGATCGAACCACGTATATTGTGTGTCTCTGTCTTTCTTTGCCATACATGCTTGCTTGTGACTGATTTTGCATGAGACACTAATATATCACCCAAACGAAGACCACATCGGTGAAAGAACTTTCCTAAGTATCCTACTCATAAAACTTAAGGAAAAGATTTATAGTATCCTGATTCACCCCCTCTCAGTATACAAACCCTTATTTAAAGATAACCGTGCTTAGAAACGGGAATATCAACTATTACTCATAGTTACAAGTAATTATGAGCGAGATGAAGAGAAATGACGGGAAACTTGAAGATATTCGAGTCATTGAGAAAATATCACGCTTGCTCACATTGAAGTTTGAGCACATGCACTACAACAAAAAAAACAAAAAGACAAATACTTTTAAAGCGTCATTTTAGGTATTTAACGATGTTGTTGAAAGCATCATCCATCAACCAGTTGTTATAAGATTTTGGATAAAAGATGGCAATTTTAAAAGCAATGTTAAATCTATTTTTAATAACACTTTGAAAAATATTATTAAATTTATTTTTAACAAGTATCGTTAAATTTATTTTTGATAAAATAAAAAATATATAAATATACAATTGAATGTTTAAACTCTACAAAATATAAATTAAAATAATAATTTTTCAATGATTACCCTGAACCATCTCTAACCCATTTCTTTAATTTAAATTAATTTTCACATTAAAATAGGATCATCTCCAACCCATTGAACTAAACTTAACTCTACACATTTGTTTTTTATAATCTTTCTTTAGTCCGGCCGTTTATCCATCAAAGAGAGGTGATTCAGGGGCGTTTGCGCCGAGGAAGGAGGGGTGGTTCGGTGATCGGTGATGGGGTTGGAGCGATAGCGTCATGTGGGGGGTGATTCGGAAATCGGCGACACGGCCAGGCACATTACACTCCCACCTGCAGCAACGGCACCATCATCGGCGTCTTGAGGGTGGGGAGCGGTGGTTCGGCGCTGGGGTAGCGTAGGTTGGGGGGGGGTGGGTTCGGCGATTGGCGCTAGGGAAGCGTGGTGGGAATGGGGGGTGGTGTTAGGGAAGATGGCAGCGGCAGCTCCGATGACGACGAAGAAGATTTTGACGTACTCGGGATTGCTTTTAACGAGTCCAGCCCCACGCCTGTCGAAGCCCCGAAATGCTAAACAACTCTCTCTCTCTCTCTCTCTCTCTCTCTCTCTCTCTCTCTCTCGTGGTTGATGTATGTTGAATTGTTGATGAACTGATATGGAAAGTCTTTATTGGATTTGTTAAAAGGGTTTGATTCCACCCCCTCCCCATCTAACCCTCGAATTAATCACCGATTCCAATCGTATGTGCACTTTACACAATTGGAGGAGGGAATTGTTTTTGGCGGCGGCGTTAGCGCCTCACTATGCAACGATTCAAAAATGGCGTGAAGTAAAGCGCAAGTTTTTTTTTTTTTTTTTACGTTATATATGGCGTTTTAAAGCATCGATTCAAACTTGATTACACCTCGGAAAAGTAGTCAATTTTAGAGGACTGTTAAGAGGCCACCAAGCATGCAAACAGAATAGACTTTCCCGGCCAACAAGGGACAATCTGAAATGATATGATCGTTGGCCAAGCAACTACTGACATTGAACCAGCTAGGGGCAGCCGAAGGGAACTAGAGATAATGATACTTAAAAGAGCGGGGGGAGGCCTTTCCCTCCGACAGAGACCCCCTGCACCACCCAAAAAACAGAAACAAGCAATACTAGAATATAGAGAGAGATACATAAGAGACCGAACATAACCAGCCACTAGAAAATATATGTACGAAAAAACCACCCAAAGAGGAGTGAAGGGGCCAGTGACTGGGACTGCCAATGCCCTTGGACCCAAAGCCATAAACCCGACCAGCCTGTTGAGCACTAGCCACATATGAGAAAAGTGAGAGGCCACCAAAGCCGGGAAAACAGAATAGACTTCCTAGCAACAAGGGACAATTCCCAAGACTACCAACACACCCATGACAACATAAGATGGTATAGAACTTGGGAAACAACGGGTCTATGATAACTCGAACATACAAGGAGACCCTCACAAGCAAGTCCTAAAACTAAGTGCTTGCAAGAACTAAAATGAAAGAGAACAAAACCAACAAAAAGCACAAAACAAGGGAAATAACTACCAGGCTAGTAATTCCAAAACATGGCAACAATAAAAAATTATACAAACAGAAAAAGAACACGGGCAGCCCAAACAACGCAGCCAAGGATGATTCTCACCAGAACCCGAATAAGAGAGGCCAATTAAGAGCGGACTCTACAAGGAAATACGGTTGGCTGCGTAAAGTCAATCTGAAATGATATGATGGTTGGCCAAAGCAACTACTGACATTGAACCAGCTAGGGGCAGCCGAAGGGAACTACGAGATAATGATACTTAAAAGAGCGGGGAGGCCTTTCCCCTCTAACGAGAGACCCCCGCACCACCCAAAAATAGAAACAAGCAATACCAGAATATAGAGAGATACATAAGAGACCGAACATAGCCAGCTACTAGAAAATATATGTACGAAAAAACCACCCAAAGAGGAGTGAAGGAAGGCACTGGGGGACTGCCAATGCCCTTGGACCCAAAGCCATAAACCCGACCACCTGTTCGAGCACTAGCCGCATATGAGAAAAGTGAGACGCCACAAGCTGGGAAAACGGAATAGACTTTTCCCACCAACAAGGGACAATTCCCAAAGACTACCAACACACCAGGACAACATAAGATGGTATAGAATTTGGGAAACAATAGTCTATGATAACTCGAATATACAAGGAGACCCTCACAAGCAAGTCCTGGAACCGAGTGCTTGCAAGAACTAAAATGAAAAAGAACAAAACCAACAAAAAGCACATTAGAAGGGGAAAAAACTACCGTCTAGTAATTCCAAAACATGGCAGCAATAAATAATCATACAAACAGGAAAAGAACACATGGGCAGCCCAAACAACGCAGCCAAGGATGATTCTCGACCGAACCCGGACAGGAGAGACCAATTAAGAGCGAACTCCACAAAGAAACACGGTTGGCTGCGAAAGTCAATCTGAAATGATATGATGGTTGGCCAAGCAACTCTGACATTGAACCGGCTAGGGGCAGCCGAAGGGAACCAGAGATAATGATACTTAAAAGATCGGCGGAGGCCTTTTCCCTCGACAGAGAGACCCCCGCACCACCCAAAAAACGAAACAAGCAATACAAGAACATAAAGAGAGATACACAAGAGACCGAACATAGCAACTACTAGAAAATATATGTACGAAAAAACCACCCCAAGAGGAGTGAAGGGGCCAACCGGACTGGACAGCCAATGCCCTTGGATCCAAAGCCATAAGCCCGACCAGCCTACTCGAGCACTAGCCAGCATATGAGAAACGTCGGAGACCACCAAGCTGGGAAAACAGAATGGACTTTCCCGGCCAACAAGGGACAATTCCGGCACTTCCAACACACCCAGGACGACATAAGATGGTATAGAACTTGGGAAACAAGCAGTCCATGATAACTCGAACTTACAAGGAGACCCTCACAAGCAAGTCCCGGAACTGAGTGCTTGCAAGAACTAAAATGAAAGAGAACAAAACAAACAAAAAGCACAATAGAAGGGAAATAACTACCTGGCTGGTAATTCCAAAACATGGCAAAGTAATAAATAATCATACAAACAAAAAAAGAACACATGGGCAACCCAAACAACGCAGCCAAGGATGATTCGACCAGAACCCGAATAAGAGAGACTAATTAAGAGCGGACTCCACAAAGAAACACGGTTGGCCTGCGTAAAGTCAATCTGAAATGGTATGATGGTTGGCCAAGCAACACAAGATTGACCCACTAGGGGCAGCAAGAAGGGAACAAGAGATAATGATATTTAAAAGAGCGGGGGGAGGCCTTTCCCTCTCGACGAGAGAGACCCCCGCACCACCCAAAAACGAAACAAGCAATACCGAATATAGAGAGAGATACATAAGAGACCGCACATAGCCAACTACTAGAAAATATATGTACGAAAAAACCACCCAAAGAGGAGTGAAGGGGCCAGCCGACTAGGATTGCCAATGCCCTTGGGTCCGAAGCCTAAACCCGACCAGCCGGCTCGAGCACTAGCCATCATATGAGAAAAGTGAGAGGCCACCAAGCTGGAAAAACAGAATGGACTTTCCCAGCCAACAAGGGACAATTAAAGACACTCCAACACACCTAGGACAACATAAGATGGTATAGAACTTGGGAAACAATAGTCCATCATGACTACGAACATACAAGGAGACCCTCACAAGCAAGTCCTGGAACCGAGTGCTTGTAAGAACTAAAATGAAAGAGAACAAAACCAACAAAAAGCTCAATGAAAGGGAAATAACTACCGGCTAGTAATTCCAAAACATGGTAGCAATAATTAATCATACAAATAGAAAAAGAACACGAGCAGCCCAAACAACGCAGCCAAGGATGATTCGACCGGAACCCGGATAGGAGAGACCAATTAAGAGCGGACTCCACTAAAGAAACACGATTGGCCTGCGTAAACTCAATCTAAAATGATATGATGGTTGGCGAAGCAACTACAACATTGAACCGGCTTGGGGGCCACGAAGGGAACCAAAGATAATGATACTTAAAAGAGCGGGGGAGGCCTTTCCCTCTGACGAGAGACCCCCGCACCACCCCAAAAACAGAAACAAGCAATACTAGAATATAGAGAGATACATTAGAGACCGAACATAGCCAGCTACTAGAAAATATATGTAAGAAAAAACCACCCAAAGAGGAGTGAAGGGGTCACCCGACTGGGACTGCCAATGCCCTTGGATCCAAAGCCATAAACCGGACCGGTCTGCTCGAGCATCGGCATATGAGAAAAGTGAGAGGCCACCAAGGCGGGAAAACAGAATAAACTTTCCCAGCCAACAAGGGACAATTCTCAAGACTTCCAACACACCCGGGAACAACATAAGATGGTATAGAACTTGGGAAACAACGATCCGTGATAACTCCGAACATACAAGGAGACCCTCACAAGTAAGTCCCGGGGAACCGAGTGCTTGCAAGAACTAAAATAAAAGAGAACAAAACCAACAAAAAGCACAATAGAAGGGAAATAACTACCGGCTAGTAATTCCAAAACATGGCAGCAATAAATAATCATACAAATAGAAAAGAACACGGGCAACCAAACAACTAGCCAAGGATAATTCGACCAGAACCAGGATAGGAGAGACCAATTAAGAGACGACTCCATAAAGAAACACGGTTGGCATGCGTGAAGGTCAATCTGAAATGATATGATGGTTAGCCAAACAACTACAAGATTCAACCAGCTAGGGGCAGCCTTAAGGAAACCAGAGATAATGATACTTAAAGAGCAGGGGCAGGCCATTCCCTCCCAGGAGGGACCCCCGCACCACCCAAAAACAAGAAACAAGCAATACCGAACATAGAGAAAGATACATAAGAGACCGAACGTAGCCAACTACTAGAAAATATATATGCCGAAAAAACCACCCAAAAGAGGAGTGAAGGGGCCGACAAGGGGACTGCCAATGCCCTTGGATCCAAAGCCATAAACCCGACCAGCACCATGCCTAGCTTGACATATGAGAAAAGTGAGAGGCCACCAAGCTAGGAAAACGATTAGACTTTCCCGCTAACAAGGGACAATTCAGCACTTCCAACACACCCAGGACAACATAAGATGATATAGAACTTGGGAAACAACAGTCCATGATAACTCGAACATACAAGGAGACCCTCACAAGCAAGTCCTGGAACAGAGTGCTTGCAAGAACTAAAATGAAATAGAACAAAACCAACAAAAAGCACAATTGAAGGGAAATAACTACCGGCTAGTAATTCCAAAACATGGCAGCAATAAATAATCATACAAACACGGAAGAAGAACACGGGCGGCCCAAACAACGCGCCCAAGGATGATTCGACCCCAGAACCCGGATAGGAGAGACCAATCAAGAGCGGACTCCACAAAGAAACACGGTTGGCACTGCGTAAAGTCAATCGAAATGATATGATGGTTGGCCAAGCAACTACAAGCATTGAACCAGCAAGGGGCAGCCATAAGGGAACCAAAGATAATGATACTTAAAAGAGCGGGGGGAGGCCTTTCCCTCGACGGAGAGACCCCCACAACACCCAAAAACAAAAACAAGCAATACGGAACATAGAGAGAGATACATAAGAGACGAACATAGCCAGCTACTAGAAAATATATGTACGAAAAAACCACCCAAAGAGGAGTGAAGGGCCAGCCCATTGGACTGCCAATGCCTTTGGATCCAAAGCCATAAACCCATCAAGCCTGCTCAGTACTAGCCGGCATATGAGAAAAGTGAGAGGCCACCAAGCTGGGAAAACAGAATAGACTTTCCCACCCAACAAGGGACAATTCCCAGACTTCAACACACCAGGACGACATAAGATGGTATAGAACTTTGGAAACAACAGTCCATGATAACTACGAACATACAAGGAGACCCTCACAAGCAAGTCCTGGAACCGAGTGCTTGCAAGAACTAAAATGAAAGAGAACAAATATAACAAAAAGCACAATAAAAGGGAAATAACTACCTGCTAGTAATTCCAAAACATGGCAACAATAAATAATCATACAAACAGAAAAGAACACGGGCAGCCCAAACAATGCACCAAGGATGATTTCGACCCGAACCCGGATAGGAGACACCAATTAAGAGCGGACTCTACAAAGAAACACGGTTGGCCTGCGTAAAGTCAATCTGAAATGATATGATGGTTGGCCAAGAACTACGACATTTGAACCAACAAGGGGCCAAGAAGGAACCGGAGATAATGATACTTAAAAGAGCGGGGGAGGCCTTTCCCTACGACAGAGAGACCCCCTACAACACCCAAAAAACAGAAACAAGCAATACCGGAACATGAGAGATACATAAGAGACCGAACATAGCTAGCTACTAGAAAATATATGTACGAAAAAACCACCAAAAGAGGAGTGAAGGGGCCAGCCTGGGACTGCCCATGCCCTTGGATCCAAAAGCCATAAACCCGACTGCCTGCTCGAGCACTAGCCAACATATGAGAAAAGTGAGAGGCCACCAAGCTGGGAAAACAGAATAAACTTTCCCAGCCAACAAGGGACAATTCCAAGACTTCCCAACACACCTAGGACGACATAAGATGGTATAGAACTTTGGAAACAACAGTCCATGATAACTCGAACATACAAGGAGACCCTCACAAGCAAGTCCTCGAACCGAGTGCTTGCAAGAACTAAAATGAAAGAGAACAAAACTAACAAAAAGCACATTAGAAGGGAAATAACTACCGGCTAGTAATTCCAAAACATGGCAACAATAAATAATCATACAAACGAAAAAAGAACACGGGGCGACCAAACAACATGACCAAGGATGATTCAACTGAAACCCGATAGGAGACACCAATTAAGAGCGGACTCCACAAAGAAACACGGTTGGCTGCGTAAAGTCAATACTGAAATGATATGATGGTTGGCCAAGCAACTACGGATTGAACCAGCAAGGGGCGACTGAAGGGAACCAGAGATAATGATACTTAAAAGAGCGGGGGAGGCCTTTCCCTCGATAGAGACCCCCGCATCACCCAAAAACAAAACAAGCAATACGGAACATAGAGAGAGATACATAAGAGACCGAACATAGCCAGCTACTAGAAAATATATATACGAAACCACCCAAAGAGGAGTGAAGGGGCCAGCCGACCTGGGACTGCCAATACCCTTGGATCCAAAGCCATAAACCCGACCAGCCTGCTCGAGCACTAGCCTGCATATGAGAAAAGTGAGAGGCCACCAAGCCGGGAAAACATAATAGACTTTCCCAGCCTAACAAGGGACAATTCCCAACACTTCCAACACTCCCAGGAGAACATAAGATGTTATAGAACTTGGGAAACAATATCCATGATAACTACGAACATATAAGGAGACCCTCACAAGCAAGTCCTGGAAGTGAGTGCTTGCAAGAACTAAAATGAAAGAGAACAAAACCAACAAAAAGCACAATTGAAGGGAAATAACTACGGCTAGTAATTCCAAAACATGGCAACAATAAATAATCATACAAACGAGAAAAAGAACACGGGCAGCCCAAACAACGCAGCCAAGGATGATTCGACCAGAACTCGGATAGGAGGGACCAATTAAGAGCGGACTTACAAAGAAACACGGTTGACCTGCTTAAAGTCAATCTGAAATGATATGATGGTTGGCCAAGTAACTACAGCATTGAACCACCTAGGGGCATCCAGAAGGGAACCAGAGATAATGATACTTAAAAGAGTGGGGGAGGCCTTTCCCTCCGACGGAGAGACCCCCCAAAAAAAGAAACAAGCAATACCAAGATATAAAGAGAGATACATAAGAGACCGAACATAGCCAGCTACTAGAAAATATATGTACGAAAAAATAACCCAAAGAGGAGTGAAGGGGCCAGCTGATGGGACTGCCAATGCCCTTGGATCCGAAGCCATAAACCCGACACCTTGCCTCGAGCACTAGCCAAGATATGAGAAAAGTGAGAGGCCACCAAGATGGGAAAACAGAATAGACTTTCCCAGCCAACAAGGGACAATTCCCAACACTTCCAACACACCCAGGACAAAATAAGATGGTATAGAACTTTGGAAACAACAATCCATGATAACTCCGAATATACAAGGAGACCCTCACAAGCAAGTCCCTGGACCCGAGTGCTTACAAGAACTAAAATGAAAGAGAACAAAACTAACAAAAAGCATAATAGAAGGGAAATAACTATCGGCTAGTAATTCCAAAACATAGCAACAATAAATAATTATACAAACAGAGAAAAAGAGCACGGGCAACCCAAACAACGCGACCAAGGATGATTCGACCAGAACCCGGATAGGAGAGACCAATTAAGAGCGGACTCCACAAAGAAACACGGTTGGCCTGCGTAAAATCAATCTAAAATGATATGATGGTTGGCCAAGCAACTACAACATTGAACTAGCTAGGGGCGACCGAAGGGAAACGAGAGATAATGATACTTAAAAGAGCGGGGGAGGCCTTTCCCCTCCGACAGAGAGACCCCCGCACCACCCAAAAAAGAAACAAGCAATACCGGAACATAAAGAGAGATACATAAGAGACCGAACATAGCCAGCTACTAGAAAATATATGTACGAAAAACCACCCAAAGAGGAGTGAAGGGGCCAGCCGACCTGGACTGCCAATGCCCTTGGATCCAAAGCCATAAACCCGACCTGCTTGACAGCACTAGCCAACATATGAGAAAAGTGAGAGGCCACCAAGATGGGAAAACATAATAGACTTTCCCAAGCAACAAGGGACAATTCCAGCACTTCCAACACACCCAGGACAAAATAAGATGGTGTAGAACTTGGGAAACAACAGTCCATGATAACTCGAACATACAAGGAGACCCTCACAAGCAAGTCCTGAACCGAGTGCTTGCAAGAACTAAAATGAAAGAGAACAAAACCAACAAAAAGCACAATAGAAGGAAATAACTACCGCTAGTAATTCCAAAACGTGGCAGCAATAAATAATCATACAAACGAAAAAAAGAACACATGGGCAGCCCAAACAACGCAGCCAAGGAGTGACTGTGCACAACACTACCAACACACCGCCAAGCCGGGAAAACACCCAAGTTACGAACCAGTGGCGGCGGCGATAATGGTTTCCCAAGCCAAACTCGAGCGGAGTGCCCGAAAGAGCCGAAAGAAAGACGAAAACAACTCAAAACTTTGGTTGGTCCATTCTGTCCATTCAACACTACCTACTCATGAAATACACACCCAAACACTTTTCTTCTCTTGTTGAATAGTCTCGAACATACAACCAAGCAAGAGAGAGAGAGAGACGGCGAAGAAGGTACAAGAAAAAGGAGAAACAAACGGGAGACAAAACCACTTCACTTAGTTATATACATAGCGAGTTGAGCGAAATTAAAAACGGGAAAACGAAATGGAAAACAAAAAAACAAAAAAATCAACATTGCCACCTCAATTGATGACCGTGTATTTGCCATGAATCAACATCCACCATGAATTTCGTGTAAACCGATCGTATTTGCCTCATCATTTGTCCTGCAAATCCGCATCATATGTAATATAATTGGTAAACTATTCTCTGTTAGTATATAAAGGTATATATTAATTGCTTAAATGTTTATTGGTATATACACTATTTTTACATACGAATTTATATAAATCATTGGTATAAGACACTTTTTTTGTAGTGTAATAAAAAAAACTTCCCTTATTAGTTTTTTTAAAATATATTTCATATTTGATTGAATGATATCTTTAGAAAATATTCCATGAATTAATTAAGGAATTGATTAAAAAGGCAATTTAATATAACACGGGCATGGATTACTCATAACAAAGGGTTTATGTTAGCAAGAAACAAGGGGACATTGGGAAACGAAATTAAGTTGGGAAACCAACATTCCGGATGAAGAACAAACCCTTTTGGGTATTCTTTGGAGTAACATGTCAGATTAAATTGTGGGACAAGATTCAACAACATGAATAGACATATGGCATCAACGTATGACAAATAGAAGTTTAATTTGATAAAATTTGTCAAGAAAACAACATCAATATACACACCCAAACATTTTTCTTCTCTTGTTGAATACGTCTCTGAGCAAAAGAGAGAGAGACGGAGAAGAAAAACAAAGGGAGACAAAACTATTCACTTATTTGAAAGGAATTAAAAACAGGAAAAAAAATGAAAAATAAAAAAACAAAAAAAATCAACATTGCCCCCGATCGTCAACCGTATCGTCTAAACCATCTTCATTTGTCCTGCGATCACCTTTTTATCATTTTTCAATTTCCAAAATCTAATTCTCAAAAGAAAAAATATTTTTGCTTGATTACCTTTGGCGGTTGTCAACACCGGCCAGAACGCTTTGGGTGACTTGAGCGACTTTTGAAATGGCCCTTTTTATTTCCCGGAGAGCAGCAGACCATTATCCTTATCTCCTTACGCATGCTTGCTTTGGGTTGATGCTTAATGCGTGGCAAATGATTTGTTTTCCCCTGACCATTTAAGGCTAGCGCCCATGCAAGGTAGCCAAGTGCCACTTCTTCCATCCCGATTGACTTCCCATTTCTGTTCACAAAAGAAAAATTAACTCAGCTACGAATTGAAGAACCGGACCATATATATAATACATAAAGAGAAAGAATCAAGATCTACTTAAATAAATTTCTAAACATTGCTCCACGGTAATTAAAGATCTACTTTACAAAAAATAGGATCAAGAACCAAAGAAATTAAAATAGGATCAAGAACCAAAGAAATTAAAATAGGATCAAGAACCAAAGCAAGAATCGAGGGAGAGAGAGAGAGATTTAGACTTGCCTTGCCGCTACGACAACCGATCTTTACTACGAACGGACAACGAGCCTTGCTGTTACGACAAGCGATGCTACGACGAACGGACAACAAGCCTTGCTGCTATGACAAAAATAGGATCAAGAACCAAAGAAATTAAAATAGGATCAAGAACTAAAGCAAAAATCGAGGGGAGAGAGAGAGAGATTTAGACTTGCCTTGTTGTTACGACAAGCGATGCTACGACGAAACGGACAACGAGTTTTGATTAGAGAGAGAGAGAGAGAGAGAGAGAGAGAGAGAGAGAGAGAGAGAGAGAGAGAGTTAATGAAGATTTCTATGGGAGCAAAGTGGAGGGAGGGAAGAGAGGGAAAGCGCTTGGAGTGCAGAGGCATCGTCGAGCGACCAGACTAGCGATGCCGATACGACCTTCGAATATTTACAAGAATGCCATTTCCACGTGTGTCATTTGACACCCAGGTTGTTGGTCCCATCAAAAAAGTCCACCGAAGTCCAATACGGATGGCGTTAGTAGACCCATTACGATGACGTCGGTAAATCCAACGGATTTGCTGCGATAATCCAATGACATTGCTAATCGGACGGTAGATCTGGTTTCCAGTTATTTGGCGTCGATTAGTCTACTTTGATATCATTTAACTTGCTTGATATATTCCTCATCATTTCTCATAATTTTATATATGTTTGGTTTAAGCCTCGAGGTATTTTAATAATATCTTCAAGTGACATTTCACATTAAAATTATTTATAAAATGCTTGTTTTATATATGTTATTATTTTTATGTTGGAAGTTAAAGCTCAGCCCTTAGATAGATAGATGGATAGTGGCGTGGGTGTCTTTGTGTTCGTGCATCAATTTCGTAGAGAGTAATTTGTTTCTATATATTATTTCACTAGTTTCTAAAAATCTAAATAGATAAATTCAAATTATGTTGTTATTAACATGGATTTTCAATCCAATGGGAAAAATCAACAAGAGAGTAAAATTATGGGTTCAAATGCCAAGACACTTCTCGTCATTTTTGATGCGATAAGAGAGTAGAATTATGGGTCCATTGTCCGGCTTCCCTCCTTGTACTTGGTCACCAAATTCAAATTGTAGAATTATGGATCTATCGTTCCAACGATTCCATACTACCGCACTTGCGGGAGATATTAAACACGTATAAAGTTCAAATTGTAGAATTAATCGCTCATAATCGTATAAAGTTTAGCTTATATTGACCCGAAAAGATAAATTTTGTAAGGAAACCATTACCATGAACATAATTATTTAACTAATAATAATATATAAATTAATTAAATTTAATGTGATTATTGGATTGAAACCAACTATTATTTTTCTTTAATTTAAAATAAATAAATAAATGATTGTGCATTAATTAAACCTAAATCCTCTAAATAAGTTGTGTATAAAAACTAGCGAAAACCTACAAATCCGTCAGGCTATTATATATTAACCAAATAACAGCCCCCCGGTCGTCATTCAACATGTAGGATGAAACATACGTACGTGTAATACCATAACCGAGATGGTCGAGAGTTTGAGACACTTGAAAAGCAATCTATAGTAACTCGAAACACGAATGTGGTATGTCTTCAACACCAACAACAACCCGGATAGTTGATAGCAGCCTTACTAGCGGCCCAAATTCGAAGCAAGCTCTAGTACACTTCGGAAGGAGAGAGCTTTCTCGAAGCAATCGAACGAGACAATCACGGCCACTTTCTTCCGGGAGCGGGCCGTACTCGGTGCTCGGCTCTCGTATTGCTATTTCGGGCGTAAAAAAGACCGGAGCTGCTCTAGGGTATACATTACATGAAGACTCGCTAGTAACCGGAGGCGATAGAGCGCCTAATACCTGATTGTATTCTCGTTCAACAAAGAATGAAGAGCCCAGCCAACCAGCTCGAGGGAGAACGCATAACGAAAGTGCCTATACAAGCGTTTCATCCAAGAGAGTACAAGAGAGTACTCGAAAGAAACCTCTCCATCAGAACTTAGAGTGCTCTTCCGGAGCGATTTGCGTCTCTGGTGGCAGATCCAACAATCTTTCGGGCTGTCTCGAACCGGATCTTGGCAACCAAACGCTTTACGACTCGGAAGGCATGTCGGGCGGGCTCCATAAAGACAAGGAAGCCCGGGAACTCTCATAGGCTAGGGCGGATACTCGGGCTTGGAGTGCTAGTAGCATTGTAAGGTGTGTGTGTCATTACCCAGGTCATTAATTAAGTAAGTAGGTGAACAATCGTGGAACAGAGGCAACTAGCTCCGCGCAATAGCTACCTTATTCGAGAGTCGTTGTAAGCAGGCAGCACTCGTAACACACCCTGGAAAAGATACGTGTTTGGCATCGAAGGTATCAACCCAACACACTTGACAGTCTCCTCTGCTTGTCTTGTCTTTGCTTTGACTATAGCACATCCATCTCCCAAGAAGTCTGTGTTTCGAAAGAGAGTGAAACCCGGAATGCATCAAGTCCCGAATCGACAAACAAACAGACAAACAGAGTTGCTTGTTGGCGTGATACGAGAGATGATTCACTCTCCTATAGGCGTGCTCATGAATCGTCTCGTTTGGAATTGGAATTGCATGGCATACCCTATCGTACTTTCGTTGCCATGTCTCGTATCCCGTGCTTTTCAGTAAGCAACACAATCCGCAAGGTTCTAGTGTGCATCTATAGTGTTTGTCGAAGGAAGGGCTCTCTCGGAGAGTGTGTTATGTCAGTGAAGACACTTTGGAGCTTCGGTTTAACTCCCAGGGAAGCAAGTAGCACTATACTATCACTTGGGCATCTCCCGATTCTATCAGCAATCCTACCGAACCATGTGACCCAATACTACAAGGACGATCATCTAAGACACTATCAGGAAAGAGCCGAGTTGCACGCTGAAAACTTCCTAACGGTTGGAATGCGGAGCCGGGGTGGTCTTATAAGAAGCACCGGCGGACACTCCCGGGAAGCACTCTCTCTCTTATATGGGTGTTCGGAGATGGGCACTCTGGTCAGGACATGTCCAAGAAGTCCTTCCGGTTTTGCTTCAATTAGGCGGTGATCTCCCATTCCATTCCATTCCATTCGTGCCATCATCCACTACGTATCGAGCTTTCCGTTTAGAAGTTGATCTAGCGCATAAAGCTTCCAAACAACGAAATGCGGACTCTATAAGAGCGGAAACAAGAGTATACCCCTGTAGCGGAACCATGCATGCACCGCGCGGAGGCAAAACCTCTTATGTATTCCAAAACAAAGCATTCCGAATGCTTAAGAAAGAGGCTGTTGGTCAGTTGTTGCGATACGCACCAAGGTAGGTAACAGATTCATCCATAAGAGTCTTTGTTCCGAAAAGGATGCAATCTGGAAGTCGAGATCGGATCTCTCGTAACCTTGCCACAATGTCATCGCGTATAGGCGGTTCTACGGCACATCCGTGGACCTAACTACAAGTGAGCGGACTCGAACGCATTCCATTTAAGAGAGTCTCTCCAGGGTCCCATACAGATCCGACAATACCTTCCAGCGTTACGTGTCTCAAAAAAGCAAGCCCTCAAAACCAAACATCGTGCTTCTCATCTCTAATAGAGATATAGAAAGAAGCATGAGACCCGTAACCCATCGGGCACATCTCGCTTACTTATACTCTTCAAGGACATCCGATCTCGACTCGCATAACACCTTTCGGATCTCCAAAAGTCTCTATGCTTTTAGTCACTTGAGCAGAGAGTATAGTTGTCCTATACGACTACAATGGAGCCAGCGTACGCCCACGACACCAAGTCCAAAGAAGCGAGAGGCAAAACAGTTACTCTTACGAAACCTCTCTTCGGAGTCCATGTTATAGACTTTCCGGAAATCGTACACGATGGCAAAAGCACTATAAAGAGTCCGCCGGCCCCAATACTTGTCATTCCATTCCATTCCGCTCCACGAGCACCATGTCTTAAGTTTATACCGGAAGCAAAGGCAATCAACAAGACTCATTGCTCAACCACTCTCAAGTCAAATAGCAAAGCAAGGGCGTGTACGCGCCCGCTCGATTACGGCCTATTGAACTTGCCTGGCGTGATTGGTTGCACCCAAACAATGGAGAGCAAGACTTCAATAAGACACCCTAGAAACATGGAATAGAGCACTCAGTGACTAGGTAACACTCTAGAGGTTGGTGTATGAGAGACATGAGAGGATTTCTTGTGTTGTCCAGGTCGAAATGGTGAATAAAGCGTCCAATTACTAGGAACGAGGCACGGGTCCCATACACTCCGGAGGTGGCACAATGCCTCTCTCTCTAGATAAAGCAGAGCTTTCCAATAGATAGTCAGTCTAGCTCTTGAACTACCCTCGTGAGCGACTCTTACGAAACACTCAGTACTCTCTCTCCGGCCTACATCGCAACCGGCATTGTTCCACTCTCCTCTTGGGTCCGAGCTTCCCAAGCTCTATCTTTGTTGGGGAACTCTGCTTGGGTCTTACCATCTTTATTTAAAGATTTGAGTCTTTGGAGAACTTCTTAAGAATATTCCGCGCCAAGGATTTGTGCTTGTGGGCCAGGGTGCATATGGCAGATACCGAGCGGACCTGGTGGTCGACAATCGTGCGGACTTGGAAATGTTGTGTTTTGAGGAAAGAAACCTAATATTTTATCCCCGAAAAATTCTCTCATTCCCTCCCTCAAATTTTAAAAAAATTCCCCCATAAAGAGCAGGGGTTTCTTCTCGGTAACATTATTTCTTTCCTTCACCCTCCCCCTTTCTTTATAAGCCCCCCACCACCCCTTCTCTCCCCCCCCCCAAAAATCCCCCCCACACACCCCCCACCCTCAAAAAACCACCCCAAACCCTTCCCCCCAAAAACCCCAACCCCCCATTTTCTTAAAAAAATCTTTTTCAAAAATTCTTAACCCCCCCTTTTTTTTCTGTTTTTTTTTTTCAATAGGCTTCCCCCCCCCCCCCCAAAACCCCTCTAAATGAAAACCCCCACACCTCCTAAAGTTTTAAAAAAAACAAACGATAAAAAAAAGGAAAGACAGGAAAGGAAAAAAATATTTAGTCTTAAATCCCTCCCCCCTCCCCCCACCAAACCATATCACAATACTAATCTAAATTTCAGAAAAAAGCATAAAGAAAAATTAACCAAATCCCCCACCCGCAATTTCCTCTTCCCCCTTAACTACATTGTTCAGCCCAATCTGCCGAAATTGGCAAAATTTTTGAAAATTTTCCCTGGTACCCCCTTTTTTAATTACCCACCCTTACCTACCTACATCAACAAACCACATACCATAACGCCTGAGTCATAGACAATATATCGCTCCTCACCTGCTTGTGTTTTTCTCTCCTACGTTTCACTACCCTACCTTGCAACAGCATGGATCTGCTCTAACCTGCGTTTCTCTCCTCCTCTCCTCTTCCCCACGAACTGAAGAATTATATTAGGGCAGCTTTCCCACCCACGGCATGGCCATGGACAGTTTGGTACATCATTGATATAAGTAGATTATAGTTGGCTTGTCTATATTTAGTACAAAGGAGCTACCACGACGCATAGATAAAGTTATACTTCATGTCACATGCAGTTCCCATCCAACTAAAGAAATTCCATCATACTCCTTGAATAACCCATCAAAGGTTCAATCCATTGTATTTTCGGATTAGGAATTTCAGAAATTAGTTAATTTGCTTAAATTAAGTGACCCGTGCATACAACCGTAACTTACGTACCAACCGAAATGCCAAAAAAAACAAACAGAAAAATCACAATTTTTCTTATTGAAGAACAGAAAAGAAGAAGAACCAATAAGGTCAAACTCATTAGATTCTACTCAAGAAGACATAAATCTGGGAAACTGTATTGCAACAGAAAGAGATTAGTTTTACGATGTAGAAAAGCTAACAGCACCTGGTTTCCATGCTCCCTCACTTGCCACAAAATGAAAAAATAAAACAAAACAAAAAGGAAAAAAAACAAGAAAAATTCTAAAGATACCAACAAATTTAACAGTGCGCGTTATGGGTGGTGTGGTGATGTCGGTATCTTCAGTACCATTTGTGTTTATGTGTAGCAGCGTTCAAAAAACATTGATCCTTTGCTAATTAACATCCTACCCATTGGAAGAAAAGGGTATGCAGTAAAATAAGGTGTGGAAAAAGAAATAATGAGGTTATTTTGGATCCTATTTGAACAAAACTCCCCCCAAAAGGAGACAAATTATGGAAATTAAAGCTTCATGAATGATAAAAAGAATGAAGATGTTGTTTTTGCTAATGGGTTATACCAAAGATCCAAAAGAGAACGGAAACAATCAGCCAAAAGAGTTTATGTATACGTATATATGAAATAGGCGTACATGATGATGCAGAGTAAGAGAAATAGCTTTAAGAATTATGTATTTTTTGTAATCAACCTCAAACCAGCAGAGCCAATTTCAAATTTTCAATAACATAGCTTACCTATTTTGCAGCATCCACCCATAGTTTACTTTAAAAAAAAAGTGGTGTCAAGTTATGGGCTACAGAGGTTGCATCCTACATGACACGAGATAAGATCCCTAGCACCATTCATCTATATGAAATAGGTGTACATGATGCAGGGTAAGAGAAACATCTTTAAGAATCATGTATTTTGTAATCAACCTCAAACCAGTAGAGCAAATTTCAGTAACATAGGTTACCTATTTTGCAGCATCCACTAAAAAAAAAAGTTGTGTTAAGTTATGGGCTACATAGGTTGCATCCTACATTGACACAAGATAAGATTCTTAGCACCTTAATCGCCATAGCTATAATACATTTATAAAATGAACTCCTTCAAGACACTATTCTTATTAGAAAAAAAGAATGAAAGCATTATTGAACTTTCAACTTCAAAACATCGGAAATACAATTCAACCATCACTGCCTAATTTACTATCCATACTCTGGGCAGTAGTCCCTCCTTTGGCAGTGCATGAATTTGATGATAGCAACAACTTTTGTGAAGGTAATTCGGAAATAAATAGCAAAGTCTGGGCCCAACCAGCGTACTTGCCATATTTGCTTACAAACGCATCTGCCACACGACTGCAGAGTTTAGGTGTTAAGCGAGCCCCTGCAAGCTCAGGGATGAGGTATTGAGTGGCAATCTTCCTCAGTCCCCAAATACAAAAATAATCGTACATTAGCATTTAATGAATTAATGAACCCCCCAAAAAGGGGAAAACATGGGACCAGCTTTTTCAAAGGTAAAGGTTATAAATCTAATAACGAAAATCAAGTGAAGCTAGACTTAAAATGAAGCATTGGCTTACTCAACCCATTTGCATTGCAATATTGATGCAAGGTCAAAGTATAAATAAATAAATCAAAGATGAAACTTAATAATAGGGCCACGAAACTAATACTAAATAGTGGCCCAACTCAGACACTTGGGAAAACAGTTTGGTTGCAATGATGCTTTAGATAGATGATACCAACAAATTGAAAATCTGATAATATGGAATAGTATTTTACAAAAAAAATGGAAAAAGAAAAAACCCTTAAACTCACCCTCCACACGTGCGTATCAACAGGGATGGCGTGATGTTGATCAAGAGAGAAGAGAGCAATGCATGCAGCTACTTTGGGACCCACACCAGGAAGAGTAGAGAGAGCATCAATTGCTACTTGAAGATCCAATTTTCGAAGAGAAGCAAGCCACTCTACTCCGCCACAGGGTTTTGATTGCAAAGCATTTACCGTGCCAGTTATGTATTTAGCCCTGTCGATCCATCAAGACATAGGAAACTCGTAAACAACATACAACATCATAACGCACTATATTATGTTCCACAAGAAATAGGCAACCACGTGTCCAAATCACCTATACTAGCACCAGTATAATGTAGAAAAAGGAAGTTGATGGCAGTTTCAATCTGTTTTATTGCACCCCTATGCTTGTTTGTTTGTTTGTTTGTTTTTTGTTCCTCCTCTCCTTCCCCTCTTCCCAGCAGGTTATCTAGTACTTCCATTCCTGCTCTCTCACATTCTCACACTCTCCTTTTATCAATAAGACAGGAACCCCAAAGCGTAAAAGTTTGTGCAAGGGTGGCGAATGAACAATAATCACATTGGCAGCCAAAAGAAAAAATGTATGTAACAGTAAGCTTGTGATTCAGTCAGTAAGTAAGAAAGAAAATATAATGAGAAGGGAAAATAATTAGAATGCTCAACCTGTAACCAAAACCTGCCTCTCTAAGCTCAGACTCCGAAACCTGGGACAAGCGCTCCAAATCCGGGAACTGGTGAAACTCAAAACCATTCACTGTCCCCAAATAATTTCCCAAGGAGGACAGGTAATCGACCATCCCAGTAATCCTCTTGATGTTGTTGTTAGAAGAGCACAGGAATTGGATGAGGCACTCGAGCGGGTCTTGCCTGAGCACGCGGGCACCGCCTAGATTCCGGGCCAACTCCTTGAACCTAGAGTCGGAAGCTGAAAACGTGCTCCACATATCAGACAGAGAGATACCCACATTGAGGAAATCCAGTAGAGCCAACTTGGCATGAGCCTGGTCGGGGACAGGGGTACGATGAAAGCAATAGGCAACGTCTCCGTCTGGGAGGTGTTTGAGGGACACGAGGTGGGAGTTGACGACGCCAGTGAATTGGACCGGGTCGGTCTGCTTCCAGCGGAAGGTCTGGCCGGTGGGGAAGGTGAGGGGCAAGCAAAGCTCTGATTTCCCCAGATTAAGGGGAATCCAATTCAGGGTTTCGGTATCGGAGGAAAAAGCTGCGGGGAAATGAAGGCGGCGTTTGAGGATGGTTCTTGTCGGGGGTGGTTGTTTGGAGGGTGTATCGGGGTGAAGCCGGACTAGGAGGGCATGTGGGGTTGAAGGTCGTGGTGGGGAATTGGAGATTGAAGGAGACATTGACGACATTGGGGATCTTCGTTGTCTCTTCATTACTGTGACTGTTATCGCGCCGCCTGCATACAAATACAGGACATTTGGAAACGATTGGAACAAAGTTGCGGTGATTGGCCTGCTCAGCAACATGAACAAAAATTTTGCATCTCATATACACCGACCGATACAAGAGGTTCGGTTGTGCATGTGATTTTATTTTTATATTTTTCATAAATTATTTACACAATTTATTCGTAAGCAAAAAATTTCTATCTGCAACTGCAAGACACATCACATATCATTAAATTAATTTAATTTAAGTTTAAATTACCATACTACGGCAAGCTTATTTCAATATTTAATTTTACACCCTCATTCTTCCATTTTATTCTTCTCATTCATTTGGCTATTTGGTGAATAAAGATCTTGGATTATGCTTTGTCAAAGTGTGAAATTACTCTTTCTATCAAATAGAGAAATTTCAAACTTTATCATATCATTTTTCATCTTATAACCTTAGCTTTAATACCACTTAGTGAGTTTCCGAAGAAAATATATAGCAATAGCAAGCAAACAAACAAAAGCTTGAAAACACACAACCAAATCTCTTTCACTAATCAACACAAAAAAAAAACAAGGGTTATTCAATTCCAATGGACCTTCTGTAGATAATTCTATAAAAATACAAATAACTCCATCAACTTTGAGAGGAAGCAAGAGGGGAAAAAAAAAAGTCACCCAATATTTTAATAATACACCAAAGATCTCTTAATCACAAACTGACCATTGGATATGAAGCTCTAGTTGTCTGGAGCTCTGTCCTAAATTTTCTGATCATTCATACTCTCACCGTTGGATTTGGATTTGGTGTATGAAGCTCTGTCTCATATTTTTCTATTGCCACTCTTTTTACTCTGTCTATTCCCACGTAGTTTGATCACACGATTCACGCGCCACACCCATTCTCTCTCTGGCATAGAATACATGCCCATCCAATTTCCATTCTAATTTCAAATCATAATTAAATATATAAAACCAATATACAATCATATTTTCTCATTTTAGTATTTTACCAATATATATATAATATAGCAGCTCTTGTAGGATCTCAACATCATTGTGTCAGCTTCATCTCAAAGTATAGCGCAAGAAACGGCAATGACATCAATCGACAAAACCTGGAGTTAATGGAATCGCAATCTACCAGCAAGACTATTCAATTTTGGCAATCAATAATGCATGGCCAGATCTATTATCCATCTGACACCTAACCCACGAGAGGAAGTGGAAAAAAGGAAGACAATTAATGTGTTCGAAGCCAATTCTACTTCTACAGCTTTAATATGTTAGGTAATAGAAGGATGAGTATTCGTTAGTGTTATCAACAACTTTGGAATCATGCGTTCTGCCTGATTCACTGTTGATTTCATCCAACGGGACGATTAGAATACAACATTTGTTTAGCTGAATAGCTGATGAGTATTTGCCTTTGTTTTGGAACAATATAAAAATTAACACAAAGAAGAAATTAATAAAAATCAATTCATAAGTATATAAAACTAAAATTAAAATTTATGTATGTTATTATACGCCTATTTATAGCCTGAGGAAGATTGCATTCATAATTAATGTCATAACAGCTGATTAGCTAGATATATCATGCTAATTAAAACTAAAAAGAAACAAAGAAAGTAAATCTTAAAATAATTGAAGGTAAGTAAAATAAAAAGTCTTCATCATTATCTCTAATATATACTGGTGTCGCATTATTCTCTTTCTTTTGATAAAAACTCACACCCAAGTTTACTGTGTGTACAATAACACAATAATAAATCGTATATATATCACATTGAATATTTGAGAAATAGTCATATCATTTGATAATGCAACAATATCAACATTGTCATTGATTTTGTGTACAAGAAGGACTATATTACTATAATTTACTATATGTGCTAATATGAAACTTCTACTTCACAAAAACACTATCATCTATCAACTATGGGCTACCACAAATAACTTCTAACTTTTGCTAGAATCGACAACAGCTTTATATTTCACATTAGCCCACTCAATCATTCCTCAAACTTCTTCACTTATATTTTGGTATTGCTTAATCATTTTCTTAATAACTATATTACATTTACTACTGGCTAATGATACCAAATCCAAAACATATTATGTAACTTCATGTAAACCAAAAAAAGTTTTTTTTTTTTAATTTTGCCATAAACAAAACTGTTGTAAGCCAACTCAATTTGGTTTAGCCAAATGTTTTATGAATTGGGCACAAAAACTTGTGAAAGGATGAAAGAAAAAATACTTATGCAAAATAGATTGATATGGAATGTTTTATGAATTAGGAATATTTCATTAAGATCACGGTATACATAAGTCTATTTTTATCATTATATTAAACACTTCCTGATAAGCATCTTATAGGAAGTTTAATTTATTAATTAATTAATATATATTAACACACACACACACAGAGATATATATATATATCATATTCACGTAATTTTTATATATAGAAAATTAAAGTACAACCCTTTTAAATTCAATTAAGGATAGTAGAGAAAAAGTGAACATACCTTTTGAATTTATAGTTGACTGATCATAAAAAAATAATAATAAGCCTTGGTAACATAAGTTATTTATTGTAAAAAAAATAAATATATTACAGTGAGTACAAAATGAAAAGAACAAAAGAAACGTTGCTTACACACACATAATCTCATAATCCTCGTGATTGGCTTGTGCATGAATTCAAAGAGTCCTGGATTGATTTGGATTGTTGATTATATAGTTCGCGAATTGTTGTTATATTGCAAATATCACAAAAGTGTATGACAAGAAAAAAAAAAGCTAAAAAGAAAGAAAAAGAAAAAGCTCTTCACTTATTTTTGTAAACTATTTTACACTTTACGAACATATGAAAACTCCAAGAAGTAGTAGGTAGAAAAAATTATTTCATTGAGATATTTTCTGAATGTAATTAATAAACTCAAGTAATAATCAATAAAGAGCAAAAAGAAAGAACATTTATTATTATTATTATTATTATACACTTTACCTTTTGAAGAGTATCTCTAGTATTAGGTAAAAAAATAATTTGCTAAATATATTTTTAGATAAAAATAATTATAATAGTTTTAATTTATTTTAATTACTTAAATTATTTTTTTCTAATTTACCTTTAAAATATTTTTTATTTTATTTAATGTTATGTGGTTGTTGTGAATGTCAAATTGAAATAATAGAATAATATAATATTATTAGCTAAAGCTATAACTTTAATCAAACTTTAGTTTAATTTTTTAATAAAATTAAATATTACTTATATGTTATAACCGTATCATTAATTGTTTTTTATAAAATTTAAAATAAATTTAACTTCAACCTTTTATTTTAACTAAAATTGCTAAAGATGCCCTTCCGCTTCATTATATGTTTTACCAATTAAGTGGGGGCAAAAAGAGAACATTTAGTGACACAAATTCCCTTTCATGGGTGCATGTTGTTGAAATCGGAATTAAATTCTATATGGGGCTGAGGGGAATATTATTTAATATTAAGGCATTGGGAAATGAATTTGTTGGTTGGACCTGAGTTGAACTTGGAACCATCTTTATTCCAAATGGATGGAATTCATGGTCTCCATCCGTCACCCACTTCCATGCTCTCCCTCCATCCCTCCACCTGTTGGCCCTCTAATCTAATGTACTCACCGTAGATGTGGCCATGTGCGTGGGCCTTGGCAGCCGGATGGATTGGATTGGAGATTTTATAAAAAAAATAGTATAAGCAATAGAGAGATTGGAACACGTTACTCACCTGCGGTCAAACATGTATGCATCACTTTTTAGACCAGCGTCGTGTTTTTAGTTTAGATTAGAGGTTTTTATACAGAAATAAAAATAAAATAAAATTTATAACTCATTTCTATAAAATCACAAGTGTACGCGTGGATATATTCGCCTCGTCTATCTATCGTTACTTAATTTTGGGTTAGTCAAAGATATGCTTTAATATGTATATATATATATATCGACGCTACACGTACGGGGTAGGCATGTTATTCGACTTCTTGACGTAATGGTAGGTAGCTAGCATTCTCTTCCAGATTTCTGAGGGCACTCGTTTTAAAGACACTTGGGCTCTTCACATTTAGTTACTACGTTTTTTATTCGGGGTTTTTTCTGGGAATTTGAGTGTAAGCGTATTTGTTTGTTTTAAGTTACTATATTATAAGTCGTTGATTGTTGTCTCTTTTCATGTTCTATTTCTTCACACAATTACACTGTTACGTACAGGGATGGCAATAGGTCAGGCTATATTGGATATCTGTCTCGCTTTGCTCTTAATAAAATGAATTTGAATTAAGTATAATCAGGTAATAATCAGTTTTAAGCTCGTATATATAAAATAATATAACAAATTTAATGGGTATCCTAAAATAAATTTGGAGCCAGCTTAACGGGATGAATTTGACATCCCTAATCACACTAAAAAATCTAAGGAAACCAGACATTATAAAAATTGGGTTGATGTTTCCGCATACCATAATTATACGTAAGACTAAATAAGAAGGTGGATGGAACGTGCGCGCACGGCGCCCTATAACGCTTCTGTAGCGCTTTGATGGCTGATTGCCTTTTTATCGGGTGAAAGGTCAATGGGGAGGGAAGGTATCTCTCAAATTAATCATTTCTGATTTTTTTGTTTTTTTTTACTCTTTTTACCTGCCTCGCAAACTGTTGTGATGTCTATGTTTTTTATTATAAAAGGAGGGCTTGTCCAGGGGGTAGGGCGGTGGGGTTTGGTCGGTAGGGCAGTGGTACAGAAACACCATGCGGTCCAAGTTGGTAGGGCGTGTAGATGGTGGCGTCCCATTGGTTGAAAGTGGCAAAGGTTCTATCCTCCTCCAGGCTCCAGCTGAGCCGGTGCGGGGGGGTGTTCCATATATTATTGTTTAAATATAAATATTTTACGCGCTTTCGTTTCGTGTTGCCAATGAATGATTTAATCCTAGAATTAATAAAAATAGTTTACCATGGCGGGGCCACGTGGCATTCGTATTATTATCTGATAATTATTAACGCCCATCTCCTCTTCTCCCCACAGGCCACAGGGCCACACTCACTCACTATATGTCTGTGTGTGTGTGTATATGCTCAGGGGTGGGTTAGGAAGCGGCGAAGCAGCATAATAAAACTGTACGCTGCATCTCCCTCCCCCCTATTTATTACTCATATTACTCGCACACAACACGACGCAATAAAATAAAAAAAGAAGCGCCTCGGGGCTGAAAACAGCACACCGCAGGCTTCGTCCCCTCCCCTCCGTTGGCTTTCGCTACTGTCTTGCTCTCTTCACTCTTGAAATGGTGAGAGCTCTTTATGTATTTATTTATTTGTTTGTTTATTTGTTGTTGGATTTTTAATAATAATAATAATACTATGAATAATGATAAAAGGTTTTGAATTTCAACTTGGGTTCTTCAGCTTTCAAGCCTATACTAACATACCATGTCTAGTTTTTATATATATATATATATATATATATATATATATATAAAATTTTTTGACAAGTGTGGCTATGTGTCACGCTTTCAGTCTGTTTCATTAAAAATCTGAGATCCCCGGGCTCCTACTAAAATCGGCTTTGTTCTTTTCCGTATGTAGTATGTATGTATATGTATATCTATATTGATCAATCATCCACTGATTCGAGAAGAACACGCACATACACAGATACATACATATATATATATATATATGCAGCAGGTCTGTTAAGCTATTTCATTGATTTTGTTCTTCCTTGTTGTTGGTTGCCGGTTGGGTATAAATATAATGAATGGAAACAACAGAAGATGGGTGAGAAAGGCGCGGCGTCAGAGAGCCGCCATCAACCACAGAGGCAAGTGTTCGATGTCTCAATGGACGTGGGCTCCCCGGGCCACTCCGATCTCTACGACGACGACGGTCGCCTCAAGCGCACTGGTAAGTTCTTAATTAGTAAAAAAAATTACAATTATAATTATATATATAATTATAATTACAAGCATGAGAAATGATTTGGAAGCAAGTGAGTAGCAGGGTGATTTGTTTGATTTTATTTAAGAAAAGGAAATTTAATGATGGATGCAGGGAATGTTTGGACGGCAAGCTCTCACATTATTACGGCGGTGATTGGGTCAGGGGTGTTGTCGTTGGCCTGGGCCACCGCCCAACTGGGGTGGATCTTAGGCCCAGCGGTCATGTTGGTCTTCTCCTTCGTCACCTACTACACCTCCACTCTCCTCTCCGCTTGCTATCGATCCGGTGACCCTGTCACCGGAAAGCGTAACTACACCTACACTGACGCTGTTCGATCAAGTCTCGGTCGGTACCACTCTCCTTCCTTTCTCTCTGTTTTTTTTTTTAATAAAATAAAAAAAATAAGAAAAATTGTATTTTGTTTGTATTTCCGGGCAGGGGGAGGAAAGGTGAAGTTATGTGGAATAGTTCAGTACTTGAATCTGTTTGGGGTCTCCATAGGCTACACCATCGCAGCGTCCATAAGCATGCTGTGAGCTTTCAAATGTTCAATCCAACGCTTACTAGCTACCTTCTCTCTCCCTCTCTCCCTGAGATTGTTTATTCTCAATTTATTCAATTTGCGGAGTTGTTTTGAAAGTGTTAAAACATATACATGTGTTGTGTGTGTGTGTGTGTATACCCATTACCAAACAGAGCAATCAGGAGGTCGGATTGCTTCCACGAAAGGGGCCACCAAAATCCATGCCACTTATCGAGTAATCCATACATGATCATGTTTGGGGTGGCGCAAATCGTTTTCTCTCAGATTCCGGATTTCGATCAGATATGGTGGCTATCCATTGTCGCCGCTGTCATGTCCTTCACGTACTCTACTATTGGTCTCGGCCTGGGCATAGCTAAAGTTGCAGGTACACAGATGTTAATTAACTACATGTAGCCCATAACCCTACATTACCCGCGCCTGGAAGTGGACGATGATTAATTTATTTCTGGTAATGGTAGCAATTTTCTCGCTTGTGAAACAGAAAATGGGCAATTCCGGGGAAGCCTTACCGGGGTCCAAATCGGATCTCAGGTGACAGAGACTCAAAAAATTTGGCGGACCTTCCAGGCACTCGGAGACATAGCCTTTGCCTACTCTTACTCCATCATTCTCATTGAAATCCAGGTAATGTGTATGCGACTGTGTGTGTGTAAAATTAACAAAGAGTAAGTACTTTGAGTTTTTAACATATCTATATATACATATAATAATAATGAACAAATGAATCAAACAGGACACTGTGAAATCCCCACCCGCGGAAACTAAGACAATGAAGAAGGCAACTATCCTAGGCGTCGCAGTGACGACATTCTTCTACATGCTGTGCGGGGGTATGGGGTATGCTGCATTTGGGGACGGTGCCCCGGGAAACCTTCTGACTGGCTTCGGTTTCTACAACCCGTTCTGGCTCCTTGACATTGCCAATGCCGCCATTGTAGTCCACCTGGTGGGAGCCTACCAGGTCTATTGCCAGCCCCTCTTCGCCTTCGTGGAGAAGACCGCGGCCGAGAAAGTCTTCCCGGACAGCGACTTCATCCGCAAGGAAATCAAAATCAAAATGCCGATTCTGGGCGGCCGTAGAGTCCTCACCCTCAGCCCCTTCCGGTTGGTCTGGAGAACAGTGTTCGTTGTTGTCACCACCTTGATCTCAATGCTGTTGCCATTCTTCAACGACGTGGTGGGGTTTCTGGGGGCGCTGGGGTTTTGGCCACTGACGGTTTACTTTCCAGTGGAAATGTACATCATACAGAAGAAGATTCCGAGGTGGAGCACAAGGTGGGTGTACCTGCAGACCCTCAGTGCTGCTTGCCTTGTCATCTCTCTAGCTGCTGCTGCTGGTTCCATTGCTGGCGTCGTTCTTGACCTCAAGCTCTACCAGCCTTTCAAGACCACCTATTAGTGAGCCCGCCAGTAGTCTACTCTCAAGAGTTGATCAACAAGGGAGGAGGAACATTTCCGTAAGAAAATTAATTAATGGACCTTAATCAATAATTAAGGACGAATTTCAAAGTCAGGGGTTGATGTCAATAAGATCAGCAGCTTTGAAAAGGGCTAACTGGCTTTCTCTGGTCTCCTGTCCCACGGGTTTGACATGTAATGCATGCCAAACACTTTTAGAATCGATGTTTGTAACCTGTGCGGAAACAAAATCAAAATGTACAAACTGATCCGACCTCAGTTCCGGTCAGCCCATAGTTGCAGTTGGATGGATGCCTGCCATGTGTTATGTGTACGCAAACAATGCTTACTTTTTTAAATAAAAAATCTGTATTCCATTTATTTTTACTTCCAGTCACCTTTTATGCCTCAAGCCAAGAACTTTCGGGTTGATCTGGGTTGGGACGTAAAGTATTTGAAGTTAGCAAATACTTGGATTAATTTTAACAAATGCTATCAGAGCGTATTGTATAGACTTTTGGTTCAAGGATGAATGTGTTTTCATGAATATGGACTCTGGTTTGAGGGGAAGTGTAATGCCACAAAAAAGTGAACGAGAAATAGAATGAAACGGTCAAGAGAGGTGGTCAAGCATAAACTATTGATTTATCACGTTCGGTGTCTTTTTGATGGGTGTAGTTAACGACGGGTTCTATTTATATGAAAAGAACAACATCATCAAATAAAAGAACATATATTAAAGATTTAGATTGAGGATTGATGCCTAATTGAATGGTGATGGCCAAATGGCAGAGTCCAATCGAATGGTAGTGGATAGTGATGGTGACCTGACGAATAAGTCAATGAAATGGTGATGGCCCAAAAGAAGGTTACATTACGGTTATAACCTATGATATGGTCAAATATCTTAAAGAAGGAAAAATTATTGTAATTTTGCCTCACATTGAAAAAAATATGGAAGAGAAGGTAATGTATAAGGAGTTAGTCTCAATGTCAAGACATTTTAAATATGTGAAGGCCTACATAACAAACCAAGAGCATATAATATAATATCTCAGCGTTTGGAGTGACTTACACCTTGACCCTAACAAATAGTAACTAGTAGTATGAAAATTACACCACAACAAAGAAAAGCTAAAAGAAGTTTTTTAAAATGTTATTAAAAGCTTTTAACAATGCTCTTAAAAATATCTTATTTTCATGTCATTAATAAGAAAAGATAATACTTTTAAAAGCGTTGTTAAAATTATTTTTAATACTTTTAAAAATATCATCGTTTTTGTTTAATTTCTTTACACACACTATGTATATAAATTGTGTAAAAATAGAAACTTCCATTGTAACTGTAATTTATACCCACATTTATGCCTAAAGAAAACAATATGCAAATATTCTTATTCTATTTGTTTGACTGGTTGGAGAGGGTGAGTACCATCATGTGATATCAAAATTTAACGTTTACTTTCAGCTTTTGATCTCATTTCAAAGTATATACTCTCTCGTGCTTTTAGTTTCTCTCTTCTAATAGCATCGTCCTCAACAACAAAAGAAGTCGCCACACTGACAAGTGGAAAAATTGCTAGTTCAACAGCTACAGCAATAAAAATTCTTACAAGTGCAAGTTCTACTGGACCTGAATGTACAAGAAGAAAATAAATTTATATTGCATATTAGTGCCTTTGGACAAACAATTAGCAAGACTAAGACATATTAAGGGGCAAATTACTGTCAAAATCAAAAAAGACAAAGTATAGACTTTGCCACCGCATTGAGTATTCCATATATTTCTTTGCCATGGTCCATCTATATTGCACAATACTTTTCAACGTTGAGCGATAAGCTTAATTTGATTAGAACTCCAAATGCTCCCAAACCACTCTCTCAAGTTGGTTAAGTTTTGGATGTGATCATTAAAAATTCAAAAAGTATCAGCGTCGTATTATATTTTTAACACATTTAAAAAACATCTTAAGTCAAAATAAAAGTATCATCTTTATCACATTTGTATAGCGCTAAAAGATAATTTAACATGTAATCGAAATTTTAGTGATGAAAAAAACTCTCTAGCTAAAAAGTTATTTAAAAATATTATTAAGGAGTACTTTTAAAAAATAAAGTGATTTTATTTGAAAGCATATTTCAAAACAATTATTATCTAAAACCATAAGTTTGAGTATTCTATTCTTATTTTGAGAATGAATAGTATACTTATTCATTGTAATTTATTTTTCTTTTTTAAAAAAAGCATGCATTTCATTTTTTATTTTTAACTCAATTTTTTAAATAATATTTTATTATTCTTTATTTACTTCCATTATATCTTTTATTTGTTACAATCAATCAATGATTTACACATGTAAATATATATATATATATATATATATATATATATATACCTAATATAAGAAAAATATAATAATTCACAATACATTTCATATCCGTATAAGAAACAATTGTGAATACTTTTTTAAAAAAATCTATAATTTTTTTCTCTAAATTATATGAAAATGTTGATTATGCCAAGTATGGTGTTAATGCTTTAAGAGCATCCATGTTGGGTTCCTTAACCCTTTATTTTTCCTAAAATATAAAATAACATTTGAAAAAAAAACTCAAAAACATGCTCACATTATAGAAAATGAATAACATTTTCCCATATATTGGGTTTCACTGTTCATTTAATAAAAAGTTTTCTATATTTTTTATATTTTGTTTGTCGTGTGTATTTTTGAATACATATAATAAGTATAACAGGAAAAAGGTAATAACAATGAATATAAGAATATTATTTTAATAAAATATAAAATGTAACATAGGATGCTTTTTTTTAAATGAGTAAATTTTATAGTAAAATGATAGGGAATGTCATTTTTATCTAAATTTTGAGGAAAATTTTAATAAATTCAAATTGAATGTTTTAAGTAAGAGCATTTCCAATAGGTTTAGCTATACAAAAAATATAATTAAATTGGACCAAAATTTAATAAAATATATTTTAATTCGATAAATATATCATCAGCTAAATTTATATACAATAATAATTTAAGCTAAATTTATGGGTTTTAGCTAAAATGTCATTTCAGCATTCACTTTCAAATTCTTTCAACAAACCTCTCTCTCTCTCTCTCTCTCAACATTCAGATCGCATCGCACTCTCCCGCCCTTAGGGACGGATCCAAGAAGAATAATTAGAAGAGCCGAGATACAAACTGTGTAACCCATATCTATAAACTGCTATTTAAACTGTGATTAGTACTAATATAATAATAAGTAATACCATAAAAGCAGAAGAAGTCTATCAAATCATCGTATAATCAAATCAGATAATATTTTAAAATCATATGATCCATTTAACATTATATTATTTTTGTTAAAGAAAAAACAAATTTATTAATAAAATAAAAGCAAATACAAGAAAATATTCAAGAGGATTGAACAAAAGGCATTGTGGCCCAGATACAAAAGCAGAATAGGATAAAAAAAAAAAAAAAAGGTAGAGCAATGTCAGAGTCCGCAAACAATTGAATTGAATTAAGTCAGAGCCCAAATACAAAAGACCCAAACTGGGTAACAAGCAATTGGGCTAGGGGAGCAATAGCCCCCAGCGGACACAGAGGCTGCCTGCACGCCAACCCAGGCCAGATCTGGCCTTCGGAAGAAGAAACACGGCCGGAGAAGCCTACCGAAGAAGACAATCCGCACTACAACAATGCCGACTGGCAACTGCCGAGCCTGCCCGCGGGCAGACCCGTGTCCTATTTTTAATCGCCTCCCGCTGCGTGCCCTAGACGACGAAGACGTCACCCCTAGATGCCTGCCCTAGATGACGAAGACGTCTCCCCTCCCCCCCAGCCTTGGTGAATCGGTTCCGCCGCGATTCGATCGATTCTGCGCCAGAGCCGTGCTCACCAGTCACCACCTATCGGCGGCGTCTCTCCAACCTCCGGCTGTGCCATTTGAGTTCACGGTGTTTCCATTTGTGATATGTATGCGGATAGGGGCTTTTCGCTTTGGCTGCATTTCGTGCTTGGCATTTCGTTTCGAACTAATAATAAGCCATTCGAGGTTTCTTCCCCCATTACCTACCCTGTTTGTTTTGTGATTTGGGCCTCTAATTCATTTAACCCTTCGTGTTTCTTTCTTTCCTTTTTCTTTAATTTAATTGAAAACTCTCAATTTCAGGCAGAGATGAAGCGGTTCACTTCCAAGATTGTGGATATGATGAAGCAGGAGAAACTCTGTCTCTATGTATCCTGTCTCAGGTTCATCCATCTTTCCTTTTCTTTTTCGTTTCTGTGTTCTACTGGTCTAGTCTTTAATGCTTTTCAAGATGGTTCAGTGTTTGACAGTTGGGTAATTGTATGTGTGTGTGTGTGTGTATATATATATATATATATATGTATGTATGTATTGCCCCAAGGTGTCTGCTCTAGTGATAAGTTTATCATCATTTATATTTATCTTTTGTTTTAACTTTATGACTACTTTTTGCAAACCATCTTTGTTTTGGTGCAGCCATTCTCTCACTAAAAGAACAGGTTGAAGGAATTCAGGACCTTAATCAGTCCTCTGAGATCTTGATTCATTTACTTTGTGCTCTTCCCGGTTGGAATGAAAAAAATATGCAGGTATTTAAAATTCGTGCTGAGGAGAATGAGCGTGCTGGTGCCTTTTATTCAGATGTTAAACAAATTTGTGAATATTGCAGGTCCAGATTATTGAAATCATTACTCATATAGCTTCTACAGTAGCTTAATTTCCGAAGAAATGTGCCTCCTTGGTGGGTATTAAGTTTATTGATACCAATATTTCTAAGAAGATGGTTATCAAACATTTTTCCGTAAAGAATATGAGACCTTTATAAATTTTAGCTTGGAGAAATAGTGATGGGTATTTATTCTGTCTATTTGACAGGTGTTAGTGAATGGGTGGCAGATATAAAGACCCGTGCTCATGTGATGAAATGCCTAACCACATTTTCTGAAGCAGTTGGCCCTGGATTTGTTTTTGAAAAGGTATATATATATATATATATATATATATATGAAATTTTTTTACTGAAATTTTAATTGTATTGATGAGAGAAAATGCTCTATTTTTATTTTTCTACCACAGGGATGGTTTTTTTTTTTTTTGCCTTGAAATTCTTGATCTAATTTTCATTGTAGCTTTACAAAATTATGAAAGAGCACAAGAACCCTAAGGTTCTTAGTGAGGGGATTTTGTGGATGGTTTCAGCTTGTGATGACTTTGGCATTTCACTTTTGAAATTCAAAATATATTTAATTCTCAATAAGTTTAATATTGTTATTGATTTTATTATTTCTGTTGCTGCTGTTCATGATATTGATTTTAGTTTTTTGGTATTCCTTTCCATTGTATATATGATAACTTGGGAAATGTTTCCTACATTTTCAGGATTTAATTGATTTTTGCAAAGATACTGGGCTACAATCCAGTGTTGCTGCCAGTAGGAATGCTACTATCAAACTTATTGGCGTTTTGCATAAGTTTGTTGGTCCAGGTGTTTTTTTGTTTTCATGACCCTAAGATATGTCTGTGTTGTAGATATCAAAGGCTTTCTCCCAGATGTCAAGCCAGCACTACTTAGTGCACAAGATGCAGACTATGAGAAAAATCCATTTGAGGTTCCATATCTTATGCACAGTTTCAACTTATTAATTTATTGTTGCTTATCATTATTGTTTCACATTCTTTAGGGTGGATCTTGAGATCTTCTGCTCCCAAGAGAACTGTGAAAATAGAAGATTTCTTGCAGTCTGCATCTATTGGAGGGCTAGACGGGTTGCCAAGTGAAGATATCAGTGGAAAGATCATACCTACCCTGTTGAAGGGCTTGGAATGCCCTGATTAGAAGGTCTGTCAACGGATATACATATTCTGTTTCTTTGTGTGTTTTAATTAGTATGTTGTGTTTTATTTTCCTTCCCTGTAAATTATTAAAGAATGAATAAAATCAAAATACACTATAGAATCCATCAATCGTGTCAACACCTATTATTAAAACATCTTCAAAAGCTCCAAAATCTGAGCACTCTAGAGAAGTCATAATTATTTAGTTTCTTTATTCCGGGTGTGTTTGGAATCAATTGAAGCCGTGAACAAGATTTTGGAAGAAGCCAATAAGAGGATACAGCCATCTGGAACTGTATAGATTTTTTTTCTTTTGCCCATGAGTTTACTTTAACAACATGGCACGTTTCTAGTTATTTTTGTTTTTGTTGTTAATTGTGAACTACATAATGTGATTTTTTTATATAAAATAATTATTTCAATTGCCAGTGGAGTTATTTAGTGCTCTTAGAGGTCGGTTACACGACAGCAACAAAAATTTGATTATGGCAACGTTGTCTGTTGTTGGTGCCATTACATTTGCAATGGGTCCAGCTGTTGAGAAGGCAAGCAAGGTTTCCTTATTCCTAATTTGCTTTTTAACTTCTAAATAGATTTAGAAATTGTATGGTTTCTTTTCTTTTTGTTCTTTATTTTCTTTTCCCGATGGTATTAGAATTTCGTTCCTATCTTCTTAATTGCCTTGCTGAGTTACCAAATATAGATCAAACAACTATTATGGAGGAATTACTTTGTGACATTGGTGAAGATCAACTGGTTGTACGTGGGAGGCTTATTTTTTCTGTTTTTACATTCTCTTGCCGGCATAATTAAAATACCTCTGATAAGATTTTTTTGTGATTCAGTGATGGGATTTATTTATTTATTTTAAATCAAGTGGTGTTATTTTGTTCAGATCCCATGTATCAATTGTAGGAAGATTTGCAATGTCGGTTTTGAATCATGTATTGTTCTTTCTAAATTGTGTAGTTTTCTTTTCCCAGGTCCTGAAGGGTGATTTTCTTGACCTTATGAAGGATGGCAATTATGGAGGTCTATATGATATCAGAAACCTGGGTTTTATTTGCTTCTTTAAATGCACTTAATGTATGCAGGTATGTGAGGCTGCTGTCAGCAGAAATCGAAGCACAATCATTGTTCCTGCATGAAGTGCTCAGGACGAGGGATGGGCATCATTTAAGAACATACCAGTTGAAATTAATGTTACATGAAGGGTGTAAATGCTGCCAAATCAAATTTCGTGTTAAATGTATTAATTTGAACTTTAGTTTTTTGTGTAGTTGTGTCAAAGCAGGGATGCCCTCAACACTGCCTCTAAATGTATTAATTTGGACAGTTAGCTTTTATGTTCTTATTGTTACTTTCCCGTTGATTAATGATGGTTGTTAGTATGATGTTGTGCATGCAAATTTCACTAGTTTTTGCTGTCCATCAATACCTGCAGGAGGCTGAGGATCATGAAGAGTTCTAGTGCAATTTACATAATTATATTAAATGTATGTGGGAGAGTGAAATTTTGTTGCAGAATTCATTTGAGAGAAATGCCTTGCAACACTAAGCATTATATTTTTTTATGAGGCAGATTGTCACCACCAAATGAGCTGTATTAATTGTTTTATTTTCTTTTGAATTACCACGAAAGTCTTTTTCTGTTGGCTTTGTAGGATGGATGACTGTCACGAAACGGTATAAGTTGTAATTTTTTTATTGTTATAAGTTTTAATATTATTAAATGTATGATTTTTTTATGTAAGGATATGATTTTTGATAATTATTAAGTTTCATTATTTATTTTTAATGATTTTATAAGTATACACATACATACATATGTATTTAAAACAATTTTAAAGTAAATTATTTTAATATTTTTAAAATAAATTATTTCAGCATTAATAATATTTTTAAGTGTCACTAATAGTATAAATAATGATTATTATTTGATAATACTTAAAAAGTGTCGCACTATTAATAATATTTTAAAAGTGTTGTCATTTATAATATGAACAACACGTCAAAAGTATTATCGTTGTTACTTATGGATATTTTTAAAAGTATCGTACGCTATTAATGATACTTTAACTTTAAAAGTATCGTTGTTTTACTTACTGATGACACTCTAAAAGTGTGGTTAAATGCAGTTTTTGGTGTAGTGCCGGCACCAACCCATTCCGATTGTGCGCGCCAGGGAACGCCGTCGAAGGCGAGCACCGGCCAACCAAATGAAGACGTCCCTGAGAAACCACTGCTGCGAAACTTCCCAATCCGTCGCACAGACCGTAGGAGACGAACACGTCGAAGACCTAAGCACACCGCCGACAGCCATCCCCAGGCCACAAAGCCACCTTCCACGACAAAGAAAGACGTCGAAAACGAGCGGCGGGGAGCCAGACGAAATAAACTCCTGACAGGCCACAAATTCGTAGGCTCCCAACCCGTCGCAAGGGCCATAGAAAGCAAGATCGGCCGGATCGCCACACAGCGCTGACAACCAACAAACGTCTCCCAGACACCAACCTGCAACAACGAAGCCGAGAAAGCCGGAGCTACAGAGCTAATAAACTAGCAGAGGAGGAAAGGAGGGGAGGAGACCACCAGGGGGATTCCAACCCAGCATACGAGCCGCCAATACCGGAGAGCCGGAGGACACCGGCCGCCTGGAGCAGGGCGAAATCGAGCTGGAAAGAACACCGACGAGCCGACTGCCAAAACCAAAACCGCCGGAGAGAAGGAGAGGCCAGAGGAGAAGGCTCCTGGTAGAGGGTGGTCGCCAGAGAGAAGGGGGTGCTGTGGAGAAGAGAGAAGGAGAGCTTCGGTTTAATTAGCTTTTTAGTTTGGTTTAGGTTTAGGTTTTGATTTGCCACTATTACCACCACCACTATACCACTATTTCACCACTACTATACCACTATTCCACTATTATATCATCACCATCATTATACCATCATCACCATATATATTTATCATAAATATTGTTGAGATGATAAATTATATTATTAATTAATTTTAATTTTAATTATATATAATTATAATTAGAATTTATATATATATAGATTTAGTTACTATTGAAATTTATAATTATAATATATTATAATTTATACTAATATTTTATTTTAAAAAATGAACAATTAGTTAAATTTGGAATTAAAAATTTGATTTAGGTTTTGATTTGCCACTACTACCACCACCACTATACCACTATTTCACCGCTACTATACGACTATTCCACTATTATATCATCACCACCACTATACCACTATTCCACTAATACCACTATCACCATCATTATTTACTACCATCATAACCACCGCCATCATAAATATAAATATATATTTATCATAAATATTATGAGATATATATTTATTATATATTAATTATAGTATATTATAATTTATACTATTATTTTATTTTACAAAAATGAACAATTAGTTAATTTTTGTAATTAAAAATTTTTATAGAATAATTTTCTAAAAAATATAATTTAACAAAAAAATAAATAAAGTATTAATAAAATAACATTAGCTAAATAGAAAACGTAGTAAGTTATATTTGGTTTTAACAGAAAAACTAATCGGAGATGACATTACTATAATTTACCCCAACGCAGTCTTCATCATATATGACCAGTTGACCACCTATTACACATTAAATGTTAATTTAAAGCGAGAAAGTGATAAAAAAAAAAGAACAAATGAAATTAATTAGCTAATGATTTGATATATAATGTTTTTTAATTGCAGTTTTAAAAATAATTTTTATACTGCAAGTGCATGTGGTTCTTAATTAGTTACGTTGCGCTGTGTGGGCACTAAAATGATATTTTTGACGTTTGCCGGAAACAATTGTACGGCTACGTACTACAATTGGGCTTCAGGACGTGCTAGTGCAAAACCCACGGAAAAAGAAAAAAAACAGATGTGCTCGATAATATCAAAAAAAAAAAAAGTAAACATATTATAGATATTAAATTAGTCATAGATTTAAATATAAAAAGTTAATAAATATATAAGAAATAAAGATTAATTTAAAATTAAAATTTATAATTACGAAGTATATATAGTTAATGTGTGAGATTATTCAAAAGAACCACTTACATTTATTAACAGATACGGATTTAGAGGGGGGGCATGGCCCCTGCCAATTTTAAAAATATATAATTTTTATATATTTAAATTTTAATTTTAATTGTATATATTATATATTATTATAATTAAAATTAATTAATAATATAATTTATTATTTTATATTATTTGTGATAACTATATTGCTAAATATAATAGTAGTAAATAAATTATATGATTTTAAAATTTTTTCTTTATAGGATAATTTGATGAGTTTTTATCTTTTATGTTATTATTTTTAAGTTAAATTATACTAATCGTTAAATTATCTTTTATGTTATAGGCTTATTACATCTTTTATGGTCTCAAGGCCAGGTAAGTGAGACCTGAGTCTCGGGCTCTCAAAAATTAAATTAAAAATTAGGCTTCCAAGGCCTCATATCATCTTGGCCTAACCTCTAACAGTAGCAAAAAATTAAAAATTAATTTATAATTTTGATAATAATATATGTTTTAAAATGTTATATTATTACTATAATTATAGTAAAGTAATAATAAAAATAAAAATCGATAGTTTAATTATATTTATATAAGGGCTCCCAATTTAATAATTACCTTAAACTTCCTAAATTTTAAAACCGGCCTACTAATTGTATTTTTAGATGACAATTTCCAAACATGAATTATATATTTTATATCTTGGCCTCCCCTAACTGAGCTGAATCTGACCCTATTTATTAAATATTTATTTTAATATTTTATATTCTTTTTTATCTTTCATCTCTCTATCATTTCTTATTATTATTATTATTATTATTATTATTATTATTATTATTATTATTTCGATGAATATGAATAGATTTTTTTGAAAATAGCAGTTATTATCCAATACAAATGATGTAATAAGCCCGTTATTATCATATTATAATAATAGTTAGTTATAGTGTAACAATTATGACTGAACACGTCATTTTGGGATTCGGTATCAAATGGTAGGATAAGTAGGCACTCATATCACAAAGTTGTCTCCTTCGACGACAGGCTAAGAAAAGAAAAAGAAAAACAAAAGAGTGAGAAGCGGTAGATCTGGACAGCAGAGAGGCAGCTCAACATAAAAAATGATCGATCCAGAGGAGAAAGCTAATTAATTCCAGACATTATTAGGGAACAAATTACGCAGAGAAAAGGAACACAGTGGCGATGCAGTGTGCACAGAATGGAACGGCAATATTGAACACCTGTATTCACTGAGGAAGCTTGTTGAGCTTGCAGTAAACATATTCACCGTATTTCTTAGTCTTGTATTTTGGTGGGTTTTCTTGGTTGACGAGCTTAGGGATTGGACCCACCGAGAAATCCGCCGGCGGCTCCATGAACACTGGCCACGACATTCTAGTCCTCTCCTTGTCCACGGTCGTCCGGTGAAGCACGCTCTTGTATTTTCCGTTGCTCACAATCTGCCATTATATAGAGATCACACCATCCATAAATCTCACTCCCGACTTTGGATATGTTACAAAATAATTTTTTTTTCTTTTGTTTTTTAAAAGAAAGAAAAACGGTGATGACTGATGAGAGAGAGAGAGGGGGGGGGACCTCCACTTGGTCACCAATATGGATGACCAAAGCATTGGGGATGTAGTTCACGTCAAACCAGTGGCCGTTCTTGAAAGCTTGCAGTCCCTGGATTTCGTTGGGCACGAGAATGGTGAGGGAAGACATGTCAGTGTGGGCGACCACGCCGAGTACCAGGTCAGGCCGAGGACACGGCGGGTAATAGTTGATCTTAAGAAGGTAGCCCAGCTCTTCCCCGCCCAGAGCCTCCTTCATTTCGTGGCTTTCCAGACCCAACCCCTCCGACAGGCAGGACAACAGCTTATCCCCCACTTCCCTCAGCAGCCTAGCGTACTCTTCCGTTGCCTCCCTGCAATATCAAAAGAGTAATACATATATTTGGCCATGCATGCACAATAATTATTAATGTAAAAGAGTAATAGAACACACACGCACATATATACACACACACATACATATATATATACATATGTATGTATGTGTGTATATATATATATATGTGTGTGTGTGTATGTAGAACCTGTAGGAGGGAGGATTGGTTGGCCAGAAGCGGTAGTTGATAGAGGAAGGCGGCCATATTTTGTGAAACAAATGGTCAACCCAGCCTTTCTTGCCTTGGAGCTCCTTTTGAAGGCTGGTGCCATAGCCTTCCACGGATTGAGAGGCAGGGGGTTTGGCGTAGGCTTCTTTCTCCTCCTGGGGGAGCTCAAAGAAGTCCTTTCCCACCGCCTGCAAACGGGTGATCACATGTGGGGGTATGCCGTGGTTAACCACTTGAAACATTCCCCACTCCCGGCTCGCCTCCGCCACCTCCCTCACCAGCTTCTCCCCGTCCGCCTGCTGCAGCTCCACCGTCGGAACCTCCAACACCTTCCCCTTGAACGTCGTCCTCCCGGGTTGCTCGTGCTCCCCTCGCACGAACTCCTGCGGGATCGTCTCCTTGGCGCTTAACGCCACCGCCTGTACCCTGCACCTCTCTATCGTCGCCGCCATCTTCCTATATATTTTTGTTTCTTTCCCCCCCAATCTTCACCAATATTATACTGACCGTCGACCGACATGTTTAGGTGTTTGCATATGTATATGTATTTAAACTCGTGAAGGTGTCGCGGTTGGTCTTTCTTATGATTCATCTTCGATCACGTGTGAGATGAATAAATAAATAAATAAAGTTTGTTGTTGATTTATTTTAAGTTTTTTCAATTTAAATTGCTTTGGTAATAATAATATAATTTAAATAATTTTTTAATATTTTATTATTTGAACTCATTAAAAAATTGCTTTTTAAAAATCATATTATCTTTCATGACATATACAACTTATTTTTAAATTATAATTTGATATAATCTCTAATAAAATTTAAAATAAAAAAATCAAAACTCAAACAAATCTTATAGAATAATAGAAATATATGAAGGATCGTATGTTTTTTTTCTTCTTTCAATCATCTAATTTATTCGTTATGATACGTATCCTTACGATACAGAGCAGATACTGTAGTCAGTCAATCAAACAATTGGTTTTTAAAACAAGGACAGAAAGAATACGAAATAGCTAGTAACGGGAGTTGGAAGATTGAAGATATGGTACGGCACACACAACTTGTGAGTTGTAGGTTTGATCAGTTCGTGGACTTTTTATGACACCTGCAGCACTAAACTGCCCCGCCCGCTTTCTTTCCTGTCCGCATCGAAGTTATAAACCGCTAGCTATATCTCTGATTATTGTAAACGGCAGGCAGAGAAGGCGTGTACGTGCTAAGCTATACCACACGGATTGCAACACCTATAATGTTAAACTCAAATTTAGGCGGTGGCCTCGCTAAAGACGTTTGTTTTGTCCTTATTTATGTTCGCGCGTAAGAAATAAATTAATAAAAGCTGAAATAAAACTGGTTACAACTTCACAAAAACAAAAACAAAAAGGCGCTAATTATCATTTTATATCAATATGCGCTGAAAAAAAAACTGGTTACAAACAAAAACAAAAACAAACTATCATTTTATATCTATATGCGAATTCAAAGGAGGCTTCTGCATAAATTGAGGTAGACTGTGAACATATTAATTCAAATCGAATCATGTGGCCACACAAAATAGATGAGGAGTCCAATTAATTGACGATATATCTGCCAATAATTTGCTAGCAGCAAGAGATGAGTAATGATTTTTCTCAATTGAAAATCTAGTTAATTTGCACATAGCAAATTCACTTCAAAAACAATATCCAAAGTATACTTTTGTTGATCCAAAGATAATCTAGTGGATTTACGCATAACCTTTATACTAAGAAGATAATTTAATGAACCAATATTCTTCATTTTGAAGAAATCAACCAAATAGGCTTTAAAATCCCCTAAAGCTGCTGAAAAATTAATATAAACAATAAAATTATCATCGTACATAAGCAATTTCTTATGAGTTGTACCTTTGGTGAAGGTAAATATGAAATAATTGGAGTATGATTGAAAAAATGTGTACCCTTTAAAGTTATATCAAGTTTCTAACATCAATGTACTTGCTTTACGCCATAAAAAGATTTTTGCAATTGATACACTATGTATGGATATGGGGAGGCCACAAGACTAGGAGGTGGCTTCATATGTATCTCTTCTTGAAGATATTCATGTAAGAAAGTATTGTGAACATTCATTTGATAAAGATAATCTATTTCATATTCTTTTATTGTCGAGAGCTTAATGTATGTTTAATCATTCACTCAACTATGTATGAGTTTTGATGTTAGAATTTTAGGCTAATATCAAAGTAATCTATTTTGATGTATCAGTTTTGATGTTAGAATTTTGTAAATACTCAACTATGAAATTGATCTTTGGAGAATTACAATTAAAGTAATTAAATATTTACAAAATATTAAATATTATATGCTCATATACAAAAAGTTCGACCACCTTAAGGATATTAGGTATTTGGATTCAATAAAATATAAAGTTTGTGTAGATTTGATAAAATATACATTTGATTAAATATTATATGAAATTCGATATAATAAAAAATATACAAATAAAAACCACTGTTAATTTTTTATATTATTTTGTTCTTTTTTAAAAAAAAATTAAAAATAAAGTCTTCTTAACTCCAAAAAATAAATATTTTAATAGAATACAAATAAGTAAAGTATAATATTAGAATTATGTGTAAAAACTCTTTTCACGATACTTTAGATAAAAAACAAAAAAAACATTTATTAATGCAAACGGTGCAGAAGCACAACCAACCAACACTATAAATGGCTGCCTGACGTCGGCCCTACTGTTATTTTACTACATTAAATGCCCATATTTAATTTTTAAGGAGCCCCGTATTATTTTATCAAAAATATGAAACATTTGAGAACACAAATGGGGCCACCGAACGATGGCATAGCGTCGGCCAAGCATTTACTAGGCCGCTGTCTATTCCACGAATGCACAAAATGGCCCTCCTTTGGCGTGACATGTGTCATATGAAGGCTGGATGGTTGCGGCCCGGATGGTCTTGGCAAATGGCAATTTTTAGTTATTCTATTTTTTATTTTTATTTTTGTATTTTAAAAAATTATTATTATTATTATGGATAGAAAATTTAAAATTAAAAAGGTTTATGGTCTCCTAAAATAAAATTAACATTCCAAACAAACCAACTAGGTATTTCCCTATCACTTTCCGACAAACACGTAGTCGGCCTTTTTGACACCAGATCTGATAAAAAAGGTTGGTCGAGGACTGGTTATATAAAAAACATAAAATATCACGCGTCACACGTCACTATCGTTGACCCACCCACTGCAAATTCGGATTTGCCATACCCTGCTCCAACCAGCAGTCCGACCACTCCACCATCAAAGTAAGGCCCGACCACTTAATAAGTAGGGCGTGACAACTTGTAGGCCGTAAATCCTAAATTTAATTTAGATTGATTTAGTTAAAATTTAAAGGATTAAAGCTTGAATCTAAAATTATCAATGTTTTGCTATATCTAATTTGATGAATACATATTGGTATTATGATTTGTGTCCTCATAACCAGAGTAATTATTGACAATTTGAAAGATCATAACAGATCACAACCAACTCAACAAATTTCAATAGTAGATTCTAGTATACTTTTGCTTTCTCCATTTCTTACAAATTGATATGAGTAAGTAAGGGCGGAATAAAAAATTTATCCCGGGAGAGCCAGTTAGGGTTATATCATTACTGATATGCATATTTATATTTCTTAACATGCTAAAAAATCTAATAAAATACAAGTTACGGTTCATAATTTATACACATAATTGATTATTGACTTTTCACAGGCAAATATATACTTCAGGTTGTATCATTTATTAGTTTTTAATTTCCCTTATTTTCAAGTTTAGTGTCCCTATTTCAATTTTGAGATAAACATTAAACATTACATTTATTCTTTATAATTTGTTTATCTTATTAAAACTTTTTATATTTCCTTCTCCATCCTATATCTATTCTTTTAAATAATTTTTTTAATTAATTTTTTTCTATTCTTTTCTATCTTTTATTTTTTTCAACTAATTAAAAATTTACACGTGTCAAATATATATTAAATAATTAGAAATCATAGTTTTCATAGTTAATGTTTGATGTTCAAGGTTTTAGTCATATATCTATAAATAATATCATTTCAATAACCTAATTGTGTAGATGATCAATCAATTATATGGAGTGTGTGTTCTTTATTTAACATTATGATATGGTTGGCCTTAGGCTTTAATTTGTTACTTTTCCTCGTATAAATGTTTTTAAATCGATTAACAAATTTACAAACAAGATCTAAGGTTTTTGGGCATCGTCAGATAGACCAATTGCAAGTGAAAAAGCAATCAAAAAAGCTTCGACTATGAATAAGCACACTAGGAGACTGAACTATAACCGAACAAAATTACGACGTCACACAAAATAACTTAAATAAACTTCGCAATATTAACTTCTTTTCCGTTAATTTTAGTTTGATGAACTTGATACTTTTAACTTTAATATACCGGGAATTTAAATGTGTTCATTAACTTTCTCACGGGTGGAACAGTCATTAAAAGGTAATTACAGCTAAACAACCAACGATACATGCTACAAACTGAATTCCAGCGAAATATACAAGTCCAAAATATACTAGTCCGCCAAGTAGTGGTAAAAAGTGGTCTTTCTCTTCCATCCAGAGGAAAAGGAGGGTGATGTATAATTCAGACGTTACAATTGTGTATCACCATATAGAAACATGATCAATACAAGCAATACAGACAGCTCTGTAATCCAAAAATGAAGGCTAAAAAATTATATAATGCCAATAATAAATGGATTTCGAGCAACCTAGAAATCCACAATTTAGGAAATTGGGCCAAACCATGAGGGAAAACCGACTAACAAATACCATAGTTTATTTACAAGCGCTCTCTGCAAAATGTTTCTCAGCATGTGCATACGACGCGACTGGATCATACAAGAAGCCGCACATAATAGATTTCCACTTGTAAAGAATATTGCCATACATATGAATAGTCAATTGTGGGGCTTGTGGCTAAAATAATTTGTAGGACGATGAAGATGACGATGGTGGCGGTGCAGGCGGCAACCGGTTAGGGGTGGTCCGACGACTGCCAGAGTTTGAGCTATAGCTTACATCACCGTTCTGTGCTGAGTCGCTGTAATTCTGACTCCGACCATTGGAAGAAGCCCTAGACAAACTGGATCCGCTGCCCGCCGCATCAAATGCAGACCTCCAGTCATCTCCCGATGAAGCACTGTTTCCTGGGCTCATTTCTATAATCGGAAAAACAAAATTCCATTAAAGGGTCAACATATCATCAGGTTGGGGAAGCAAAAATCAACTGGAATGAGAAAATATAATTGATTTCAAATTATCAAATCTTCAATCAGCGACATACCTGACCCACCAACACCATTAGACCAGTTGCTGGCACTGGCTGCTCGGTTGTCATGAATGCTAAGTTGACGTGTGAGCTTTGAAAGGAGAGATGACTGTTTTTGGTACCGCTCCCTCCTGCGTTTAACATTCTGGTCTTCCTGAAGCAGCTCTTCAATCTTTGCAGTGCTCTGGGAACTGTAGCAGCACAAAAAAAAATGATTTAGCATGCGATGGTTCAAACAAACGCAAAAATACAGAGAAATTTCCACTGCAAGAAAAATGATTTAGCGTACAAGAGTTTGAAAAAACAAAAATTAATAAACCTATAATCCACCATCAGTACAAAATCGGGCATGGAAATTACCACTTCACACTATTAAAACAGAAATCAGGCCTCATACATTACTTTACCTAATAGAGCTGTACAGCTGATTAAGCATGTCTTCCTTGGCCTTCTCCACTTGGCACAAAACTACTGCCTGCTCAAGCAATTTTATAATAAAAAAAGAAGGATGCTATATTAAGCGGGGTAAAGGTACCCAGGAATAAAAATGGAACCATTCCAATGTTGCAAGCTTACTTTAGGAACGTTAGCACCCAGACTATTCAAAACAGCTTCAACATAACCCCGTACTTCTTGAGACATCCATCGAAGTTCTTCTTCAGGGTCAGCAGGCTTCCGAGCCATTGTATCCTAGGAGAAATTGTTACACGTCAAACACAAGATTAAATATTAAAATTACCTGCAAGCCCATGAAATTAAACCCCTAAACAAGCAGCCGTGAATTATGATTCAAGATAGGAGATTTAGCACTGCAACAAAGATGGTGCGAAGAATTGATAACCCACAAGAGAACTGTCAGATTGACTTTGCCGTATAGCAAGGCCACCGTCAGGCCCCTTGGATGGCCCTCCTTTGGAAGGAGGAATGACATTTCTTATCTTGTTCATCCATTCAACCTTATCTGCCATGCTCTCAGCCTTCAAGACAACAGCACTGTGAGCTGCAAGGTAAATATAATGCATTAGACACCTCAAAACTAGAGCTTTGGGATGGGAATCTATTTGGCACATAGTACAAAGAAAAAAGCATACCTTTCAGAACAGTTTTATAGGGAACTTTGCTAGTTATCTTGAACACAAGATTAGATGCTTTCCCAGAATCAGGTCCATTGGCTTTCTTATCCTTCGAACTTTTTGAGGGAGCATCCTCTTCATCTAATGTCTCTTCTAAGTTGCATTCCTGCACAATCGACCCAAAAATATGATGCTAAATTGCTAATAAATGTAACTCTCCATGAACTTCTATCCATTTACTGGCATTGATAGCTGTTAACAGTGTACGTGTGCAAACCACAAAAGGGGCATGCTTTTTAAATGCAAGGTGCGCATTGTATAAATATAATAAATAAATTTAAAAAAGAAAAAAAACAGAACAAACCACAGAACAAACATAATAAATTCAACATAACATCATTAATAACTCAAAAGTTGAATAATGGTGTGGGAAGAAGGGTGAGAGCATGAGGAATCAAAATGAATAAATTGATGATGGCAATAGGAAGAATATGACAAGTTATGTGGCTTCTGCATCAAAGACTTTTCAAGCCGATCAAAAAAACCGTTTATGTGGCTTCTGCAGCAAAAGGCACAGAAAAGACAAGAATTCCCAAGGAGTGTGCCCTTTTGGAGCCTAGATCCTAAAGCCGTTTATGTTGCTTCTACATCATGAGACCAAAACGACACAAATTTTCAACAGAGACTGCTTATCTAGAGCTTAGGTCCTAAGGGAAAGTGCACCTTCAAAAACTATGTTCTATTCCATTAACATGTGTGCCATTTTTAAATTAATTCTAATGAATCTTAGGTTAATCAAGCAATTTCAAATGAGTCAAACCTATAATACTAATCTTGAATCAGAAAATAAGTGGATATTCAAACACCAAAAAACTGAGTTTGAATTAAAGAAGCTCTATAAGACGACGCAGATGTACACAAAGTCAAACTTATTTGTACTTCCAAGTTTAGTATTAGAACAAGAAGCATAGCGCTTATTCCACCATGGGAGCTGCACTGTTTTTTCATTTTACAAATAAAAAATAAAGTAGCAATAATAAAAGGAAACAAATTTCTGGTATAATGTGCAGCCATACACTTTCCACTGATATACAACATAAACAATCGTCAAATATCCAAAATTATTGCAAATTCGACACTCCATACCTCTAAAGTAATGACACCACGGAAATGTCTCTCTTCTTGCTTCTTTGTGTAACCAAGCTGTAAAAAATACAAAAAGAAATATAATTATCTTATATTTGCAGATATGATATCACCAAAAGAAATCAAAAGCATCTAAAAGAAACGTATTGATAAAAGTGTATAGAAAGTAGCAAGCTGAGTAACAAAACCCAGTTATCCTAATTATCCCAAGGCCCAAGGATTGTAGGGCCGTCAAGCAAAAAGCTTTAGACGGTATAAGTTGAAATCACAAACCAGAATGATTGATCAGTTTTGAAACTAAACAATTGAGGTGGTCTGACCAGGTTTTCAGATGCTTTCGAATTTGTTTTGGGGCTTCTTTAGGCTGACATTATGGTTATAATTCCCCGACAAAAACATATCAATTATATTGGATCTATTTAGGCCCCCTTTTAACAACCGGTAATCTTATATAACATTTGAAACAAACTACTTCCCATTAATAAATAAAAAATTAAGTATTATAGTTTTAAGACCCAAAATGTAATAAAAAAAAATAGTGGACTACGATAACCGTTTATCTAACCTCATTAAACAATTATATTGAGATCAGTTCAGAAGTGAACCTCCAACAAAAATCCCATAACATGCTAGTTGGATTGAAAAACAATAATAAATTGAAATGCTACTAGTGGTCACCAGTGAGTTTTGGGCAGTCTAAAGCACAGCCAATGCGCCTCGCCTCAGAAAAGCGGAGGTAATAAAGGACAGGAGACAGCCTAATCTGGTTAGGAGACCATCCAGCGTCTAGACGATCTAGACAGTAAAAAGATGATTTCAAATACATTAAATAAATTTTGATAAATATAATAATATATGACCCATTTGTATCGGGTATTATGCTAAGATGACTCTGCATGCAAAGATGGGAGTATGTTCGATCAAGGAGCCATTTGCCATAACCCTTGAATTTCTGGCTAATAAAAATGGATTTGTCAGTAATAAAAATGGCAAAAGCCTAATCAAAGGCATAAAAGGTCATGGAACAATATGGAAAAAAGTGCAAGAAATAGTTCTCAATGCCTGTAGGCAGTGCCTGCATGCCTGGAGCCATGGGTATAAAACAGACCGGTCTGATCCGTGACTGAACATGAATAATGCAGTCCAGTCCTGTCCATATTATTATTATTATTATTATTATTATTATTATTATTATGTTTGCTGATCTGGCACTAGTCCCCGATAGACATCACCTCAAGGCTATCGAAAAAACCCTCCTAGGTTATTGTCCCTTTAAGTTAAAGTACCAGCACCCGAACGAGGGTGTCAGCAACCTCGTCTCCCTCACCACTGAAGATGATCCAGAAAACAAGATTGAATATGATCACACATCCACGACCTCGTCACAGACCCTCACACCTCCAACTGTTTTTGTTCTTGTGAAAGAACGAATCGGGGTCCTCAATTGGGTCGCTAATGCCTACAGCACAGTGCAGCCAAGTAAGACAATTGGTTAAAGAACACCCCATATTGATCTCCCTGGAGTTGCTCAATCCCCTACTAGGACTCAACAACAACTATGGCAGTGGAAGTCCTGAAGCCATTGCTAGAGACAACATCGCCGCATATCGTTAATGATTCGCTGTTGCTAGAAACAACATCTCTTTTGGGATTGGCTTCATCTTCGCTGTGTATATGTTGGTCCACGGAAGAGTCAGTGTGCGCACAGCCATGCCCGTGCGAGCAGACCATGGCATGTTGTAAATAATTAATTTCAAGAAGTTATTGCAAGAATTAAACCTAACCTAACATTGCAAGACAAGATCATAGTAAAATCTGATATTTATTGTAGATCTATGGAAAAATATTAATTTACATACATATTAAGTGATATCCATTACTTCATTTAAAATGTTAATTACATTTTGAAGAAGTTATGGGAAAGGCATGAAAATTTAGGGTTTTAACCTAATAAAGTTGCAATACATCTATGAGGTGTTTGTTATTCATCCTTGTAAGCACTATTGAGTTTGTGCGTTCATTTATAATAATTTTAACTACTTAATGGCTTATACAATTTTCAATTCATAATAACATTAATTTTTATTTAGAGTCACAAAAGAAGATAAATATATTAGAACATCAATGATTGAATTATATTGTCTACGTTCAATATAATTGTAAAAATATAATTCTTTGTTGCTAAAAGAACTAAATTGTTGTAGTAAATGGATGATTGGTCAACTAACTGAAAATTTAGTTCATCCTAGTGATATTACATGTGATATGTTGATAAAGAAATTATAGCATCTATATCTTTTGAGAGCCATAATAGGCCAAGAAGGATAAGAAATTAAGAATGTACTTAAACTCAAGAAAAAAAAGGGGGGGGGGGTAAAAGTTGGCGTAAATAATTGCCAACAAGTTTAAATTTCAAGTTTTAAGTTTTAATTCAATATTTTATAATTTGTTTTTAAATTTCAACTTTTGATCTATTTTAATATTATAACCCTACGTTAAATTGCTTTAACTTATTAATTTATACATCAAGTTTAATTGTTTTTTTATTATCTTTATGTTAGAACATCTCCAATCGTGTTAGATAAATTTTTCGAAATAAATCTATATTTAAGTTGCTAGATATACCTTTAGCTTAGAACAACTTCAACCATCTTAGCTAATTTTAATTGCTTAAATTAATTTTTTCTAATTTACTCTCAGATTACTCTCTTCCCTCTTTAATGTTGTGTATTTGACATGAATGTCAATTTTCCATTTAACTTAAAAAGATTACACCATTTTATAGAAAAAAAAAATTCTCCTCAAGAAAAAAAAAAATTCTCCCCTCTAGTTTTATAGAATTATATAAATGCACCATCGGGAAAAATTTATAAAATTTACGCTAAATTTGACAAATGACTAGACCGCCTAAGTTTTTATAGAATTTTAGATAACCTATTGTAATGAAAATATTAAAATTTAGAATGAAAATTAACGTGTATATTTATATATATATTAGAAACACCTAAGACCACCTAAGCATCACCTCGCCTGACCAAACCTCCAATGCTTAAGTCACCTAGTGGCTTTAAGAACTATGGTACAAGATGATTCAAGGTTACTACCTAATGGGTGTTTTATGTTTAATGTAATCCTTAAATGACACCTAGTATTCAGTCTCCGAAATGGCCAAAAATAAAGATATTCCAAGTCTAATAAAACAGACAAAAGTCTCAAAAGGATTAACTTGCAAGGCCACATAAATCAAAGGAAAATTTTCACTAAGTGTAAATTGAACGAAAATAAGAAACTTTATATAATCAAGCCAACCATCATATATTACCATAATAGTACATGCTTTGCAGCTTTGCTGAATAATATTTTCTAATTTTAAAAAATACACACCTTGCCAGACTTCTCATTCAATACAAACCAACGCCTACTCCATCCATTTGTTTTTGAGCTTTTCTTTAGTAAAAAACCTGCAGATCCAGACACTAAAAGGTGAGTAAGTCTGCACTGTGATAGTTGTAGCTGATCTTTGAGCATCTTCTACCATTATATTAGTTGACTTCCAAAATGGATGCACACAAACCCAATGATCTACAAACCACGCTGTTCTTGATTTCAAATGCATGGATTGAAAAAATATGATTGGCAAAAGTACCAAGATGTTCAATCACACAAAAGATCGCAATGTTCATGGTCAATAAAAGACTGTTTCGTAATTTTAAATTGTAGCTTGAAGACACTTCATCTTAACCTTTCTTGAAAATTGGAAGATATTCGTAATCTCCCGTTCATGTTATCTAATTTAGTTTGAACGGAGTCCATTGAGCTACGGATGGTGCTCCCATAAGAAGGTGCACAAGGGATCTTCCGCGCAATACAATGAATATAAATAGTAACTACCCATCAGATAAGAACTTTAGGGCCATCGTTAGTTTATATACAGGAAGAGGGAGAAAGTTTGTATAATCTTTAAATATTCCTAAAGACGTGGTGAACAGTCAAATTATGTTTTTCTGTCCTGCTCATGAGAAACCGTGAATAAGAACCAACCCGAGTACTAAAACTATAAAATTCCTATTTAGATATCAATGCCTAAACCCATTTAGGAAAAATTGACGGTTTTCCTACATACATAAGGTCCTTACTAAAGAATACATTATAAAAGACAGAATGTCAGGCGTCCAATAATAATGTGAAAACAAAAACAGTAGCACAATAATTCACCAACAGTGGCAGTTTGGGCTTCTTTCTTCCAACAGTAGACAGCAAGACAACTATGTTCATAACTTCATATATAAAAAAAATCATTACAAAGTAACGGGCATACTAAAACTTGCATTGGTAAACACCAACCCAAAAGAAATTCATCAAGTATCAGGGAAAAAGCACCATGGACAGACCTGCAGTTATTTCACCACCGGGACCCGCAGTCTTTAAAGCTGAACCCTCTTGCACATCTTTCTCTGGCTGGCCAATTTTCTCCTTCAAAGATTTCAAGGTTCCACTGGATTGTTGACCACTTGTCTGAGGACTAGTTGCCTAAAACATATCCAATATAATATCACGAGGGGAGACTAAATGCATGAACTGCTTGATTGCTTGAAAAACACGTACAAACATAAGACCAACCATACAATACTACTGGAGGAACTCTAATCCAGCTTTCACAAGAATAATAACTCCATACCCTATTTAGAATTCCCTGTTCAGCTTCATTCCCTTTCTTAGAGGATCTATTTTTCACTTCCTCTTCTCTGCGCTGTCTCTCCATCCTAGCATAAAACAGGAACGGAAGTCAAAAAAACTGACATTAGGACATAGAATCATCATAGAACTCAAATGATACAGGCACACACACACGTGTGCACAAAGCATAACGATAATGGGAAAAATGTCCAGGAAGAAAGAGAGGTAAGTGAGTTTGGGCGTTGGAGAGAGAGAAGAGATCAATTGATGAACCTTTAAACATTATAGATAGGCATGGCATACGAGCATTTATCAATCTATGACTATCAGCCAGAAATACTATTGAAAATACCTCCTTTGCACCAGACGGATAAAGTGTTGAGGGGGCACAAAAACACGTTCCATGTCAACTAGAGCAACCACCATTTTTTTGGCATCGTTCTTAAATCCTTCTAGTGCAGAACTTGCAATAGTCACAACCTAATTGAACATTAAAGTGGAAAAATATTTAATGAAGGAAACAAAACTAAACTAGTAAGAAATAAAAAATAAAATAATTTGCGCAATAGAAAATGCAAATAAACACCTCTCTCTTAAAAGGAGGGTATCTTCCTAAACCCGGTGTGGCATTGGCAGCAGCAGAAACAATATCAACCAAAACTCTATGAACCTGTTTTCAGAAGTTGACCATGAATTTCCATCAGCGCAGAAAAAACAACAGAAATATATATTAACTCCAATTAGTATCATGAACTAAGGGTTGAAACCAAAGTGATTCAAATAAATTTTAACTTACAATCAAAAATATGTATTGACCAATCATACAGCCTATGTCAAAACAATGGGCATATATATTAACTCTAGGGGTATAAAATGAATTACTGGTCAACGGACTAGCCCGCGATCCATAAGGACTGGAACGGACTGGACTAAAAATATTCTGATCCATTTCAATCGCGAGCTAAAATGGAATGGTCTGTTTAGGTCCGGTCCGTGAGGAACAAATCAATGCAAATGTGGATCAATCCACGGACTGGATTTTTATTTTTTATAATTTTTTTAAAACTATTACCTATCCTCCCAAATATATTAATTCCTAAAGCTAAACATATTAATTTTAAAATTTAAATCTAAAAATATAAACTTTTAATATAATTTCAAAAAAAAATTATTAAAAAAATTTATAATATTTATTTAAAATAATTAATTAATTATAGACCGATCCGAACCGGAACAAATAATTTCTGATTCATTAAAAGTGTGAGCTTAAACGGGTCAGCCCGGTTAGGCCCGTTCCACGGCAGACTAGGTCAGCCTGTTTTACACTCCTAATTAACTCCAACTATTTTAAACCGTACATCAATAAATCATACACCGTTAAAAATGGAATACAAAGAGGCATGTGGAATCCTTTAGAGCAACCACAGGAAAAAAAATGTCTTCGTGTGTTCACACCATTCCACCTAAGTAGGCATGTAATAATGAGGCTTGAGCAGGCCATCAAAAAATCAAAGGCTGCAGCAGAATGACAGCAATCATCACAAGCATAAGCATTGCATATCTTCAGCAAAGTAAAAGCTTTCAGGCATAAACTTTGGAAAAGCCTAGGTTACCTCATCAACACAAAGTCGTGATGGCTCCTTCGCAAGCTCTAGGACAACCTTAATTAAAGATCTCAAACCTTTCTCAGGAGATATCAGATAGGGCTGATAACCATCTGCTTCTAACACAATCTGAGAATGTTTCATTGGTCAAATACAGAAGACAAAGCAAAATGCACAATATAAAGGGAAAGGAACGTCACACATACCCTTTTGACATTATTGATGTCAAAATGTCTGTCCAAGGGGAGCTGTTTGATCCTGTTAGGAAAATTTCCCTCAAAACTAGCCACAACTTTCCAACCAGAACCCTGAAATTAAATTTGAATATCAAAACTAGAATCGATCACTAACCAGAGATTGAGGAAACAATATCAATCACAAACCATGACACAATCAACTTCAATAAAGAAAGTGAAAACAGTGGAAATTACTACACGCGTCTGACACAAAAAGAACGACTGTTCAAAGAAACAATCAACTGTTCAAAGGCCCTAGATCAAATGTAGAAACACAAGTGTGCAAGTTAGCACTCTTCTTCAATCCATCTTTTCTTTTTTAAACATGAAAATACTAGATAATATGAATAATAGGGAAAATGTAGATATTAAGAAAGAAACATATTAATTCAAGATCTCAAAGATGTGAATCATTCTCCAACGATAGACTACAAAACCTCATCGAGAGAAAAATAAGGAGTATTGCCCAACCAAATGGCTCCTAATTCCCCTAATCAAGGATATAAAACACCCAACTCACCCAAAATCATAGTGCATGTAATATAAAGACAGAATCTACAACCTCCACTTAATGCCTTAGCTGTACAATGTCCTAATGCAGGCTTTATAACTGTGTAAAACAGTTAACACAAGAACAATAAAGGTGGAATCCTGACATTTGCCCAAAAAATTGTTCCCTAAAAATTGTAAGGCTAACTAGAACCGCTGATGCACTGACCAAAAAACGATATTCATGAACAGTTGAACTTGATGTGGCTAAAATAAATAATGAAACACACATAACCCAATCAACAAGAGAAATTTTGACAATCTAAGAACATAAAAACGGCAAGGAAGAAAAACTCCAGCCATACTAGAAAAGCATGTGCAAGCTCATGCACATTTTGGAATAGTTACCTCGCCACCTGTAATGTGCTGGAGAAACTTGTCCTCAAATTCACGGCAAAGCTCCAAAGCTATAGCCCTAGTGCCCTCAGAACTTTGAACCATTTGTTCACCAAGCCTAACTAATTCTTGCTCAACCACTTGAGACTTGCCTTGTAATCTGTAGAGATGTGGTAAAAAAGTTATTCAGGCATATTAAACAAAGAAAACAATAATAATATCAATAATAATAATAACAATTAACTGTAGAAACACAAGGACACACATTTTCTACTTCTACATAATAAAAAGTACTTCATATTATTCAATGGGGAATAGGCAGGATAATTTTTAACCACCTTGCCTTTGCCATTGTTTCCTCTTCCAATGGCCGTGGCTTCTCGGCTCGAGAGAATCCAAAAAAAATTCCGTTGGGGATCTGATGCAGGTAAATCCAAACCTTATTTAGTTCAGTGGGACCGTGTGTCGTCCAAACCTGATGTCTCTTCTGGGAAAGTAATTGTGGCGGTTTGAGATAGAGGGGGGAGCCCTGTGGTGAGAGGTAATTGTGCTTTAGTATCACGGTCCATATAGTATGGGTTTATGGAAACTCATCTGAATGTAGTGGAACTCTTTCTCTTAGTTTGTAGTGTTTGAGTTAGGAGACAATACTTTCATTTGCTTTTGGGATGATATTTGATGTAGTGCATCTCCCCTGAAACTCAATTATTTGGAGTTGTATAAGATTGCATGCTCCCCTAATGCTTTTGTGACCAACATTTACTTTCTTCAAGGTACCACTGTGCAGTGGGAGATATTTTCATGGGCTGTTCAGGATTGAAAATTGAAAGGTTTCTCATCTGCTTTTGATAGGTTGTATTCGGTTGTTCTAGCGAGAATTGCGGCCAATAGCCTATGTTGGGGCCCCAATTGGGCATGTGATTTTCAGATTAAGAGCCTCTACTCTCTTCTAATGTCTCGAGCGGCCTTTTTTTATTAGATTGCGATCCTTGACAGGATCCTTACTGTTGATAACCTGCGACGCCAGAATTTTGTTCTTGTTTGTCGTTGTTTCATGTGCAAGGCTTCAATGGAGTTCGTGGATTATTTATTCCTTTACCATTCGTATGTTAGGAAGCTTTGAAAATGATTATGGCCTTATTTGGCCTTCCTTGGGTGATATCGTCATCTCTTTGTGCGTTGTTTGAGTGTTGCATTGGAGGCGTGAGCGGCATTTGGTGGTGTGGAGGGCTATTCCTCATTGCTTTCTTCGGTGTATTTGGCGCGAGCGGCATGCCCATGTTTTTGTTGATAGAGAGCGAACTGCTTCAGGTACATGGTTTGAAGTCGCAATCGCGGACGTCGTCGCGTCGCGGATAACTCGTTATATCTCGAGTGAGATACAACTTTAGGCATGAAATAATATTTAATTAAAAAATAAAAATTATAAGAAAATCAAAAAAAAATCAAATAATTACATTGGAATCATTAAACAAGCAAAATAAATTATTTTAATTGCATGCTATGACTTCTACATAAAAAAGATGCTAGAACATAATTTTTTTAATGGAGAAGAAAATTTTATTAGAAAAGATTGCACACAAGAAGTGCTCGAATTATTCATTAACAACATTATAAATAAAAAAATATTTATATCATATTAAATATTCTTATTTTAATTTATACCATAACACATATTTTAAAATTTATAGCAATGTATTAATTATTTTTAATTAATTTATAGTATGTTAACTATTCTTAAATTTATAGCTTTATGTGTTAAATATTTTTAATTTCATTATTACATGTTTTATTTTTAGTTTAAGAAATAAATTTAAAACAAGTTTTATCATTATTTAAGGAATAAATTTAAGAAATAATTTCTTAAATTTAAAACTGTATTAATTTAAGGAGTTAAACAGTTATAAATTTAATTTCTTAAATTAAGGAATAAATTTAAGGAATAATTCCTTAAATTTAAAACTATTTTAATTTAAGAAATTAAAACAGTTATAAATTTAATTCCTTAAATTAAGGAATTAATTTAAGGAATAATAAATTTAAGAAATAATTTCTCAAAATTTAAAACTATTTTAGTTTAAGGAATTAAAAGATTTATAAATTTAATACCTTAGGAATGCATTTAAAAAATAATAAATTTAAGGAATGATTTTAATTAAAATTAAAATAAAATTAGTTAGGTTAAATAAATAAATAAAAGTCTTAAAACATACCTCGGCAGTCGGCAGTGTGCGTGAGGGCCTGTGGCAGCGTGCGCATGGGCTGTCGCACTCCTGCGGCAGCGTGCGCAGCCGTTGTCGGCAGCGTGCATGCGGGGAAATAATTTCTGTCGAAGAAGAAAAGACGAGGACGGCCGCAATCGCTGGCCGTCCTCGATGGCATCAATCGATGGCCCAGAAGACAGAGGAAGAAGAGAAGATGAGGAGGAAAAAACCGATGGCCGTCGGCGTTGGAGTGGAGGAAGAAGAAAGGTACGTACCAATTATTTCCTTTAATTTCGGACGAATTTTCGTCCGTGATGCAACGTATCGTTCGGACATCGGCCGAGTCGCGTCTTCTCGCCCGAGATCTCAGCCGAGATCAGCGAGATGGAGCAGATACGTGAGATTTTCGAATCGGGTTGGGATCTCATACCAGGACCCTCCGATACCGTTCCAATTCGGGCGATATGTCTCGGTATCGACCGATACTTCGAACCATGTTCAGGTATCTCTCTTATCTTTTTTTAGAGTTTCAGCTATTTGCTTAGGGCAATCAACCTTTTCTTACCTTTTTTATGTTGTTCATAGCTACTTGTTTTAAGCCTTTTGTTTTTTTGTTTTTCGCGCACTCCTTATATAGTCTTTATGTTTTAATAAAATTTCTTATTTATAAAAAAATTACAAAACACATATTTTAAAAGTTTGATCAAGGAATACAAAACAATATTACACCTATCATACAAGGTTCAGATTCACTAATGATCCAGCGGAAATCACTACTGACTGATACTTATTATATGAATATTCAATCTAATAATTGATTTTTGAAACAAATATCGTCAGAATAGAAATAGTAGAGATCAGCAAGGTGATGATCTCAGCTAGATCACCTACAATATTACAAAACAATATTACACCTATCATACATGTAGAACAATATCTAGTGAAACTTGAAAACAATAAATAAAAATAAACAAGAAACACCAAGCAAAGTGTGTGAATATACAAATATAAACCATGCCATGTCATCATTAAATAAAATATATTAAATAGATGACAGTGTTTACCCAGACAAAATATTTGGAAGACGGAGCTTCATACGGTTCCGTATTTGATAAGCCAATGCATCAACCAGCGCTACTCTTCCAAGTTTGCTTTGAGGAGCACTAGTCAAAATGGATTTAAGACTTTCGCTTTCAGCCCTCCAAGCAGTTTCCAAAGAGTTTTCAGAGCCAGCAGCTCCAGACTGAGCTGAAGCTATTGACACAGATTGACCTATTAAAGCAACCCATGGAATATCAGATGTTTTTGGTGGCCCCTGATTTAACAACAAGGCCTGAACTGCAGCAAGGGCTTTCTGATCTGAAGCAGCTTGATCTATTTTACTGATTACACCAATGGTTCGCGTACCTGCAAAAAATGGCTTGCCAAATTTCACTCAACGAAAACAATTATCTGAATGTAAAATGCATCAAATGAGAGTTCTATACATAACATACCATCAGCATCATATTCCTTGCAAACCCTCAAGGCCCGAGAAGAAGAAATTTCAGGAGCCTGTGCTGCTGGTACAATAACTAGCAAAACAGCATCATTCCGCTCAACATAGTCGCTTACCTAAGCAAGAACCATTAACAATTACAAGCCATAATATAGTATATTTAGTCCACATATTTAATTCATTCTTAGTATAGCAAAAGACATTCCTCACAAGAGTACCTTTACTGCACATATGCTTTGAACTTTAAAGGAGTAACAAAAAATATTGGGCACCCACTTACAATTGAATCATCCATAATTCGTTGATCCAAACCAGGCAAATCAATTAGCTTCAAAGGAGGGGCTGTAAACAAGATTTAAAAGAAAATATAAATTGAGTTATATGAACATATTCAACATTCCCTCAGGATTGAAGTAAACTTCTGGGTTTCCAGGTTCCAATTGCATTATTGAATATCACACAAACAACAGCCTGCCTACTAGAGTACACCTTAATAACTTTTCCACCTTGCCGTGGAAGGCAAACCATGAATGAAACCCTTTATTTTCAGCAACACAAACTTTGCCGATCAATACCAATATCACCTTCAGCTCTATTTCACCATCATTCTAGTACAAATTTCATCTGTAGCAGTGGGCAGATGGTTCAAGTACACCATTTGACACATTTTACATTGTTCAAACTTATGGTGGGATAGGTGTTTATGAAGACAGATGCTGAAAGCAATTCCATTTCAGGTAAGTCATCATTGCTTCTCACAATCTTTGAAATTCATGCAGGATATTTTTTTCAACAAAAAATCAGGCAGGAATCAGCATATCTGTGAACAATACTTAAACATTCTGAAATTTGCTAATTACAAACCAACCTGTACTCGTCCGCAGCTTTAAATATATTTCTTCTCTGCTCTTTCCTGAAGAATTTTTACTCAGCCTATCTTGAAGGGAATGCCGAAGAGCACCTGCATTGTGTATGGGGAAAAGAAAAACAAAATGAAATGTGATTGACATTTATAAAAGATATTAATGCCAAGGAACAGAAGTTTATACAATCAATCATTAAAATCTCTTGAACTACAACTGCAGTTGTGGCAAAATTTATCAAACTCCCCTCCAATAGTGTTCTCTAAAACATAGCAAAATAATATATTTCTTACTGGCAAATTTGGCTCATTAATCTTGAAATTTTGATAAATAAACATAGAGGGGAAAACGCTGATTCATTTGAAGTTAGCGGTGAAAATTTTCAAGGAGAACAAGATACAAAATTTTACCCACCAAAATTAAAAATAGCAGTAAGCTCTAGAGTAGTAAAAGTGATACCATCATACCACCCCAAAAAAATGGAATCCAAAATTGACTTGTAATTGTAAAAACCAACCATTACAGCCAGTATTTTGAAATTACTAACTTGCAGAAACTTGTTGAGATTTATTGTCAATCTGCAAAATGATTGACTTGCTGCTCAATGAACCATCCCTCTGTAGATCTATGCTAATAGGGGCTCGTGTAGCACCATTTTCACCAGTTGGCTGAATAGTTGAGAGAAGGAAAATAGGAAGAATAAACTTACATGGCAACCAGTACAAATGCATTCAAATGTGCAAAAAAAAGGCCAGCAACTTACTAAAACCGGATGACCAATTAAACTATTCAAAACTGCAGATTTACCAGCTCCCTGAAAATTTGTGCACAATAAACAAATTATAATCACCTTCATGTCCATAATACTGCTTACTGGTGATATAAAACGAGCGATAGCATAACTGAACCAGGTCACAGCTAAGATTTTCTTCATATTTTGCTTATATGCTGCATCTTAAATAATAGTGACAAAGCCACACAGTGACCAACTGATATATGTTACTGGAAAACGAAGTTATTATTATTTGTCATATCGGCATTCATCTCTCAAAAATTAAATAATAAATAAGATCCGTAATTGAACAAATAAGTCTGGAAAAAGATCCACGAATTCCCAAATGCCATTCACTCCCCCCCCCCCCCCCCCAAACTACAATAATATATAATTGTACCCTGCTCGATTAATATTTCTTAAAACATAAACAATTAATATTTCTTAAAATGTAAAGTGGCCTAGCATTGTCTCAATCTATCATAGAAAGGCACAATCCAATAGTTTTCACACTGTGATCACCAGCTGTTACAAAAATGCAACATTTTTTTGGCTATGATATCTTGATATAATAATTGCTATTTTAGTTTGAATGTATGCCTAAGTTTAGAGGCCAGCGGAGAATTTGAATAAGTTCAACCTAACTGACACAAAATACTGCTGAGCCAGGCCATAGTAGGTAAAAAATAATACAATAAATTCTCACAAGGAAACCAACTTTGCTAAGAAATTCAAAATGCTAAAATTGTGGGAATGTTCATGTGTTCAACCCTTTTGCCTGTTTTTTGACTGGGTTAATAAAAACACGTGCAATGTGGATATAAAATTTTAAAAAATAAAAACATAAATATTTCATTGGCCAAAAATGAAATAAATGATAACTGTAAACGACGACAGAGGCTAAGTTTACGAAGCGAACAAATAGCAAATCAAACAGATCAAGTCAGGTACATGAGCACAGATGAAGATCTGGTACTTGAGAGTACATAAACAATCAATGCACATACACACACACAAACACACATTTACATAAGTAGATAGAGAGGGAGGGAATTGGTAAACTTACGACATTCCCAAGGGCAATGGCATTGAGGAAAGTGGGAGCTCTTTTTGAATTTGAAATGGTGCTTTCGTCCACGTCTTCGTCTGAGAGAAGAGCACCAGCCTGGCGAATGTACTCTGCCAGCTGAACCAACTCATCGATCGCCTCCATGGTGCCACAACAGCAGCGGCAGATCGACGATCAAAACAAATCACAACAACGCTCAAGCAGCGAGATCGATCGACCGACGCAATGGAATCGAAAACGAAAACCCTAGACCAGATAATCGGCCGAGGAATCGGAGGAGAGGGGAGAGATCTGCGATGGATCGACGCGGGATGGGGGAGGCGATGTGCGGGGAAGGTCGTCACCAAGATTCATTCACCGTTCGATCACGCGCAGGAGACCCCCCTCTCTCTCTCTCTCTCTCTCTCTCTCTCTCTCTCGAAGTAAAATACTAACGTGAAGGAAGCCAGGGGGTATGAAATTTGATTTTGAACCTCCTCCTCTCTCTCTCTCTCTCTCTCTCTCTATCTCTCGCTCGCTCTCATTTGATGACTTCGATTTTGAACCTCCCCTCTCATGTATTGTCATTTGTCATTTTATTTTATTTTTTTCGCTGTACGTGTTGTTAATTATTATTTACTGTTCCCATTTATTTCATTCAAATTATTAACCGCTTTTTGGGTCGTTTTTTTTCAAGATGATTACCCACATCACCGGGCACCGGCAGGCTCGGCACTCATTCATTGGCTCCCTCTGTATAATAACATCCGTAAATAAAATTTCGATTTAAAAAAAAACAAAAAGAGTGCAACTAACTGTTTCGGCCTAAAATTTATAAAAATAACCTCGAATATAAAATTACTTTTTATCCGTTTAGTAACTTAACATAAATAACTTGATTCATAATTTATTTAAAATAATAATATTAGTATTTTTCCATTTAAACTCATTTACCCAAATTACTCTTGTACAAATTATACAAAAATACTTAATTAAATTATGAAATACTACTAAATTATAAAAATTGAATTTAGTATTGACATATAAATATTTTTGTGTGATTTCAATTTTCAAGAGAAATGAATAAAATAATTGATTTATAAATATAAATGTAACCTCGAATTTTTATCTTTTTGTGATTTTTGTTAATGATTCACGACCATTTCAATAGAAATCTAAGATTATTTGAAACTTTATAAAATCTATGTGATAACCATTACCTCTCAAAATTTCATTAGTTCATTGATTTCTTCATAAGAGTAATCTGATAATATTATTTGGTAAGATTAACTAATTGTTAACCATATAGGCATTTGTAATTATAATTTTATAGTCAAAAAATCTAACCATGTCACATCATCATGTTATGTACTCGAAAATATTATTTAATAAGTATTTCAAATAAATTCGTAATTTTCAAACATATAAAACAAAGGCACAGTCTTTGATCGATTTCAATGAGGTGTTATAATGATAACTTTCTTAATTAAGTGTTCTGAATACGAGTTCTGTATATGAATAGTCACTCAAAATAATGCATATCATTGGTCATCATATGAGAATGTCTAGAGCATGCAAGACAATATCATGTTTGAGATATAATATGAAATACGCCGAAAGATGTCGACATAACAAACGATGTTACCACCTCTGCATTGGGAGAGAAAGAGTGCTCCCACGTGATAAGGGAGTACCAATGAGGCGAAAATGATGAATATGTGGTTATAAAATTTATAAGTGAACAACCATATATATTAAAAAAGAAAATTGGCATAGTAGTAGCAGAGTGCTTACTACAATGGATAGATTATGTATTCTCATTCCTTCCCCTCCCAATATGAGACTAAGGTGAGATTGGTAATATGTATGGTAAGGGGAGAATCTATACAATGGTGGCTTAGTGTGGCAAGAAGTCGAGATGCGCAAACCCTTTTGTGGAATGAGTTATTGTGGTTATTCCATAAATAGTACTTTCATATATCACTTTAATGGCATACTAGGGAAAAGTTTGGCAGCATGAGCTAATGACCGCGCATGGTGTTAGAATATGAGTATGGGTTAAGAAGTTTGAGTGGTTTTGCACCACAAGTTATTTCAATGGAGGAGTTGAATGACATACAAGTAAGATCATTAGTGGTGCAGGGCAATACATGATTATTGCACTTACTTCAATACCACGAGAGAGGACAGAATTTGGGGTGGCAATTTTGCCCCACCCGACTTGATTTGTCCTACCCTGATAGGTTATCAGTTGGGCTCGGATCTTACTTAATGCATTCTGACCCAATATTTTTAATTAAGTTTAATATAAAATATCCCAACCTGACTCGAAGCACCAAAACCATCGGGGTCGGATTGAATTCAAATCAGACTATAAAAATTTTAGATTGAATAGTACCTGAATCCGATTCAACCCGTTACCATTAATAGGCATAATTACCACCACACTTTACAAAGGAAGTGATAGTGACCCCTAATGGTTTGAGGTACGATTAATGTTTTTTTTATATGGTATGAGTGGTTTTGATTAATACATGTATTGATTTTGATTGACAAAGCCAAACAAGACGACACATGTATAGTATGAGTAGTCGTCTATTATGCATATCACAATAGTTGGTTTAGAATTAGAATATGAGATAGTTGATCAACTATTAGCATATTAGTCACCAATGTGTGTCTAGAGTTATACTTATGGGTGATAATTGTCAGCGTGACTTATTGGTGATAGGCTTTGATAAATGTTAATAGTTGCATAATTGTTTATTATTTTTTTTATCAAACTTAAAACCACGAGTATAATTTATAAAGCCAAACAGGATGACACAGATAAGTGGGTTTGGGTTTAGCGAAACAATAGTTTAGGCCATGTTTGGCACCGGTATTTTATTTTTGGTTTTCAAAAATTGATACTCAATATTTTCGAAAACAAATATCGATTTTTGTTTTTTTTTGTTTGGTTGCTGTTTTCTTAGCTTTTGTTTTTCGTTCGCTGGAAGCTCGTGTAGAGAAGGGGGGGGGGGATTGTGCAGGAGAATCGTGCAAGGGGGGGAGCGGAAGGGGGGAACGACGTGCGAGGGGGGGGGGGGGGAGGTCACGCAGAGGTAGCGCGGGGGCGTCGGCGGGCGGCGTTGCACAGGGAGGTGGCGGCGAATTCGCCGGAAAACTCCTAAAAACAGAAAACATTAAAATGAAAATATGTTAAAGATGTTTTCATTTTTTGCAATCCAAAACACTTTGTTTTCGAAAATAAAAAAAAAAAGGTGTCAAACAAACTCTGCTCAGCGTTTTCTGTATTTGAGTACAGAAAACACAAAAAAAATACTGCCACCAAAGCAGGTGAGTGTTTGGTAAAATATAATTTTAAAAGTGTTTTAATTTTTAAAAGCAGGTAATAGGTGTTTGGTAAATTAAAAACAAAAATGCTGTGAAAACATAAAATACATAAATATCTTTGTTAATTATATTATAATTTTTAAAAAAAACCTAATCCCTTCCCTCCCCATCCCGCCGCACCCTCCATTTGCCAACCCCACACCCATCCCGCTGCACACACCCCCCGCCCCCTCTCCCATCCCAGGGCCGCCCGCTCCCTCCCCCATCTCTCGACGCCGCCCCTCCCCCCTTCGCTTCCCGATCCCATCCCAATTGCCCCCCCGATGCCGCCCACCCCCGATCCCATCCCCCACACCGCCCACCCCCCGTGCTTCCTGACCCGTCGGCCTCCTATGCACGCATCCCTCATTGACACAAGATGAGGATGAAGAGAGAGGATAATATTGTCATTTTAATTTTTTAAAAATTGATTCTTAGAAAAGCAACTTCTAAAAGCAACCATTAGATTGCTTCTGCTTTTGGGTAAAAAAAAGTAGAAACTTTTTTATAAGTATTTATTTTGATTTTACTAAATACTTTTTTTTGCTTCTGTTTATAAAATAAGTAGAAGCAGTCTTTCAAAAGTATTCTCAAACTAGGTCATTACCTTGTATTATGTTATTCCAACTCGAAGAGGGGGCATATGAAGTTCCTCTCGGGCCGAATAAAGCCGAACAAGACACACAAAAAAGGCTGATTAAAAATGGTTGGTTTATATGCGATTGACATTATGTTGTTCCAACTCGAAGAGGGGGGCATATGAAGTTCCTCCCTACGGGCCGAATAAAGGCACGGTCCAAGCAATCTCATTATGGAAAATTGGGAATGAACCAAAAGCAACGGCCGTTACAGGTTTAAGTAGATTTAATAGGCCCTAACTAATTTATCTAAAAAAATATGATTGGGCCAACACAGCCAAGCGGCCCAGAGTCCAACTGTAGGCGGATAGACCGAACTATACCCTAAGCGGAGGCGCGCTGCCGTAGCCACCACACACGGCCATCACTTACCAAAACAGGCGAGAGGGAGAGAGAGAGAGAGAGAGGTGAGCGAGCGAGAGGAAATTGGGTCATCATCATCGCGTGTTGAATAATTAGGGAAAGAAAAAAACAAAAATGTTCAAGAAGGCAGTGGAGGTAAAATCGCTGCAGAGGTTGTCTGGTGCGGACCGAAAGAAGCTGAAACGAACGGTGAGAGAGAGGTTTCCCAATGCTTCTGATGCCGACGCCGACGCCTTGCTGCCTCCTAAGGTTTTGTTTTTTGTTTTTTGTTTTAAATTTTGTCGAGCTATTATTTAAAGTGCAAAGCTACGTTTCCAATGGCTTTTTCGTTGCTATCCCTATTCCCTAAAGTACAATCCAATCTCCAAGGCTTTGGCTTCTTGGTATTTTGGAGTTGGGTTGGGTTGGGTTATATAATATAGAGAGTAGAACAACAGTTCAGCCGCTTATCGTTGTTATTACTATTCGCATATTATTCAGGCGGATATTACAGTTTCAAAGTTACAGAACAGAGCTCTCGTCTATGGCGTGGAAGGCGGTTTTCCTATGTTTTTCGATGTGGACGGGAGGGGAACAGAAATATACCCAACTGGTACTGTATTTTTTTTTTTGCTGAAATTATTTAAAAAAATCTATTTTTGCTTGATGGGGGTCCAAAGGTTTTGTTTGTTTCATTTGTTTTCACTGCATTTCATATCATATCAGTAACCAAACACTCCTAGTTCCTGGGTTTGAACTAAACTAAATCCCCACCTCTCATTCTGATTGTCAACAGTTTATGCCCTCTGGAAGGTTCCTCAACTCTTGCCTGCTTTTGTGCTCAAGGGAGGAGAGGTTTCTCATTTTATCATTGGAGGGGCTGACTTGATGTTCCCTGGTATAAGCATTCCTCTAGGGGACGAGGGGGGTCTACCTCCTTTTTTACCCGGGGAGCCATGGGCAGTTAAAGTCCCCGGAAACCCGGCTCCTATTGCGGTGAGCTGCTTTTGAGCTGAAGCAATTATTTTTTGTCTGTTTTAACTAAACCATTTCTCCTCTCCGTAGTGGTACTGCAGTGCTACCCTCACTGCAGATGACTCACCTTCCCCTCCTTTCTTCCCTTATTCAGGTTGGGACTACTACCATGAGTAGTACTGAAGCTTTAAAAGCCGGGTTGCGTGGGAAGGCTTTGAGAATAACTCACTACTACAGGGACTCACTCTGGCAAGTGTTGCAAATAAACAACCACCTCTAAAATTTAACCATTTGATGCTATTTATCTTATAGTAACTGATAACAACATGTTTGTGCATTGGTAGGGGCTCAGTTGAAAGCCCTTGTGTGCCTAATGCAGGTTTCCTGGATAATGTTGTTTTTGAAGATCCTTCTCTGCTCGCGTCTTCCCAGGAAACTGACCTATCTGAAACTGGTCGAGATTCTGTTTCAGACAGCAAACAAGTTGTGGAATCCTCTGGGGTGATGGATGTCAGTCCTGACGTCCAACCTGACCTGGCACATATGGATAACACGAATGATGTCATTGAACAATTAGTTGCAGGTGTAGGTGAAATGAGGGTTGCTGAGGGAGTTGCTGCAGACAAATCAGATATGGTAGAACAAAATACTCTTCCTACTGAGGATGTGGATGTACTTCTGGATAAGTGCCTTTTGCAAGCTCTGCATACCACGGTTAAAGATAAGGATCTACCCATGCCTGGAAGCACTTTATGGTATGATAACACATAGCGGAGCGCTTTTATTACATCACTAAGGAAATGATTGTGAATCTTGACTTGTGCTATATTGGCACTAGCAATCTAACATATCTTTTGTTTCATTGATTTTGCATAGGTCAAACCATATATTGCCTTGTAGGCCCACTGGCATTACACTGGATATCAAAAGGTCATCCCACAAGAAATTGTCCAAGTGGTTGCAGTCAAAAGTGTCCACAGGATTGGTACGCATATCAATAGCTAAGTTTATAGCATCTGGCATCTACATCATCAAGATATCTAGATCACTTTTGAATGCTTATCAGATTGGGTTAGGATTTAGGTTCCTCTATTAAGTTCCTAAAAAAACAATGAGGTCAATTTTCTTTCAGGGTAACTATTTTTTTTTTTCAGGACCGGAAGGATAGAGAAAATGAATGGTATAAAACAGTAAGGGGAGTGGATGTAAATCTAGTTTGAACTGTAGGAGTGAATTTCAAATGAACTTGGCCCTTAAATCAATGGATTAAGGGTAAATTTTATGGCACTTCACCTCATTTATATATTAAAATTAAATGGATGCCAACCTGCCCGTTTCAGTCATTTCCTTTCATGAAACAATTCTCAGTTCTTATGTTGCTGATTTGCCTCCGCTGCTGCACAATTTGGACCTTTAACTGATTCTACAGAGAGATTTTATTTTCACCAGAGAAAAGATTGTTATCATGTGCAGTTAAGTTATGGGGATAAAGAACTGCCGGAACCTAATGATCTCTCTAAGGTACAATCAGATCGTGTTATGCAGAGTAAAATGAATGTGGTCAAGGTGTTGTTCAAGGTGTTGTTCTTCAGTTGTGATGCCAGATTTGCTATCATTGGCTGAAACGACAGGAGGGCTATGGATGGAACCGCCATTTTAAAGTTCAGCTAAAATAAATAGGACAAGTCATTGATACAACCCTCCCCAACCGCCCCACCCCAAAACACACACAAAAAGGAGTTGTGCTAGGCAAGTAAGCAGCAGTGAAGGGCCTGAAGGCCAATCGGAAGAGCCCTATGGCTGAGAATTATGTCGTGAGAAAATGGGCAAGATGGAATGCCTTTAGTATATTATACCTAATGATTAATGAATGATTTAAAGCAGGTCTTTACTTGGTAAATTAAATGAATGAGGTGAGTTGGCATAAGATTTATATCTTTATATTGACTGAAAAGTCTGGATTATATGAAATTCAAGGGAAGTGGGGAGAAAACAGAAGTATGTGTTTGTTAAACTCTGACTTGCATATGCTGTTATCTTGATCTCTTCCATGGCAGATTTCAGTGAAAGAAGATAAATATAAAAAGGAGGCAGTTTTGCTTTCTGTTAACCGCAATCATGCGGACTACACATCTTTCAGGCCAGAGAAACGCCAAGCAGAGAAAATTGATCGGAGCAGTGATCATGCCACTAGCGAAGCTCAATTATATAAAGTGCTCGAAATAGAAGAGATATATAAACCTAGTGTGCATGTCAATACCATTTTTGCGTCAGTAGGAGCTGATACCAAGGGATATTTCAGTGCCTCAGAAACCACCAATATTGTCTTTGGGTACATTGAAAAAGAAAATTTGGTAAAACAGACAAATAAGTCCACTGTAATTTTAGATGCTTTGTTGTGTGATGCTTTGTTCAAGGGAGTCATTAAAAAGGGCTCAACATACCCAACTGAAATCCATAAGAAGGATTTGGGGTCTTCATTCATAAACCGAATGCAAGCCCATCACAGAGTGTCTAGAGGAGGTCATTCAGTTATTCGAAAAGGTGCCATCAAAGCTATTCAGATAATGACGGAACGGAGGCAAGGTAACAAGAAAGTTACAAGAATTTCAGGCTTGGAATCGTTTCTGGTGGATCCTGACTCACTGGCAGCGGAGCTGCAGAAAAAGTTTGCTTGCAGTACCACAACAGCAGAACTCCCAGGTTCAATATCTTACTTTCAGGGCATAAATGCATGGAGTGCCATTCGTTTAGCTTTGATAATTGGCGCTGACCTTTCTTTAAATTTCAGGGAAGACGAAGGGACATGAAGTTTTGGTTCAAGGTGGCGTGATTGATGTTTTAGCTAAGCATATGGTTGAGCAGTACGGAATTCCAAAAAGATTCATCGAAGTTTATGACAAGACCAAGAAATGAGTTAGTTTGTGTCATCAATGTTTCTGAGAACCTATTGAAGCATCTAATTAATAAGGAATTTTAATGAGAATGCAGGGAAGCTGTTTGCATTGAAACACACCCACACGCACACACAAACTCTGTTGGTATTCAGATGCCCTCGTTTAGGAAAAGGGAACTGATGAGTATGTACTGGAGGCGCTCATATTAATGGTTAGCAGCGATTGGCAGTTTGAGCAGGTTTTGGATGCATCATCATTTTATGAGGAACGGGTTTGTTTGTTTGCGTTACTCGCTATTGTTGGAGGGATGTTTCTTAATGTTGTTAGACGAATTGAATTACCTGTATGCTTGAACTCAAGATTTCCTGCTTCTGCTATGCTTCCCTTCATGCAATTCATCGATGATAAGACTTTAAATGGTTATATTTGGTCAATCCTCAAAATAGAGCCTAGAAGCCGCCACACCCACACCCACAAACATCCCCCGGTCGCTGCTCTAATCGCTGCCATTCTCTGCCTGTGCCCGACAACATTCCTTACCATTTTCTTATTCCTGGCCTGCGCCCTACGGTGTATTTGTAACGGAAATAAGCCATGAAAAAAATATCTGAAATATCGGCCTTCATTTTAATCCACCGCATTTAGAACATGAGGCGGATCAACGCTACGACAGGGAGCATGTTTGTTACCGTTTTTTTAAACAGTGAGTTTATTTTAATTTAAATTTTAAAATTATTTTTATAAACTATCAATTTTATAACAGTTTTTTAAAAAGCTGTTTTAATTATTTTTTATTTTAAAATTTAAGCTAAATTCTATATGAGGTTTGAATATTATTTTTTTTACTACTTGGGTTTATCAATTTTTTTAAATATATATATAATATATTTTCTCTCGAAACAAAAAATATTTTGAAATTATAATTTAACACTAACTTTAATAAAAAACACAATAAAACGAAATAAATCTTTTATTACCTATTTTTAAAATAGATTTTGATTTTAAAAACAGAATTTCAATAATAAAATATGTTTGGTATACTTATTTTCTAATTAAAATAATATTTTTCAAATAATCTATTTTTGAAAAAAAATTAATTGATTTCTTTTATCACATTAAACTCTAATTTTGTTTGGGATTTAATTTATTTGTGTATTTTTTCTTTTTCCATCTACTTTATTATCTGAATCTATCATACGTATATATATACACTATTTTTTGGAGGTAATAATTAAATGCCCCAGACTGATAATTAATAACTTGGCTGGTTTTTGTTCAGTTTTTACTTCATTTACAATTCAAATTAAATTGAACAGGTTTTAAATGATTAATTATTTTGTAAACCAAATGAAATCTATTTAAAAAAGTTTTTATTGTTGCCATGTCAATCGATTTATAAACTTATTTCAAATTTATTTTTAACTTAAGTAATTTGTGTAAAATATATAATAATAAAATCCAATAATCACATATATGATAATACACTTTCCTAAATAAAAACAAATTATTTTGACTAACCGTAAGTTTTTTTGGATGGAAATTAAAATTTATTTAAAAAGGGAAAAAGAGAAAAAATAGGACAAGATTTCATAAGAATAACTCCAGCACACTCTATTATCTACATGTAAATAATAAAACTTTAAATTTATATTTCAATAAACTCTTCACATGTGAAGAGTTATTATTCATTTTCTATATATTATTTTATTACTTTTTTTAAAAAAATCTCACTCATTTCTCTTGTATCTCTTTCTCTCAATCTCTGTTTGACCCTGTTTCCACAAAAGCCCTCCACCAGTTCTCTCTCCACATCAATAACATCACTACCATCATCTCTGGTGAAGACGTCGACATCATCAAATAACTGTTTGAACGTTGCTATTAAGAGATGAAGATCTAGGTGGGCGTCGCCATCATTGTCGTCTGTCGATGAGGGGGATGACGATCCGTTATCGATAACTAGGGTTCAGCAGTCGGGGGCGTTGTCGCTGTTGTCAGTTGAGGCACCACCATTGTTGGTTGAGGAGGGGGGTGGTGATTTGTTATTAATGAGTATGGTTTAGCGGTTGGGGGCGTTGCTGTTATGGAGGGGGAGAGGGAGGCAGTTCTGCATGGGTAGGATTTGGCATGTGGGGAAAAATATTTATATATATATATATATATAATAAAAAGTTATTGGGGTCAAACTTAAAAAATATTTATTCAAATGTAACATTTTCTTTAAAAATATATAAAATAATAAAAGGACATCATGATATTTTATTTTATAATAAAATATATAAAATAATAAAAAGGTTATTGGTGATTTGTTATTCAAATGTATATATAAAATACATGATAGTGTTGGAGTTACTTTAAAAAGGAAAAAGTTTTAACTAAACCATCAAAAGCCCTTAATTATTAAAATAATAAAAGGACAATGAAAGGCTTAACATATTTGTCTAGTGTCACTGGATGGGTCTTTGAGATAATGCTTGTTTTGAGCTTAATTTCTCAATATAATATAGCCATCTTAGATTAAATTTTGGTTTTTAAATGGTGATTGTTCTAACAAAAAATGTTTGCAAATAAAAATACAAAATAAAAAGAAAATGAAAGAGACAATAGATCCATTAATGTAGTGTTTATTTGTGTAAGGTTTGAGCATACTACTATATATGTGTGTGTGTGTGTGAATATATATATATATATATATATATATATATATATATATATATATATATTAAAGAAAATAATGAGAATACATAAGAGATAAAAACTTATTTTATATATCTTGATATTTATTATACGAATTGTTACAAATATTTAAAACTTTATAATTGATATTCTCAATATCCATGTTATATTCAAATATACAAGTTCTCGCGTGTAATAAAGATGGAAGATGAGGTGAATATGTTATATCTTATAAACTTTTCTCTGAGACAAAACTAGATATATCAAACATATATATCTAGGGGGTCGATGTTGTTCTATGAATCTCAACACAACAAAGGTATAAACACTCTTACATATTACTCATAACATTATCCAATGTTACATTTCCTATTCACACCAAATAAGTGGTTCCTTAAGGTTTTTCTTTAAGTTTGACAAAAACTAATAATAATACAATAACTCACTCAATGTAATTATCTTTTATAGGTTGATTGGTCTTTGTGCATCGTAATCATTTGCGTCAAAGTTCCTCGACCTAGATGTCCAACTCTTATTCCTTTGTTAGATATGTTAAACTGTTGAACACTCAGATGTTTTTACAAATTTTATTACTATACACGAAATTTCAAAAATCCAAACTCATAAAATTCTAGAAATCCAAATTTTATTAAAATTTTCAAACTTTAAAATATAAACTAGTTAAATTTTAATTAATTTTTATCAATTATTACATCAAAATTTATAATTTTAATAATTTTTAATTAAAATATAAGTATCGCACTAATATTACGTTACAGAGCTAACTTTATTAAATTTTTTCATGTAGTCCAAAAAAAAAACAAACAAACCACAGTCCACAGCGGCTAAGTACCCAAAATTCGGCGTGAGTGGACATCGCAGCGAGTGAGCACCGGCGCGCCTAAAATTTCGGCCTGTCCTTTCGCTTGTTCGTCTTACGTACAGTAGGCGGCAGAACGACGATGAGGAGGGTTTCCAATATCTTACAGTCGAGGTTCGAGTGCGACCTTAACCTTAAACCCTTCTTATATGCGCCTTCATTTCATGTTTTAGTCCCTGTCCTTCTTGGTTCATTCACATTTAGGGTTTCTCACTCCCAGTGCAATCTGAGACATTGCACCCTAGCCTGTTTTTCTTCTGAAGGCCCTCTATGACTACTGCTGCGAATGTGATATTTGAGTGGTTCATAGTTATTTGAATATGTATGTTTTTTCTGTATTAATATTATGATTCATTTTGTTTGTTTGTTCGCCAATCGCCAGTAAGGTGGTGCATCTAATGACACTGCCATATACTCTGCACGCGACATATGATTTTGTTTTGTTTTTTGTTTTAGGAGAAATGTAAGGCATGCTACATTATCTGTAATTCATTTATTTCAAAGTCCGTTCAAATCACAGATAATGTGTAGCTGACATTGTAACATCCACTCAATCATATTTGTTGTTTGGGTGGCCAAGCAGTGGCGGACCCAGAAATTTAGGACAATGGGATTATAGATTTTATAGGGAAATAAAACATCATTTTATAATTTTTATTTGATATAAATACATATACCTATTAAAATGATCAAATGTAGTAAGAAATGTGCCATTTTACTTTGGGGCGTTTTCGTGGGAGCTTATTATTGTCCATGCCTAATTGCCTATTATGCTTTGGGAGTATATATATATACATATATCGTTCAAACTTTTAATCAGTATGTTCCCTCTTTATAAACCAAAACATGCTTTTGTTTATGAGCGAAAAGAAAAAGAAAAGGAAAGAACACCCCTCAACACTGTCTTTGGTTACATAGGTGTAAATGTAATATACTCCCACAGCTAGTCACTTGTTTCATGATCAACTGCTTAGGTGTTGTGGAGAGTTTATTTTGGTTACAAAGTACAAACATCTAAAGTGGCAGTTAATCGCATATATATATATATATATAATATTATATTAAAAGCACTTGTTTATGTGCAAACCTTACCCTCCCAATTACTCTGTCGAACACCAAAGCCAGCCCCTTCTCAAACACTGTTGCTATTTTCCTCTGTTGAAACAGGACCCAGCAGACTGCAAAACTATTGTTTGGGAAAACTGTTGATCTTCAAAATTCTTTGCTGTTGCGCGTTCAAGCTAACTTTTCTACTTTTGCACAGCATGACAAAGCTGGATATTCAACTTCTGCACAGCATGTACCTTCTGATGGTATCATATGCACCTAGAGCTTGTCAAAAATTAGTTTACTTTAGTTTCATTGACGTATATATGGCTGTGGAAAGCTTCACTGTTTGCTCCGTCAATTTTCTTCATTTTCTTCCTTTCCTCCTTGAACGACAGGCAGTTTATCAGATCGAGTTTATGCTGATTATGTCATTTATAAGGGCAAGGCGGCTCTCGCTGCCACTCCTATTCTACCAAGACTTATCAACTTAGATGTATGTTTACTTAGTTTGATATTTATATACTTCCAAGTGCTTCACTCCGCATGCAATTCAATAAATTGTGTGGACGTTGCACTCATTCTTTACTTTTGCAGTTTGGACGTGGTATGAAACTCGATCGGCGTGGGTCCGTGTTGTTAAAATTCACACCTGCAGTTGGGGAGCATAAATATGGCTGGGAGAAGAGTCAGGTCAAATAGCTTCTTTTACTTCTTCAGTATAATTCAGGCTCCATGTCAGGAAAATCTCTTTGTTTTGTATTTCATCTTTTATGTGCATGAGATGAGTCCCAATTCATATAGCTTAGTGGCTCTGCACTCTGCAGACAACTATTCTGACTACATCCTTAGATATGATTTATTCAATATCTGTTCTATTTGGTTGTACTTTCAATTTGACTCATGTGTATTCCTCTTGCCATGTGGGCTAGCTATTTGACTGGGTTGTGTTTTGCAGCTGTTTTCTTTGTCAGCACCGGAGGTTGGATCATTTCTTAGCTTGGGTCCTAATGATTCTTGTGAATTCTTCCATGACCCTTCAATGAAATCAAGGTTGATTTTGTGACATAAGACATCTTTGGCTGCACATTTCTTGAATGGATATCTGATGCACAATGTGTTTTGTTGTGCAAAAGGAATCTGATTTCACCACATTCTTTATAAATCATCTGCCTCTATTCTTGTTTGCAAGTTTCCTTATTTAAAATTTTCATTTTCATATAGCAAATGGCTTGTTAATCTCCAGTTTTTGCCTCAGTAATGCTGGTCAAGTGAGGAAGACCCTATCGATTAAGTCCCATGCAGATGCAACTGGCTATATGATGACTTTGAGTAAGTTCTCTGTTCATTCACAGTTGTGTATATTTGAGAAGCATTATATTACTTATAAAATAAATGCATTTGGATGAATTGCTTTTCTAGCTAGCACATGTGCTAAATGTTGTCAGCTTTGAAGACTGAAACAGTGCTGGATTTAAACTTTAGTGCGATTATACCTGTTGCAATGTGATTTGCATTGATTTTTGTGTTATGCAGTGGGAATTTAGCATGCTCCTCTGTTATTTTTTTTGAAAGGATATAATCCTTTGTTGACTAGAATATTAAAAACCATTTATCAACACTCACAGAATATAGTTCATTAATTGCTTTAAGGATGTCTTCCAGTTAATCATTTGGATGAAAATGACTCATGTTACTGCTGCCAGGATCCAATTTACCTGATGCCACATACTAGGCTTGTGGATTTGTTTTGCCTTCTATTTAATATTTACATCAACACTTTCATAACATACTTTGACTTTTACCTTCCAAGTTCTTAGTAAAAGTTTCCAGTAGCATGTTCGGAATAAATGCCTTATTTTATAATTTTTATTACTGCTAAATCAAGCTGCTGTAGAAAGGCAGTAAATTTACTTTAAACATCTGACTCGTGAGATAATTATGAAACTAAATCCGTCTATGTATGATGGCCTGGGTTATGCCTTTTTTTTTCTTCTTCAGATTCTCATGTTAGCATGTTTGATTTTGCTTTGGGACATGTATAGTATTTTATGAAGTTTCTGTACAATGGGAACCTGTAACTTTTCTTCCCCACTTTGCAACATATTTTACAGCTTGTTCTTTTAACGCATGTGCAGCTGCAGTTTTGCTTTATCAATACACCTAAAGTTTTCTTCCACTTGAATGCTATATCTTGCAGCCGTTGTCAACAACATTCTGAAAAGCACTGAAAGGGTTTCTGTTCCAGTGACGACAGCTGAATTTGCAGTGTTGCGGGCTGCATTTAGTGTATGTCATTACCCAAATCTATGTTTTTCTCTCCCTTGTGCCTGTAGTCAATGCAGATAGTAGTGACAGCTTTTGTGTTGGTTGGAATTACAACGCCCAAGTCACAGTGGGGAGGAAAAAATGAAAAAAAAATTCACGTAGTTTCGGAGATAAATTGAACGTATAGGAGGTTCAGTTATAATTTGTTTCCAAATTACATTCTTTCATTACTTCTAGTAAGATAGTTAGGCCATTATTACTGTAGCATGTAAAATATGTGTGGTTGAAAACGAATTTAAGGGGATAGCTGCTCTCCTCTCATTTCCTACCACTCACCACATTTTTCATGGTTCAAGCCCACACTTAATTCGTTGCTGTTAAATTATTGGTCTTCAACATAAACATTGGAAGGTGCCATTTCATTTTACCAAGTTTATTGTTTATTCTTTCTCATAGAATGATGTATATTGGATTCTCTGAGTTGCTTTGGTTGTTTTAATTCCACCATGGACTGATGTTACGTGGTCCTGCACAAGATACCTGTGTATATTTATGTCAGTGTGGTATCTTGGTTGTAATCGGGATTCAAGTGCTTGCGGTTGGGGCTTTATGCCTGTGATTTTGTTTTCTTATATTGCTATTTTGTGCAGTTTGTATTACCTCACATCCTAGGCTGGGGCCACCACATCAGCAGACCGTCAAGAATCACTGAGGAGAATCAATCAAAGGCTCCATCAAAGGCGGAGCCAGAACATGCATATTCAGAATGGGAAAGGTGACGGCCTTGATATTGCATGGCCGAGACAAAGTATTTGGTGATCTCAGTGTCGCTGTCCAAAATTTCTAAAGTCCCTGTCTTCATGACGAGGGTTTTTGAAAAACTGGAGGACTCTGTGATTGTGATGGTGGGGAGTTTTCTTTTGGTTTATTGGCATGAGTCTGACATTGTGATTTTGGATTTTGGTATTACCAACCATGCTTAGTATGCAACGGCGAACGGCCATGTTTACTCTCTAGTGAGTGAGGCCTATTCCGTAGTCTAAATTATTTTTATTTTATTTTTAAGTTTGAACTTTTTTTTTTTGTGAAATAAGTTTTCTTTATTTTAATTTTTAGTTTATAAAAAACTATTATTTTATGATTATTACTTTCCACCACCAGAAATATTAATTTTTATCGTTAGTCTTATCTTGCCAAGTCATTCAAAAATGTAAATCTGTTTGATTAAAGTTGAATTTTGTATTTTTTTCTCTACAAATAGAGAGAGTGAATTTAGAAGACGTTGGAATGAATGTATTTTAGCAACCTCTTGGGGGTCCTAGAAAAAAAGAAAAACTCCTGGCCGTGAGAAAAGTAGAACCACCGTTCCTTGGACACTTTGCAGGCTTGCCCTTAATGTAGGTCGGTTAACAATGGAACCGAAAAACGATATGCTTGCTTGGATCTAATAATAAGCCATTAGATAGATAGATACTACATTTGGGAGGTTTTGACTTTTGAGGACTTGGATGCTCATGTCCAAGATCATTTGAGAGATGCTTACTGTGTGTGGGTGGGTCTTGGAATGTAAAATGGAGTGATATATAAAAAAAAAGTTTCTTCAAAATTTTTTTATTAATATTATACTCTGCTAAAACAGTTTTGTGTTTTTAATACCAAAAATAAGTGTGCTTTTTAATTTGATAACTGTTTTTAATTTTAATTTTTTAAAATAAATTATTTTTAAATTCAATAAATAGAAAACAAGAGTGCATCGAAATATAGTTTTAAATTTGATTGAAAACAACTACAAAAAATTATATTCAATTTGATAAAAAACAGATTTCAAATATAATTTCTAAAAATAATATTTAAAAATATTAAAACCAAAAACAATATCAAAACTATTCTTATTTACTATAATTTTAATTTCATTAATTTTTAATTTTCGTACGGGCTTAGGTGGCCTACGGGCTCCGAAACCATCATTTAATGGGCTTCTTTTTCTATTCAAATGTTCAAACGGCCCATGTTTTAATGTTCATTTTATGGGTATTTATTATGTTGTCAAAAACAAAGACGAAGACGAAGGCGAAGACGAAAACGAGGTTTGGATCTGTCCTGATATCAGAAATCCGGAGGTTTAGACAATGGCGTGGGTGGTTGGTGTGCCAAATGTAGCAACATCCATGGCGGGGATGATGGGATTAAGAACAGGATTACTAGGAAGAAGCCAAAGTCCCGCCAAGCGACTTCTTGCGCCGCCTCCTCACGCCTCCATTTTCTCTTCTTCAATATCATCAACGCCAGCAACAGCAGGGAGGAGGAAGCTGGTGCTCTATTCCAAGCCCGGATGCTGTTTGTGTGACGGCCTTAAAGAAAAGCTTCTCGCTGCCTTCTCTCTCACTGCCGTCCCTAACCTTAACGATGTTCATCTAGAGGTTCTCTCTCTCTCTCTCTCTCTCTCTCTCTCACACACACACACACACACACACAATCCGCAATCTTTGTTTTTGTTTTTTTTGTTTTTTGTAAATAAATTATGTTTGTTGCCTTGTTGGTAAGTAGTGTTGGATGTGATGATGGTTCTTGTTTGTTATGGGGTTTGGGTCTGCTAGATAAGGGACATTACGACCAACCCCGAGTGGGAGAAGGCTTACCAATATGAGATTCCTGTGCTCGCTACAGCACTCCCCGATGGTTCCGAGGTTTGTTTTCTCCTTCTCGCTAGTCGCTACAGCATCTCCATTTCTTTCGTTTTCTTACTTGGTAGCCTTAAAAACCTTTTTTTTCTTGTTTCATTATTTGGTTGTGAAATAGCCAAGTAGGTAAGTCCTTCTTTCTGACCTTCTTGATTGACCTTCAATTTAATCGATTCACCTAAAATGCCTTCAATTTTATACATTCATCTGATTGCATTTTGGAGGCCTTCAATTTTCTACTAAAACAAAATATAACAATCATCAATGCTCTTCAACACTGTTGAGAGCCTGGCTATTCAACATGGTCCTTGAGATGCAGTAGCAAGAAAGACAAGCATTGTATCCAATCAAGGGGCTCCTGACAGTTGTTAATTTCCTTTTTAATCTGATTGCATTAAGTCAGCCTTTGATTCCTACTTGAAAAATATGAGAATCATCATTGATACTCTTTCATACCGTTGATTACCAGAAAAATTGATAAGAGCATAAATATTGTACATAGTCTTGAGACACCATAACAACAGGGACAACATTGAATTCAATCAAGGAGCGCACATGGGCCTCTTAACCAATGGTCATCTCCTTCACCCTAGCAAGAGGGGGATAATTTAGCTCAATTATGAGTGCACAACTGCACATGCACACATAAATATTTCTTGTCCCTTGAGTTGAATTCACTTGTACCAAACATTTATTCATGTCCTTGTGCATTTATCTTCATGCTGTTATTTCCCATCAATAATTCTTGTCCGTTGAGTTGAATTCACTTGTATCGAACATTTATCAGTGTCCTTGTGCATTTATCTTCATGCTGCTGTTTCCTATATCCCATGAATGAATCTCTGCGCCAGGAAACAGTAGTGTAACGAATTATTTTGTTTGTCTAACTCTTACTGATGCTGGCCCCGGGATAGAAGTTACTCTTGCACAATCTTTATACTCTGGCGTAATCTAAATGATAAGCATGCTGCATTCTGCTTGCCCTTCAATTTGGCTTCTGGGTTTTAGGTTTCTGAATTCTCATTGACTTAAAAACCAAGATTAAACAGTCTTTAAATAATGAAGCAGGAGATTCTTGTAAGATCATACTTAGCTTTCCTATAGCCTGAACGGAGCAGTTTTGTACTTTGGGATTTGATTTTGTGGTTGATTAGCATAGTTCTCTTTTTGGCGGTTAGATCTCATGCATAGAGGCTCTGATATTTGTTGTAGGAAACTTTACCAAGAATATCTCCTCGTCTTGGAGTTGAGCTCTTGCATACAAAGATAGCAGCAGCATTGAGACACTAAAGAGGTTCCAGCGCCATATTTCAATGTATTTATCTATTTATCATTTTTCTTTCAAGGAGTAAACTATGGAAGAATGTACAAATGGTTTTGTTTATTTAGGATCAAACATTATACATACATTCTAGTAGTTGGTGCCGATGCTGGATTCAGTATGTATTTGCGGCTAGGAGAAGATGGAGATCGCATGCCTTTGTTCTTTTTTCCTGTTCCTTTCTCTTTTTTGGCCTTATGATCCATACATATATTTTTTCTTTTCAAATACCTGGAATGCTGCATGTTTCGCTATCGATGTGCAGTATTAGAGCATTCATTATAATCAAAATATTTATTTTCTATTGTAAAAACCTAAACATATTATTTATTCTTTTATTTTAATTATTTATCAATTAAAATATTATTTTTAAGTATTTATTTTTTTAGAAAAAGTAAATGTGAAAAGATAAAAAGAAATAAAAAGTAAATGTTGTTAGAAAAAAATTATTTTAATAAATAGAAAGGAAATAGTATTGGGTTAAATTTAAAGATTTATTATTTATTTAATTAAAGTTTTAATTGTAATAAAGAGTTGAAATAGTATTTTGTATTTTTGTTAAATTAATTTTTTTAACTAATAAAAAATATAAAGATATTATGGTGGATGCTTTTAGTTTTGTTGTTTAGCAGCGTTAATTGTATTTATTAGCTCTGTAAATAATTATAATCATTAATATTTACCTTGTAGTCCCAAGGAAAAGTAATAATAATAAAATATATAACTAATAATAAGATATATGTATTTCCAAATAATGTATACTGTAGAAACAAAGTTATTTAACGCACGCAATTTTGTTTGAATAGCAAAACACTTCAAAATAGATAACTACGTGAGATTACATTTTTTAAACGAGTAATATTCTTCACATTATTTGATATATATTGAAGCTTTACAAGATTAAAAAAATAAAATATTTGCCGACAGAAGAAACTTTAATGCTAACGAATAAATTTCAGACAAACAAAAAAGTAACCCTATAAGAAAATGAACGCTCTTGTAGTTGCAGTTAGATAAATGATAGATGCATTAAATCTATACTGTTAGATATCTAAAGATTTTACATATTTGGACTCTCATAAATTACTAAAATTATTATTAAAAAATGCTTTCTCGAGTTAAGAAAAGATTAAAGATCCTTGGACTTTATAAATAAAACGATATGATTTTATTATGAATAAAACAAAAGCAAACAAAACAAAATAAATTCATCTCTCTATAGTATATTATTCTTCGGAGCATTTGCAATAGTATTAATTAAATTTAATCGATTAAATTTAAAATTAACTTATGATACTCCAATATGCATTATTTTTTGTCTTAATTTTATTTTTCTATTTTATCCTTAAATATCTTTCTCCTTTCTCGCCATCTTTTTTTTTTTGCACAACCCTCGGTGCAGCTCCTATGTACACAACCTCCCTGCAATGTGATATCTCTCCCTTTGACATAATATCTCACATTGTCGCAAATTCTCTTTTATGACATGAATCAGAAGAGATGACATGAGTAACTCTTGTGATGATAATGCAAATGAGATTTTTCATTATCTTCACCATATGATGATGAAAGAAAAACAATGTACTCATGCACATGGTAATCAAGTATTAAATAAGGAAAATGTGTCATAGAAATCAACAACCAACACATGACGATTTTATAATTAGACAATGATACATTTGTTATGATAGATTTGCTGGAAACGACCAACTAATTAAGGTATATAAAAAGATGACAATTGAAATTCAAATGCTAACATATGGTACGATGGCTGATGACGTTGATGAGTTCGTTAAAATTATTGAAAGCGCAATTATTGAGTGTTTGAAGAAATCCTATAAAGGGATTATTATTATTATTATTGTTGGCCAATAATACCTTAGATTTCCTAATGCTACAGATATTCAGAGGTAACTTAATGAATAAAAATACTAGATAAAAGAATAAATTATGAGAAAGCACAATCAACCCGACATAAGGTTTAAATAATGGATTGTAAGAATAGAGTAAAAAAACACAAATTTTAAATGTTTTTTTACTTAAACATATAAGTATGCTAGACAAATGAGCTAAGTTAGTTCTTTCCTTTTTGTTAATATATTATTAGAAATTAAAAGTTATTTAAACGCATAAAAAGTTATATTCGTACATATACTTATTCATCCGTATGAGAGAAAGATAAGGAGCTATTTTATACGAACACTCTAGTCGTAATTTTATTTTTAAACATATGATAATAATGTTACAATTAAGTAGAGTATTTTTTTTAATTCTTGAGTGCAATCTGAACTCAACTTGTTTAGTTTGATTTTGTTATTAGCAATTTTGAATTAATTGTCTAAAAAAATATTTGAGTTCTTGCGATTTATTTGATACATCATGATTATTTTTATTCTTTTAACCTGTAAGCCTAAATTAATTTTTATTACTTATAAATAACATTTTTGATTTTTGATTTGTTTTTCAAGACAATCCAAATTAATCCGACATTGCTTATTCGTTTTAGATTAAAATGTAAAATAAAATCATAAGAAGCCCGAGTCGTCCATCCTCTCGGTCGCACTTTCTGTGCGTGGCATCTCCGTCCTCACCCGAATCCGACATCGCCCACGACAACAAATCTCCGTCACCTTCATTCGTCTCTCTCAAATTCAAATCCAATTCCAACCGGGCTGTGTGCCTGAGAGAGAGAGAGAGAGAGAGAGAGAGAGTGTGTGTGTGTGTGTGTGAAGTTGAGAAATCAGAATAGGAGAGAGAGAGGGAGAGAGGGAACAATGCTGGGATGGCTCAGTACAGGCAATCAGGTATGGAGAGGTCGGGGGTCCTCCGGGGACAAGACATCCGCAACGGCAACTCCAACTCCAACAACAACAACAAAAACAACAGCGATGCTGCTTCCTCTTCTTTCGATCACGTCTCTATCGGAATCAACAACCACAACCACCATAAGCAAACCCGCACCACCCGCCGACCGCTCAGAGTCAAGTCCCGCCAGATCTCCTTCTGCGCAATTGCTCTCGTTCTCGCCCTCGTCCTCTCCCTCTCTCTCCTAGCCGTCTCTCTTCTCTCCGGATATCAAAAAGGTCGACCCTCCTCTCTCTCTCTCTCTCTCTCTCTCTCTCTCATTGCAGCCTGCAACCTGCAGGCTGACCCGAAATCTTCTTTTCTGTGTTTCTTATACTTAGAGGTGGTGTTTGGGGAGAACAGTCGCACGAGTAGTTGAAGTGGGGTTTGGTTGGGTGGAGATGTCTGTTTCTCTTCGCTTGTACGGTTTTAATACTGCCATTTCTCTCTAACCCAATACAATAGTTTGTTTTTTTGATTTTTTTTTTAAAATGTTTATTCTATCATGATTCATTTTAGGTGCTTGGTTTTTTTATTTTTCATTCTTGTTTTCTACTTCTGGCAACAAATGTCAAGTTAGGACAGCTTCTTAAACAAGTATAATTCCTCAAGCATAACATTGTTTTATCCCATACTATGCTATGCTATGCTATGCCACTTCTTCTGGTTGCCATGATGTTTATGCTTACTTTGCCTATGCTTCTGTTTCAGTTTAATTTCTATAGTAACAACAATTTTAAGCCCCGACTTATTATTTTTCTCACGTCCATGTTTGGTTGGCCATTGGTCCCCCATAACTGTCTGAATGCAGAGGTAACAAAGCATACTAGTCATTCTCAAAATGATGAAATGAAGAGTGACTTTCGTCATTTAATTGAAAACGTGACCCAAACAACTGAAACGTCATCCAAGGTCCTCCGGTTTGGCCATGGTTCCATAGCATATGGCCGGGATTCCAGGTATTGGGACAAAGATGACCGAAGAAGGGATGAAGACTACAGTGAGGATGTGTTGAAACACACTGGAATGCTTGCAGGGGGTGACTCAAAGGGTAAGAGTCAGGATTCAAAGTCAAAGACCGCCAGCAAGACATTCTCCAATCACCCCTCTTTTAAGATTCTTAATCGTCCAGGCGTTGAGTTGTACCATGAAACTGGTCGTGATGAGCTTAAATTGTATGAGGCGGAATATCAAGCGTCTCTGAACTACGATGGGAGATCAAGAGAAAAGAATGGTGATGTGGAGTTTGGCAGACAACATGCAGAGGCTGATGTTGATGATGAATATGATGATGGTTTAGATTCTCATGATGCTCAAATGGAAGATTATGAGAATAGACTATTTGGGCATGCGGAACATTATGATTTATCTGATGGACACATTAAGGATGCTACTGATCCTGGAATTAAATCTAAGGAGGGGGTTTTTTCATCTCGCGAGGATCTTTCTCTAAACTCTCAAAATTCTAAAAACACGAATATGAATTCCCGACATGTTAGCGGCGTTGATGGCCAATCCACAAGAAGGTCTAACCCTGAAAAGAGAGTTGAGCCGAAGAAAAAATCAAAGCGCCGCAAGTTTTCTGGTATTTGTATTTCCTTTTGCATTTCCCATGCAAGTTAGTTTTCTAGCAATTTGTGGGCTGTATGTTTCTGCAGTGCATGCTAGCAAAGACAATGTATACAAATCTTATGTACTAAAAAGATGATTAAGTTTCTTGTTCCAAAACAGAAGAAGAGGTTAATGTGATGTCTAACCTGCTAGTAGCATAGGAATTTGATGGAATTTAAAATTTGTAGGAATGAAAGATTAATTTTTGAATTTGCATACAATATACTGCTTGGTGAAATTACAGTAAAGCCCTTTGATGTTCATTCATTGACTTGCATTTTCTCAAAGCTTTAGGACTTTTTAAACAGTATGTAGTGATTGTGTAAAATTGAAACTTTATTTAGAAGTTCTTCTCATGTCAATGCAATGCTCATAAATAGTTACTTGCGTAAAAGGAGTTGCAAACAATAATGAAATGCATTTTTTATGCCCAAGTTATTGTTTTTACTAGCCAGTGGCACACCTTGCTGGATTTGTTAAGCCATTGCTTCTTTACCTTTGTTTCCTTCTGTCTCAGTGCCATAGGATTTAGTGGGCTTCCTTTTTTTCCATCCAAGGTAGTGTTGATAGTTGCATTTTAAAAATGAAGCTAAATTTACATCACTCAGTAGCTCCCTTCTTTTTATTTGTTGTTGCAGATTAAAAATTTTACTGTTAAAATGTAAAATTAGGCTTTTTTGTTTGCTATATTTCTGCTAAAGAGTTGGTGTTCAATACCCCCCCCCCCCCCCCAAATAAAGTGATTTGTATAGTTGCGTTTTAAAAATAAAGCTAAATTTGCACACAATAAACGTCTTCAGTGAATTTATTTTTTAATTACTAATGCAAATATAAATTTTCCTCTAGAGAATGTAAAACTAAAGAGGTGGGTGTTTCTTTGGTTTAATCTGTTCCTGTCTATTTGAATATTGTAGGATCTTCTTGTGAGATGAAACTGTTAAACTCTACTTCCCAGCTTGTGGAACCCTTAGAAAGTCGGAAGTTTGCAAGGTTTTCCTTGAAATATGTGGAAGTGGAAGAAATTCCTGAAGGGGAAGAACATTGGGAACCAAGATTTGCTGGGCATCAAAGCCTACAAGAGCGGAAAAAATCATTCTTAGTAAATGATAAAATAATAAACTGTGGCTTCGTAAATGGTCCTAAAGGATTACCAAGTACTGGATTTGACTTGGCTGAAGATGATGCAAGATACATAAGTAACTGTCACATCGCTGTAAGCTCTTGCATCTTTGGGAATTCTGATCGGTTAAGATCACCGACTAGTAAAATGGTATGAGGTTTTATTATCAAAAAATTGGTTTGTTTATTTAATAACCATTGCTGAACAATCACTTACTCATAAAGTAAAAGTGTGTCATGTATAGCTTTCTTGTCCTATCTGCTGCAACATTCTATATTGCCTATTTCCATGGTATAAGTTGATTTTCTTTTGAATGTTATTTGATAGTAATTTTCTTTTAAATGTTATTTAATTTATATTATTTATTGAAACTATGTTGTGATAGTGATTTGTAAATTATTAGATACATAATGATCAACAAATACACTTTTTGTTTGACTTTTAGGTGCTCAAGGATTATGATTAGTACATATATACGTGTGTTGGAAATGTACATTGGATAATTTGGCAGTCCCACTCAAATTATAGAAGGAAGCCATGATTTGTTATTTTTAAATATTTTGGGAATCATGCTTTGTATTTAGACCATAGGGTCACTTATGTATTCTTAATAGTAGACCATAACTTAATATGTATGTGGGAAGGGAGGTGTGTTTTGGAACTTGCATCACTCCTTGTATGATGTTCCAGCATGCTTTTGACCTGCTATTCAACATACTTGGATTTTTTTTCTTTAAAACAAACATATCGTCATATTCTCATTTTGTGCTCTTTACAACTCCTATGATGCCCCTTCAACAAATGTGTTTACAGACACACCCTCATTCATTAGTGGGGCAAGTGTGTTCACACACATACAGTGTACGCTGGATATTTTGGAGCATCCTCATCCATTTTGATTATAGAAAGAAGTTGTAGCTTTTTAGGCCTCGTTTGGTTTTGCGGATTAACCTGAGGTTGAATTAATTAACACCGGTGTTAGCTAATACATTATTTGGTAAGACGATATTCTTGGGGCTAGTTATTCTCATGGGATTACTAATTCCATAGAAACAGTATTAGTTAAGCCATAAAAAATGAGTGATTTAGTTAATCTTTCTAGTTAGCATTACGCTGAACACTTTTTGTCACATGCTTTCTCCTACGCTTCACTTCTTCCTCTCCTTCACTTCCTCCTCCGCGCCTCCTCCAATGCATTGCACTCCAAGCTGTGTGACCCCACACCCCATGCAATCTCCACCGCCTTGCACAACATTGCCCCTCGTCACCTCTCGCAGCCTGATCCGACCTCTAATCATATGCTGCTGCTGCCACCAACACCTTAGAAGCACCAGCTGACCATGAAGGCGTTGAGGGGCCTGTGGAGCAGCAGAACAGCTGGGGTGCAATACATCTGCTGTTTGGTGATGCGCTGTAACGGAGGTAAATGCGCAGGGGCTGGAGGAGGGTGTTGGTGAGGAGATCCAGGAGGAGGTAGATAAGTAGGATGCGCCGATCTGGTGGTCCTGGCCCATGACCCGCATGATGCAGTTGAGGTTGAACCAGGGGAGGGTGATGGGGACAGTTGCAGCGAGGAGGATGAAGATCATGCGCTGGAGGGAGAGGAGGACCCATTTAGCTGGAAGGAGGGGAAGCATGCTGTTCTAGATCCGTATGCAAACAAAATGGAGAAATCTGCATTCAATTGCCTCCAGAAATGCAGAAATGCTTTGAACGGTAATCATCTCATGGTGCAACAACTGATATTAGACAATCTTCGATTTGGGGGTCTTCGGACTGATATTAGACAGTTTCTGGTGAAGCCCAGATTTTCTCCCCCGCTCGATCAACTGGTATGTGGACACTAGAAAGATATACCATCATCCGATTTTTTTCACAACAAAGCCTTTGATATAATGTGTGTATGCTTCAGCGAAGCATGTGCTGTGCACTTTGGCTCCAAGACCCTTTGTACCTTACATAGCTATGAGGGTGAAATTACTCAATTAGTGGCTTTTTGGGATAAGTTTTAATGCACTATTGTATATAACCAATAATATAAATATGAATAATAGATTTTGGTATTTTGAATTTCCATTTTTATGATAAATCGAGACATACAACATTTTGTCGGATGATACAAAGGTTTTCTTGTTAATTAGTGGATATGAGTGCTGCAGTTTAATGTCTGTCTGTGTTTACTTTTCAAAAAAAAAAAAGTTTAATGTCTGTGCCATTTTTTTTTTGTTGAGAATTTCAATTTGGTGGTTTTATATCTAATGAATATATTCCCTATCTATTTCATTTAGCTTTTTTAAAATATTCATTTTGATTGCATAGACAAACACTTTTTTCAAAATAGTTACAAAAATCACTTTGTCATAAGCTATTGATTCATGCATGATTTTGTAGGACAGTCTCATTTTAAAATTGATTGATCACTTCTCTCCTGTTGGCACTTATATGTAAATATCATACTTGTTACCTGAATTGCAGTTTTCTTTCATTGCAGGTCACACGCGTGTCAAGGAAAAACGTCTGTTTTGTTATGTTCATGGATGAAATCACATTGCAAACACTTTCTTTAGAAGGTCAGACTCCAGACAGAATGGGATTTATTGGTTTTTGGAAGGTTGTGGTGGTGAAGAATCTACCTTATGATGATATGCGGAGAGTGGGAAAAATACCAAAGCTCTTGCCGCATCGACTTTTTTCTTCTGCAAGGTTAGAACAGCACTATCATAGTATATACTTGACCATATACTAATTTGATCATTGAGACTGATACCTTTACATTATTTCGTGGATTTTTCGATTGTCTTTAGACATGGCCATGATGTTATGTGGCTGTCAGCCTTCAATTAGTTACTTGCAAGGAAAAGCAATTTTATGTGATGATGAAATAAAACATTTTAAAATCTTCTGGCAATCTATATGCTTGTGTGTGCAACATGGATCGATTTTTGAAATTGGCATGATTATATCTTCTTTGTGGTAATGGTGCCCTTTGACTGTGATAGTGGAGAGCTGCAGAGACTTTGTTTGAAGTGACCACGGTGTTTTCAGTTTTTTTGTTCTATGAAGTATTACTATCGAAAGACCAACCAACTGTTTCTACAATTGGAAGTTCTGATGATTATAAATTAGGCTACTGCTCCCTTGTGCTCTGAGATAAATGTGTGGGTTCTGGACTGAATAGACAAATTTGTGTTAGACCTGTGCCCTCGCTGTTGGCTGTCCACACTTTATTATTTTGTACGCTTGACTTCTGAAAGCTCCAATCCTAATTATATTTTTATGGCAAAATGAAATTTCAGCCTCTCTCAGGGGAAATTACAAATGGTGAAATGGAATTGGAAAGTTTTTGTTCGCAGCTGTAATGTGAGCTGTCCAAGTTTAACTTGAGTGCCATTCTCCAAACTAATTAGATTATATTTATATGACAGTTATTATGGTGTGACTTGTCATAAGCCAGGAGGATTGTATATACTATAATGGTGGGAGTGTTATGAATCTTTATTGAATTTCTATTGATCCTCATAATATATGAATTAGTTCATTGTTTGAAATTCGCTATCCCCAAATTGGGTTAAGGTTGCCATCCCCAAATGCTGTGATTAATGCTTAATCATTAGGATGGCCTCTTTGTCTTTCATATTTGTGTGGAGTAATTTGCAATTAATTTTGGCTTGTAGAGATATTAAGCATGGATGATTCTTAGTGGATGAAGCTTAGTGCAAAAATGTATACTGCAGTGACTTGTTTCTTGAGTTATATATAGTATAGTAATTAGTTCTTTCTACTTTAGCTTTAGCACCACAGTTTTAATTTTTTTTAAAAAAAATAATTTTAGGTATTCAATCTGGTTGGATAGCAAACTACGCCTCCAGCTTGATCCTCTTCTCATCTTGGAATACTTTTTATGGCGGAAAGGCTATGAGTATGCCATATCAAATCATTATGATCGGCATTGTTTATGGGAAGAGGTAGCTCAAAATAAGAAACTGAACAAGTACAACCATACCGTTATTGATCACCAGTTTGCATTTTACCAAGCTGATGGACTAAAAAGATTCAATGCCTCAGATCCCAACAAGCTTCTTCCCAGCAGTATGTTTGTTCTAGATAACTAATTATTTTGAAAATTTGTGGCTTAAATTTCCTGTTTTTGTTTTTTTGATTTGATTCTTTCTCACTAACAGATGTTCCTGAAGGGTCTTTCATTGTTAGAGCACACACTCCTATGTCGAATTTATTCTCTTGCCTTTGGTTTAATGAGGTAGACAGGTTTACCCCACGCGATCAACTAAGTTTTGCATATACTTATCAGAAGTTTAGGAGGATGAACCCTGACAAAGTATTTCGTCTGAATATGTTCAAGGTATGGAATTGGACTGTTTCACTCATTAATGATTTTGTACAAAGTTAGCAGAAAGGGAAAAAAATAATTTTATTGTTTTCAAACATGGATAAGAGGGAGAGTATTAACTAGAGCACCTGGGGATGGTTAATAATATGCTTGGATGATATGTTAGCATGTGGTGAGAACAAATATAGAATGAGAGCTGCTTATTGCGCCTTCCCAAATCCAGACTGGACAAGTCGATGCACACTGACAGTTTATTTGTTGTTTTCCCCCCTTCTAGGACTGTGAGAGAAGAGCCATAGCAAAGTTATTTCACCACAGGTCAGATGAGAAACGAAAATTTCCTAGATGAGCAGATCAGTGAAATGGGTGCTGCATTTGTACTTTACGTGGGAATGTGTTCTTTTTGTCAATGTTAGGCAGCCCTATTTGTATGTTTGTCTGTCGGAAGGTACCATTGTGAAGAATGCATAGTTATGTGGGTCATTATCGTTATTGCTGCACTCTTTTCAAGGGCGAATGAGCTGGCCAAGTGCTGTGTATATGTTGTAGCCTTATCATTTTTGATTCATTGTTTCATCACGAGCCCAAAGGAAGCACGCAATGGCCTTTGTACTTTTATACCAAATTCCCTTGTTTTCCATCCCCCTTTGTTTGAGACCCTCCTGTTAAAAGTATATAGATAATGTGGGTAAGCTTTAATTAAAGCTTCTCTGAGTAGACATTGTCAGGGAGTTACATACAACGAGCTAATTCACGCGACAGAGAATATGACTAAATTGTTATTTAAAGATTATATCTATATTAGGGTACCAACATTAGGGGTTAAAGGTTAGGTATTTGCTAAAGTATCAGCTCAAATTATTTTTGTTGAAATTTCATATCACTAAGGTATAAGAGGGTCAATTTTGAGGAATAAATCTAAAATGAAAGCTTATTCTTAAGTTTTCTCATGAAATTTTTTAAATTGCTACTCTATTTATACTTGGCCAAAAATGCATTCCTAGATAGCATTGATTGCTTACCATATAATTAAGTTTTTAAGTACTAAAATTTCATACCAAAACTAAATGGTTGTAGGTGAAAGTACCCTAAAAATTTACTAATTAATTGTGATACTTAATAACTCCTAATGTGAGATTATTTATCTCCCAATGAGAACAGACACATTCTCTCTCATATAATTAAAGTGAAATACAAACTTCTTTGATACCATATTAAAATATATATACTTCAAACAAATGTATCCCAATAATGCATTGTGAAGTTAAATTTGATTTTTTTTTAATAAGACAAAATAGTTTACCATTTTTAGTAATGAAAATCAATTGAATGAACCAGGAAAATGACTAAAATGTTGTACTGAATATGATACAAACGTGCAAGAATATACATCACTCGCCAAAAATACATAAAACAGTACCCATTCTTCTCATATCACGCGCTTCCGTTTTGAACGCTTACTTCTCCTGGGCCTAGAATAATCTGGTACCTGCTTTATACTAGAAACATATGCCCCCTCTAGAACTTCTTTATCCTGCAAAGGTCAGGAGCTCACGTCAAATTTTAAGTGAACGTCATTCAAATTTTAAGTGAGATTTGATAGAGGATTTTTGCCAGGAAAAAAAATAGCAAAAAACATAAAATCTAGGAAATGTCAAACTACAATAGAATATAATGGTTAATAAGTATATATGAGATTTAGTATTTTATAATTAAAATTACATATATCCTTATTTAAGAAATGTTTGTTTTTATCAATTTTCTATTTTTATTTGTAAAACATAATAATTGTTTTCAACTACAAAAACAGAAAATAATAAAATATTATTTTCGTTTTTAGTAATAAATAAATAAAAATAATCTTTTGTTATTTTAAAATTTTTATTTTTAATATTCAAGAACAGCTATCAAAAACAAAAATAAAAACAGATAAAATAAACATGTTCTCACTTCACAAATCCTTTATTATATTTCGTTATAAATCATTCCTTTTTTTAATCTCACACAAGTACTGCTAAACCATCCATTCCAATCTAACACTGCCACTGCAAAACCAAGCAATCAACCAGTTTGTAGGAACAATTTTTTACAACTTTTAAGGTAATGGCTCCAACATTCTGTCTTCATCTCTTGCAATCTCTTTGTGAAAAAAAGAATTATCTATTGATTTTATGTTTTTTTATTAGCTATGCACCGAAACAGTATTCATAATGCATGAATGTGCACGGCTAAAACATGAATAAAAACTTCCCACATTCATTTCTATATTTCCTTTTTGTTTAGTCCTCAGGGAAAATGATGTATACAACAAGCCAACATTGAATATAAATTGAAAACCAGAGGCACTGCAACCGAATAACTAGAGCTAAACAAAAGAAGATTCGTAACCCAGTAACAACTATTTCTATTTTTAATTTTATTATTAATACATGGTTTTGTAAAATTAGAAATAAACTTGCCATGCATTGGAAAGGATGCTTGATAATTATCAGTGACAAATTTTCAGAAGTTGCATCTATGTATGGAACAATTATAGTTGCTATCATTGCTGAGGATAAACAAAACATGGAAGCAAGTTCAAAATTTCGAAACATGAATATCATAAAAGGACATAATAGAATTATTAGTGCTTATTTTATCATGGAGAGCACACAGAGTAAGATGACTTGCTGCCTACTCCAAACTGTCAGGCTAAGCCCAGTGACGATTACTATATTATAACATATATTCCAACAAATATCATGGTCATATTCAAAGTACCACGTTGACGAAAATGAAGTGCCCAAACATAGCTTACAAAAGCTTCGAGAAAAATAGAAAAAGCCTGTGATTTCATATGATTATATCATAGCTTTTATGCAATGAAATGGAAGGTCCTCCTGCAAATTCAGTTAATGTTCATGCAGAGATTTCTTATATTTTTCTGTTGGCATTGGCAGCAGGGAAAGCAATATTTTAAATTTAATAGAGAAACCTAAGAGGACAAAACTTATGTGCCATACGTTCATAAAACATTGCAAGTTGATACTACCTTGTCTGTAGTCTCTTCAACTAAACCATCATCAGAATCAAGTACAGATGCAGTAGTCGCATCAACAGGTAATACCCTGCTCATATTTTTCTCCTCTTCATCGTTGAGCTGTCCTGGTCTGTTTGTCATAGATTTTGAAACTCAGCTGACCCTTTATACATCTCAAAACATGACGAGAAATTATATTTTGGAGCAAAACCAACCTATCACCACGACGTACAGCTTGAGATGTCAATCGTTTTGCACGTCCTGCACTAATGATTTCATTTGCATTTCCATCCACAACAGACTTTGCACCACCCAATTTCCGCAACCACACTTGCTGTGAAGTACTGAGGATATTATTGGTGAACCTAGTAACCAAATGGCGCCTTTCACATTTCAATCATGAGAAGTATATGCTTTGCTTTTTGTAAAAAAAAATAATATATCACCAAACTATTTTAAAGACTTCACATTTAATATATATACAGAAAACCAAATGAATATACTGTAAACAAGTTAGACACTGATGATGTGTAATGGTGCCACCAAAACGAAACAAGTCCATATAACATATTTAGACATCACAGATCATCTTAGAAAATGGAGTTCATATAACAGTTCATAACATATTTATCAATTTATTATTAGTACTGAATACAGATTTAAAACACTACAGTAGTTTGACAAATACTCAGAATCAAATAATTTGTAATCCAATATTAATTCTACTGATCTTCCAAATACAGGACGACTCGGCACATGCAACAAAAATCATTACAGTTAGGGGCTCATTAAGATTTACATCTTAATGAGTCCAATCTGTGCAAATGCATGCATTATGAATGACCAAAAAACTACTGTGCATCATGAACATCATGTCCATTAAGATTGGTTAATAAAACTATCTGTGCAAATGTGTGCATCATATAGACAAATTACAAAAGTATAAATGGATTAAGTGACATTCCAAAAGACAATGATGGGGAAGAAAATTAACGAACACTAACCAGTAAATGGACAGCCCAGATGGGACAGACAAAGAAAAGTAACCAATCATGAGAGGAAGAAACTTAAAAATAAGAAGTGAGTTTTTCTGAGCTGGATCATCACTCTGCAATACAAAATGATTTTCGGGTCTTAATGGTGCCTAGAAAAACATAAAAAAAAAAATGCAGACTAGGAAAGATTTCTTGGGTTTTACTTGAGGAGGCTTCATGAGCTCCATTGAAACATACTGCGAAACAACCAGGAGGATAGGTAAGACGAGGTATGCTGCAGTATCATTCCAACCCAGCGGTGGATGCCCATCCTGCAAATGTTTTCAAGAATACTCATTAAGATAAACTAATTGTTGCTCAAAAAGTGCTAGCATGCGTTTATTACCACAAATGGAAACAACCACGAAACTCCAGATCCACTTTGTCGAGCTGCAATTGTAGTTGGCCCTCCCAACGAGGGAATCCAAAAGAAGCCTTCTGTCAGTAATCCCTTGAAGCAAAAAGATGGAAAGTTAACGGTGTGTGTGTGCGCGCACGTGTGTGAATTTTGAGGTACAAGCCCCTTACGTGAGGCTTAGCCGCACACATCCCAAAAGGCTCCAAACTAGGAACCCCCAAATGCATGGAACAAAAAAGCATAAATTGCCATGAATGCCTATAAATTTTGAGTTTAAAATGTAGATTCAAATTAACTGGTCCAATGAATATGAGCAAATTGCTAACAACTTTTATTTGACCATGTAAATAGAAGACAATATACGTGAGAATAATTAGGAGCCTGTTGGACTGTGAAGACCTATGCCTAACATAAGCCAGTGAGTACGATAACATTACCATATATATATGACGAAATGCCAAGTTCAATTTACCTCATTTGCCACATTAGAGAGAGCTTGGTATAGACCTATCCAAACTGGTATGGTAGCCAAAGTAGGCAAAATTCCTGCTCGATATATATATTAGCATCTGATTATAAATCAAAGGACTTCTTGAGAACCGCACACATAATAACCCACTGATGGCCATGCAAATCTAACATATCTAACTTCTATCACAATTTTTTGGATTTGGAATGATAGAATACTTTTTTATGGCAACGATCACTCAACCCAAACCAGCAAGGCCAACAAAAAACAATAAGACTAATGGTGAAAGAAGCTATAACGTACCATGAGATCAGGAGATATGAATATTGACTTAATTTAAGTAATTCAATTTTTGAACCATGTGTCTGTATCTCACAAATCAATGTATCTATATGGACCATTACATTCAACAATGATGCACTATTACCATTCAACTACATTGATAATGAAAGAAGGTCAACCTGCCAGTGGATTTACCCCAGCCTGCCTATAAAGTCGAGCTGTCTCAAGTTGTATTCTTTCCTGAAAAGAAGAAGAGCAAAACACAACAAACAAATCAGAAAGGTACAAACATCATTTTCAAAATAAGCAAGAAACCATAAATCAATTCTCAAGTCTAATATTTAAAATTTGGATTCTCAAAACGGGAAAAGCATCAGAGTTCAAATTTATTCAAAATGCACTGTCAACCATGATGCTTTAGAATTAAAAACTAATTCTTTGGATCCTAATTTCAGAACACGTAAATGCAGCAAATCATCCCCACGCTTGGATGCACATGTGAATGTTTGGGAGAGGGAGAGAGAGATGTGCAACCTTAAACATTCCAGTCGCAAATGCAGTGTGCTGATTATAAATAACAAGAATACATAAAGTAGATGAGCTTTTCAAAAAATTATAGCAACAGAACCTTCTAAATGACAATCCTTAAACTGGTGCACATCATTGATGTATTTACACTAAGTCCATACAATTAAATGCTAGATACAATGAAACATCAAGCCACTTCCTCTAATGCAAACCCCAACACAACAAGATAGCTACTGGCTTCTAACAGGCACAAAGAAGAAATGGATTGACAAGACAGACAGAACTTCAACAAATAACCAAATCACAAATAATAATTTCCATATATTTCTCAGAAAAAACACAAATAATAGTTTACTTACTGTCATATCAGTAAATTCATCTATAATTTGATTATCTAGGTTCCTAATAAATGCTGTGATGGAACACCACAAACACAGGATCTGACTTAAATAATTGTCCTTTCAGGAGCAATATCCACTTAGAGAACACATTTTCTATGACCTGGATTACAAAAGTTTCACTTTCGCATATATATGTAAAGGAGGACAACTACTGTTTTACAAAACAAAGGGATAGACAGATCCGTCAGTGTGCAGACATCTCCGACTTAGAATTGAGACTTCCTAGACATGCATGAGATTACTGGTCATTTAACTTTTGAGCTGTAAAAAAGAATGTTTTGAATGTCACTAACCTGATTGCCTTTATATCTTTCTTGAATAGCTGCAATCTTTGGTTGAAGGTTTTGCATAGCTAGTGTTGATTCCACCTATGCATCCAACAAAAGGCATAGTGTAATAGAAGTGCATAGTAACACGGCCACAATGGTGTAGAATACAATGTAGATGTCGTACAACATGATTCACTTATTGTTTTGAAACAAAAGTGCTTCACTTATTTGCCAATAAAATTAAACACGGTGTGCACACATGTGTGAGCCAAGTATTTAGCCTTTTGCCTAAATGGATTAGTGAATATGCTGCCGGTAAAACAGGCTGAAGTTCACTACTGTAAGATCAAAGAATCAACAGTACTTTACCTGTTTCTTTGTCAAAGGAAATGTCGCAATTTTAACAATCACAGTGAGCAGTATAATAGCGAAACCATATGAGTAAGGCGTATGCACAGCAGTAAGCCCATTCTTTAAAACCTACAAGGTACAAGAATAGATATGAATAAAGTATAAGTTGAATATATATGAATTCAAATATTGACTTGAATAAAATATGGGTCTCATAACTGTTTTTGAATCCAAATTGGACTCAATTTTGTTGGACTCAATTTATTATTATTTTTTCCTATTTCTCTATCTTTCCTCTCTCTTGTACCTTACTTTATTTAAGTTTTGAATCCAGAACTATGTACCAACCATAATATTTTTAGGGAATTGTGATTTTACGAAACAAAAGGTATGTGCCAAATTTTTACAATCTTAAATTCAAATCAGTGAACTTCAATAAAGAAAAAAGTTATATCAAAAAAACACGAAAAAATAAAAAGAGACCAAAAATGCCATTATAAATTGCTGCCTAGTGCAAACAAACACTGAGTTGTTTATAAACTACAAATAAACTGTTCATAAACCAAAAGGGCTCATACCACTAGGAGACCAGCGCGTACTGAAACTCGGAGTCACCCATATGGCCACATATCATATGAAGGCATATTTTATTTTGATCATATCAAATCATATATTAATATTATATACATGTTATACATAGGACACCAGGTGCAATGATTTTAGTTGTAAACAATAACTGCCTTGTTCTATCATATTCTCGCTTCGATTTTGTGTTCAGATAACTGGAAATAAATCCATCATCATCATAAGTTCATAACAATAGTCCAATAATTAAATTAAGTAAAACCACTGTCACAAAATACGATTCCGTTCGGTCCGATAAAACAAGAATGAAATGACGAATGAAGCAACGTGTCCAAATATTTGAAGCTACCTTGAGCACGACTTCCATGGCGTCCGATATAAACCCGAACCACCCTCCGTCTTTCTGGGCCGGGACTGCCACGGGTTCGGCGGAGACAGCGGCATCTGCAGCGAGGGTGTATAGAAGGCCCTCGGCTCGGCTGACGATTTGGTTGAAGTCGACGGATGAATCGAGTGAGTGGATGGGAGGGACGCCGTTGAAGCTGAGCTTCGCACTGGTGGTGGTGTAAGTAGTGGAGATGAGTCTGCGGCGAGGGAGCGGGTGGAAGAAGCCGTGGCGGTGGCGGTGTCCGTGGAGGAGAGGTGCATCGACCAGCGGATAAGACGAGACTAGGGTTCTCGCCATGGATTTGAGATTGAGAAATGAGAATTGAGAACGGAGAACGGCTGAGCTCAATTTCTCAGGAGGCAGGAGCAACCAAAATGTGAGTGGATATCATGGACTGTGGATGGAGGGAACGTTGGTCATAAAAATTACATAGATTATAATATGATGATTTTAAAAAACCGTTTTTACTTTATTAATTACTAAATATTTTAATATATTTATTTATAATATGTGTATTAATTATAAATTTTATTTAAAATTTAATTTGTTTATATTAAAATAATATTATTTTATAAATTTATTTAATTTATAATTTTTAAATTTTAAATAACATACGTACAAGTTAAAATTAATTAAAGTTAATCAGTTTAAAATTTTAATAAAACTTATAGTTAATAACTTAATATATAAATTTTAAATATAATTTATGACTATTATTATTTCATTTATATAAATTTATTAAAAATTTAACTATCTCACTACTAATATTTATAAATTAACATCCTTTGATTAATAGCAAATTTATTTTTAAACTTTTAAATAACTTTAATATTTAAGTTAAACTCTAGTTAAATTTCATTATGAGTAGTTTAGTCTTAATATTTTTTATAATTAAGCCATGCAAGGCCTGAATTGTATTAGTTTTTTAATAAAAATTTAAAAATTACAGTGTAGAGGGTACTTACAGAATACCCTCTAACAGCGTATTCTGTGAATACCTCAATTTTTCCCATATATATATATATATATATATATATTATGATTAGAATGAAGATTTTCATTATTTTTATTGTATTTTATATAATAAAAAAATAAAAATATATATAATGAATTAACGTAATTACAAAACTATCATCGCTAATCCTTCTCCCTTTCGTTGCGACGCTGACACAATGGACGCGGCATCTTTGAGATAGTCGGCCTTGACATAGCCTTAAGGAGGGCGTTGTAAGCGCGGATCTTGGGCCCTTTCGGGGTCGCCGGCTCTGCCGAAACCTACGGTGATGTCGTTGAGGAGATGGTTGTCCAACTCGATTCCTCGGTAGAGCTCCTGGGGGTCGGCATTGTTGGCGCCCCTGTGGGTGTGGGTGTGGGTGTGGGTGGCAAAGCGAACGATCGATGGTGTTGTAGTTGACCAAGTCAGGTTGGTAGCCATCGCGACACATCCGGGACAAGAGGGTTTTGTTGAGATCGTGTTTGCGGGCACAGGCATCGATGAGGGCACTGTAGGTGAAGGGGGTCAGGGGGGCTTCATCGATCATATATATATATATATATATATGGGAAAGGAGGAAGGCCTCGTAGAGCTTATGGATGCATGCGGATGGAGCAGAGGAGCTGGTGGGAGAAGCAGAGCTCATGCTTCTGCAACCACCAAACCACGGTGTACCCGGCGTCAATTAAGACGACCAATATGCGAGAACGGTGATGCTGCACTGTGCAATGGAGCCTTTGCAACTCATGCTTGGAGTTGTAATAATTCCATCAAAATTGTTGATATGTAAAAACTATTTTTATTTTTACCGAAAACAACCTTCAAATAATAAAAATATATTTAATTTCTCAAAAAATGATTTTCAAATATAATTTTTTAAAATATATTTTGAAAACAAAAAAAAAAACCAAAAACAACACCAAACATATCAATCAATAAAACTCTTGATTTTTTATTAATCAAAATTATAATCCAATTAATTATTTTCAACATATTCCAAAGTAACTAATTCTTAAATAAAAAAAATATCATGTCAGGTTTTAATTGTTTTTTTACTATATTTAATTATGGATGATGTTTACGCTAAAAAAATTGATATCAGGAGATCCGAAGTCGCCGATTATCAATTGACCAAACACATATAAAATTATAGTAATATAAAAAAATGAACGTGTCAAACTTAACACTTGATCGAGTTGTTTGAAATTTCTCCTTAAAATTCCAATCGAACCAAATCCTCAAAATCGGAAACTTTTAACACGTAAGCAAAAATGCAATTTTTTTAAAACAAAAAAAAAAACAAATAGCATAAGAGAACAAAGGACGGGATCACTACAAAAAAAATTAGCTTTTGAGACGGACTCAAAACCGTCCCTAATAGAAATACAATTTCGTCCCAAATTAGTATTTGGGACGGTTTTAAGTCGTCGCATAGCCGTCTCAATTGCTGGCGTCCCAAATGGATTTTTTGGGACGGAATACATCTTTCCGTCCCTAATTTTTTTTGCGACGACTTCAAACCGTCCCAACATTAATTTATTTAATTAATTAAATTTAATAAAATTTGGGACGGATTTTTCCGTCTGAAATTATTTACAACGGTTTTTTCCGTCCATAAATGTTTGCAACGGTTTTATCGGTCCCAAAGTAAATTCGATTTATAACCCATTTTATTATATGGTAAAATTTCATGAAATTTGTGTCATATTATATGGTAAAATTTTAAGTAGTAGATTTTAACCCCAAATAATTTACTCAATGTATTCAAATTTTTTTATTTTTTTTAATGATTTTTCAATATTTGTCATTGAAATTGCCTATTTGGAGCTGGTGACTCTGCTTCATTGCTGTGTAAATAATCAGGAAAATATCAGAACACGTCAAGGCAGTATTGAAAATTAACCACACCAAACAGTAAAAAATTCCTCAAGGCAGTATTTTGTGTACTTCTTGATATTGCTGTTATTGTACGCCACGTCAAAAATTAACAAGGTTGAACAAGAAAAGAACACATTAATTTTGTCTCGCAAGTGCACCAGTGAAATTGTTTTTCGGTTTCCTGCAAGTGCACCACTGAAATTGTTGCTGATTCACTCATGTATATGTCCCGCAAATGAAGCAATTGAATGATGAGAATCAGAGGAAAAAGTGGTGTAATCGTGCATAGCAACAGGCACAGATAAATCAGACACACAAAGGGACAGCACACGCAGCAGAGATGTCGTCAACACTAGAAGCAACCATAGGAGCCTTACCAACCAACAAACCATCATGTTGAACAGACAAACCTGCCGGAGCAGATAAAGTAACTTGCAGAGATGAAGAGCCCGACTTACCTGACCGAGTCGTAGATGAAGGCATGGAGCCAGGCGCCGTCACAGGTAGGTCGGGCGGGCCTCTACGCGGGAGGGGAGGCATCCCCCGCCGAGCCACCTTGGCGGACGGACCGCCGCGCTGGGAGACGCCTGGAACACCGAAGCCCAGAGTCTTCGATCCACGGGAGGTGAGAACCGTCGGAAGGAGGCCAGATCCGGAATCGCCCTAAGCTTGCAGAAGATCCCGCCGGAGACAGTCGACGAAGCCCTAGAGCAGGAGGAGTCCTCTCGTCGCGCCGCAGGAGATAGGTAAACCTAACGCCCAGATCCTTCCTGCGCGAGAGGGAGCGATGAACTTTTTGCGCGAGAGGGAGCGATGGACTTTCTGCGCGTGCGTGAAGAGGAAGAAGGAACATCGTAAATGTGTGGAATTGAAAGGGAAGGGAGAGGGCCGAAAAAACAGGACAATTATTGTTGCCGTTTTGGGACGAAATTATTTCTGCATTTGAGTTGGGACGGAAATTAATCCGTCTGTCTTTAAAATGAGAATTTTAATATATTTAAGAAAATAAAATTTAATTTTTATTGATTTGAGACGAATTTTATATTTGTAATTTTTATAATGTGTTGGGACGATAAATTTTGTCTCTAATTTGAGACAATTTATATTTCGTCCCAATTTTAGTCTCAATAGCTACTTTTTTTTGTAATCGATGGATATCATTTAAAACAAATTAAATTTGTATTTATATAATAATATCAAGAGAAAAAAATAATGTGAATCGGTGTGTGCACGTCATTATCTTCATCATTAATTTGTTTTTTAAAAAATAAATCAATGATCAAACTTTTAATAAAATTTAAAACATTAACAATTTAAAAAAATAAAAAATATCTGATTATATAAGATATTTCAATAAAATAAAAAATATACAATAATTATTTTTACTTTATTATAATATATTTAAAAAAAGAAAATAAAAATATTTTTTATATTAATACAATTATTTATAAGTTAATATATAATAAATGACTAAATTACCTTTAAGAAAACAACTATACAAAAAGTTTAACATGAAATCCATTACTTTCCTTTGTTTCGTTGTAATTTTATATCTAACAAATGATATTATTCAATTCGATCTTAGACTTTCATTATCTTACTAATTGCACTATTATCAGATTTCATATATAAGTTTATTTCTCTTTATTTAAGAAAAAGTTAAAAGTTCAAAAAAATTAGTACTATATTTAACTTTATCTATATGGTTTATATAGTATTTCTCATTGTATCGTAAATTATTATTTACTTACTATAATTATTAATTTTATATGAAAAAAAATTCTCTCACCTTTCATATTTCACATTTTACGTGAATTTTACTTTTATTTCATATTGATTTTTTTAAATATTATTAAATAACAAAATAGCTTAAATATTGTTTTGATAATATAAATGGTAATTTATAAAATCTATTGAGATATATTTACATATAAAAGCAACAATTAGCTTAAATCTATAAATTTAAGAAAAATGTTTATGAAGCTTATGTGAGTGCTCTAACTATGATGAGATTGTGGGTTTATACTAGTTGTACGGATAATAAGAGCCATAATCAAAATTTATTATAATTTAGAGAAAAACTTTACATATTTGAAAAAAAACACCTATATTATGTTTCATAAGATAAGGTATAGAAATATAAAATAAATAGTGAATTCTCAAATTTATTTTCAAATATTTTGTATAATTTTTAAATATATATTTTATACATGTAAATTTTTTAAGAAAATAATAAAAAATAAGTTAAGAAATAAATATAAATAAAGAATAATATGTATGATTTTTTTTTAAATAAATAAATATTAAAAATAAATATATTATTTAATTTTAAAATAAGAATGAAAATGTCATACAAAATCAGAGACTAAAAAGGTTTGCGGGCATTATCATGAAAATTTTAAAAAAACCAGTAAACCTTTCATTTAAAAAAACCAGTAAACCACCAACTACATTTATGAGAAACTTGGGAAGTGCAAAAAACATTTTGAGTACACCCAAGTCCGGTCGAATTTATGAGAGAATGCATGACATTATTCGTACGCGTGAAAATAAAGTTAATGTTTTCCCTACTGTGCACTTACTAATCATGTGTTCAGTCCCCAGTCCCTCTCTCTCCCTCTCTCTCTCTCTCCCTCTCTCACACACACACACACACTGGTCTCTTTACTACCTCCCCAGCAGCTTCCCACCCAGTGAAGCGACCCTCCCAAGTGAAGAGACGTCCCTTCCTCACCCTCCATCCATATCACACACGTCACACGTTTGTTTACCCCACTTCATCTAAAACCCCCTCCCCCTTAATTTCCCACAATTTTAATTTTCTTCCCCTTTTTGTTTCAAATTCAATCAATACCCAAGTTTTGGTTTGGAGAGAGTAGATCAGATCCGCGAAGCTTTGCCCTAAATGCGAAAACAGCACTAAAAGGCTCGCTTTAGAAAGTGTGTTCATCCCCTTATTTTGTTGTCCCCAATCTTTAATTACTTTCCTTTTTTTTTTATTTCTCGAATATATATATATATATATATATATATATATCTAATATATATTGGGATTGGGTTTGGGTTTGGGATTGGGATTGGGTGTGGTTGGATCAGAAATGAATCATAGTCGTTTCTCTTGTTGTTGTTGTTGGAACATTGTTTTTGGTGCAGTGTGTGTTTAGGCAGATTGCGTAATTCTTGTGCAAGCAATCTATTATCTATGTGAAAAATTAAGAGGAATAGAAGGGAAAAAGAAATAAGAAAAAATGCAACTTGCTGGGGATTTGGGGATTGTTTTAAGTGTAGTGTTGGGATGCCTCCTTCTGGCTCTCATTGCAGAGCTCTATTACATGCTCTGTTGGAGCCCGCAAATCGCCGCCGAAGTCGATGACGAAGGCGGCGGCAGCGGCGGAGGCGGGTGCTTCGGTAAAAAGCTCCTCGGATTGATCCGCTGGAAGAAGAAGAAGAAGAAAAAGAGGAAGAAGAAGAAGAAGCAGACAGCCAGAGAACAGCGGAACATGATGGAATCCGCAGGCTCGGGCGATGGCGGCGTTGCGGCGGACATCGAGACCGGCTGCTGCTCCGGTGACGCGATGATCAGGGGATTTGGGGAAGAGAGCGTGGAGGCGGAGTTGAAGCGGCTGCACAACCTCGCCGGACCGCCGAGGCTCCTCTTCACCATCACGGAGGAGACCAAGGACGATCTGGAGTCGGAGGGGCACAGGAGCAAGAGGGGATCCAGGACGAGGAGCCTCAGTGATCTGATGGTCTCGCTGGACAATTCCATGTTCAATCCGCTGTTCGAATCCGCGGCGGACCTTGACCTTGACCTGGACCTGAGCCGGCTGCGGTCGTCGCCGCCGCCCAAGTTCAAGTTCTTGCGCGACGCGGAGGAGAAGCTGCTGAGGGGATTGGTGGAGGAGGCTCGGAGAAGGAGAGTTAAAAATGGAGAAGGGAGTGATGATGATGATGGGTCGTCTGTTGTTACAGTGATTGTTGGGGAAAATGCGGAGAAGTCTCATTCTGCTTCTTCGTAGGTACTCCCACTGTCATCTTCGCCCTCAACCCCATTCATTGCAGCTCCACCTAATTAATCAATCAATCAATCTCCCACTAATTAATCTGTCCAGGGAAGCCCTGTTTGCTGTTTTGTTTTCTTTCATCATCTGCTTGTCCGATGATTTTTTTTCATTCATTCTTCATTCTTATATGATGTGTAATTTAAAGGTATTGTTTGATTACTCCGTGTGCATCTCTCTGGCCATATGGCTTTTGATTTCATGGTTTATCTTTGTTTGACATCGTCCATCCTATGGGTGACAACTGACAAGATGAAGTGTTTTGTGTTTTGGGCTTTAAGTTTTATGGAGGGTTTTTGAATCATTTTATGGTGTTTGTCCTCTGTACATGACATAATCATAAACTCTCGATACCACCACTGCTTACTATAATGAATCATGTTCAATTTTGATCACTGTTCCGAGTAGTGCCAACATCGGGTGGCTGAACTCTAGGGAATATGGTGTTTTTGGGAATATGAGTATATTTTGTCGTCCTGGTAATGATGATAGTACAGGAGAGATCTTTTTGGTTCCCTTAATTGTTAATATGATCACTGTTTGTGGTTATAACAAGTGATGATGTTGATATTGCTGGGCTGGTCTCTTTTTTGTGCTCACATGCTAATTAGACTAATTAGTGGTTTTAATACTGATGTGTGGAGGGCGGAATACAGCAGCTAAGGCCGCTCCTGATTGCGCAAAAAACGCGATTTAAACAAACTCAATCCATGCAACAATATCATCATTATCTGATTGTGCTTTTGAAATTCCGGTTCTCTAGTTTTCTAAACATGGTTGCTGGCATGGCACTCATAGATGCCCTCAGCATAAATATACCCACTAAAAAGGAAAAATATATTCATAAAATATTTTTAATTTCATATGAAATTATAAAAATATTCGTAACAAAGAATCATTTTTATGATATTTAAATATTTTAGATATTATATTTGTAGTTTAATACAATTTTTCAACACTGTTTACTTTTTTATAACCATTTATTTGAAAACAATCATTTGCATATTAATATAATATTTAAAAAATAGAATTCAAACATTTAATTTATATCGAAATATGAATATAACGAATTGTTATTATTGTTTTAAGACGTGAGGGATGAGTATTTTTAATTTTTTGGGTGGGTGTGAATATTTCTTTCTTAACAAACCTTTTATTTATTTATTTTTGCCAACCTTTTTTTGTCTTAAATTATTGACTTTTTCCTTTTTTTTAAAGCTTTGCTTAACTTGGCTGTTTTTAGTTTACATATCATAACGGACTACACAAAAGCTGGAAAAATTGCCTCTGTAAAGTTAGCTTTATTAATTTAAGTTTCGTGTCACTGTAAAGCTTTATGAGTTTGGGCGGTGTGTGATTTGTGATTTGTTTATGTGATAGTATTATGTTTTTAAGATAAGAATTATCGTTCAAATTTGCCTGAATATCAAAAAGCGAGTGGTTGACGTCCTTTGCTTTAACGGATATGGAGAGCTCGCGAGCATAAGACAAATACCAGTAATAAGAGTCCTTTTCATCTCCTAATTATACCAGAAGAACTGTATGTACCCACAAAATAATTTTAAAATAAATGAATGAAAAAAACTTAGGCTCGATTATTTTTAAAAATTATAGATATAAATAAATTTAAATTATTCATCAATAGTTTTAAATTATATTAACTTATTTTTTTAAAAAATAATATTATTTTAAAAAAATAATATAATTCTACTAAACATGGCATTTGATTTCTCAAATTATTTTATATTAGAGTACCACAGGAGTTGTCAAATTATTTTTTTAACTTTATAAATTTAAATTATTGTTATTTTTTATATAAATATATATAATAGATTTTTTAATTACTTTATATATCATTAAAATAATATTTTATATTTATTTTTCTTAATCAAACAAAATAGATTTCTACAGGAAAATTTTCTAGTTCACCTTTTGCTTGGTAAGATATGGAAAAGGAATAGAAGAAAAAAAGTTAAAAAAGAGGTAGAAAGAAAATAAGTGAAAAGGAAAAAACGTGAAAATAAAAGATGGTAGTTAGAGCAATTTCAACAAATTCTTTATTTTCTATAAATAGAAAATTAAATTTAAAAATTATATTCCAATTGGTTCTCTATCTTACTATCTACATGTAAATTTTACTATAGTTTTTTTATAAGCATGACAAATTTTATTAGAAAATGAAAAATGAAACTAGTCCTACTTTATAAAAATAAAAAATAATCATTCATTCTTCAAATATTATCATATTATTCCATTCTTTCTTCTACTTTTCATCTTCCGGGCGATGTTTATTCTCTCATTCTGACTAACCTATGTTGGTTCTTCTTTCTTTTCAGTCAACAACTCTAGATTTGGCAACCCTCAAGGCAGTGGCCACCACCAAGTGACAATGGTATTGGTGGTTGCTCTAGATCTGGTGAACTACTTCATCCCTAACTTCGTGAAGAGTTTTAGTTTCAGCGGGTTATAGCCCCAACTTTGTCCTCAACTTTATAAGGAGCTTTAGATTCAGAAGCTCTGAATTCGACTATCCATGATGTTGATGTCTTTCCTCTTCATGTCTTCTTCTATGGTAGTCTTGGTTGCAGTTTTCATGATTTACCAGATATTCCTATACTGCTCCGATCAAATCCAGGCAAGAGTTGGGGTGTAGTAAAGTGAGAAATAGAAAAAAAAAATAAAGTAAAAAATAAAAAATATTGTTGGAATTGGAAATAAAAAATACTTTTCACACATAATGAATTTACTTGTGAAGATAAATTTAATAGCATTTTCTGAGATGCTCTTAGGTATGAAAACAAAATTTATTATATGTATTATCAAGCATGCCCTTTGAGAGTGTGTGTGTGTGTGTGTGTGTGTGTGTATATATATATATATATAGAGAGAGAGAGAGAGAGTGTTTTGCTATAATAATAATGTAATGTGAGGCTAACTTTTTATCACGAGAACTTTAATTTGGATCGTTAGATGTTGAAACCAACGGTCTAGATTAGACTTTCATTTAATTATAGCCCCGTTACAATGAATCTGCTACAGTTAAATGAAATTTTAATCTGAACCGTTAAATTTTGATCTAACGGTTCATATTAAAAATTTTCATGATAATAAGATGATCTCAGGTCCTCTATGTACCATGACTATATAAATATAGAATAAAAATATTATTAAAATTAGAAATAAAAAAACACTATGCACAAATAATAAATTTTTCACATGTGGAGATAAATTTAATAGCATTGTTGGAAATGCTCTTAGGTTTAAAAAAAATTATTATGTGTATTATCAAATGTGCATATATATATATACACACACACACACATATATATATATATATGAATGAAAATAAAATAGAGGATATGAGAATAATTTAGAAAGAAAATATTTCATGCCAATCAATACTTATTTCTATATTTACTATACATATTTTATATCAACCAAACCAAGCAAATGACATGTACATTATTGTCGAGACTTTTTTGCACCAATGAAAAACATATGGAAAAGTGGTGTTGGGGTGAAAAAGTTAGAAAAACTTGTTTATTTGTTATGAAAAATGATTTTTTTGCCCGAAAAACTAACATGAACAGTATATAGCCATAAAAAATAAAAACCCCCACTAAAATTTGAATGAAAAACTAAACAATTAATATTTTTTATACGGAAACTATCCCTGTTCATATTCTTTTTCCCTTCTAATCAATCACCGTATATAAAAATATCGCTCCTCGGAGGGATGTCATGACTGCAAACGTCGAGAGAAATGGCAGACGACAACGTTGGCGTTCGAGGGACGTTGCTGCTGTTTTGACTACGATGACGGAGATAACAATCAACGGAGGAGGCTAATCGACGCAACAGAGAAGAGAAGTGTTTTTTCGGAGCTCTATTTTTTTAAGCTATTTATTTTCATACGACAGACAAAGGCGCCGCCTCATCCCGTAATCTGAATGAGACAGCCGAATGAGATGCCTCAACTCGCCTCATCCGTATGAGACAGATGTCGTCAAATCAACACCTCTAATTATGAGTTCAGAATGTGCTTGAAGATTGCTTGCAGTGGTATATAAGATCAGACGCACCAACAGTAAACCGCAATTGAAACTCGGCAGAAAAGAAAAGAAAAGAAGAAAAGAAAACAAAAAACAACACCCAATTAAACGGCAAGCATTGGCACTGCCGACCAAATTCAATACATAAAATAAAAAAAAATGCGATAATTGCTTGTAATGTCAGGAAATAAATAAAACACCCCCCATTTAATCCACTTCCTCGATCTTAGGGCCAGCTGAGGAACCACCAGTGGGTGGAGGGCCATCCTCCTCCATCGGGCCACCAGCTTCGCCACCTGCACCTTGGTACATCTTGGCAATAATGGGATTGCAAATGCTCTCCAGTTCCTTCATCTTGTCCTCAAACTCGTCAGCTTCAGCGAGTTGGTTTTTGTCCAGCCACTGGATGGAGTCCTCAACAGCATCGTCAATCTTCTTCTTGTCTGCAGGGGTCAGCTTGGCGGTGATCTTCTCATCATTAATGGTGTTCCTCATGTTATATGAATAGTTCTCAAGAGCATTCTTGGCCTCCACCTTCTTTTTATGCTCCTCATCCTCCGACTTGTACTTCTCTGCCTCCTGGACCATCTTCTCAATGTCGTCCTTGGACAGCCTACCCTTATCGTTGGTGATGGTAATCTTATTCTTCTGCCCGGTTGTCTTGTCCTCGGCAGACACATTCAGGATCCCGTTTGCATCAATATCAAAGCAAACAGTGATCTGGGGGACTCCCCTAGGGGCCGGAGGGATACCAGAGAGCTCAAACTTACCCAACAAGTTGTTGTCCCTGGTTCTGGTTCTCTCGCCCTCGAACACCTGAATCAACACACCAGGCTGGTTATCTGAGTAGGTAGAGAAAACCTGCTCCTTCTTGGTGGGGATAGTAGTGTTCCTTTGAATCAACACTGTCATCACGCCCCCAGCAGTTTCCAAACCAAGGGAGAGAGGGGTAACATCCAGCAACAACAGATCCTGAACCTTCTCACTTCCCTCGCCGCTCAAAATGGCAGCCTGCACAGCAGCACCATAGGCGACAGCCTCGTCAGGGTTGATGCTTTTGCAGAGCTCTTTCCCATTGAAAAAGTCTTGCAGAAGCTGCTGGACTTTGGGAATTCTAGTAGAACCCCCAACAAGGACAACATCATCAACACTTCTCTTGTCCATTTTAGCATCCCTCAAACACTTCTCCACGGGCTCCATACACTTTCTGAAGAGATCCATGTTCAGCTCTTCAAACCTGGCCCGGGTGATGGTAGTATAGAAGTCAACACCCTCATACAAAGAATCAATCTCGATGGTGGTCTGAGCAGTAGACGAGAGAGTCCTCTTTGCCCTCTCGCAAGATGTCCTGAGTCTCCTCAGAGCCCTGGGGTTGTTGCTGATGTCTTTCTTATGCTTCCTCTTGAACTCTTGGACAAAATGATTCACCATTCTGTTATCGAAGTCCTCGCCTCCAAGATGGGTGTCTCCGGCTGTCGCCTTAACTTCAAAGATACCCTCTTCAATGGTGAGAAGGGATACATCAAAAGTCCCTCCCCCGAGGTCAAAGATGAGAACATTCTTCTCACCAACACTGGTGGCTTTTTTGTCGAGACCATAAGCGATGGCCGCAGCAGTTGGCTCATTGATAATACGCATGACATTGAGACCAGCAATGACACCAGCATCCTTTGTAGCTTGGCGCTGAGAGTCATTAAAGTATGCAGGGACAGTAACCACAGCGTTCTTCACAGTAGAACCAAGGTAGGCTTCGGCAATCTCGCGCATCTTAATGAGAACCATGGAAGATATTTCCTCAGCAGAAAACTGCTTGTCCTCGCCCTTGTAGGAAACCACAATCGTAGGCTTGTCCCCAGCACCAGGAATGACCTTGAAGGGCCACAGCTTGGTATCACTCTGAACAGAGTTATCACTGTATCTCCTACCAATCAAACGCTTGGCATCTGATCCAAACAAATGTATAGAGTTTAGTAACAAAAGTATACTCCCTAACAATTATAGAAACATGGCAATAGATAATTGAAAAGTGTTTTTGTGGGGAATAAATTTTATAAATAGAAACATGATTTTGTTTATGCAAAAAAAAAAAACTTATAAATAGTTGGAAACCGAATTATAACAAGCACCCACAAACACCGGTCAGTTTTAAGAAAGTTTTTCCTTAAAAAAAAAAACAAAATAATCCCCCGACAGCCACGTAGATAATTCAGATGCAAGGATGTCATTTGTATCCAAAAACCCAGTAAAAGAGTTTCTGTTTTATTTCAAAATGCTTATAACTAATTGGAAACCGAATTATAATAAGTACACTCAAGCACTGTTCAATTTTAGAACGCATGTTTCTCATATATAAACTATTTATTTAAAAAATATATATCTTCCTCGACACACACTCACTTGGTTCTGACGACTGCTAAAAATATGTACAACTGTACTATCAAAGGAAATTGTTTAGGGTGCTCCTTCAGCTGAAGATGCGTGTTCAGCCGTGCTTCCTGGTTGTTTTTGATAAAAATTATTTTTAACAAACTATTCAAAACATATTCCATATTTTAACTAATCATATAATAATTTAGTAACTTTAAAAAATTAATTTTTTATAATTAATTAATAATTTATAAAAATATTAATAAAACTAATTGAGAAAGTGTAAGGCCTCCCTGTATATAGGATGATAATGGGAGAAATTAAATTGCATAATTGGCTCCCAGAAGATTGAAAATGCTCAGCACATGACTGTGGAAAAGGGCATCCTAAAAAATCCTATAATCTATAGATCCGACATGGAACGGGAAAAATAAATAGTTTTAGAAACACAGTCGCACAGAGGGCTGCCTTAGCAGCAACTACAACTGCATAGGCAGGTACCTGGTTTGACATAGGTAACGGTAAGAACAGTAAGAATGCAACTAACGTAAACGTGCTAAATTCCCGTGTAGATCCAACAAAATCGACAGACCCATTCAAATTTCGAACCATTCACACTGGCACAGACGTATATATCATTCAAAAAACAATAAACCGAATCACAACGTACGCAAAAGCCATTCGCAGATAAAAAACGAAAAGGCCATTAGCAGTTATGAAAAGATCGCTAAATCGCAACGCTATAGCCATCACAGTGTTAAAATTTGATAACAGAATCAGTATAATAAACAGCGGATAAAAAAGCGCGAAGGTATGAAGTTTTTCAAAAAAAAAAAAAAAAAAAACACTCACCGAAGACAGTGTTGATGGGGTTCATAGCAACCTGGTTCTTGGCGGCATCGCCAATGAGACGCTCGGAGTCGGTGAAGGCGACGTAGGATGGGGTGGTTCTGTTGCCTTGGTCGTTGGCGATGATCTCAACGCGGTCGTGTTGCCAAACACCGACGCAGGAATAGGTTGTACCCAGATCGATGCCGATGGCAGGACCTCCTTCAGTCTTTCCGGCCATAATTGCTTTCTTCTCGCACTCGTTTATGGACTGGGGCCGGTGAGAGGGTTTGCGAGTAGGATGCGAGCGAGCGAGCGAGGCGGAGGACAGCGTCGGAAGTGACGAATTTATATTGGAGGGAGAGAGGCGTAGGGCTTGTTGGAGAGGTAACGTCAACGTGCGCTTTACTGGTTTCCTTTTCCTTTTTTTTTTTCTTTTCTTTTCCTTTCTTTCCTTTTTTCCGGTAATATTGTCGTTTCAAATTTTATATTCATAATAAAATTAAAAATCATTCTAACTCTATTTCAGTCCGGTTTATCGAATTTTATATTCAAAACAAATTTAAAATTATTTTTTTCATCAACCCTATATTTACAATTTTTTAGGTGTAAATGAAGTGTAATTGAATGAAATTTATTCTAATTTTTGCCCTTGGTAAATCTAAGAGTAGATAATGTTTCATTACCTTCATATAAATATTATTTTGAATAAACTAATATTGATTATCCTCACCTCCTTATATTAAATCATTCTCATACATAATTAAAATAAAATCATAATAAAATTTTATTATGACAATCAAATTAAAATCATGATCTAACTCTATTTCAATCTGGTTTATCGAATTTTATATTCAAAAAAATTAAAAATTATTTTTTAACCCTATATTTATAATTTCTTTCATGTAAATGAAGTGTAATTAAATGAAATTTATTCTTATTTTTGTGTTTGATAAATCTAATAGGAGATAATGTTTTATTATCTTGAAATAAACATTATTATGAATAAACTAATATTGATTTGAACTAATAAATTAATAAACTAATATTTATAATCTTACCTTTCAGGGCCAGCCCCAAAAACTAGGGGGTCCAATGCGAGATTAAGTTTTGGGGCCCTTATCTCTTATACATCCTATGCATTCAACAGCAGCGGCAGTATATTCTAGACGTACCAATTGTTGGACGGATGTCACGGTTATGGATCGTCGGATTGCACACTAGCGGTGGTCGGCACAGCGGTGCGGCAGTGGCGTCACACAGCAGGAGGGCTCAACTGTGATCAACAAATCTGGTAGCTTGTTGGCATGGTGGAGGGTGGAGCGTGTTGGCGACTTGGCGTTAGGTGTGGAGCATTTTTTACTGTTGTGTTGGCTGTAGGTGTAAGGCTATGTTAAGAATGAATAAGATATTAAGTATTAAAGTGGAGCCCTAAATATGGCCTAATTTTGAAGGGCCCAAGGCCTAGGCTTTACTTGCCTAGCCTTAGGGCCGACCCTGTACCCTTCATCCATTCATTTAACTGTCAAAAAATAAACTGTCTATATCCGGTTGACGAGAGGGGGGGGGGGGGGTCTATGGTGATGCGATGCAAATTATTGACATAATAGTACTAGTAATTAATGTATAATTAAAAAAAATCATAAAAGTTTAATCTAAATAAAACACATACGCTTTGCCCAATGCATTAAGTTTTCAAGACGATCTTACTTTGAAAATTGTTGAGATTAATAACAATTTGATATATTCATTAGTTTATTTGCTGATATTTTACCATTAATTTAATCAATTGTGACTAACAATGCAAAAATAGCATTCTTTACTACAAATATTGTGAAAAATCGATTGCGTAGTCAAATAAGTAAATTATAACTTCATTATCTATATATGAGGAAATATTTTCATAGCATTGATAATGAAGTTATCATACAACAGTTTTAAATATACGCGTAAAAATTAATTATAAATGATTATGATAAACATTTTATTTTTTATATTTTATTTTGAAAAACAATAAATTTTGATTTTTAGCCTTTTGTGTTATATATATTCAAATTTAAAATTCAAATATGAGAATAACCCACCATAAGTTAAATTTATGAATCCACTTGAGCTAGACTTTGATCTTCTTCATCAAATCTCTAACATTGGCGGCGAATCAGCCCACAACCGCTTATGCATTCTTGTGAATCACCTATATTTAACTTGATCCTCCAACCCAATACCTTTAATCAATGTTGCTGCCACAACTACCATTGTGTATGCCTCCACCTTGAAGCATACTTGCACCAGAGACTTAACTATTCAGAAGGAGGGAGATAGTATATATGGATGGTATATAAAACTTTTTGATTTGGTAACCAAAGAGTGAAGTAGGTGATAGGTTTGTTGGTATTTGAATAAAAAAATAATTTCTTTATGTATGAGTATGTTTATAAACCTCATATATGGTTGAAATCAATTTACCTCTACGTAGGGGTATATTATTCATAGGTAAATCATTGATTCTATTTCACTTGGTGTACCAAAACGTAGGAAAGAGATAAAATTTAATTCATTTTTTTTCATTTCCGGAAATATGATCATAGTTATTTGACATTGTTTTCACTCTTTTCTTTTCAACACTTAGTAAAATATATGTAGCTCAAAAATTATTCAAATAGAAAGTGTTTCAAAAAGGAAACCTAATTTGGTGAGTTGAGAATTGAGATCAAACATATAACATGAATCCTGGTATAAGTTTATTGATTATATTACTATATTAATCAATTTTTTATATAATTAATTATGTTATGTATGTATTAACCTTAAATTACATGTAAAAAGCTGAAAATAGTGGGAACGAGAAATAAAAGAAAAATAAATAACTACTCTACGAAAAATAAGGTTTAGAAACTAATACGCCTCTTATTGTTGTTCTCTTAAATTGTTAATTTTGTTTTTTTATATGTAAATATAAATATATCACTGTAGGTTAAGCATGGATCAAACACACGCCTGTAATTTACCTTTTGTCACTGTAAATAAAATTATTATTTTATTATTACCTTTTAGCACAAAATCTGTTTTCCTAAATCTCATGCGGTCTCATTTGATTTAATTTTGTTCATTAATGTCTATGGGATGTATTGATTAGACGGTGAGTCTGTGGATCTATACAGTCCATTCATTCATTCATTCATGCGGACAAGGGGGGTTCATTTGATTTGATCTGTGCTCCATTGGATCTAATTCGATTTGATTTTCATTTTCAATGGCAGATGAGATCGCCAGGCTGTGGATCTATACGTGTTTTTTTATTATTATTACAGGCAAATAAATATTTTTTATATTAATTCAATGTGTTTCTGCTACATAATTTAACTACGAATATATATTTTTTTTTTATATTATCGTCTTTATTATAATAAAATATTACCTCTGATTCACCCCACAACAATATTCAACTATTGTTTTTTTTGTGACTTATGAGTGTTTTCGCGGTAATTGACCCAAAGGGATGACTATTGACTCAGATGAGATCCGTTGTTTTTGTCTTTGTTTTTTTTCCCAAAGGAAAAAGATATTTATTTGTCATTGGATTATTACCATACCGTTGGACTATTCCACGGGTTAATTACACTGAAGGCTGTTCTAATTTCTGGTTGGGCGAGTTAGAGTGGTGTTTAGGTCTCGTACGTCATGTTTGATTCAATGAAACAAGGCCTGCTCGTTGCTTTAGGGCTACGTCGCCGCCACCCCCCCGACACAGGGGCTGCGTGATGGTGCCAATAAAACAAAACAAAGACATTAATATATACATATATTATGTAGTACACTGTACACGGCCTTTCATAATCACAACGTTGTTTAGTGGAACCAAATTACGAGAGAAATTAATAAATTACAAATACCCACCCCCTCCTTCAATTGCGTAGGATAGATTTTATTAGAGCCAAAATGAAGGAAACGGTCCATGTCTTATTATTTTGGAAACCAAAAATATTGACTTTAGTTTTTTGAGTTTGTCATGTGTGAACCCTCAAAAGAAATGGCGAATACAAAAGTTAAATAATTAGTTAAACATTATTAGGGCATATTTATTTTAGGTTTTTTTTAGTTTTTTATACCGAAAATAACTGTACAAGTATATAAATCAATATAACCAAACCCATGCGCAAGTAATTTCTATGATTTTTCTTTTCACTTTTATCCCATAAGTATCGTGCACTATAGGTTAATACGACAATACATGATTGGATGATACATTATTAATATAGTACAAGTCTTGATTGTATACTATATCAACTAATAATATGCAAGGTTTGTGCGATTGCATATAATAATATATTTTAGAATACGTAACATATTATATTATCTATAAAAGTCTATTTTCTTTTATTAAAAAAAAAGATAAAAGTTATAAGATCATATACACAATAAAAGTTCTATATTTATATTTGTTTTTATAAAATTTACATATGTTTTCTATATATTAGAAAGTACTATCCATTCATATAATTATTAAATTATATACAAGGTTTTTTCCCACTTTTCTATTTTACATTTTCAATAAATTTTACTTTCATTATATATTAAATTATAAATAATTTATTATTAAATTCTAAAAGTAATATATACTATTATTTTAATGATATATGAAGTAATTAAGAAAATCTATTACGGTATTTACATAAGGGAAAAAAATTAATTTAATATATACACTTTAAAAAATATGAGGAAATTAATGCTAGAGTATCCACTCATAATATCTATTTCTATTTTAGAAAATGAATAATATATTATTTAATATATTTTATTTATTTTTCATATCTCATTCTCTATCTTTATCTATATTCATTTAAATTATAATATTTTATTTTTATTTTTATTTTTTATCTTTTATTTACTACAGCTAATCAAAACTATACATGTGCCAAAAATATAATAAAAAATATTTAAAGTATAAATAGTGATCATTAAAATGTTGAAATTTTCTTTGACATTAATATTTTTAATATCTAAGTTTTATAGTTTAAAAATAGAATATTTATCAAAATAATAATTTAAAAAAAATTAAAGAAAAAATATATTATGCTTCCGGTGTTATTATGCATTTAAATATATTAAAATGTATACATTAAAAGTATATTAAGATATATTATGCTTCCAGTGTTCTTATACATTAAAATTTAGTGCGTAACGTTGTTGACCAACAAATACAAATAGAATAGTGTTTCAGTCGGCATTTGGGTACGGGGTGAATCGGACGGTCATAAAGGCAGAAAACCAAAACAAAAGAAATCGGACGGCGCATATGAGAGATCAGCGGCAGTGAGAGCGCTCTCCCCGAGTCTGGATCTAAACGAGAACGCGGCAGCGTCCACACCGGAACCCCCCTCAACCCATCTGCTGATTGTTCTCATCTCTGCCTCTTGCTGGGCCCCGCCCCAACTCTCCCTCCCTCCCTCTCCTTATGTTTATGTCCAAACACACCCTGCCCTCTCCCACTTACCCCTCTTGACTCTCAAATTCTGCATAAATGTGAGTTTTTACGGCCACGCCCACCGCCACCATCACCACCACCGTGCCGGAAGCGGCAGCGGCGATCGACAGAGCGTGTGTGTCCGCTCGCGCGCAGGCGCGATGGGTCAGGGAATCAGCTGCAGCGCCGACCACGAGCACGGTGGTCTCTTCAAAGCGGTTCAGTTCGGCGATTCCCGCACGGTCGAGAGGCTCTTGGTGAGAGACCCTTCTCTCTTGCGCCAGACCACCGTCTACGATCGCCACTCCGTGCTTCACATTGCCGCCGCTAACGGCCAGATCGAGGTGCCTCCTCTCTCTCTTTGATTTTTTTTTATTTTCGTTTCTTTTGTGTATCAGTCGCTTTTTGTTTGTTACCTACCCATTCTGTTGTTGTGTTTAATTGAATTTTAAATGTGTTCATCGGATTGCAGATTCTTTCCATGCTCTTGGAACGATCCGTGAGTCCTGATGTGTTGAATCGCCACAAGCAGGTTTACATCTCTTATTGATTTCTTTTTCCACCTCTGTTTATTTATTTATTTATTCAAATAAAATATTGATTAATCATTTTATGGAAAATTTCAGACTCCCCTCATGTTGGCTGCGATGCACGGGAAGATTGCGTGTCTGCAGAAGCTGATCGAATCAGGAGCCAATGTATGTCGTTAAAAAGATTACGTTTATGTTTCTTCTGCACTTTCCCTGATTCAGAGAAATCCAAGTGAGATCAAGTTATGGTTTATATTTCAGATTTTGACGTTTGATTCGAGGCATGGAAGGACTTGCCTGCATTACACTGCTTACTATGGTCATTCGGATTGCCTGCAAGCTATCCTATATGCTGCTAAATCAACTTCTGTTTCAAATTCATGGTATGTGTTCTTTGCCTTGTTGTTCTTGTTGAACTGCTAATACGTATATTAAACACGATGGGTTTGGGTTCCAGGGGGTTTGCCCGGTTTGTGAATGTTAAAGACGGCAGAGGAGCAACCCCTTTGCACTTGGCGGCACGCCAACAGAGGCCTGACTGTGTCCAGATGCTTTTGGACAATGGTTCCCTTGTCTGTGCTTCAACTGGTGGATATGGGTACCTGTTGTTATTGATTCTTTTTTTTTTTTTTTGAAAAACATTTTCAGCTTACCTTTGTATATACTTTTGTACATATGCTTGAATTTCAAATTTTCCTTGAATTGGGGCTTTTTTTTTATGGAATTGCACTTCACAGCTGCCCAGGGAGCACACCACTTCATTTGGCGGCCAGAGGTGGATCCCTAGATTGCATTCGTAAGTTGCTTGCTTGGGGTGCTGATCGGCTTCAGAGAGATGCATCTGGGTATTGTTTGTGTTTAAGCTTGCTTACCCGTTTATCCCTTGTTCCTTCTTCACTTTCTGTGAATCGAGATATGCTGTGCGATAATTTCTCAGCCTGAAAATCAAAATATGGGTGTTTTACCTTTGTTGTCTCACATAATAATGCTGGGTCCATGCAGGAGAATTCCATTTGCTGTTGCTCTGAAGCACAAACACGGAGCGTGCGCCGCTTTGCTCAACCCTTCATCGGCCGAACCTCTTGTTTGGCCTGCACCTTTGAAGTTCATTAGGGAGCTCGATCAGGATGCTAAACTTCTTCTGGAACAAGCATTGATGGAAGCCAACAGGGCGAGAGAGATGTGCATCTTGAATAGGACAGCTAGCTCGCATCCATCCCCATCACATTCTGATGTTGCCTTGGATGATAGTGCCTCTGAGGTATTTGGCTATCCCTCTTTCTAAAAACATTAAAAGTTGACCCCAAGGATGTTACATCCGTGATAAAATCATAAAACAATCAACGTGACAAGGAAGGGTATTTAGGATTTAGCTTGCCATGTGAGAAATAGCCAATTTACGTTATATTTAATAGCAGAAACAATGCTGTGGGTTTCTTATCGTGAACTAAGTATAATTGCCTCGTTTCATATCAAATTGGGTGCAGGGAAGTGATTCCGAGCTGTGCTGTATATGCTTTGAGAGGGTGTGCGCTATTGAAGTCCAAGACTGTGGTCACCAGATGTGTGCGCAATGCACTCTTGCCCTCTGCTGCCACAACAAGCCCGATCCTACCGCCGCATCCCAATTGGCCCCCATCTGCCCGTTTTGCCGTTGCAGCATTGCCCGGTTAGTGGTAGCCAAGATAACGGGTGGAACGGATGGCGAAGGGGACATCAATGCCTTGAAGTCGAGAACATTGAGGAAGTCCCAAAATTTTAGCGAAGGCAGCAGCAGTTTCAAGGGCTTAACAGCTTGTTCAGTTGGAAAGATGGGAGGGATTCTTGCGGAAAATGAGTGGCTTGACAAGGAGGCTTGAGGGGGGATGGTTTGCTGCTGCATTGGGGCAACAACATTTAGGACCTGTCGTGTTGGGTATAATGGACGCCATATGCGGGTGGGGATGGTTGGTATATACATAGAAAAGAGTTCTTCGTTTCCATCAATTGAGGCTTTCGTTGATCTTGTGGGGGAAATGCTCTATAAATTTAGTATGCAGGTTTGGGTGGTGGGCGGTTTGGTGGCGTGGGTCGTGTTGTTGTTATTATTGAAGTGTCATTGAATCGAATTAACCGGGAAGCAGAGTTCAACGACTCTCTAATCCCTCCAGTTTGTTTTATGTCTCTGCCAATTACCAAGCTTCTGGCTAGAGCTAGGAAATGAATGAGCATTACCATTCGTAGTAGGCGCCTACTGCTACCTATGTATACAAATCCCTCGGGCGGAAGGAGTCAAAGATTGGCGTGGCCTTTTTGGCTTCTTTACCCTACATGTCCCCTGTCACTTTCTGTGAAGAAAAGAAAGGCACGCCACTGCCGGCTACTGCTATCAATGTATTATTAATTAGCATTTTTTTTTTCATGAACACTACATATAATTTATATGATTATTCGCCTAGTTATTATTGTTGTCGCTGTATATTAAAAAATAATCCCAGGTACAAGCATCTTACTAAGCTTAGCAGTGTTAAGCTCCAAGCCTGTGCTGTGGTGCTTGCATAGCTGGTCGTGGGGTTTCCTGCTGTGCGCTGATGGATTGGATGGGTCCTATCACTCCCAACCTATGGAGTTCAAGCATATTCAGGGTTTCAATAATTGTGGGCAGTGTCAATTTCTGTCTACCTTTTTATCGTATTATATACACACACTAGTTTTTGATTTATTGAAATGAGTCAGGAGCAGGGTGCTGTCTCGGGTCCACCATAAATTAAAACTCATAAAATAGTGAAGGGAGAAGTCCCATCCGATCTGCTTTGAAAACGATTGGTGGGTTACCCAAGTCGCGCGGGTCGTCCCAAACTCATGAAGACCGGATTGAAATTGGAGCCTGATTGGAATGTGTTAATGTGTTATGAATTATTTTTTTTTAAAAAGATTTTGGAGTGCGTTTATTTTTTTTTTTTGAAAAATAAATTTTATTTCGTCGAAAAAAATGTATTAAAAGAGTATTTAAAAAAATTAAAATTTATATATATATATATTTTAAAAAAATAAAAAAATAAAAATTTATTTGCGTTTTTCGTTAAAGGTAGGTTTTTAATTTAAAAGTAAAAAACAATTAGAATTAATTGTTTTAAAAATGCTGCCTTAACATATTCGTTTTGAAAATGATGTAAGGGCACTGCTGTTATCTTATTATTTCTCTTATTTAATTCTTTTAATTAATTTTTATATAATTCAAATAATAGTTTATGTTATTTTTTAATAATTTAATACGAAATAAAAATATAAGTTACGGAGAACATGAAGGTAATTAGTGAGATTTTTTTATAATTTAATAATTATAGGAAATGAACAGTGCTTCCTAATACGTTAGAGCATTCACACCAGTTTCATCTTCTCTATCTTTATTTTGATGGATATACAATATAAATTTAAAGATATTTAAAAAATTACATGCATTAAGTCCTCCATCTCTATCTCTATATAATAAATTATAATTTATTATTTTATATTTAATATTTTTTAATCTCATCTATTTATTATAACCAATTAGAAATGCATATATAACAAAAAATATATTAAAAAAATATTGGGAGGATAAATAGTAATCCTCCAAATATGGAGATTCTCTCTCACATCTCTATTTTTATTCTCTAAATTTTAGAGTTTGAATGACCTGATATAGGGTATTTTTTTTCAAAATTTAAAATTTTATCTAAATTTTAGAGTTTGAAGGACCTAATATGGATGCTCTTATGAAATACTGTACAAATACTTTAAGAAAATTTAAATATATAATTTATGTTTGCAGGAATAATTTTATGACTTTTTTATTTTTTATTTTTTTAAATAAAAAAAACATACTTTTATAGGAAATCTGCTACTAATGCTCTAAAGAATTATTTGGTAGATTGAATTCAACGGCCAAAATTAAAAAGTATGAGCTCATTTTAATTTAAAATTAATATATTTTAAAAAATTGTATGTCTCATAATTATTTTTAAAAACTGTTTCATAATAATTTAAAATGAATACATTTCTGTTTTTAAATTTAAATTCAGATTTGATTGAAGCCCAAATAATTTTATTCTCTTTCTTTATTTTATTACCTGAGTTTACTATATTTAAATTTTAACTTTTTTTAAGAACTCAATTTTTAAAAATATAGTTTTTAAAAATATTTCTCTCTAAGCAAAAATTATTTCTAAATTTAAAACTTTAACACTAATTCGAATAAATCTGAACACTTGGATTTCTGTATTGAGTATATAAAGTCGCATCACTAGAATTTGGTCATATGCACTGATGAGATTAATATTTAATATTAATAATATACATTTCTTTATTTATGAATACTTTTAATAGTAATTTGGTTATATAAAGTAAAAACACTTAATGTATTTTTGACTGCGGAAATTCAAACGTAAAGTCTTGGCGGTCATCCGTATGTTAGCTTGGGCTCACTCAATTCTCAAGTTTTCAAAACAAATATTAAAAGAGCACGGAAAAATATATTTTATGATTGTTAATTTAAACTATTTTATTGACATTGATTGCATTTTATTTTATTTATCTAAATAAAGTATTATATTAAAAATTAAACATGATGTCATCTAATATGTATTGTATTTATTTAATTTAAATTAAAATAGATTTGTTATTATTTTAACTATATCACATGCAATATAACACAGTATTCGAATTTCGATCCTTGGAGCCGACCCGACAAAAGTTTTCATCTAACACAACTTACAATTATTGAGGTGTGTAAAAATATAAGAAAAAAAGAAAGAAATGTATTTTCGTGATATAAAACCAGTTGAAACAATAAAATAAGTTATTCGAAATAGCAAATGGGGAAACATAAAAGTGTTGTTGACATTTGAAACTCTACACGCAGAAGGCTAGAAGTATAATTTATTATTCTCAATAATTAAGTTATTGAAAAAACATACCTCGAAAGTCAAAACCAGGAAAAAATAAGTGAACTCATGTATTAAATCATAACAAAATCAAATATCTATACATATTAAATTTAAACTATTAATTATCATGATTTATTTGTAAGATTATTTTGAGTATTGTTATGTTTTCTTGAAATTGTCTGTGGGTAACGGTAAGGACTTGGTGATCATACTGATTCGATTACCCTGAAACTTTCATATATTGGGCCTAGTAATGCGAGTTTATATTCCAATCTAATACCGTCACATACTACGGGACACGTCGCTCGACCATACCATATCGAGAAGACTGTCTATATCATTAATTACCTTTTAGGGGAACAATCAAGCTTTGATACTACTTGTTATGATCGGCCAAGGCACAAGTCTGCCTGCATGTCATAATACTGTTTTCTTTAGGCTCATAACATCGGCCCGCACTGCTTTAAAATGCATTGTGACATTTCTAGACATGCTCCACCTTATTAACTCCATGGCTTCTCTCATTTTCTTCTATGTGAGACAACTTTCCAACACTTGGCATGCTAGATCATCAAGGGAATAGAGAAAAAATATAAATAAATCATAGCCATTCGCATCCATCCGATTTTTTTTTTGTGGTGATGTCGTGAGCCAATTGCACATATTATTTTTCTATTATCCCTCCTATGATTTGATAATCTGATACGTCGTTATGGTTACTTACCGGTTATACAACCTGGTAGTACGTAGCATTATTTTTAATATAATAGAAAACTAATATGTGCAACTAGCCGTGACATAGCCGCAAAACCATAACTAATGTTGACAACTATGGTTTATTTGTAATATTATGTTTTTTCTTATGATCTAATAGCCTGTCACGTCATTACGGTTACTTGCCAATAATGCAATCTCGGTCATATATTTCATTACTCTTAATAATAATTTGTTTCTCGACTTGAAAAACTTTATTATTTATTAACAAACATTAGTTACGTATACAATTGATATTTTATGTTTTAAATTAAGATTATAAAAGGTTGATGTGTGTGAATAATATATATATATATATATATATAAAATTATGACACCTATAATATTAAATAATATCAATTAAATTTTAATACTACAGTTTAGAATTAAATATTATAACTGTAAACGAGCTGAATTGAATCAAGTAATAAGATATTCAAACGTATTCATTATTATTTATTAACAAATCGAATTGAATATGAACATTAAACTATAATATTTACTTACTGTTCACGTACGCTACTTGTTGTTTACAAACATGTGTTTATAAACTTGTTGACAAACGTTTACGATCACAATTATAAAATTATAAAAATCTAAAAGAAAATCTACATTGTAAAATTATAAAAAAAATATAATTAATTAACTGTTAGATTATCTTATTATTGTTTAATATGTTTAAATAAATACTACATGTAGTTCACGAAAATATTATATTAATTATAATAATAAATAAATTTAAAAAATATATTTATATTTGATAAAATAACTTTTATTATTTAACACCGCATCATGAGTTTGGTTTGAAAAGGAAAAGTCAATAAAAAACTAAATTTTAACAAAAATGCATATAAAATAAAAGGTTGGAGTTAAATTTAAATAATATGTAAAAGAACACTCTTGTTAGATTAATATAAAAATAAAAATAAATTTAAATATAAGGTAATTTTTTTTAAAATCCAAATTTGAATCTCCCAAGAACAGTTTATCGAACACAAAATAATTAGTGAGGGCCCGTTTTTTCCAATTTGTGATCACTAATCACGGAATCGCGATTGCAGGAACCAAACACCGCCGTCCACGAACAAAACGAGGGGCAAACAAAACGAGAATTAAAAAAAAAAAAAAACACTAAATTGGGCGACGACGAGGGGGCGCTACGCGGCCGTCCACGAACAGCGTGTTTGGTTGAGGCACCGCGATTGCGTCGGGTCCATAAAAAGTAGTGGCTGCAGCGGTTCTCTCCGCCGCAAGGAGGTGGGCAAGCGACGGGCCATTGATCACAATATCAGGGTGGGTCGGGGTGGAGTGCCCTGGGCACAGAGAGCAGAGCCAAGTTATGGGTTTATTAATAATGTAGGTACCCGATTTCTTGCCACCGTTGGCCTTTAAACCCTCCTGCCTGTTTCTCCCCCTCATCATACGTGACGATCTTCTGGTGGAAACACCCATCAGACTCCCTAATGTTATGCTCTTGTCATGAAAGAAGGACGACCCCGTGGACTGAAACCAATCAATTTTGTACAGAGATGGTTAAATAAAACACAACACCCACACACCCACACAGATACAGTAGTGTTTATATATATATATATATATATATAGTTGGATCATTGAGATGTTCCGAGTTCTAAATTTATATGATGTTACAAAACTATAATTGAGATTTGAGACATGGTTTTATTATATGTAATGCCACTGACCTCTGTCTCCGTGTCTAGATCTGATAAAGAACCAGAGAAGGCACCAAGAGACCCAGAAAGTAAAGTGTTGACGGAAATTGATCCCGAGAAATCATGATTACTCGCCACCCCAATTCGCACATGCAGAGGCTGCTGCAGCAACCCCAGGGGCCATCCCTCCTCCTGTGGTGAGTAAAATTTTAACCCCACAAAGAAAAATGAAAGACAGAATAATTGAGTTGGCAGAAATTTGGTCACAGTAACAGAAGTCTAACATTAAAGGAAGCAACAAGAAGAACATGACAAAGAGAAACTGCACCTACAGAGCGCCCCCCCCCCCCCCCCCCCCCCCCCCCAAAAAAAAAAAAAAAAAGAAGAAGTCAAAATGATTAAAAGCATTGAGGCATTGTAGGACTGATTCAAATTGCACAGATGGGTCATGGGTGAGTAGACAAAAGAGTACCTGCTGTTGAGCCATGCCTATAGACTGAAACGAATCTTTATATATATATATAGGTTTCTCCTTTTTTTCCCAAAGCAGGAGCTTCAATTTGATAAATAAACTAAGATTTGTCTGTAAAATACTAGTTGGAGTAAGGGGTAGGGACTCTGCATGTGTTTTAAGGCAGAACAGAACAGGCCGGGGTGATGTGGCGTGGGGATAGAATGATATATGGAGAAAAATAAAGTGCCACTTGGTCAAGCGGGAAAAAAAAGTTCACATTCAGTAAAAGGCTGGGAAGGTCTTGTCATTTGCGGGTATTATTCTCTGCTTGCTTTTCTTTGGTTTTGTTGACTAAAGAAGAAACACAGAGAGTTACTACATACTGGCAGCGATGATTCGTGGAAGGTAATTGCTAACCCCTTTCCCTCCCATCCTCCTTCAATCTTCTCTTCTCCTGTTGTGTCGTATTTTTCTCACTTGCCCTCCTTTCAAAATACCCTTCTCTCTCGCGCACATATATATATATATAAAATAAGATTAATATTAATTATAAACTAAATTATTTTAATTATTTTAAAATAAAATTCTGTAATTATTTTATATTTATTATTAATTTTATTATACATATTTTAGATAATAATTATATTATTATTAAATTATTTTTTAAAAAATAATACAAGTATTATATAAGGAGGGTTGGTGTTGATATTAGTTAGTTATGCTCTTTGTAGAATTGGGTCTATTTAGTTATCATTTGAAATGAGACTTTCCTGGATATAAGGATACAAATTCACAATGAACAAATTCACAATGAACTAAGAGTATTCCGTTTCTCCATTGGTATCAGGGCTCTGATAATATATATATATATATATATATATATATATATATATATTATATTAAATTTTAGCTAAAAAAATATTTTAAAATTTTATTTAAAATTTTACTCATTTTCCAAAACAAAACTTTTACGTTTCATTCTCTATTCTTTTTCTATTTTATTAAAATAATATTTTTTATTCTTTCTTTTTCTTCTGTGACCATTCAAAAATTCATATGTATCAAAAAAATATAAAAAATTATAAAAAAAAGTTTTAGGGAAATGGTATCATACTTTCATATCATTCTCTCTTATGAGCATGACACCATCCTTGTTCATATCCAATGCTATTAAATCAATGGAAATAATTAAATTCTTCACTTGCAAGGAGGCATTCTCTGATATGCCCATGAGCTACTTGATTTATCAGTTTATCTATCCACTAATTGTAGAGAATTTGAAGTTGGCTTCAATTCTTCTAACCTTAATCACTTGTACATAGAAAGACAAATCAAACCGACACTTTCACCCAAATTACATAATACACTATCAAAAGATAAATTGCCAATGGTGCAACTTTGAAGGTAACTTCCTTAGAATAATGGTCCTCTGTCAATATTGTATAATTGCATGCTTCTCCAACTTCTACTTGTTGCTCAAAATATCTTTCAAGAACTTGACATATGAAGGCATTTGTGCTAACGCATTGGCAAATAGGATAGTGATCTTATGAATAACTCAATGAACTTATGAAATTGTTCGTCGCTCTTTTGCCTTACAAGCCTTTGAGGAAAAGGAACTGGAGGGACGTTTTGGTTTGGAGCTATGTTTTCCTCCAACTCTCACCTTTGTCTTCCCATTTTTGACTGGGTGTTTCCCACCTTCCAGTGTAAGATTTATTGCGATTCCGATTGCTTTTATGCTTACAAGCTGCATAACAGTAACAGAACTATAAAGATTCCATAAGCTAAGCAGTTGAGACGATATTAGATATTAGGACGACTTGGGAAAGCCACAGTATGCCAGTTGTGGAGTTCGTCTAGGCACCAAGAAGAGTCATTACCGTGAGTGAACCGGCTAAAGAACAAATTCCCAAGTACACCAGTATATTCACAGTTCACTTGCCCACAGCGCAGTTGAAAGTGCAGTATCAATGCTCAGACTATTGACAATGCAAATGCTGTATGGAAACAAGAAAAAAAAACAATGAAAGAACTATCACAATTTACAAATAAGAGTATAACTCAAAAACCCAGGTTGAGTTACTAGAGCCCAAATTTTTGCTACCGACTGCTGTATGCTCCTGAGGTGCTCTTCTGCATTGGTAGAATACTGCAAAAGGTGTTCAAATAAATCTAAGTTTAGCTTTCTTTTCTTGCAGAATAGATCGGTGTATCTTTAAACATATTATTTTTTTTCTTAAATAGTTGTAATGGCACACAAGCTTTCATGACTATGATTTACGTGTCACATATGGTCATCAGAAAGTGAGGAACCTCTGAAACAAGCACAACCTCTGAAATGGCGTTAGGGCCATTATTTCATACAGCTCAGATCCTCAGAAGCACGAAGGGCCTGTTCTCACTAACTTTTCCAATTTCTGTTTACTACTTCCTTTTTTCTTTTTTGTTATAACTTATAAAACAAGTTTCGCAAAACTGTTTTTGTTACTTGAAATCCTGTCCCAAGTGCTTTTAAAGATATGGAAACAATTCAAAACACCATTACTACTTACGTCTTTTTGTGTTCAAAAACATTGAACACATTTTAAAATTGCCAATCATGTCCATGGCGTTTGAACTTTTGAAATTGAAAGGAAAACACACACTACACACAGAAAGACACAAGAAAAAATTAATGCATTTGAATCTATACGCCGCTGAGCCAAGTAAGTTGCTCTGAATGTGCTGAAAAATGAATTGTGGATTGTTATTTTGGTTAGATTGCATACCAAAACAGTGAGTTTTCTTCAAGAATGGTTAAATTGCTACGATCTCTGTGACTTTTCTGTCTCATAAAGCACAACAGCAATTTTAGCATAACGTTTTTAAAGTCATATATTGTAGGCTTTCAGTCAAAATGTGGCCAGATTAGTTGGTTTGCATGACATTCCTATTGAGCTATTGTTCTGATCATTTTTTTTGCCCCTGCAGGTATCAGTCACACTAGACTCCGGAGATGGTGTCAGTCACACTGCCTCAATTTATGAGGGATATGCCCCCCCCACATGCCGGCCATCCTACGTCTTCTTGATCTAGCTAGCCGTGACCTCACTGATGCCCTCGTGAAAATCCTGACTGAGCGTGGCTACTTCTTCACTCCTACAGTTGAGCGTGAAATTGTGAGGGACATGAAGGAGAAGCTGGCATACAAATATACAATGCTCCTGACTACGAGCAAGAACTAGAGATTGACATGCAAGACCAGTTCTGCTGTAGAGAAAAGTTAGGAATCACCTGATGGTCGCGTGATTTCCATTGGGGCCGGGTGTCTGTGTTTCCCACTCCCAGAGGTCCTTTCCCAGCCATCCGTGATTGGAATGAAAGCTGCAGGCATTCATGAAACACCCTATTACTCCATCATGAAGGGTGATGTTGATACTTGATATCAGGAACAGGAGGGATTTGTATGGAAATATTGTTCTCAGTGGTGGATCAACCATGTTCCCAGGCAGGCATGGGTGATAGAGTGGGCAAGGAAATTACTATTTCGGCCCCAGGTACGTAGCATTATTTAAGGTGTTTGCTCCACAGTGTCTCTAGATTGGAGGCTCAATCTTCTTAGCACTCCTCAGCACATTCCTTGGGGTTAGTTCCTTTGGTGTATGCGCTTGACTAAGTTTTTATACAAATGTTGTGCACCAATGGGTTAATTGTTATGCAGATAATTTAACTCTTTCACCTCCTCCAAGGTTTAAATTAGCAATTAGTTATCATACGTCTAATCATGCTTAATAGTTGTTCCGCTGATAATGATACACCATGAATTTTTTGCACAAAAATGGCAGATAATTCAAATCTTTCACTGTCGAATGCCGAGGGTTAAGTTAGGAATCTGGTAGCTATTATGTGTCTCCGGTCATGCTTATTGTTCTCACTGCATGTTGACAACGAACATTGATGCAGAGACTTGAGTGGGTTAATTGTTATGCAGATAATTTAACTCTTTCACCTCCTCCAAGGTTATTAGCAATTAGTTATCATACGTCTAATCATGCTTAATAGTTGTTCCGCTGATAATGATACACCATGAATTTTTTGCACCAAATGGCAGATAATTCAAATCTTTCACTGTCCGAGGGTTAAGTTAGGAATCTGATAGCTATTATGTGTCTCCGGTCATGCTTATTGTTCTCACTGCATGTTGACAACGAACATTGATGCAGAGACTTGAGTGGGTTAATTGTTATGCAGATAATAACTCTTTCACCCCCAAGGTTTAAATTAGCAATTGGTTATCATACGTCTAATCATGCTTAATAGTTGTTGCGCTGATAATGATACACCATGAATTTTTTGCACAAAAATGGCAGATAATTCAAATCTTTCACTGTTGAATGCCGAGGGTTAAGTTAGGAATCTGGTAGCTATTATATGTCTCTGCTCATGCTTATTGTTCTCACTGCACGTTGACCACGAACATTGATGTGCAGAGACTTGAGTGACTGGGATTATTATTTGTGTACGGCAAGGCCAAAAAGTCTATTTCTTTCTTCCCCGGGATGGGATTATATTTATTGGGCCGCAATGAAGGAAAGAATTAAGGATTGATTATGTTTAATTTGTGGACGTGGCATTCGAATAAGAGCACGTGACAAAGGCCGGGTGGTGGTGGGTGTTGTTGACAGTTGACTACTGTTGGCTCCTCCTGTCTCGGGGTGGTTGGTGCCTGGTGGGCTATGATGATCATGAGCGAGGTGGCGTATTTAAATCTCTCTTTGACTTTGGATGCCCTCCCAGTCCCACTCCCATGTCCGCCCTTTTCTTTGGTATGTTTGTCTACATGTGGAAAGGCGAGAGAGAGAGAGAAGCTGCCATGAATGTCATGTAATTTAAGAACATCTAAACATCAATGAAGCTTTGTCAAAGCCGCTAAGACGAAATTAACTTGGTCAATTAAAATTTTGATAATTTTAGGAATCAACATATAAAATAAATTCTGTGCTTATATGCTTCTCTTTCTCTTCAACGTGCTTCCAACACTTTTTTTTCTTTAGCTCTCCCCTTAATAAACTCTCAACTGTCTTAATTATGTGTTGGCTGCCGTTTCAAATTCCTTTCTTCATGTGCAATCCATTCAATTAAAGATCTCATTAATTTAGGTAGTTGAACTTGAACCTCATGTGATTTCATCCCATAAATTAACAGCAATGATAGAGATGTTACTTCCACTTATGCTTCTCTTGTCCACACACAAGGAGACATGTTTTGCAGTGTAATCTATTTTCTTGCCGACCATCCTAAACCTGCATTAATAAAATGGGAGGAGTCACGTTTCCCCTGCTGTGAGCGGCTACAAATAAAGTGACAGGAAATATAAGAAAAGGCGTAAGGCCTCTAAAACAAGAAGTAGTTACTAGTTTTTAGAGATTTCTTCTGCATATCCACTCTATTTCGCAAAAGTGGTTAATCTCGGCTCATTCCTTTAATTGAGACTTAAAAAGTGTAGTGGTGGACTAAGTAATTATCCATTTATATATAAGTTTAGACGTCACCTAGAACTGAAACATAACAACATTGTTTGGACAATAAAGTTAAAATGAAATGTTGACAGTCAAATTTATACAATGAGCTTCAAATTAATTACCAAAATGTTTAATCTTTTTACTGCGATCAAATTTAAAAGCCCAAATCCCAATCATAGCATGGATAGTGGTACAAAACAAACTCAAGCTCTTGAAAATCTTCTAAAACGGGATTGGTGTTCTTCGATCAACATGCATGCAGTGTGTGGTAAAGGGTGTGAGTTTAAAAATAATGCGTGGTAAAGGAAAATGAATGCTTTTTTGTTTTGTTCAATTGAAAGTGTGCCCCAGAAAATGCTCTTGCATTACTCTAAATGCGTCGGTCACACATATTTGAGGGCTAGTATTATTCAAACGTCATCAATTGTGATTTTGTAGACAGATTTTTAAAATTTGAAATTACCATTAACTAAGAATGGATAGAATATGTTTGGGGAGTACGAATTGTTTAAAAAAATCATGAGTTTAAATAAATTTGTACTATTTATAAAGAATTTAAAATTTATCAAATGATTTTTAAAAATAATTATATTTTTAAAAATAATATTTTAAACATTTCTAGTTAGTTAGTTAGTTTAGGATAAGGGAGAGAGAGAAACTTTTCACTTTTGAGATATTCTTTTAAAATAATTGGGCGAGTTTAAGTGACTTATTATATATTATTAAGGTAGTGAGATATTTTGTATAAAAAAAACAAGATATTTAAATTAAAGTAGCTTCGAACTAAACTAAACCAACTTCACGCTTTACTACGTTAATCTAGTTATTTTAAACGTTAAAAATTGTTTCTAATTTGCATAGGTGGCATAAACACTGGACCCTGTGTATTTTCTCTCTTCCTTCCCCTGCAATTCTCTCTCTCTCTCTCTCTCTCTCTCTCTACTTTCCTTGCAGTTTCCGAATCCATTTGGATCGGTGTATTTGGTCAAGCACAAACATGTAAGACTGACCGATACCCATGAATCTTACGATTTAACATTTAACCAACAAGTCATTTATGTTAACATTTTCACTACAGCAACGACAATAACTAAGTGTACGTCTTCCCTCAAAATCAGGGGAGGCCGACAACCACCCACCCGCACGCACGCGCGCACGCACATTATTCGCGAAAGCGGTAGAGGAATAGGAGGAGGGGGGATGCCGGTTTTGCACCCATCGGATCGCTTTTCTGGAGTTTCGTCTCCGGCGAGTGCCCGGCGTGGCGGTAGCAGTCGAAGCTGTTCGGTGGCGGCGTCTGAGGAGGTGCCGGAGATCGTGGAAGAAAGCACCGACGCCGACAACACTGTCCACGTGGCGGTTGGGACATCGGTGCAGAAGGTCGCCGACTTGCTCCGATGGACCAACCATCACTTCCGGAACGTGGATGTGTGCTTTGTTCATGTTCACCAGCCTTCTACAGTGATTCCCACCCCCTGTGAGTCCCTCCGTCTATGCTCATGCTTATGGCCTGCAAATTGGGCACTTGTTTAATTGCGCTATAATTGGATTTTTATTTATTTATCTTGGCTACTCCCTTCGCCTCTAAAAGCTAACTATGAATTGGGCATTTCACCATTTGTGTGTGTCTGCGTGTTTTAATTTTTTCTTCTTTCTTTTGAGCTACGTTTGGCGACCCAGAAAATAAGGAAAGAAATACGCACGCAGTTGTTATAATCATGGCTTCTGTTTCACCACTTTTAGTGTTACTCTAATTCTGTTTCCATGAAAGCGGCAACGCAAATAAGGAAAATGGGTTTCTGGATCTGAAGTCCTAAATAATGGAAGCTTCGGTGATTTATCTCCTGTGAAATCTTTTCCTCCACCTATATTTCATCAGGAATCAAATACTTTGGTTTTAGATTTGAATTTACGTTTTAGCGTGACTTGAAAAATGGGAAGGAAATGGGGTGCGATTTCTTCTATTTCATTTTATATTTTTAAATGCAACTTTTAGTTTTGTTTCCAAGAAAACGGCTTGAATCTGAAGTTATAAATATTGGAAGCTTGATCAATTCGCAATCATTGAAACTTTCCATCTTGCTGAAACCAAACACTTTGGAATTAGTTCTGACTCGTATTTACTCTTTTTTAATGGTTGCAGTAGGAAATCTGCCTGCAAGAAAAGCAAACCCTGTAGTGTTTAATGCATACAGAAAAAAAGAGAAAGAACAGATGGGGGAACTTTTATCCAACTACTTGAAGATGTGCTCAAAATACAAGGTGTTCTCTCGTGCTTTCGGGTTATTATATTGTGCTATTTCAGTGTGTATGCACTATTTTTGCAATATCGTTTGCTGGTTGCTTAGCTATACTTGCTTTGCAGTTAATTCATGTCGACAAAAACCCTTTCCATGAGGATGTAAGGATAGGCTGTCTCTTTTGAGTTGGGAACTGGCACTTAAAATTAATTCTAGATCAAATCCATGACTGCTATTAGTACAGGAATACTGCCATGAAATTCCTTCTGTCTTTCTGGGATGAAAACTATGGAGGGCACCATCCTTAAATAATATCTCTTGGCAGGTGAAGGCTAGCTATGTTATGGTGGAAGCTGACCAAGTTCATATAGGCATTGCAGATCTGGTGAATAAACATAGAATTACAAGGCTCGTCATGGGAATTGCATCTGAAAAGTAAGTTTGTTCCTTTTCCCTGAGGACACCTTCTTTAGAAGGTGCTACTTTTGGTAGTCAAAAACTATTCCCTCCTGTCATGAATTGAACCTCTTCTCTTTTCTTTTTTAAAGACACAACAGTGTTGATCTTTTAGAAATTTCCCATGCAAGGAAACAGAGGGAGGGAATTTTAGTTATTTTATCCCCTAAGCCATCAGCAACTGTTCCCTCATTTCATTTACACAATTATAATATCTCCTAAAGCATCAAACAGTTGTTTCCATTCCATAATACTAATCGCCTTATAAAAGTTTTTGCCAAATCATTGATGAGATTTTTCACTCTTTAATGAATGTTTGTTCTCTCGAGTTCTGTAAATAAAACTTTGAAGTATATGCCAAATCATTGATGTCGTTTTTGTTCTTTAATGAATTTTCCTTTGTGTGAGTTCTCTGAATTCATTGGACCTCTTTCTACAATTTACAATATGCAGAAGAATTCTCTAAAAACTGTGGATTCTTGTTTCAGAGGCTGTATGCTTTTTCTTATATTCTCTTTCACTTTATTTGTAACTGCTGACAGCAGAGGAAACATAACTCTTCCCATTGCCGTGCTCGTTTGTCATATATTTTAATCTGACTGGTTTAATAATTAATACAGGTTTAGGATGGTCAACAAGAAAACAGATTACACTGCAAAACATGTCCCCTTATTTTGCGAAATATTTTTTGTTAATAAAGGGAAGCACTTGTGGACAAGAGAAGCTTCTGTAGAACTAAGATCTCTATCATTGGTAGCGCATAAAATTGAACCTGAGTTCCCTCTGGAGTGCCTCCGGTCCAGTTCTTGTTTGGAAGTCAGAAACAACGTGCAGGATAAGGCTTTTCAAGCAGAAGATGATTTATGCCTCACTCCCTCTGCCAGTAGATGTGCCATCCGTTATCAAACAAGTTTTGGTACTGGTGGGTCTGAGTATGCCTCATCTTCTAAAAGAGGATTGTCTTCTGAGTTGATGCCAAAGGGGGAGGACGAAAGGGCAGGTTTTCACCTTGAAAATGCAAGAATTGAGGCTGAGGCGTCAAAGGATGAAGTGGTTGATGAGAAATTAAAGTGCATGAAGTTGGAATTAGAATCTTTGGAAGCTATAGACAAGGTAAATAGGCCCTTAATTACGACAATTCTTTTACTGAGTACTGTTTTTGTATGTTCTATGCATTTCAAACTCTTGATGCATGCATCGTAGTTGATCAAATGAAGCATCTTTGTTTATTTTTTGTTAGGACATTTGGGTTGTTACAACACTAGTCATCTAGTCCTGACACATCACAACAAAATAATTGACATTTGTTACAAGTATTGTGCTTGTATTCATGTTTGCTAGATATTCTTTCTAGAGTGATGTTATGTTGATAGTCTGCTTCATTTATGATCATCGGCCACAATTAAAGAAGTTACTTGTTTGTTGTTTGAAGTGTATTTTTCCTAGGATACTCTAGGCGATCCAAGGGTTACATACATGACAAGTGTATTTTTCTTTGAGTGTCATTTTTTTCTCTGTGCCTTCTTAAAAGGCTGAAGATGTTGATGATACTGTGCTTGAGTAGCTAGTACCCCATGTGACACCCATTGTTCCTCCCCTTTATGTGATTTATACGTTTTCAAGTTGTCCATGTAAAGGCTCCCTCATTCCACCTACTTCCCCTACCTCTCCAATTCCTTTGTAAGATGATTCTGCTTTTCCAGTCCTTGGTCTTCCAATTGCCCTATTAACAGGTCAAATACACATGCCTTCTTGGCCCTTCATATCTCTTCTGTTTGTATATCTACCTCTGTATGCTAGTAATATCTTCTATGGGCACTATGAGTTAATGGGTGAAGTTCTTTCTCATCATGAGTGGAATGAAGGATGAGCTGTTAACTCTTGATCAAAGTAACACATGGAAACTTATGCCTTTACCATCTCAAAAGCAAGTTGCTGACTGCAAATGAGTTTTTATAGTCATAGTTAATGTAAACAAATCTTTTGTGTGTTTAGTTGCTAAAGTTTATGCCCAAATATATAATTTTGGTTACTTTGATGTTTTCCCACGCTTAATTGGTTTTAGTGTATCTTCTTCTTGCCTTGGTAGTAACCTCTTATGGGTCACCCTTGTATCAATTTGATTTGAAGAATATTTTCCTTCTTAGTGGTCTCTTTGAGAAAGTGTATGTTACGCAACCACTTGTTTTGATAGTTTTAGCATTGATATATAATTTGGACTCATGCGGTGGAGATCATATGTTTTAAGAGGGTTACATTAGGAATCATTCGGTTGGTTGTTTATGTGAATGATATTGTTATTACAGGTAATGATATTGTCAAAAAAAAAATTGTTGATAGGCTTCCTTCAAATTTAGTTCCAGCCGAAGGACAGGTGAGTTAAAATATTTTATTTGGGCATTGAGATGGTATATTGCAAGAAAGGTTTATTTCTCTCCCATAGCATGACTTGGATTTATTATAATTATATAAAAAAAGTTGTCTAAGTGTTAAGCCAGTCACATATTGATGGATCCAATTCAAGCTTACCCATGAAGATAGGGATGAGTTACCTGACCTAAGTAAGGAAGTTAGATTATCATGTTGTAAATTGACTTCATATTGTATTTCAACTGAGTGTGGTAAGACAATTCAGGGCATGTTCATGCTGCATTTGGTATAAGCACAGTTTGGCCGAATTCGGTGGTTATTTTAAAAAAATAGTGGGTCAGGTGAATTTAAAACTATTTAATTTTATTATTGAGTTTTCAAAACAAGTGAATCCCATAACTGTTTTTAAAATTTGTTTTCTGTTTTTAAATTTAAATTTATTTTTTACGGGAAACTTATATATATATATATACTTTTTTAATAAATTATTTTTTCTATCATACAGAAATTATTTTTATATTAGAATTTAAGACGAACTTCAATAGAATATATAAACATAATATAGAAATCAAAACTTCTATCAATTAGACTCTTAGTTATCTTATTTTCTATATTTATTTTTTTAAAGTAGTAATTGTATTCTGGTACAGAAAATTAAAAATAAAATAATAAAAGTTGTTTTGGGGGTCTTATAAAATGAAAATAATTTTTTGTTATTTTTAGTTTTAAGTACTCAAAAACAGTTATTATTTTTTGAGAAAAAAAAAATAGAAAATAGGATAGCCAAACGTACCCTCATGTTCTTAGACTAAAAATGGAAAAGTTATTTTACATATTTGTAGTATTTGAAGATTACACCGGAACAGAGCCTTTTATATCATGATAATGGCTACAATTGGGTAAAAGAACTTATCGATATAGATTGGGTTCATCCTTATATGGATATGAAGTATACTATTGCTTATTTGAGTATCAAGCCATGCCTTAAAAACATGTTTGAGTTAATGTAGTTGAGTACAAATTTATGAGACTTTGGTGGGATAACCAGATAATTTATATTGCATCCACAAAACAATCTATATGGAAGTTGATTATCATTTTGTTTGCAAGAAGCTCCAATAAAAGTTAATTGTAGTCATGCATGTCAAATTTGGTGCTTAACTTATGGATGATTTATCATAATTTTGAGTGATAACTGTTTAAATGATATTTGTACAAGAGCATGATTAACATGTATGCTTTTACTTGAGAGATTTATTATTTTGTTTTTTAATATTTTATATATTATTTTTATTAGTTGCATGAGTTGTGCATGCACATAACTTGTAACTCTAGGTAGTGTGTGTATATATGCGTCAGAAGATCTCAAAGGAAGACATATTTCTTCCATTTGATTTTTTCCTTTTTATCTTTTAACTACTTCTTCACTATATATGGGCTTCTGAAACAATGTTAAAAGTAAATAGTGATGGAGCCACTCAGCCACATGCCCACCCTAGGACTATGGTTAGGCCATAGTGAAATAGTTTTTTGGGTTTGATTGGCTACCCTGGCCGTGGCTGGCAAGGCCCAGCCTTTAATTGGACTTTTTTGTTTTTTATTTCATGGTTATGCAACATGCAATATTTTGTTTTTGGTCTAATGTTATGTTTTTAAGCCTTAAATAATGAGAAATATATACGATTGCTTTACTATCTTTTTTGAGCCATTCATTTTTTTAGAGTCAATCAATTTTTTTAGTGCCAATGATTATGATTGTCAATGATTAAAATTATGTTTTTTTTTTATGATTGCCATCTTTTCTTTTCTTTTTTAATGATTGCCAGGCTTTGGCAATCTTTTTTTTTTTTTGGATTGCCAATCATTTTTGTTAGAGCCATTCATTTTTTTGTTCATGTTTTTATTGTATGACAATGTTCAATTATCTTTCTATGAATCTTGATCGATAATTTATTTTTAGTCCATAACTTGTTATAATTAAATATGAAATGAATGGTAAAACTATTAGGTAGTTACATATGTTGAATATGTGTGTTTAAAAACCCAATTAAGATGAAGTTATTGTGAAAAGAATTTAAAAAAAATATGAAGAATGGTATAAAACTATGTAATTTAGACACATTTTGAAGCTTATAATATCATGTAAATTATTAGTATATTTGTTTAAAATTATTTGTCATGTTTTAGGAATAAAATTATACACGCTTATAAAGTAAATGAATTCTGTTTCTCATCAGGTCAGAGATTTTGATTCAACCCATGTGCATGTAGTTAAGCTCCGAAAAGATGCTGAAGAAGCACTGAGGACTATGATGCGAGAAAAAGAAAAAATGTTGGAAGAGAAGGAAGATATTACTAGGCGGCTATGGAAGACAAAGAAAGATGCAGCTTTACTTGAACTACATGTTGAGGGGGCCAAGCTCAGGTTTGAGGAAGCCTCTGCGCAGTTGAAACTCATCAAAGAATCCATTGTAACTCTGCAGTGTGAAAAGCACCAGATCCAATGGGAGAAGATGGAAGCTGCGCAGTGGCTTGAACGGAGGACAAGTGGAGGACAAGCAGGCCCCAGAAAATATGATCGGAACCTTTGTTTTGTTGATGACTCAACCAAGCTGGCAGAATTTTCATTATTAGACTTAGAGACTGCAACGTGCAATTTTTCTGAAAGCTTCAAACTTGGGCAGGGAGGATATGGTTGTGTGTACAAGGGGGAGATGCTGAATAAAACAGTCTCTGTAAGGAAGCTGCATCCTTACAGTATGCAGGGACAGTCAGAATTTCAACAAGAGGTCAGTTCTCTCTCTCTCTCTCTCTCTCTATATATATATATATATATATATATATTATGTATATCAGGCATTTTAATTTGCTAATTGCATGTTTCATGCAGGTTAATGTTCTCAGCAAACTACAGCATCCACATTTGGTGACTTTGATTGGTGTGTGCCCAGAAGCCTGGTCCCTTGTTTATGAATACTTGCCAAATGGGAGTTTGCAGGATTACCTTTCTCAGACAAAATACAATGCGTCTTGCCTATCATGGAAGACTCGTACGCGGATAATTGGCGAAATCTCTAGCGCTCTTCTATTTTTGCACTCTTCCAAACCTAAATTGGTTGTCCATGGCAACCTAAATCCTGGAAATATCTTTCTTGATTCTGAACTCAGCAGCAAGATATGTGATTTTGGGATATGCAGGATGGTTTCTGAGGAGACCTCTCGATGGCCAAGTTTCCGCCAATATACTGAACCTAAGGGTGCATTTCCATATATAGATCCTGAGTTTAACCACACTGGAGTCTTCACTCCTAAATCTGACATTTACTCATTTGGGCTCATCATTCTGCAGCTACTAACTGGAATGCCTCCCTTGGGGTTGGCTAGTATGGTGCGTAAAGTGATGTTGTGTAGAAAATTTGAATCTATTTTGGATTCATCAGCGGGAAAATGGCCTATATCTGTTGCCACGCGATTGGTCAATCTGGGGTTGCAATGTTGTGAATTGAACAGTAGAGATCGACCAGAACTGAGACCTGCTCTGGTAACGGAGCTGATGCAGTTGCATGCCTCAGAGAAGCGGCCTGTGCCACCATATTTCTTGTGTCCAATTCTTAAGGCGAGTGATCCCATTTCATGCGTCATATACAGCCTGACTATAAACAATGATAAATTTAGACTTTGGAGACTAGGTGAGTGATTAAACTGCTGGAGAGAAACATCCCGTGGAAGTGGGGTGAAGATTTTTTTTTTTGCACACGCGTGCGCTAAAATGATCTCTTATAATTGCACACATCTGGATATGCTGTTCTTCAAATACTTTCCTGCTCCTTCTATATATCATGATCTGATTGTTTGCACCAGTGATGGTACTTTGTTTTATTTTTTATTTACCATCATTCATCCTCTGTTTATCTCCACCAGTCCTGGGCATCACATTTTTTTAGTGTCTAATTTAGCTTTCCCCATAATGCCTGTTTTCAGGAGATAATGCACGACCCTCAAATAGCAGCAGATGGGTTCACCTACGAAAGAGAAGCCTTGCACAAATGGCTGGAAAATGGTCGGAAGACTTCGCCGATGACAAATCTGGAACTGAGCCACTTGCATCTTGCTCCCAACCATGCTCTACGACTTGCTATTCAACAATGGCTCTGCAAATCTTAAAAACTCTGCATATTTCTTACGTCTAGTTTGGTTACAGTATCTCTTGGGCTTGTAAAAGGGTGTGATTATTACAGCGAAAGATAATGCAGTAGCTGCTATTTAAGGTAACAAGGGAAAAGATGGGAATTAGCCTAGATGTAAATCCAAGAGCAGAGCTCTATAGTGTATTTTCTATACCGAATGAGGAGAGATATTAAAGGACGTGGCATCCATCTGAAGACTATTCTGTCTACTGTCTCTTTCTTCTTTGTTTATAAAGTGTTTTAGAAGACTGCTTGATATTTAAATTTAAGAGAAGTGAAGTGATTTGGGTCATTTCCCCCCAATTTGGTGTGGCCTAGCCTAGGTGGATCTCAAGGTTCTATAAATTCAGAATTACAGGCTGTTACACCTTAGTACTGAATGGAAGATCTTCTGCAGTAACTGCAATTCTGGGTTCATCTTTGGATTGCCAGTGGCTTATTCTGTCAATCTTTTCCATCGCAAAACATCAGGGCAAGACAGGCACAAAAAAAACCCAATAAGAAGATTGAAAAACCAATATCAAAACTCATTCAAGTAGTGAAGATATATGAATGGAGTCTAGAAAGATAGATGGTTGCTTCTTGTGATCCTCTCCCTTTGCTGATGTCAATTAGAATGCATAAGAACTACCACTATTGTGGATATCACTTTTTTTTTTACACACCACTTGTAAGAGGCAAATTTAAAGGATGTTTGGTTGGTGTAGTTCCAAAGTCATTAGTATTTAATATGTCAATTCAACTCAATGTCTTAAAATGTGCCAGAATTCACCTCCACTTTCCTCTTGAACATGAAAACGCTTTTGTCCCTTGTATGTGGCGGGAGATGAGGACTACAAATCCTCCACTGGTATGCGCAATTATTAACCTGCCATTTGTAAATTTATATATAGGACCATCCGATATTTATAAAAAAAAAATCAATTTTTTATTCACCAACTGATGTAGGGGAATTATTTTTTAACATTATATATATATATATAAATATATGTGTGTTAAAAAAAACTCAATTGATAAAAAATATTATTGAAATAGTATTTGCTAAGGTTACTATTTCAATTATTAAAATATAGCACCAATGTATAGATAGGGAACACCGGGTGAGTGCTGCTAAAAATATTTTTTTAATTAAATTATAATTATAGTTTAACGGATCCGCCGTCAATATGCCACCAAACCTAGTCGTTCATTGCCTCGGCAAATTTGATTCAATTTTATTTATTTTATCTTCGCATACACGTCATAACATCATGAGAGGCTCGTGCCATGCGATATCACACGTTAAATGCCCTCATTTAATTGGAGGCTGCTTACTTTATCATTAAATATTCTAATATTTGTGTTTCCCGATTTATAATAACCTAACATAAAAGTCAAACCAACTCTGGTATAACATAAACTGATAAAAGTATATGTTTTTGTCAATTTGTCAATTGTTAGAAACATTTTATATAAAAACGTTCCATCATTTTAGCAATTAATTTTTTTTTAAAAAAATAATCTAATATTTTCCTTAAATTAATTACTAAATTTACTAGGGTGGTTTATTTTGGAAAAACAATTATTAACGAAATAATAATAATAATAATAATAATAATGGACACACAAACACAGACATCATCATCCATCATCTAGATGGAGTTCCGGACCATCTGCCATTACTCCTCAGATCAGTCGCTGACTTCCTGAAGGGCGAGCGGAGCAGGCTGCGGAACACAAAATGGCTACTCTTTGTATTTCCGGTTTTGCCCTTATCTTCATCCTCTATTTCCTCGCACCCCAAATCAGGGCTCTGGACATCACCGCCCTGCTTTCCCCTTACCCGGATCTCTCCGACTTCGCCGCCCTCCTCGCCTCCACCGCCGTCGCTTCCGATCTGGCCAATCGAAACGGCGTCACCGTCCTCGCCGTCCCCAACTCCGTCCTCGGCACCTACGGTCTCGCCCGCTGCAGGGCGTCCTCCTCCTCCGTCGACGCCCTCCGCAACCAGATCCTCGTCCAGTACATCGCTCCCGAAACCTTCGATCAGATTGCGCCCACCGGAAATCTCGTCAACACCCTCCTCCAGGCTACCGGACACGCCACCGGCAGCATCGGGTCCGTGAACGTCACCCGCGACCGCGTCACGGGCGCCGTCCACTTCCGATCCTCGGCCGCCAGCAACGCCACCGTCATCGCCAACGTCACCGAGGTGCCTCACAACGTCAGCGTCTTCAGCGTCGACTCGCTCCTCATCCCCTGCGGCTCCGATCTAACGTCGTCCGAATCGAGGCCGTCCCTGGGGCTGAACATCACCAGAGCTCTGATCGACGCCCAAGACTTCAACGTGGCGGCGGCGATGCTGGCGGCGTCCGGGGTGGTGCAGGAGCTGGAGGCCGACGAAGGCGGCGCCGGAATCACCATGTTCATGCCCATCGACGCCGCGTTCGAAAACTCAGTGAGCCTGCAATCGCTGCCGGCGGACAAGAAGGCGGTGTCCCTCAAGTTCCACGTCTTGCATTCCTACTACCCGCTGGGGTCGCTCCAGTCGATCGTCAACCCGGTCCAGCCGACTCTGGCCACGGAGGACATGGGCGCCGGGAGCTTCACTCTCAACATCTCGCGACTCAATGGATCGGTGGCGATCAACTCCGGACTCGTCCAGGCCTCGGTGACTCAGACCGCGTTCGATCAGAACCCGGTGGCCATTTTCGGGATTTCTGCGGTTTTATTGCCCAAAGAGATATTTGGGGATCGCCCAACATCCTTGTCGCCGCCTCAATCCGGATCCACTCCGTCGGAGGATGTGTCTTACTCGCCGGAGGAGTCTCCGCCGGGAGTTAGAGAGAAGGTGAAATCGGAGGCTGTTGCTTCTGCTATTGGTGTTGATGGCCGACGGATCTTCGCCATCAGTCTGTGCTGTTTGTTGGCGTTGTTGTCTTTGTCGGTATGAATTGGTTTACTTTTCTTCATTATTTATTTTTTTGATATATAAATATTTTGGTCTTCTGGGTTTTTTCTTTTTCCTTAGAAAAAACATATATACGAGGAGGTTGAGTTCAATTTAGGTACAGAATGAATCAGCCATTTTGTCGGGGATTTGCTAAAGAGGTTTTCGATTATGTCTAGTGCCAGTACTTCTGGAGCCACCTTACTTCTCGTTTTTGAATCTGCATTTCATCCTAGGAGTAAAAAAAAAAAACAAGACCTTGAATTTTGACATTGCGATTTGTTGTTGATGCTTATGTGAATGAATGAACACTTGTTTTAAACATGGTTGGAGAGCTCATTCAAATATGACTCAACATATTTGTTGATGCTTATACCTCAGAAGTTGGGACAAAGCCTTATTATTTATTTATCTGTCTGCGAGTCTGACAGCGAGAAACACTGAAACAGCAAATATGTTTGAAAATCTTGAGAACATACAAAAAAGTGAGACCCAAAGTCATCTCTCTCCTGTCATAAATAAAGCAAACAAGGGCCATTCATTCATTCTTATATTCCTTGGTCGTCAAAATGGTTAAGAATCTTTTGCTTTGTTGGTGAGGCATTTGGTCGGCCAACCAATTATTATGTTGGTGGTGGTTGTGTTGAGAGTTGAGAGAGCAGCTGTGCTTCAGCACTTGGGCTCGATTGTGCCCAAACTCATCACGTATCACTAATGGAAGACGCAGACTTGACTCCATGAAGCAGATCACTGATGTCCTTGTGGCGGAGGAGGGGAGATCGGAACGTAACGCCGCCGCCATTGTCGAGAGCTTTGGTGGCTGAAGAACGAACTCCCTTTCCGGGGCGTGCGACGTCGACCCTTCCCTCCCAGTCATCGGATCGTCCCTCCCTCGCGACCTCAGCAGTCACCAGTCAAGCCTCGTAGCTGTCACTTTTTATTATATGATAGTAACCTCAGGTCCTCAACTATGCTACGTATACACTATGCAGAATTCGTCAAACGGATCTGTTTATGGATACTGACACAAACACCATCAGTCTATCACTGTCACTGAAGCACAAGGTTTAAAAATATGTTATATTTATTTATTTTATTTCTTTTCTCTCACTATATTATATTTTCGACTTAAAAGTGAAGTTACACTGTATTCACTTGAAAAATAAATTTATTATCAACAGACTTTTAAAAGCCCTAAAAAAGTTTAAAAAATTATTCTATATTCACTTAAAAAATATATTCACGTGCATATTTAGAAAAACAAATTAATCCCTATCCACACATCCACCCCCAAGAGGGGAAAAAAAATACAAACACACCCCTTTTTTCTTTCATTTAATTATATCTTTTTTTAATGCAAGGGTGTGATAGTGATTTATTTTCATGAAACCTTGCACAATAGTGTTTTTTTATAAGAACTGTATTTTTTTAAGAATTGTTGCATTTTTGTGTACACTCACTTTGCTTTGGGTTTGGGCTGTGCTCTCATGCACATGTTTAGCTTAAATAAAGACGCATACGGAAAGACAGAATAGAGAAGCCAATTAAAGACTGACATTTTTTTAAAACTTCAAGATGGAAAAAGGAAAAAGAGAACAATGGGTACATTAATTTGAATATATATATTTTAATTCTTCTGAAAAATAGGAAAGTACGCAAGCAAGCGTAAAGATTTTTCTTTCTATATTTTTACGCTCTCTCTCTCTCTCTCTCTCTCTCTATATATATATATATAAAATTAAACCAGGCAAAAACTTAGGGCGACGAGGGAGCATGGCGTGTGGTTCACAATCACAGCTAGAAATCGTAAAAGCCCAAGGAGGAGGAGAGAAGTCGGATCGCGATTGGACGTCGCTTCCTGAAGACATCCTTCACCTTGTCCTGGATCATCAACTCTACATCCCCGACTATGTGCGCACTGCCCCCGTGTGTTCCCTGTGGCGGGCGGCAACGGTGCCTGGCGTCAGTGCCAAGCTCCGGTCATTCCCCAAATTGCTGCTGCTGGCTTCCACTCCCTGCAGTGATGACAACCAGGAAGACAGCAGCAGGCGCAGGCTGTTCACAGCGGACAGAAAAGCCTTCCACGGTGCCCCCCAAATGAAGTTGCCGCCGGGGTTCGAGAAGCGCTGCTGCGGCTCCTCCTTCGGCTGGCTAGCTGTGGTCACCCACCGCAAGACTGAGAAGCGGAAAAGATTATCTTTGGGCGTCAGCCTCCTCAACCCCTTCACGGGCGCCTTCCTCCAATCCCTCTGACAGACTGGGACAACTTTCGGCCCCAGCACGAGTACCTAGTCTATAAAGTGGTGCTGTCCGCCGACCCTGCTACTGCCCCTGACACCTTCGAGGCGGTTGCAATTTACGGGGGCATGAATCATTTGGCCTACTACAAGTCGGGTGCTCGGCGGTGGGCAGTGGTGTCTAGGGATACATGGACAAAAGTAAGGGCTGGAGACCGTGTGCGGCAGGTTTGCTATGATGCCCTCCATTACAGGGGGAAGTTCTATGCGCTATTCGGTTGGGGTTGGGTTTTAACCATTGAGCCAGGGTACAGCCTGACGCTGAAGCCCATTGTTCCGCCCAGAGGGGACAGAAGTCCCGTGAAGCAGTTCATTGTGGAATCATCCGCTGGGGATTTGTTGGTCGCTCAGCGAGGAGCAGTGGGTGGTGGGGACGGATTAAATTGGCACAGGTTGTGGAAAATTTTTAAGGTAATCGATTCCCGCAGTGGGCGCACCTGCGGTCACGAGGAGGTGAAAAGCCTCGGAGACGATGCCCTCTTCCTTGGGATCAACACATCACTGGCGCTCCCAGTCTCTGCCGACACCGGACGAGGTTTGCTGCCGGGATGTCGCCCCAACTGCGTCTACTTCACTGATGATGATACTGAGCCTCTAGGTTCAACTTTGGAGATGAGCTGCTACAGCTTAGATCTAGGTGATGTCACCCACGAATGGCGTTACGGGCGCGGTCTTTGTATCGAGCCCTCCACTTACACCCTTGACCCTCACCCTTACCCTCCTCCAATTTGGATCCAGCCCAACTTCCCTCCGATTGGAAATTTAGTCCCTTAAATTATTATTTATTTACTTATTTTTATGATCGGCGTGTTGGTATATATATTGATGATCATGGTTGCTATTTATTGATGCATCTCTGCATCTGCCGGGGACAAATTTGTTTTTACATAAATAAATAATAATTTGTTTTAAATTATTTCTTTTGCTTTGTGACTTCCTTATGATTACAACCTGAAATTTTTCAGTGATTAAGACTTTAATATTATAAAAGACATCCATTATTAATCTGTGTGTCCAATTATATAAATTGGTAAATAACAGTTACAACATATTAGTTACATTAATTTCCTATTAAAACTGAACCATAACTCACTCATAATTATCCATAACAGATTGGAATAATTACATATTAATTAATTAATAATTAATATTAAAAATATAGTCTTTTAATGAACTGTCACCTTTTAAATTTTATTTTTCCTTTGGTATGTGCCAATTTATTTAGGATTCATATCAGCTTTTTCACTCGAAACATTGAAGGAGTGGAAAAAGGCAAATTGGTGTGGATTTAGGAATTACATCTCACTATGTTGTCTTGCGACATAGCTGCATTATTAATACTTCAGAAAACTACTGCTGTAATTTGTACTTGCTTGTATATGACCATCATTCAATGTCTTATTCCTGAAACTAATGGAAGAAAGCTATAAGTTTATTATTCTTGAAAGCTTTTAATTTTTTCCAATTATGTAATTTTAAGCTCTTCATCTAAAATGTTGGTTTGCAAGTGAATTATGGTAGCAGTTAATTATTTTCACACAAGTACCAGCCTTTTAATAAATAACAATAAGTCAGTTCTACGGTAAACTCAACACTGCATATAAATTTTGTTCATCTAGTGACTAGCATTATATTTTCACCATCTAGCATTATTAGTAGGTGCAGGGTATAGCTTGAACAACCAATGAGGTGCAAAACATTTCATTATCTAGTGTTATTATTAGGTGCAGTACTTAATTTGTCACTAGTAAATTTAGGAGGTGATTGTTTTATCTTAATAATGTTTGAGACTTTGAGTGCAACTTGTGTTTGATTTTGTCCAATACTATGGTCATTCAAACTGTTTGGTTGAATGCCTCAGTAGGCCTGGGTGACGATTCAACACATTTGACCAACTCAATTTTTTTTTTTTTTTTTTGGCTTAGCGGCACCTTCAACTCTGCAGGATTGTCCTGGGCCTTCAGTTCTGGCATTGCCAAAGTTTGCTATTCCCCTTCTCCATCCATCCTTATGTATGCCAAAATAGCTGCAGCCAGGACACCCAGTTGCTAAAGATTGCATGCGCTGCAGCAGCAGCCTAGCCGTGCTACACCGCAACCACCTCTCTTGCTTTCGTGATCCATTCTCCTCTATCTATGGTCAGAACCAGCAACTTCTTAGATTTCAGATATGCTCATCGGTCCGTTACCCTGAGCAAATTTGTTAGTAGGATGTGAGGCAACCCCATAGCCACTGCCTTGCCTTTCTGGAAATTGACAAGGATTTGTTTTATTTTTTTTTTCACTGCACACTGCTTTTCCTCTTTTAAGTGTTGGTTAATCTGGTATGTCGTTGGGTGGCTAAGTGGCTTAGCATTCTCAAACACTGATGTACTACTCCTCGATGCGGTTTTATGTTATTGCTTGTGGTTGTGCTATAATAATTTTTACGTATTTGCATGTAAGAGTAATTTCATTCCTAATCTTTCCATTACCAGATAATGTAATTATATGTGCAGTATTAAATCATATGATTTGATCATTGTCTGTCACAGAGCCCCGGTGCTTGAAATGGCATCCAAGTCGGTGTGGGGTTTGATTCTGGACGGCAATGGACTTGGAAGGGATATTAGTGAAACTGTTGAAGGTGTCTTCTGTCGTTTGAGTGGTCGTGAACCTCCTTTATTTCCTGAACCTTCAAACAGCAAAAATGACGGAGTGGGGAAAAATACGGATCAGGAGGCTCCCGGTTCTTCATCCAAGAAGAGGTGCTTTGATGAGATGAGCGAGGACAGAGTTGACAATGCCTCTGAAGCCCCCGTTGATCCACCTGGAGTACCTGATGGTTGTGAACCGCCACCGTCTTCTAATACAACAGTGAATGAAGTACCCAATAATGATATCAGATGGATGGACCACAGGATTTGTGTCTTGAATTATATGATGTGACCGAATAAGAAACTTCTGTTTAGTGTATAAGAGTGCCATTGAAATCCGTGGACCGTGGAGCTTGTCTTTTTAAAGAATACGACAAAAAAAAAATACAGGCGGCTGGCAGTTTAAAAACCTCAAATTAAACTGATAAGCTCAAATGCGTTACCAGTAAAACGCGTTCGAGGAACTAGTTTACCTTGAGACCGAGTAAATATATGTTTACCTCCTAGCCTTCCACCACTTGCATGTTGAAATTTGTCTCTGCATACATTGCATATGCCGCGAGATTCCTGCATATAAAAAGGCCATTGACAGAAATTTGTGCTCATTTTTTTACGTAATAACCATCATTCCTATAAATTTCATCATCTATTTTGTTAAAAATTATACTTTATTTACCTGGTTCTTCTTCCCTGCGCACGGATCCTTTATGCTCTCGATCATGTTTGCCTCCCCGAACTCCAGCTTTTGGAATGCCGTCATCTTCCTTGACTTAGACCCATTTCACTTGAGCGACCTCGCCTACATGATCACGTCTCGCCAAAACATTACAGGCATCTTGATGCACCTCGTTACTACCACTTTTGTTGCCACCTTGATCTACGAGCCCATGGAGGGGGGATCAGCTGATTTGGAGTCAAATCAATATCAAAGGATGGGCAAAACTTTATTATGTAATTTTATCCTTTATTATTCTTGAAAGCTTTAAATTTTTCCCAATTATGTAATTTTAAGCTCTTCATCTAAAATGTTGGTTTGCAAGTGAATTATGATAGCAGTTGATTATTTTCACACAAGTACCAACCTTTTAATAAAAAGTGGAGGATTGGGAAGTGAATAACGATCTTTTTCTATAGTCTGAAGGATTGGGAAATCAGTAGTGGAGTTCATAATTTGCTAGTGTTTCCTGCACTTGAATGTGGTATCTTTGTGTACTCTTTGTTATGGGCAAATTAGACTATAATATATACATACTCTTCAATCTTCATTGAAATTTTATTTGTTATTATGTCAGTATGTAGTCTAATAATTTTTAACTGCCTTTTGGAGAGTTGTTTCTGCGATTGTGTGGATAACTTTTGATACAATACCATAGACAAACAAGAGGAGAGCTCTGCCCAGCGAGACGTGCTTAATAGTTCTTGAAGCATGCCGTGCATGTCAGCATGAGATGCAGAGTTTACTTTAAAAAGGAGAGTTCTTTTTGCGTCTCTAGTCAAAATGACTAAAAATGACTAGAAGCAGTAGGGAAAACAGGACAAGGATTTTACAAATTGGAAGGAACTTCACGCAGCTAGGTAGCGTTTTTGTCTGGGTACAAAATGTCACATGCTCAAATCCTATTGTAGTATGTTATAGCTATTGAAGATTGTATTGTATCGTGTAATTTTTAGAACTCTAATATTCATTCTTGTGGCCTTTGGCATGCGGCTTTACAAGGAGGATATGGGAGATAACACTTTCCAGCCAATCTTATTCTGTGTTTGGTTCTAGTTGCCTCTCGGTAACCTGCCTGGAAAAGGCAACTTCTGGAAACTGTGATAGTAGGTTTGCTGACAGTTGCATTGCGTTGTCTTTCTGAACTCTGTTAAAGAACATCATTATCGCCTTTAACAGATAAGTTTCAGTATATAAGGTTTATGGCAGCACGCAGGATTCATGATGCTCATAAAAACAGACATTTACGATAACCCTCGGTGGAGGCGCTAGGAGTGGCCGGAAATCGGTCCAATGTGTCAAAATCGTTGGTTTATCAAACTGTTAAAATCGAACAAAATTAGGAGTGGCCGGAACAGATTATGTGTTGGAGGTTTCTATGCTATTGTGTTGGGACAACGTTCAGAGAGGCCCTTATCATTTACTTATTTTCAAACTGAACTTACCTAAACTATCGAATAATAGGTTCAGTTTGATTAGGTTCAAATAATAGGTTTGATTTAGTTTGATATGACTGCCCCCACAAAAAATATCTAATCTGTTCGGGACTCTCCTGACCTCCCTCCTCCACCTCTGTTGTGTGATTATTTTCACACAAGTACCAGCCTTTTAATAAATAACAATAAGTCAGTTTCTAGGGTGAATTCAACACTGCATATAAATTTTGTCCATCTAGTAACTAGCGTTATATTTTCACCATCTAGCATTATTAGTAAGTGCAGGGTACAACTTGAACGACCAATGAGGTGCAAAACATTTCATTATCTAGTGTTATTATTAGGTGCAATACTTAATTTGTCACTAGTAAATTTAGGAGGTGATTGTTTTGTCTTAATAATGTTTGAGACTTTGAGTGCAACTTGTGTTTGATTTTGTCCAATACTATGGTCATTCAAACTGTTTAGTTGAATACCTCAGTAGGCCTGGGTGACGATTCAACACATTTGACCAACTCAATTTTTATTTTTTTTTTTGTATTTTTTGCCTGAGCGGCACCTTCAACCCTGCAGGATTGTCCTGGGCCTTCAGTTCTGGCATTGCCAAAATTTGCTATTCCCCTTCTCCATCCGGATCCTTATGTATGCCAAAATAGCTGCAGCCAGCACACCCAGTTGCTAAAGATTGCATGCGCTGCAGCAGCAGCCTAGCCGTGCTGCACCGCAACCACCTCTCTTGCTTTCGTGATCCATTCTCTTCTATCTATGGTCAGAACCAGCAACTTCTTAGATTTCAGATATGCTCATCAGTCCGTTACCCTGAGCAAATTTGTTAGTAGGATATGTGGCAACCCCATAGCCACTGCCTTGCCTTTTTGGAAATTGATTTCACCAAATCAATTTGTTTTATGGCCTATTATTTCCACCAAATCTTTGCTTCCAGCCATGATTTCATTCATTACACTAACTATAACAAGTAAAAACAACAATTGTTGGGGTGGGATGCACCTACATTAAATCGTTTTCCAAAGTTTTCTAAATATTCATTAGGCCAAAACAACATACCACTTACTTTCACAATCATTACACTAACTGTAACAAGTAGGCTAATTTAAGGACCCAATCTGTCTCTAAATTTTAACACTATAGCATCCATCTCAATATCAAATCCCTGGGAAACAAATGTTCTACTTTAGATATCTAAAGACAATAATCTCTTTATTATATCACTAAAACATAATCATGCACTTTTAGAACTTAATGTAGTTTAGCATGATTTAATTATATGTAGAACAATTGCCCTCCAGAACGCACCTCTCTACGAGACGTTTTAATCATTCACGTTTTTGCTTGACATAAACTGTGCAGATAAGTTCATGAGGGAGAATTATTGAGCCAAACTATCTCACCACTAACATCATAGGTCTACTCAAAATTAGAGAATAATATAGTTTTATCATCCATTATAAATTTAAGCGTCAAATCACTTCAAAGTGAAAATCACACATAATTATGCCATAGAAGTATACATAATATCTTACAAAATCCTTAGATCTTACATTTTTGTAATTACTCATCTTAGTTAGATTAGATAGTCCACATGAACAGTGCAATAAAATAAATGTGTTTCCGTTATATACATGTATATAAAAAATAAAAACAAAAGCCCTGCACCAGTTGAAGCTGGCGGCCATTTGTTTGAAAACTAATAGTCCAGTAGATATTAAACTATGGTTATATTACTTTGTGTCAAGCAGGCTTGCTGCTAATGGTACGACCAAAGCACGAGAGAGTTGTTTGCAGATAGTTGCGTTTTGAAGCTTCATTCTGGTGTTTAACGTGCCTATAAGTGGTGTTGCATTTTATTTCTTTTTTAGTTCTATAGGATTGTCTGGGCATTGCCAGCGTTTTATGAGAAATGCTTACCTATTCATTTGTGTATGTGCACATTCTCATATATATGTGTGGGTGTGTGCGCGCGCGCGGGCGCACGCCCGTGAGGGAGAATGGAATGGATTCTCAGTCTTCTTTTTCCTTCTTTTGGCTTAAGATGTGAGTGTCACTATTCAAGAATCTGGCTATGGACATACCCAGAAAACAGAGTTAATCGATATATGAGTTCTAGATCACTGGCTCGAGTATGGTATTGCGTAGGTCTATTAATTGATGAATGTTGCATGTTTTCCATGCAAGTTTAATAGAACTTTAGATGTTTTGTGGCCAAAGCAAATAGATGATGGCTATTCCATTGCAGGTGTATTATTGTGGAAAAGCTGTTGTGATTTTCAGTTCATTTGATTGGGTTTTTCCATGGATTAGTGATTCTATGGAATTATGTAAATGAGGAAGAGACAGTTCCTTTAATGAGCATGTTTCAATAAAAAATGCCATTAATGGTCATGTTTCAAAAAAAAAATGCCATTAATGTCCATGTCATTAGTGAATCATTGTCTATCTCCTTCCTGTGGAGTAAGTATTATAATTTAGGACTCTTCTGTATGCAAGCGCAGTGCGCAGGTGTCTGCACATCTCGCGCGATGTGGTGCTGCTCCTGCAGTTCATTTTTTTTTAAAGGGTAGGTGCGGCGCCACATTGCGTGCCGTGCACAGACACCTGTGCACCACGCCTGCAAGTATACTTATCCTATAATTTATATCCATCTGTAAACCAATGTGTGTTCTGGACTTTACCTAGTACAAAAATGGATCCAGCATTTGAGTCGTCAGCATCTGTCAATTCACCTTGTAAAAGAGGACTGTGATTCCCGAACCTTTAACTGTGACCAAGTAACACTTGAGTGTCTAGCCGTCCCTGCCTCTTTCCTTTCTCTCATATCATGCAAGAAATTTCAATTTCTTTAGATTTAAGCAGTTGGTGCCTTAGTGGTTTAATTTGGTTTATAACTTTGTGGATCTAGAGCTTTGTATATGTTTTTGATCCATTAAAGCAATTGAAATTACTCTCTGGGATCCAATAGATATTAAACTATGGTTATATTACTTTGTGCGAAGCAGGCTTAGATTAGATAGTCCACATGAACAGTGATGTGTTTGCGTTATATACACGTATATAAAAAATAAAAAAAAAAGCCCTGCACCAGTTGAAGCTGGCGGCCATTTGTTTGAAACTAATAGCCCAATCCTATCAACATCACACCGTCATCAGGGACCACAGCTGTTGCAATTACTCTCTCTCTCTCTCTCTACAACAGAAACGGCCATATCAGGGACCACAGCTGTTGCAACTATACTTGAAATGTATGAGCAAAAACAAACGCCTATGCAAGCAACATATATGAGACGACCAAGTAATTAGAATGATAATAATTTCTTTGATCAAAATAGTAACTAAATAAAATAAAAAATACCGATTCACTTTACCAAGTCAAAGAAAAGCAGGGCAGTAAGCGTACGTTACCTTGCTTACCAAGCAAATAACTAGAGCACCCACAAAGGATGATGTGTGGTGGCGAGGAGGACATCCAATTACCTTCACAAAGGCAAAAATAAATTCTCATGAATCAAAATTCACATTTTACCTGCGCTATAAAATGAAGTGCTAGCTTCTTCTCGGCTCTCGCCTAGCTAATTACATACACATTTTCAATTCCATCCAATCTTCAGAAAGCCATACTTTCACATCCCTCAACAACCAGGGAGATAGCCACCCTTTCAAAGCTACCATGGATCTACCTTGTAACATGTGCAACCATTTTTTCAAAAGCCACAGCGCTCTTCTAAAACACCAGGGAGATTCGCACTTTGGCAACCTCCACGTTTGCCTCGTGTGCAAAATGAGCTTTCAAAATAAGGCAGAGGCAAAAAACCACTGCCGTAAGGAATCAACCAGTGAGATAGCCATCCTTTCACAGCCCACAACAGCCAGGGAGATAGCCATCCTTTCACAGCCCACAACAACCAGGGAGATAGCCACCCTTTCAAAGCTACCATGGATCTACTTTGCAACATGTGCAACCGTTTTTTTAAAAGCCACAACGCTCTTCTCAAACACTAGCGAGATTCGCACTTTGGCAACCTCCACGTTTGCCCCGTGTGCAAAATGAGCTTTCAAAATAAGACAGAGGCAAAAAACCACTGCCGGAAGGAATCAACCAGGGAGATAGCCATCCTTTCACAGCCCACAACAGCCAGGGAGATAGCCATCCTTTCACAGCCCACAACAACCAGGGAGATAGCCACCCTTTCAAAGCTACCATGGATCTACCTTGCAACATGTGCAACCGTTTTTTCAAAAGCCACAGCGCTCTTCTCAAACACTAGGGAGATTCGCACTTTGGCAACCTCCACGTTTGCCTCGTGTGCAAAATGAGCTTTCAAAATAAGGCAGAGGCAAAAAACCACTGCCGTAAGGAATCAACCAGTGAGATAGCCATCCTTTCATGACCCACAACGACCAGGGAGATAGCCATCCTTTCACAACCCCACAACAACCAGGGAGATAGCCACCCTTTCAAAGCTACCATGGATCTACTTTGCAACATGTGCAACCATTTTTTTAAAAGCCACAACGCTCTTCTCAAACACTAGCGAGATTCGCACTTTGGCAACCTCCACGTTTGCCCCGTGTGCAAAATGAGCTTTCAAAATAAGACAGAGGCAAAAAACCACTGCCGGAAGGAATCAACTAGGGAGATAGCCATCCTTTCACAGCCCACAACCAGGGAGATAGCCATCCTTTCACACCCACAACAACCAGGGAGATAGCCACCCTTTCAAAGCTACCATTGATCTACCTTGCAACATGTGCAACCGTTTTTTCAAAAGCCACAGCGCTCTTCTCAAACACCAGGGAGATTCGCACTTTGGCAACCTCCACGTTTGCCCCGTGTGCAAAATGAGCTTTCAAAATAAGACAGAGGCAAAAAACCACTGCCAGAAAGGAATCAACCAGAGAGATAGCCATCCTTTCACAGCCCACAACAGCTAGGGAGATAGCCATCCTTTCACAGCCCACAACAACCAGGGAGATAGCCACCCTTTCAAAGCTACCATGGATCTACCTTGCAACATGTGCAACCGTTTTTTCAAAAGCCACAACGCTCTTCTCAAACACCAGGGAGATTCGCACTTTGGCAACCTCCACGTTTGTCCCGTGTGCAAAATGAGCTTTCAAAATAAGATAGAGGCAAAAAACCATTGCCGGAAGGAATCAACGAGGGAGATAGTCATCCTTTCTCAGCCCACAACAGCCAGGAAGATAGTCATCCTTTCACAACCCACAACAACCAAGGAGATGGCCACCCTTTCAAAGCTACCATGGATCTACCTTGCAACATGTGCAACCGTTTATTCAAAAGCCACAGCGCTCTACTCAAACACCAGGGAGATTCGCACTTTGGCAACCTCCACGTTTGCCCCGTGTTCAAAATGAGCTTTCAAAATAAGACAGAGGCAAAAAACCACTGCCGGAAGGAATCAACCAGGGAGATAGCCATCCTTTCACAGCCCACAACGGCCAGGAGATAGCCATCCTTTCCTTCCCCGACCCACAACAACCAGGGAGATAGCCACCCTTTCAAAGCTACCATGGATTTACCTTGCAACATGTTATCCATTTTTAAAAACCCCGCGCTCTTCTCAAACACCAAGGAGATTCGCACTTTGGCAACCTCCATGTTTGCCCCGTGCCCAAAATGAGCTTTCAAAATAAGACAGAGCCAAAAAACCACTGCCGGAAGGAATCAACCAGGGAGATAGCCATCCTTTCATAGCCCACAACAGCCAGGGAGATAGCCATCCTTTCACAGCCCACAACAACCAGGGAGATAACCACCCTTTCAAAGCTACCATGGATCTACCTTGCAACATGTGCAACCGTTTTTTCAAAAGCCACAACGCTCTTCTCAAACACCAGGGAGATTCGCACTTTGGCAACCTCCACGTTTGTCCCGTGTGCAAAATGAGCTTTCAAAATAAGACAGAGGCAAAAAACCACTGCCAGAAGGAATCAACCAGCGAGATAGCCATTCTTTCACAGCCCACAACAGCCAGGGAGATAGCCATCCTTTCACAGCCCACAACAACCAGGGAGATAGCCACCCTTTCAAAGCTACCATGGATCTACCTTGCAACATGTGCAACCGTTTTTTCAAAAGCCACAACACTCTTCTCAAACACCAGGGAGATTCGCACTTTGGCAACCTCCACGTTTGCCCCGTGTGCAAAATGAGCTTTCAAAATAAGACAGAGGCAAAAAACCACTGCCGGAAGGAATCAACCAGTGAGATAGCCATCCTTTACCCCCACTATCGGGAGATAGCCATCCTTTCACAGCCCACAACAACCAGGGAGATAGCCACCCTTTCAAAGCTACCATGGATCTACCTTGCAACATGTGCAACCGTTTTTTCAAAACCACAACACTCTTCTCAAACACCAGGGAGATTCGCACTTTGGCAACATCCACGTTTGCCCCGTGTGCAAAATGAGCTTTCAAAATAAGACAGAGGCAAAAAACCACTGCCGGAAGGAATCAACCAGCGAGATAGCCAATCTTTCACAGCCCACAACATCCAGGGAGATAGCCATCCTTTCACAGCCCACAATAACCAGGGAGATAGCCACCCTTTCAAAGCTACAATGGATCTACCTTGCAACTTGTGCAACCGTTTTTTCAAAAGCCACAGCGCTTTTCTCAAACAGTAGGGAGATTCGCACTTTGGCAACCTCCACGTTTGCCCCGTGTGCAAAATGAGCTTTTAAAATAAGATAGAGGCAAAAAACCATTGCCGGAATGAATCAACGAGGGAGATAGTCATCCTTTCACAGCCCACAACAGCCAGGAGATAGCCATCCTTTCACAGCCCACAACAACCAAGGAGATGGCCACCCTTTCAAAGCTACCATGGATCTACCTTGTAACATGTGCAACCGTTTATTCAAAAGCCACAGCGCTCTTCTCAAACACCAGGAGATTCGCACTTTGGCAACCTCCACGTTTGCCCCGTGTTCAAAATGAGCTTTCAAAATAAGACAGAGGCAAAAAACCACTGCCGGAAGGAATCAACCAGGGAGATAGCCATCCTTTCACAGCCCACAACAGCCAGGGAGATAGCCATCCTTTCACAACCGACAACAACCAGGGAGATAGCCACCCTTTCAAAGCTACCATGGATCTACCTTGCAACATGTGCAACCATTATTTGAAAAGCCACAGCGCTCTTCTCAAACACCAAGGAGATTCGCACTTTGGCAACCTCCACGTTTGCCCCGTGTGCAAAATGAGCTTTCAAAATAAGACAGAGGCCAAAAACCACTGCCGGAAAGAATCAACCAGCGAGATAGCCATCCTTTCACAGCTCACAACAGCCGTGGAGATAGCCATCCTTTCACAGCCCACAACAACCAGGGAGATAGCCACCCTTTCAAAGCTACCATGGATCTATCTTGTAACATGTGCAACCGTTTTTTCAAAAGCCACGGCGCTCTTCTCAAACACCAGGGAGATTCACACTTTGGCAACCTCCACGTTTGCCCCGTGTGCCAAATGAGCTTTCAAAATAAGACAGAGGCAAAAAACCACTGCCGGAAGGAATCAACCAGTGAGATAGCCATCCTTTCACAGCCCACAACAGCCAGGGAGATAGCCATCCTTGTACAGCCCACAACAACCAGGGAGATAGCCACCCTTTCAAAGCTACCATGGATCTACCTTGCAACATGTGCAACCGTTTTTTCAAAACCACAGCGCTCTTGTCAAACACCAAGGAGATTCGCACTTTGGCATCCTCCACGTTTGCCCCGTGTGCAAAATGAGCTTTCAAAATAAGACAGAGGCAAAAAACCACTGCCGGAAGGAATCAACCAGCGAGATAGCCATTCTTTCACAGCCCACAACAGCCAGGGAGATAGCCATCCTTTCACAGCCCACAACAACCAGGGAGATAGCTACCCTTTCAAAGCTACCATGGATCTATCTTGCAACTTGTGCAACTGTTTTTTCAAAAGCCACAGCACTCTTCTCAAACACTATGGAGATTCGCACTTTGTCAACCTCCACGTTTGTCCCGTGTGCAAAATGAGCTTTCATAATAAGACAGAGGCAAAAAACCACTGCCGGAAGGAATCAACCAGGGAGATAGCCACCCTTTCAAAGCTATCATGGATCTACCTTGCAACATGTGCAACCGTTTTTTCAAAAGCCACAGCGCTCTTCTCAAACACGAGGGAGATTCGCACTTTGGAAACCTCCACGTTTGCCCCGTGTGCAAAATGAGCTTTCAAAATAAGACAGAGGCAAAAAACCACTGCCGGAAGGAATCAACCTGGGAGATAGCCATCCTTTCACAGCCCACAACATCCAGGGAGATGGCTATCCTTTCGCAGCCCACAACAACCAGGGGGATAGCCACCCTTTCAAAGCTACCATGGATCTACCTTGCAACATGTGCAATCGTTTTTTCAAAAGCCACAACGCTCTTCTCAAATACCAGGGAGATTCGCACTTTGGCAACCTCCACGTTTGCCCCGTTTGCAAAATGAGCTTTCAAAATAAAACAGAGGCAAAAAACCACTGCCGGAAGGAATCAACCAGGGAGATATCCATCGTTTCACAGTCAACAACAGCCATGGAGATAGCCATCCTTTCACAGCCCACAACAACCAGGGAGATAGCCACCCTTTCAAAACTACCATGGATCTACCTTGCAAAATGTGCAACCGTTTTTTCAAATGCCACAGCGCTCTTCTCAAACACCAAGAAGATTCGCACTTTGGCAACATCCACGTTTGCCCCGTGTGCAAAATGAGCTTTCAAAATAAGACAGAGGCAAAAAACCACTGGCAAAAGGAATCAACCAGCGAGATAGCCATTCTTTCACAGCCCACAACAGCAAGGGAGATAGCCATCCTTTTACAGCCCACAACAACCAGGGAGATAGCCACCCTTTCAAAGCTACCATGGATCTACCTTGCAACTTGTGCAACCGTTTTTTCAAAAGCCACTGCGCTTTTCTCAAACACCAGGGAGATTCGCACTTTGGCAACCTCCACGTTTGCCCCGTGTGCAAAATGAGCTTTCAAAATAAGATAGAGGCAAAAAACCATTTCCGGAAGGAATCAACGAGGGAGATAGTCCTCCTTTCACAGCCCACAACAGCCAGGGAGATAGCCAACCTTTCACAGCCCACAACAACCACGGAGATGGCCACCCATTCAAAGCTACCATGGATCTACCTTGCAACATGTGCAACCGTTTATTTAAAAGCCACAGCGCTCTTCTCAAACACCAGGGAGATTCGCACTTTGGCAACCTCCACGTTTGCCCCGTGTTCAAAATGAGCTTTCAAAATAAGATAGAGGCAAAAAACCACTGCGAGAAGGAATCAACCAGGGAGATAGCCATCCTTTCACAGCCCACAACCGCCAGGGAGATAGCCATCCTTTCACAGCCCACAACAACCTGGGAGATAGCCACCCTTTCAAAGCTACCATGGATCTACCTTGCAACATGTGTAACCGTTTTTTTAAAAGCCACAGCGCTCTTCTCAAACACCAAGGAGATTCGCACTTTGGCAACCTCCATGTTTGCCCCGTGTCCAAAATAAGCTTTCAAAATAAGACAAAGGCAAAAAACCACTGCCGGAAGGAATCAACCAGGGAGATAGTCATCCTTTCATAGCCCACAACAGCCAGGGAGATAGCCATCCTTTCACAGCCCACAACAACTTGGGAGATAGCCACCCTTTCAAAGCTACCATGGATCTACCTTGCAACTTGTGCAACCGTTTTTTCAAAAGCCACAGCGCTCTTCTCAAACACCAGGGAGATTCGCACTTTGGCAACCTCCACGTTTGCCCCGTGTGCAAAGTGAGCTTTCAAAATAAAATAGAGGCAAAAAACCACTGCCGGAAGGAATCAACCAGGGAGATAGCCATCCTTTCACAACCCACAACAGCCAGGGAGATAGCCATCCTTTCACAGCCCACAACAACCAGGGAGATAGCCACCCTTTTAAAGCTACCATGGATCTACCTTGCAACATGTGTAACCGTTTTTTCAAAAGCCACAGCCCTCTTCTCAAACACCAGGGAGATTCGCACTTTGGCAACCTCCACGTTTGCCCCGTGTGCAAAATGAGCTTTCAAAATAAGACAGAGGCAAAAAACCACTGCCGGAAGGAATCAACCAGGGAGATAGCCATCCTTTCACAGCCCACAACAACCGGGGAGATAGCCATCCTTTCACAGCCCACAACAACCAGGGAGATAGCCACCCTTTCAAAGCTACCATGGATCTACCTTGCAACATGTGCAACCGTTTTTTCAAAAGCCACAGCGCTCTTCTCAAACACTAGGGAGATTCGCACTTTGGTAACCTCCACGTTTGCCTCGTGTGCAAAATGAGCTTTCAAAATAAGACAAAGGCAAAAAACCACTGCCGGAAGGAATCAACCAGGGAGATAGCCATCATTTCACAGCCCACAACAGCCAGGGAGATAGCCATCCTTTCACAGCCGACAACAACCAGGGGGAATAGCCACCCTTTCAAAGCTACCATGGATCTACCTTGCAACATGTGCAATCGTTTTTTCAAAAGCCACAGCGCTCTTCTCAAACACCAGGGAGATTCGCACTTTGGCAACCTCCACGTTTGCCCCGTTTGCAAAATGAGCTTTCAAAATAGAACAGAGGCAAAAAACCACTGCCTGGAAGGAATCAACGGACAAGAGTAACCGTGAGGCTAAGAAATCTGAAAACAAAAGTAATTAAGGGTTGAGGGCAGCGTTTACGTACGTAGTGTGAGCGTTTATCTGATTTCTTTCTATAAATTTTTATGTTCAGAGTTGTCGCTCGGTAGCAGCTGCTTATATATATATATAATATATTGGATAGCTATAGGTTGTTGGTGATGGTGCGTTCGCCTTTTCGGTTTGACTGTTAAGTTAATAGTGTGTTTGTATGCTGTCGGTGGTGGCCGCAGCCGTCGGCTCAGCTGTAGTTACCTTGGGTAGGTTTTCGGTCCCCATCTATGTTTTATTTGCCTTCCGTTTGACTATGTTTTATTTTCTTTCTAATTAGTCTGTATGCTGTCGTGTTGGTGGCAGTGGTCTATGTTTGTATGCCGTCGGTGGTGGCCGCAGCTGCCAGCAATAGTTACATAGGGTAGGTTTTCGGTCCCCATCTATGTTTTATTTGCCTTCGGTTTGACTATGTTTTATTTTCTTTCTAGTTAGTCTGTATGCTGTCGTGGTTGTGGCAATGGTTTATGTTTGTCTTTCTAATTAATTAATTAATTAATAGTAAGTTTCTATTAATTTTGACTTGTGTTGTGATTATATGGAACCCATTTCATTACTATTATTAATTTATTATTATTATTGAACAAACAATAAATTATATCGAATATTTTATTACAAATAAATTGTTAAAAATTTAATCGTCATCTTATTGTAATTATAGAATAATATTTCTGTAAAAACTAAAATATTATAAATAATATTATTGGGGGGAATTTTTAAAATGCTCGTGTGTAAAGCAAAGAGCAAAATAGTCTTCATACTCAGTTATGTTGCTCATGTAGCGCAGTTTCAACGATCTTTTTCTATAGCCTGAAGGATTGGGAAATCAGTAGTGGAGTTCATAATTCGCTAGTGTTTCCTGCACTTGAATGTGGTGATCTTTGTTATGGGCAAATTAGACTATAATATATACATACCCTTCAATCTTCATTAAAATTTTATTTGTTATTATTATGTCAGTATGTAGTCTAAGAATTTTTAACTGCCTTTTGGAGAGTTATTTCTGCGACAATGCTCATAAAAACAAAGACATTTACGATAACTCTGGGTGGATGAACAAAATTAGGAGTGGCCGGAACAGATTATGTTATGAGTTGGAGGTTTCTATGCTACTGTGTTGTGTTGGGACAACTTTCATAGAGGCCCTGCTCTCTCTTTTTTAGTTACTGAACTAATTCAAATTTCATTTTGATTTCGTCTAAGCAATAGTTTTAATTTAATTTGATTTTATTCAAAAAAATATATATATCAATTTGATTTCGACCACCCCCACAAAAAATATCTAATCTGTTAGGGCTACCCCTGACCTCTCTCTCTTTTTGGCCGAACATTGCCGTTTTTTCTATTGCAGGAATTGTTTACTGCGAAAGATCCTGGTCCCCGAACCAGTTTGACCTGTCCAGATCACAAAGAGCATCTTTTGAGTTCAACGGAACAATAGTCTCTTTGGTCCGTGACCTTCTTTTTAATTATTAAAAGAGCATGGGAAGGAAGTTAGTGGGCTCGCTCGTTGGGGAAACCAACAATAAAATGGCCCAAATAAATTAATTGCCTTTATTTATTCCTCAATGGCTGAGTTTCCAAGTGTATAAAATTAGGATAATTGTAATAATAATATGTATTTTTTTTATTTCTTTAGGTGTAAAATTAATTTTTTTACTCTTTACTCTAATAATTATTTTCATTTTCGTTTTATTTTTATTAAAATAATAAAACAATCAATGAAAAAAAATATAAGAGAGATGAGAGAAAAAAATAATATTATATTATATTAAAAGTAAATGATGATTTTTTATTTTTTCAAAGTTATTATAGTTCATTTATATAATTTGAGATAGAAAGTTTGTTAGAGTGAAATTGTTTTATTTTATTCTTTATTTGTAGAGAATAAAAAGCCTGCTTTTAGGAATGATAATTTATATGATTCGAAGCATTTTATTTTATTTTAAATGGGTAATAAATTGTATTCATTATATAGTTATTTGGTATGACTTTGATGGTAATATGGGGAGATTTGGTTTGACTTATAAATTGTATTTAAGCGCTTTTGAATGTTTATAAGTTAAAACTTTTATAAATTTGATAATTTATGCTTTATTTGTATAGATTAAATGTTACTTCGGGCGTGAAATGGCTTTATTTGGTGGCAATGGTCTATGTTTGTCTTTTTAATTAATTAATATTCTATTATTTTCCTGTTAATTTTGACTTGTGTTGTGATTATATAGTACCATAGGTATAAATATCAATCACCCATTTCATTACTATTATTATTATTATTATTGAACAAACAATAAATTATATAGAATATTTTATTACAAATAAATTGTTAAAAATTGAATCGTAATAAATAATTTAAAATATGAAATAATTTATAAAATTACAAGTGAACGACATATATGAATGATAAGGATTGAGGACTGAGGAGTGGCGTTTTTTTTGTTTTTTTCTTTTTTTGTTTTTGTGTATTTTTTTATTTTGGGTTCTCAATATTCATGGCCTTCTTGTTTTGTTTTTAATAGTGTTCCAGAATGTTTCCAAGTACAGGAATAGTTTTAAATTTATTTATTTTATTATAAAGTAATGCTATTTGCACCCTTCATATTAGGAATTGCATTATGGGTCTTTTGTATTTTTATAGTTTTGATTAAAATTTTATTAATTAAAACGATATCATTTTAACAAAAATATAAAATACTATAATACAATCCTATTTTGAGGATCACAAATATATTTATTTTATTACAAATCCCATGTGACATGTCCATGTCTAATTCTGACATTGAATTCAAATTCGTTCTATTTCCGAATAACATTGCTTCAATTCTAACATTGAAACATATTATTAAAACAATGTCACAAATTAAGGAAGGGTCGGTAGAATTTATATGCACATCATTATGAAACAATCAATGGACAAATTCTAAAAATTCATATTAGGCCAAACAGGTTCGTTGACATCAATATCAACTTTACCAAAATCGAATAATACATGCGGCCAATTGCAATATTATTATAAAAAAATTATCATATTATTGTTCTAGTGTGTGTGCACAAAATTAATAACTATTATTTTAATATTCCAAATATTTAAATATGCATATTTTGATGTTCCTATTAAAAATTAAAATATATATTTGAGTAATAAAAAATATTACAGGATGACAGGTCCTCTTCCCTTGAGTAGGCTTAGACCCCACCAAACCCAAGAAATATAATGTACATGATATTATAACAGCTACTGACTTAACTGTGTGCTTAAAATGTCACTCTATTATGGAGAGTCAATAACATCCGTTGAGCACAATGTTATGAGAGAGATATCAGCGCTTAACCACATTGAGGTAGCACAACTGATAGTACACAATTGCACAACGGATAAGACAAATTATAACCATACGCTTGTCACGATCGAAGAATTAAACGATTGATAACAAGTCTCATACTTGTGTGTAGTATATTTCGATGAATGTCCCCTTGTTGCTTAGAGGCACAATTAACTTATGTTGAGATAATGTCGTCGCATAAATGGTTATAATTATATTATCAACTATTTAGTAATATTATAAGTGACATTATTTTAAATTCTAATAATTTTATGTTTGTGGTCATTATAAACATTTAGTATATTTTTAAGTTTTTCTTGATAATTAAATGAGTGTGTTAAGCATGCTGATTTTCATTCCACAATGATGAAGTGATTTTCATATATAACAAGCTTTTTTTAATTATTTCACATGAAAAAAAAATAAGCATTGGAAAGTTAATTGTTGGCTATAAACTTGATAATATAAAAAAAAGCATTGGGAACTTTAACATTTTATTTATGAAACATGAAACAATTCCTTATAAGAAATACTTGAGTAGGATTCTTTACATAATGTTTATTACTAGGTTTTATTTTTAAACTAGATACTTTGATTACTATTGTGCATTTTACAAAGTTTTTCTAACTAGATATTTTGATTGATTATACAAATGAATGAGTTCATATTTACGAAAATTATACTGTCAATCACAAAGAATAAAGAAGATGGAGCAATGCCATATAACATGAGTTTAGATAAGGATTACATTATTATGAATGAATTAATACTTCTAATATCATAAATCACGTAGCTATTCAATCATGTATTTGTTGCTAAATAATTGGCCATATGTGAAAGTTTTGGAGTTTAATTTGTTATAAGACTTTTGCATGTTGCTTAATTTGTTAGTTTTCATATTATATGTTGAAATATGTTTTTTTTTTCAGCACAACATAAATTATGATTCAAGTTATGATCGATTATTTGTGATTTCCATTATCACATATTTTTTATTTAGATTATATGTAGAATATAGAAGGAAATTGTTATTTATTATTTAAATATCATATATGTTCTAATATAATATTAGGCTTATGTATTGACATGTTAGGTGTGTACCAAAAAAGAAAATAATGGTCTTTCAATCTCGGGACCAAAGAGTGCAGTTGTGTAGGGTTCATGTCTCTAGCCCAAGCGAAGCTTCTCACACAGGGCTTGGCTCTCAAGCAGTCAAGCACAGATCGAGAAAAGTGGGTCATTGATTCAGGTCCTTTAAACAAGGCAAAAGGAAAAAAGCCATCTTAGACACAATTCCCCGAGAAATGGCTTGATTGTTTCGGTTAAGGATTCAGATTGGGTTGTCGGGCCAAAGAATTTGAACAACAAAGACGACCTTAGAAATTTATGTCACAACCAGTTTTAAACACATGAAGAACACATATGTGAAGATGACCTTAGAATTTCTTCACATATATGTGAAGAACACATGAAGCAGTGCACGTACTTATGATTCATTTAGAAGTCAAGGCCCAAGGGAACTAACTACATATACATGTTAATCATTTTACTTTTTCCCATAAAGGAAAACACTGTCAACCATAGAAATGTTTAAAACAAACTTCACATTAAGTTATTTTAATAAAAGTGGCCTTATTATCTCAGGCTTCACGCCTTATGATTTACGTCACAACTAGTTTTAAGGTTGGCAACAATGCACAAGTGAAGCTACAACAATACTATCCTCAAAACCAGTGCACGTGTTAGGATGCATGTGGATGTTAAGGGTCTGCTTGGTATGTATTAATTGGTAGTAATGGAATCTCTGCTTCATTCAACATTTAAAAGTGCTTAGTTTATTGGAAAAGAATTAGTGAACATTCTATGAGAGGATTCATTCCCATGAGTAGCATATATATATATAGGAAGAATTCATTGGAGTTCAAATGATAATATTATGCACAATTTTATTGGACCAAAATATCTTTATCACTTTCAATGAGGAACGGATACAGAAATTTCAATTAGGGAAAACTGAAATATAAATTATTAAAATTAGTAGCCCACCTCTAAAAACTATTATAACTAGCTATGATTCATATTATTTAAGATATAAGTAATGATATAAAAGCTCATCGTATCCTCTTATAAGGAAATCTGAGATATCTTATTTAAATTGTATAATTTATTTACTATTATTATAGTTAGTCACATCTTTATCAGAAATACTTGGGAGCAATCTTGATATAAACTAAAAGTATAATTACAAACACTTTGTAGCTTTATATTATAATTTTCTTCAAAATTAGGGAGGACCATGGCCTCGGTCGATTCCTCCTAAATTCACCCTGATTCTCATCTGGTGGTTGCCTCTCCTCACTTTTCTTGCATACATGGAGGCAACACTTTCATCCATAGTTTTTAAGAACAAATTTTTTTCTCTCGAATGGTTTAGCTAGTTACCCAGCCAAATACTAACGTAACACAATAACAGTTGTATTATGTAATTCCAAAACGAAAACTTTAAAGTGTCACAATACGCTTGTGTGCCTTGTTTGATTAATGAAAAGCATGTGTCTTTTCTTAACATTTAAAAATAAATAAATACAAAAAAATTACATTTTTTACTTCTTCCAAATAATAATAATAATAATAAGATACAACAACAATAAAATCATAAACTTGATAGCTTCATATTATGTTTGGCTATGTTTGGTATAAGCGAATCCAAGTGGAATTTAGTTTTCAGATTAAAAATAATAGTGTCCACAATAATTTAAAATTATTATTTTGTGAAATGAGTTTTAAAAATAAGTGATCGGTATTTATTTTAAAAAAATTATTTCCTACTGTTTTTTATTTTTAAATTTAAAATTAATTTTAACGAGAGATCAAAATTTTTTTTACATAAGTCCGTAATTCTTTCTTTATTTTTTATGTTATCTAATTTTATAAAATACTTTTTTAGACTAATTCTCTCTTGTAAACCTAATTATTTTCAGAATTGAACATAAACTCTACTCAAATATAATAAAAAAGAGTAAACTTGTATCATAAATAATAATAATTAATGAGTAAATAAATAAATAAATAAAACCACATAGTTGTCGCGTCTTCTTTGGCAAGCTAGGGTTTCACTTCCGTCCCTCCGTAGCGCAGCGATCATATTCGCAGGACAAAGTCGACGAATGTCGCTTCCAATAGCCGCGACGTCTTTTTTTCTTCCCTTCTCCGTGGTCCATTTCTTCTTTATCGAGCAAAACCTACCTCGCTCTCCTTTTCTCTTCCTCCCCGATGACCATCGCTGCCGCTACTCTTTTCCCCTCCCCAACGATCGCCACCCTCTCCGGAAATGGCAGTAAGCCTAAGCCCTTTATTCCCAATTTTATTTTTAATTGAAATGAGGATGGTATTGGTATTTAATTTAATCATCATCTTCGAACAAGGTTCTAAGAGATTGGAAGGAAAAATTTAAAAACTATAATTCTTTTGGTGCTTGAAGAACTAGATTGGAGTAGTGAATGGATGATTGACCAAACAACTAATGATTTGGTTCATCCTAACGAGATATTACATAGGACATGTTTGATACAGAAATTAGATCATCCACATCATTTCAAGGCCATAATAGACCAAGGAGAGTGAGAAATGAGGGCTTATTAAAAGTAGAAGAATTGGAGGGTAGGGTGGATGTGAATGATGATTAATACATTGAGGATGATTTTGGTGTATCGGTTTTTGATCTTGTAGGCCAAAGGCAATCAATTGAGCAAGCTGATGATTTACTTGTTGACTTCTAATTCACGATTTTGTATTTCAAAATTTGACATTTGGATTATTTTAAATATTGTAAAATTATGTTAAATTTATTATACTTATTAATCTATGAATTGAATTGCTTATGCTTTATTTCTATGTTACAATGTTAGAAATTATAATAGAAATTCTTATATATAAATAATGAAACCAAACCAATAATATACGGTCGGGTTGAAATTATTTTATATATATATATATATATTACAAAACTCTCTCGTGGCTCAGGCATTGCTTGGACATTGACTTGCCTAGCAACACCCTCCAATTCTTTGGTCGCCTTGCACTATATAAACTATGTTATCATCATTCAGCTGCCTCTCCTGCTGTTTTTCATCCCATAGGAGCCGGTGTTGTTTTCTCCAAGGAAATATGGAGATCATAGCCCAATTGTGGCCGCAACTTCATTATCCAACTCCTTCCATACTCCCTCAAACCGGGGGTCAAAGACTGGAGGCATACAATGGTGGTTTGACTCTGGCAAGAGCCCGACCTCCATCCCCATCGTTTGGGAATCTGTGTCTGCAGCCTGATTGTTTTATACTTACTCTTTTATTCTTAATTGTTATTTTCTACACCAGTGTTTATCTAGGTACAGTATCCGGATCCCTAGTTGTGAATCTGATCAAGTACATTGGCTGCCTTCATCTGCATACACTCTGCTTCAATCCAACTCTCAATGTAATTGTTTTTATTTTGGCCATATTTATGCTTTTAATAATTGTCTTTGATTTAACTCTACTCTCAGACTTCAATTTATTAGATATAGGCTGCTAATAGTTTTAATGGATTGTGGCAATGCCTTGGTAAGAAATTTTGATTATTGGATGTTTTAATCCCAAATGGCCTCGTTTTAAGCTTCACATCTTATGATTTGTGTCCCAGCTAGTCTTAATGTTGATGGCAATACACAAGTGAAGCTAGAACAATGTTCTCCTCAAAACCAGTGCATGCGTTATGATGCATCTGGACGTTAAGGGAACTACACACATGTTATTCGTTTTTTACTTCTCCCTGTCAAGGAAAAGCACTACCAACTGGGGGGAAATTTTAAAATGCTCGTGTGTGAAGCAAAGAGCAAAATAGTCTTCATACTCAGTTATGTTGCTCATGTAGCGCAGTTTCAACGATCTTTTTCTATAGTCTGAAGGATTGGAAAATCAGTAGTGGAGTTCATAATTCGCTAGTGTTTCCTGCACTTGATGTGGTGATCTTTGTGTACTCTTTGTTATGGGCACATTAGACTATAATATATACATACTGCTCAATCTTCATTGAAATTTTATTTGTTATTATGTCAGTATGTTGTCTAAGAATTTTTAACTGCCTGTTGGAGAGTTGTTTCTGCGATTAACCACCGAATTAGTTCGGTTAAGCAATAGTTTTGATTTTATTTGATTTTATTCAAAAAAATATCAATTTGATTTTGACCACCCTCGCAAAAAATATCTAATCTGTTCGGGCCACCCCTTGGCCCTGACCCCCATCGGCCACATCTATCTCTCCGTTATATATACGCCCCACCTCACTCTCTTTTTGGCAGAACATTGCCGTTTTTTCTATTGCAGGAATTGTTTACTGCGAAAGATCCTCCTGGTCCCCGAACCGGTTTCACCTGTCCAGTTCTCATTGGTCCGTGACCTTCTTTTTAATTATTAAAAGAGCATGGGAAGGAAGTTAGTGGGCTCGTTGGGTAAAGCAACAATAAAAAGGCCCAAATAAATTAATTGCCTTTATTTAGTCCTCAACGGCTGAGTTTCCAACATTAGCTTGTCAACCTGTTTTTCTAAAATTATAATTTTAAATTATTTTTTGTATTTTTTTAAGTTTGAATAGCTAGTTTAAAAAAAATATCTTAAAACTATACTTTTCAAACTCTTTATTCTAACAAAAAATTTAATAAAATAAATAGTAACTCTTTAAATTTAATTAAATACTATTTACTCTCTATTTATTAAAATATTATATTTTCTTTTATCATATTTACTTTTTTATTTCTTTTTTCTCTTTTCACATTACTTTTCCATTTAAAAGAATAAATAAAAATTTTAAAAAGTAATATTTAAATTGATAAATGATTAAAATAGAGAGATTAAAAAGTGTGCTTGAATTATTAAAATAGAAAAAATATACTTTTAGTTATTTTGAAGAGTCAAATTTGAAGAGGCTATAGTGGATGCTCTAATAAATTTTTTAAATCAAATTTTATAGTATTAAAATAATATTTTATATTACTTATTTTATTTAATAATAAATTTTTTATAATTTAATATGAAATAAAAGTTAATATTATGATAAACGTGAAAGAAAAAGGCGAGCAAAAATTTTTAAATATAATTTAATAATTATAGAAAGTAAATAATATTTCTCAGTATATTGAATAATACTATATAAATTTAATGAAAAAGTTAAATATAGGACATTTGATATATGAATAGTTTTATGATTTTTTTTTCTAAATATAGTGAATGTTATTAGTGCTCTAAAATTAGAGCAATTACAATAATAATATATATTTTTACATATATGAAATTTTCTTTAGATGTAAAATTAATTTTTTTTCGTAACTTCAATAATTAATTTTATTTTAATGTTGTTTTTATTAAAATAATAAAACAATAAATGAAAAAGGAGAGAAGAGAGAAAAAAAGAAAAAAATAATATAGTATTATATAAAGAGTAATAATGACTCTTTATTTTGTAAGCGTTATTATAGAAAGTTTCATTTATAGAGAGTGAGATATAAAATTTATTGGAGTGAAATTTTTTGATGAGTAATGTTACGTACAGATAGATTGTACAGATAATCTACGCAGGATCATTTTCATTACCGTTAGATTGATATTATTATTTTTTAAAACTTTTTATTCATATTAATCTGACAGCAGAAATAGTGTTCTTACACAGATTTCTTATACAAACTACTTGCAAATAAACTTTTTCTTTTTGGTTTGGTTCTTTATTTGTAGGGAATAAAAAGCCTATTAAAATTGTTTATAAGTTAAAACTTTTATAAATTTGATAACTTATTTATAACTTATGTCTTATTTTTATAGATTAAATGTTATTTCATGAGTGAAATGTTATTTAAACTTTTATAAATTTGATAAGTTTTAATTTATCTAAAGTATGTTATAACTTTAAAATTATTATAATATTTAAAATATGTTGGCCATTTTAGTGTTTTATGTATTTTTTTATTTAAAGACATCAAGTATCTTATAAGTTTTTTATTCGAATGAAGTCTATATTTATCAACATCTTCAATAGTATTAAATAAATTTTCTTAATTAATTGTATATTTAACTTGTTAGCTAACATTTAACAAATATAACTCTAATAATTTTAATTAATTTTAATTATTTAAAATAAATTTTTAATTTATGCTCAGAATACTATCTCTCTTTTGTAATATTGTATGTTTGAAATGAAATACAAATTAAAATTTTAGAATAAAAGATAATATAATAACATTAGCTCAAGATATAGTTATAGTCAAATTTAGTTTAAATTTACATTGAAATTAAATATAATTTATATTATAATTGCATTATTAGAAAAAAAATTATATTATTTAAGCTAAATTTAATTTTAATTTAGTTAAACTGTTCTAATTAATTTATAAATAATTACATGTATAATTAAATATATATATTTATTGTATATATTATATATATTTGGTATGAAATTATAAGTAGGTAATTTTTTATAATTTATAAATTAAATATGTTATATAAAATATATCTATTAGGTATTTCATTTGATGACATAGCTTTTAAAAATATTAAATATTCAATTATATAAGCCACACATGGTGCTTAATTTATTTTGTTGCTAATTAAAGAAAAAACTATCAATGGAGGTATTAGAATCCAAAATTTCACACCTGACGAGGCCTCATCATTGAGCTAATAATTGTCTTATGAATTATGTTTTATATCGTAAGTGTAATAAATCATTAGAGTTTTTTTTTTAAAAAAAAAAAGCAAAACAAAACAAATGCCTGCCTGAGCGAGTGAACCAAAATCAAATAAAAAATTGTACAGGATTCACTAGGATGGCAATTTTGGCCCTTGCCTAATTAAAGAAAAACTATCAATGAAGGTATTAGCGCCCCACGACCCGAAAATTTAACGCATTTTTTAACAATTTTGCCTTTAAATATCCGCCCCATTGACCGCTAATAATTGTCGCCTTATGAATTATCGTTCATGATACACTGTCACCATATCCGGTACATACCTTACGTCGCTATCCCTATGATTCACCATTATCCAATGAATTAGATTTTAAAATATATACTAACCGACATGGGACGCGGGTTTGCATTTTAGCCATATTTTATGAATTTTTATTATTTTAATAACTTATTAATATTTATTTTAAAAATTAATCATTAAATTTAATATGATTATAAAATTTTACAATTTTGTTGATTTTTATTGAAAATAATATCACTATATAAAACAACTCTAACGGTTTTCATTAGTTGTTTTTTTAAAATGCAATACTTTGATGAACAACAATAAAAAATTACATAATTAGCGTGAAATAAAAAAGTTTAGTGACCTAAGTTGAATGACTTGGACAATAATTACCCACAGATGATCGACTCATACATAGGATTCATGAAATTAATACAAACGGCTATGTTATTATAAATACTGCATGACATTGGCATCACACGCCTCATCACTCCTACTCCAAAACTAGCATTATCATAGCATAAATGAGATTAAGAACTTAATAAGAGGGAGGGGAGAAAGGGGTCCAACAGTGATATACCATTAACATATTTGGTTTTTACCTGCGCCTCCAACGACTGTGGTGATCTCACGAGATATAGGTGCACGCCTGGTAACCTGCCAAACCCCACGTTCCGCGCCCACCAATAATCAATTTTTGCGGGATTCAAATTTAAAAATAATAAAATAATAAATAAATAATTGAAACGGCGCGTGCCGTTGGGACTACTCACTTGGGTCATCGGATGTGAGGAGGGCGGTGCCGGCGAAATCGCAGGCGGTGTCGCTCCGGCCGTGCGTCTGGAAGAACAAGTTCATAGTGTAGGAGGCGTGTGACCGCACGGTGTTGGGCTCGTAGCAGCTCCCGCCGCTCTGGATGGCTTCACAACCCTCGAGGCCGCACACGTAGTCGATGTTCGCCTGCAGCACGTCATCGCCGGCTCCCGGTTTCGCCATGCACCATACCTTGCTTCCCGCCGGTGCTGGCGAAGCACCACTACTAGGCCCACCTGACTGTATAATATAATATAATATAATATACGTAAGTACCCGATTGCTAGTAGCCTTTTATATTACATATATGTCGGTTGCTTGTGACTAATCATGTAGGCCTGCTGTGTGTCTGTGCTGCGAGTAGTCCCCCAGGCCCCAATTGTTTCGAAAAGATGTGACCAAAATTAATTAACCCTCTAATAAATAAATAAATAGCATGTGAGGTGAGGGAGGACAAGAGGAAGAAAAAAAAAACAATAGAGTATTTAGGTCATTAATTAAAAAAGAGATGCCATGTCCCGAAACCACCGAAAGGTGACAGAGAACAAGACAACACCAGGTTCGAGGTTGAATCCAATGTTGATGCGTCATTTACGGTAGGGCGTCAGCTACAGTGATTATTTTTTTTTTAAAATAAAAAAAATAGTATTATAAATAAACAAGATAGCTCGCCTGCGGGTCGCGCAAAACGCCGACGTCATAAACCGCGGTCAGATCTGGCCGGAACAGTCCAAAGTTTCGCTCGGAGGTTGTCGGCTTCAGATCCTCGTTGAACAGAGAGAATATGTAAGTGTCGAAGGTCCGGTTGGGCATCATGGGCGTACCCAGGCCAGAAGTGACGTGCTTGACGAGGTTGGCGTTGTAGGAGATGGCGTTCTCCAGGCTCACCCCAAACTGCCCCGGGTCGCCCACCGACGGCCAACCCGTCTCCGCCACCACCAGCTTCACGTCGCCGTACCCGACCCGGTTCATCGCCGCGTAAACCGCGTCCATCTGGGCATCGAACATGTTGGTGTACGTCACACCGGTGGCCGGGTCCCGAAGGCCGTCGTTTGGCCTGAACAGCGCGTAGTCCAGGGTCCGGTTGGTGAACCCGAAAAAGGGGTATGGGTTCACCATGAACGCCGATCCCGTCCGTCGGTGGTAGTCCAACATCGGCCGGAAGATCTTGGTATCGAAGCCTGGGCGGAACCGACCCAGGCTGGGTGGCTCCGAGCGGTAGAGAATGGCCAGCGAGTGCGGGGACGAGACCTCCACGCCGGTGACTCCAGCGAGCTTGAGGGCGGCGTCCAGGGAGCGCATCGCCCGAAGAAGGTTGACGATGAGGGTTTTGTCGTTGGTGTAGAGGACCTCGTTCCCGACGGCTATACGGTTGATGGTGGTGTTGGGGTGGAAGGGGAGGATGTTGGCGGCCACCCACGCCTGGGCAGCGGGGAGCTTGGCGAGGGACGGGATGTCGGCGTTTGCGGCGGAGACGGTGAGAGCGATGCCAGTGTTGGCGAAGGCGCGAATGATGTCAGGGTTGGCATCGAAGAGCTTGACTTTGTCGATGTAGGTCTGCTCCTTGAGGAACGCCGCCACCTGCGACGCAGGTGGGAGGTTGTCGGCGACGGTGCCGTAGTTGACTCCGATAGAGCCGGCGGCGGCGGCGGCAGGGAGGTACGAGAAAGGAAGACAAAAAGCGAAGAAAGAGGAGGACAGAGAATGATGGGTTTAACTTGTTATCATTATCCATGGTGTTGGTGTTGGTGTAACGTAAACAGAGAAAGCAGCTAGGCTGGACTGGAGTACTGGAGGGTTGTGTATTCAAATTGGATTATTGGTAGAATGGAATGGCCCGCCCCTGGTTCGTTTGTTTATAACTTCATGTTGAATTGACGTTCCGAATAATAATAATAATAATAAGTTATAAATAATTTTATAAATATTAATATATTTTTTGTAAATTAAAATAAAAGATAAATTATATTTAAATTAAATTATTTAATATTTTTATTGAAATTTCATGTGAAATAATTATTCACGCTCATTACTCCCTATTTTTTATTTTCTGTTTTATACTTCTTAAATAATAATATATATACTTGAAAAATTACTAATATAACTATTATTTGAATATGGCAAATAAAAAATAAAATTTATATTCAAAGTTTACAACTTAATATCTATTCAATGATAAATTCAAATTTTATTTCAGAGAAAAATTAGATTATACTAAATTACTTCGGTTATCTTATTTATTAAATCATAAATTAATTATAATATATTATCTTTTTAAAAAATAAATTAATTTTAAAATCATGTATTTTCATTCATACCCTTGGATTCGATTCCATTTCTGAGCACCTCTAGTTCACCTGGGTTTCTTTTAAAGCACCGACGGACTGACTTATTTGCATCCGTAGTCATGCCTCGATTGACTTTATCGGGACTAAGCCAAAATGTAACATAATTAAAAAACCACAAAACACATTTCATTATTTACGTCCATACTAAAGATTTACAAAAGTCACAATTAATAATACTTATCATTCTATGTGTTCATACTTTATTATTAAAAGATTGTTTGACCATTTTTGGTATAAATAAAAAATCTTTTAAAAATAATAATATCAATATACAGTAATAAATAAAGACGTCTGAGCCATTTATTAGTTTGGGATAAGTTTACATATTCCGGAATAAAAAAATAATTTACATGCACATACAAATCTACCAAAGTAAAACATGAATAATTTAATGAGATGACAAATAAATTGAATATGATTCTTTTTATATATATATATATTGTGGATCATGGATGGTTTTATAAATAAAAAACACTTAAAAAAGTCGAAACAACATGTAAAAAACTAAAATAAATTATAATTTTACTATTACTGTGCTAGAACAGATGTCATAATTATATTTTAAAACTTATTTTCAGTGTCAACTAATGTTTTAAAAGAAACAAAGGCGATGTTCGAAGGATGTTAAAACTCTTCCCGCTTGAAATAACACTTTTATTCAATGATTTAATATATTGTTGAAAATAAATTAGTAGCGGAGGTGAAACTCAATTGCACGTTTTCTCTATTGGGTTTCTGTATATTGAGCATTTATATATACACTTTTTTATAATTTAAGAAAAGAAAATAGAATTTTGATAAAACAGTACTCTATTAGTTTTTTTAAATCTAGAAAATAAATAGTAATTTAACATATTTAGAAAAGTACTATATATTTTTTAAAGGTTTTTTTTATAATTTTTTATATTATTATTGACACATGTGAATTTTTAATTAATTATAATGAATAGAAGAAAAAAATATAAAAGTATTATTTTAATAGAATAGAGAAATTATAGAACAAGAAATATAGAATGTTTTTTTAAAAAATGAATAAATTTTAAGGTAAAATTTTAGAGAAGGTTATAAAAAGTAATTTTAGAATGTTTTGAAATATTATTTGGTGTTGGCTAAATACGATTATTTTAATATTACTAGTTAGTATTATAAAACAAATTAAAATATAAAAACCGGTGGGTCGGGCCAAGCTGGCTATAGCGTAACCAAATATAGAGAAGCAGAACGGCCCATGCTCATCCAAAACAGAATCCAAACGAGAGAGAGAGAGAGGGGGCTCGAACTTAGCGGAAGAAGGTCTCAAGTCAGCGACCGCCGGAAAACTCATATGCTCACGTCAGTCTACGGAATGTCTGCCGGAGCTCACCGTCTCCTCTCCGATCCGATGGATTCCGGAAGCCCCTTTGTGGATCTGCACCCCGATCCCTTGCTCGACGCCGGCACCTTCATCGACGGTACATTTTCCGCCGATGCCGAAGGCGGATCCCCTTCCCGTACTCCCAGGTTCGGTCCAGGAGGTTCGGGGAATCCGGAAGCCTCGGCGGAGGTGGCTCCATTATCATCCGGCACTCTGGTGGATTCTCGGAAGCGTTCGCGTAAAAGAAATTTAGATTCCCCGGCCGTGGTGGCGTCGGGTACTCCCCCGGACTGGTTGCCGTCGGGTTGGGTTGTGGAGGACAAGGTTCGCACCTCTGGCGCCACTGCGGGGACGGTAGATAAGGTAGTTCAATTTCTGCCTCAAATTTCCCTCACATTTCGCCGTGCGATTAGATATTTGGTGCCAATTGGTTGCTTCGTTAAATTTCTGGGTCAACGCATTTCTGGTTCGAGTTGCTTTCTTGTTATTTAATTTCCTTGCCCATCCATTTAATTGTGTTGTTTCGTTCCATTCCTTATTAGTATTCGTATTAATGTACCATAATCAGGTTTCATGCATCTCTACTCTTCTCATTTTATTCGAATCTTTATATATATATATATAATCATATTATTTGGGAAAATAAATTAGTTTCGTGAGGGAAGATGAATAAATTATTGTGTGACCAACGGTTTTTACTTTCCTGGCCGCATTGGGTTCCCCGAAGATTTTGAAATGAATCAATCTAAAATTTTAAAAAATATTTATCCCTATATTTTTAGGAGGAAACCTAACGAAGATGCTCTTATGCAAGTAAAGGGCATATTCTCTGAGGGGGCAATGTCATTGGTATCTTATCGGTAATAATTAGGCAAGATACATCTACCTGTGTGACTAGATTAATCAAGTTAATTCAGGATTTTTGAAAGTGTGGAATGGTGATAAAGGATTCATATAAGATTCCATAGGTTGTGCATCAAGCGTCCTGATTTGAGGTTTATGATCTGTGGAATGTGTTCGTCAATGCTATTGATACTGTTACCTGGTTTTATTGTGAGGTTTTTGGTTATCTCGTTTGGTATGAGAATATGTAGGGGAATGGAATGAAAAACTCATAAGCTCATTCTGATTGCCCATGTTTGGTATGCCAAATGCATGGGAATCAATAATTTACTTAGAATCACAATACCCTGAAACCTTTCCCAAAATGCTTTTTTTTTTTTGAAAAACACCAATCATTCTTTATCTTTCATGGATGCTGGACACCAGGGGCACAGGTCATAGCCTACATTGGGTTGGGGCAATAGCATGTTGTTGATATCCAGAACCCAATACAACAAATCCTATTTCTCTTGTCAGGCAGTCATGTAAGGGCACTCTGTTCTTACCATGAAATAGCAGCTGATCTTTGGAAGGCGTGATTTGTTTGTGGGAAATTAGTACTGCGGAGGGAGGACAAAGATTTCTCAATACTAGCTACTGCTACTTCGCTGTTTCGGCCCCTTCTATATTATGAGGCATCATTAAACCAAAGCTCCATTTATTACTCTCTTATTAATATTTTCCTTCTTATTGGACCAGCTATGTGTGCTAAGATATCTGAGACTTGCTAGTTATCATAGACCCGAGTGTATGGCACAAAATTTAGCCAGCAAAGCCCAAGCCCACTTTTCAAGGAATCTGAGTTGTGATACCTTGTTGAATCATTAATTATCCGTACAGCTTGAGCAATCAGGCGCTTCAAATTTCTATTGAGTTATGTACCTCTATTTTCCAAGCATGCATAATAAGTAAATGTGAGTACGTATGTGTGTATATTTTAAGATATCTGTGTGAGTATATGTAGATCAGCCCTTTGAATAATTTATTCCTGCTGAAATTCTTGCCTAGTCATGGTCCATTGTGTTACCTGGCTGCAGCTGAGTTTACTTGAACTTTGAAACTGCTAAATCATAGTCTAGTATTCATCTTTGGTATAAAAACAATATATTTGGCACCTTATTTGGGTGTTATTGAACAAAAACCACTAAAAAAAATTCCATGAATTTCATGTTACAGTATTATCCCCTTCTGGTGGGCGGGGTGTAGTCATACAGTAAGAGAATAGAAGATTTATCATTTTTTTAAAATGTCAATGTTTTTGTATAAAACTTGATATTCAATCAGTACGTGAGTTGGATAGCAGCCTAAAATAGTTAAAATTTTCTGCAGTATTACTATGATCCTATCTCAGGCACTCGGTTCAGGTCAAAGAATGAGGTGCTATACTTTCTCGAAACGGGAACCAAACGCAAGAGGAAGGATGGCAATCCTGTTGTTGATGCCAAGGTGAGTTAAAAACGAATGCTTCCTCATGGGTTCTTTCAACTGCTACACGTGGCTTTCAACTGCTCAGTCATAAACATTTGGTTTATCACCCTTTGTGTCATAGGGTCCTGGTTCAAAAGAAAAGAAGAGGTCTGAGGCTGCTAAGTTCGATTCTGCAGATGTACCAGAGGTGGTCAGATGGGAACTCAAAAATGCTTCTGAAGGGACATGGACCCCCTTCATCGGTGATGGGAAGGTGCCTGAATCTTGTAAGCGTGTGTGGGCAGCTGCGTTCAAAAGCCTAGCTGAAAATTGAAACAATGGCAAAATGTGCTGCAGCCACGTGAAATTTTAGCCTAGATGATTAATTAGTGCTTAACCTAGGTAGAACTCCAAGGATTCACTGAACAATGGGCCTTTTTTTTTTTTTTTTTAACAAAGCCCTTTTTATACTTTCCTTTTCCTCTAGGCTGAAATGAACTGTGACTGTTATGATAGTCACAAGCTTTTTCCATCTTGGAACTCCCAATTCCAGGATATGTATCCTGAAGTTCAAACGACATGCAACAAGACACGTTTGATTTGTTTCTTGGAGCCTTGTTTTTGTGTCGTAGGAGAAAACAAAACAAAGACAAACTTTGCGCGTTTCATTTATTTCTTTGATGTGGGATGTTTCTATGGGTTAGTTAGCACATAGAAAAACTATATGCTTTTTAAAATATTATAAGAACTATTTAATTAATTATTTAAAATTTATAAATAAATTAGTATATTAGTTTATTTTTTGTAAATTAAAATATTAATTATTTAAAATTTATAAATAAATATATTTATTTACAAATATAAACGAGTAAAATATAATCTTATTTGTATTCATTTGATTATGTTCATGAAAAAAAATTATTTACGAATATTACTTATGAACATGAAGGATATTTTAGCGAATTGGCGAACATTGATTTGTTTATAGACCTATTAGAGCATTTAACGTACCCTCTTCAAATTTTTAGCTAATTTTGTCGACATGTTACGAGCCACAAATTATCAATCTCCGTCGTTTTTAATACAAACTTTATTAAAACCCAACTCGAGACCTAATTATCTACATTTGGTAAATTTAGCGACTTGATGTTTGCGAAAAACATTGATTTGTTTATAGACGCAATAAATTTAACTAAAAATTTAACAATGTCTCAATGTCTGATAACGTTGGATTTGGCGGGAAGCCAAGGTTGGGCTTTGTTTATACGGGAGGAAGAAAACTTTCGGGCATGTCACATGTGATGTGCGTCATTAAAATAACCGAAAGGCTTTCCATCAGGGAGGATGGGCTGGATGTAGAAGGGGCGTATCAGCCCAAGAGGCCTCTGAACCTGGGGCGGATGGGCCATGGTGGACGGATGAGGTCCTAGGGCCGGCTGGAACATGGTGGAAATTGAAGAAGGATTAAAACACCCCAATGGAACGTCTGCTCTCCTTCTCCACCCTACCCTGCAATCTCACCCTCCGTCGCTGCTGCAATCTCATCCTCCGTCGCTGCTGCAGTCTCATCCCTGCTGCAGTCTCATCCTCCATCGCTGCTGCAATAGCATCCCCTTCACCACCGGCGCTACTTTCACCTTCTGACATTCTCTGAGCGAGCGGCATTGGGGCTTTGCGTTCGTCAGCTCCTCCTCCGCGATCTTCCTGCTTGAACGCTGCTAACAATCATGGTGAGCCAGCGAGCCTGCTCCTCCTATACTTTGAAACAATTTTCGATTGATCTCTCCGTCTGTCTGTCTGTCTGTTTGTTTCTTTGCATTATTATTATTTTAGACGACCGGGTTTGGTTGTGGTGTCGTTTCTATTTTGATTCCTCACAACTAGTTCTGTTTTGCATCCTTAATAAGAGCTGTTCTCGAGTTAATCTACCTTTATCATTCTATTTTTCTATCCCAGGGAAGATGTACTTGTTTAATGCTTCGTTTTTTTTTCAATGTATATGAAAAAAAGCGATATATATATATCATTCGGGGTTTGGTATTTATTTATTTTCAGTCGAAGAAGAAGACCAGAGAGCCCAAGGAAGAGGTTGCGAAGCTTGGACCTACTGTTCGCGAGGGAGAGCATGTCTTTGGGGTATCCCATATTTTTGCTTCTTTCAACGACACCTTCATCGTGAGTGCGAAGTTGTTGTTGTACTACTACATTATTTTTGTTATTTAAAGTCGTCATTTTTTTTTTTGCGTCATTTGATAATGACACTTTTATTGTTAGTGCTACATTGTTGTTGACTTGTTGTTAATTAACTCAGCCCTTTTATTATACTGACTCATACACTACTCCTCCTGCGTATAAATATAACCAACCTTTTTTTTCAATATCAGCATGTGACTGACTTGTCTGGAAGGGAGACGCTTGTTCGTATTACTGGTATGCCTCACTCCCCATCTTCTCAACACTACACCATTTTCCTACTAATTACTAAGCCTGTTTAAAGCCTCTGCCGGAGTTAAATGAATTTTAATTGAACAATCTTTTCCTTGAGAATGTGCATGCTTGTTTTGAGCTCCCTAGCATTTGTATTCTTAACCGCGTGTGAAAACATTTTTTAATTTTGTTTTTCATCAATCTAATATGCAATGATTTTAGTTAACTATCAAACAAAGAAATGCAATGGTTTTCTTTGTTATCAGGAATATAAATGATCCATGAAATACATAAAAAAAAAAAAGGGCTACAACATGCATGTTCAATGATATAGTTTTGTGGCATTATTCAACATTGACATGGTTTTTACATTCCCACTGTCAAATTTCCACTTCCGCAAATAAAGCATATTTCCTCTCTATCGGCTAAATTGTCTTCAAGGCATGTGTCTCTATGGCTACGATATCATCTTGTGGCCATTTGATTGCTAAGAACTATATTAGGCTTGTTGTTTGTGAGAAAGGTCTTGTTGTAAGTAAAATATTTTAAATAACGAGTTTACAAGTTCTTAATATTTGCAAAATGCACATTCTATTTCTTGCTTCTTCTTCTTAAGTGCAGGTGGTATGAAGGTAAAAGCTGACCGGGATGAGTCATCACCATATGCAGCCATGCTTGCAGCACAAGATGTGGCTCAGAGATGCAAGGTTTTACATCATCAGCCCTCTGCACTTATTATTTTAGTAGACATTTTATTGCTTATTTACATTTTGAATCTGTGGATTATTGCCCTCTACATCTGATTTGAATGCTTTTAACATGGTGATCTTTCAGAAAATTTCTAAAACTCTTGCCTTTTAATTGCCTTTTATGTTGTAAGTGTGGGACCAATTCTGCCAGTCTTTTGCCAAACAGCCACTGCCAATAACTGCAATATTATATTCAAGTTAAGATTAGTGATAGATTCCCTCTAAAAGAGGCCACACAGCTATTTATGATCATCAGGTTATGGCTACATTGAGTACACATATTATGTATTATGATGACATCTGTGTCAGTAATAATTAATATTGATAATGCTCTTTCCATAACGTCTAATAAATTAAATCTTCATTACTTAACATTCAACATTTAGGTTTGTTAAATGATCCTTAAGCGTAAGAAATTCAAGACTGAAGGTTGTTAAAGCCAAACTAAGACCTTTATTTGAAGTGCCTGTTTATTTTTTCTTCCATAGGTATAGCCTAAGTTTGTCCTTCTTCGGTTCTTAACTTTTTTTCTTTTCTTTTCTTTTTTTTTTTTTTTTGCAAAATTTGAATCAACTTGGCTGCTCTTTTTTATATATTTTGCAGGAACTTGGCATAACAGCTCTTCATGTTAAACTCCGAGCCACCGGAGGGAACAAAAGAAAGACCCTTGGTCCAGGTGCCCAGTCAGCACTTCGAGCCCTTGCACGCTCAGGCATGAGAATTGGTCGCATAGGTATACCCTTATATTCGTGTTAGGTGAATAATAATTATATTGTTTCTTTTGTTTAAATTGTGACCTGATATGATTATGCCGAGTTACTTTTGGCTACTTTGCCTTGATTTGCATGTATTGCAGGAGCTGTGTCTCCAGCAAGTTTATGCCTCAACTAGGGTCCAATTAAGAAAATAAGTTACATTTGTAGTCTGACAGTCTCATGTTAATTACCCTTTAGTGTTCAAAGGTAAAAATATGCTGTTGTAAGTAACAAAGTCAAACTAAATTCTTACCTTTCTTTTTTTTCTGTAGAGGACGTGACTCCTATCCCTACAGACAGTACTCGCAAGAAGGGAGGAAGAAGAGGCAGAAGGCTATAAAAGTTGTGGTATCTTATCCTTTTGGTTGCTCATAGTTAGTTGGGCCCTTTCTTTTTGTAGTTTCCGGAGTTCCTGGTGCAAACTTCCGTAGTTTATCTATTTTAATATGTTGAGACTTTCACATCAGATCAAAGTCAAACCTTAGTTGCTACTTTTGAGATTTATCCTAGTGTTTTCATGTGACAAAAATTTACGCCCCACAGGTGTTTTTGTTTTTGTTTTGTCAAACATATGGGTACTGTTGCTTCTGTTTTGTACTGTAATCATTTTTGTCAGCTCATGGGTGCTAAGTTCTCGGTCATCTAACTAATAGGCATAATTGCGCACATGTTTGGAACTTCGGATAAAATCCGGACTTCATCCATTGAATAAGCACTGGAATAGAGTCAAATTTCACTAAACAGTAGACTTGCGCAGCAATGAAATCTGATCTCTAGGAACATACTAATCAGAAGCCATGCATGCCATGTTTCCGAAAAAGACGGATACGGCGTACGAAGTGAAAATTGTTTGTGCCATGGTGAGTTAGGGCGATGGATGAAGCTCCTATATTTTGATCTACTTTTCAATAGATTTGTATGTGTTAGATTTCGTTTTGTGCCAATCGGATATGCACGTACATGACACCAGGAATTGGGCCACGGTGTTGCTTTTCGTATTCTTCATATTTTTCTCATAGTTTTCATGCATATATCATAGGTGAGAAGGGATAACAAGAAGGGTCAATATGGCCAATAATATTCAGATATATCTATGTTATTAGTTTGTTGTTGTGTCACATAGGGTACATTACCCTGGAACAAGTTGTTATATTATCACATATTACCTTCACATGCGCGCACGTCTTGTCAGCTATTTATTACGCTCCAAGTTTATTTTCTTTTTTATTGGATCACGGATTTCTTTCCTCGTTTGTTTTACGTGATAACTGACTTATTTCTGTTTCTTTTTTTCCTCTCTCTCTCTCTCTCGTTCTCGAATTTAATATTATTCGCATAAAATGAATTTATTTTTCACCGTAAATACGTAAATAATATTTAATTATATATATATCCGGAGACACCAGGAATAGTGTTGTAAACATTATATATATGTTGTTCAGCTATTTTTGTTTTTAGCATTCCTCGACGTCGAATAGAATCGTTGAAAAAAACATGGCAACATAAAAGTTTTCGGAATAACTATTACAGTAGTCAATATGTTCTTCAATCAATCTAGTCAAGTGTCAACGAAACAGTTCGTGCATCCACGAACAACAACACAACAAGCAAAAAATGAAAATAAAAAGAGGTTTCGTTTGTAATTATCACGTGGTTTAGTGTCTCGTTGAATGGAAGGTCTTGGACTGGATGGATGTTTTATAATTTTTCACATTCCACGTTTGAGTGTTCTCCATTATTTAATTTATATAAACGGCCTCTACTAATTGATTGGCATTTAAAAAAGAAAAAAAAAAGGTTTCGAGAAGTAGTAGACGGGTTTGAATCAGCAAAAGCCATGCACAGAACAGTCAGAAAAATTGACCGGCCAAACGTAAGCCTGACACACGTACATACGTCAGCAGTTCCGGGTTAGCTAGTCTTGGTCCTCGCATTTTTATTTCTCTCTCTCTCTCTCTCTCTCTCTCTCTCTCTGGTTTTGCCTCCCCTCTCCAATGCAGAAAGCAACAACAGTTACAAAAAGTAGTCAAAAGAAATAAAAGAAAGTAAACATAGGTCATCGCGTCATCGACGGAAACATAGCATTACGAACGTTTTTTAAAAAAAATTCACGGTCTAAAAAAAAAAAAAATTTATTATTTTATGTGTATATATATATGTATTTTGAAATAGGCTGTAGAGTAGTACGAATAACAAAAAAAAAAGATATGGATATGTGCAGTAAATGATTAATAAGGGCAGGATAATTAATTAAAAAAAGAAAAAGAAAAGGTACGAAATATGAATTGAGAGTGAAAAGTCTGAGTTGTGGTGAGTGAATGATGACGTGAACATGTCATAATTATAAACACGGGCTTTGACGGGCTTAGGGTTAAGGGCTGAAATCACTAATGATAAAATTTTCATACGAGTGTGTTTTTTACTTAGGGAAAAAAATTAAAAAAATTAAAAAATAAATTTTTCACTGAAAATTTTATATTTAATTTTTCTTATATTTATATAATATTTTTTAGATTTCATATATTTATTAAATTACATATAAAAAAATTCTCACATTATAATTTCTCCATAAAATTTAATTTAATTTTATATTAAATTATAAAAATATTATTAAATAAAAAATATTATTTAATAATTACATATATAATTAATTTAAATCTATACATTTTAAATATATATATATATATATATATATATAAAAAGCTACCATAAAGGACGACTTGGTAGGTGAGGGCGACATGGTCTTCGTCTTCTTGTGATTGGTTGCTCAAAAAGGGGTTCGAGAATATCAACTCAACTGCCCCAAACCACGCACAAAACTTGGAAAAAAAAAACACATAAATAATATTTTATTTTATTTTATTTAAAAGAAAAAAAAAAGCGAGCCACGCACGACACGAACACGATCCTCTAAAGTTCTGTTCACACATGCAAGTGCAACCCATAAATAAAAATCCATAGTCTCCCACGTCCCACCACCACCACCACCAACTAATTAAGCCTGTGACAAGCAAGCTAATAGTAATAACTAATAAGCCAAAGCCAGCCAGTCAGATCCAGGCTGCTAAAAGGCCTTTTTTTTTGTTGGTATATTTCTTTATATAAATATACATATTTAAGGATTTGGAATAGAAAGGCGGAGTGGGTAATTAGCATCTTGGATGGTTATTTGAAAATTCAGCTTTCCTTATTTATGTGTTTATTTAGATTTCCTGTTTTTAAGGATTTGATGAACGGCTGAGGACAGACCCGGACACGAGCAGCTTACCCGCGGGAGGTTACTGAGTCCGACACGGTGACATTTGCCTTTTTCATGCGACTCCCGGTTGCCCTGTTCAGTTCACGTATAGGACCCACTTCATCGCCCCCTCATTTATTGCCAGTCTTCCTCCCTCCTTCCTCTTCATTTCTCCGTCCACCCCCTCCCCTCTCCCTCTCTCTCTCTCCCCCTCTCTCTCCCTACCTGCGAGCTTGCTTACTTTCTCTCTCTCTCTCTCTCTCTCTCTCTCTCTTTCCTATTAACTGTATAATCACCAAAGGAAAAAAAAATCAAATATTTGTTTCTTCCATATTTTTCTCTTCTCAGACCCAGAAAAGATCTGGAGTTGAATTGCCTATAATTCGGATATTTTTCAGTTGTAAAAGAAGGTGCGTTCATGTCTAGTCTCTCTCCTGCTGTGTTTAAGAGCTGTTAATGGAGTGTGTTTGAATATGGGTTTGTGATTCTTTATTATTGTCAGGAAAATGATTGTTTTGAATTTAGCTTTGTTATATGTTTGTCTCTAGCTTGTACAATAGAGTTAATGAGCTCATGGTGGGATGTGTATACAGCTTCTAGGTTGCCTACTGTAAAAAGAAGCAAAAAAAAGAAAAAAGCGGGTGCTGCGGTTTCGTGGGGATTGTATTAATTCAATGGGGATTTGCTTCAGTGCTCGAATCAAGGCTGAGAGCCCCTTTCATACTGGTATACTCTCTTCTTGCCTCATCCTTCTTTTTTTCTACAAAACCATTTCATCAATTTTTATTTGTCCTTATTCTCTGGGTCTGGGGTTATATCCCTTTCAGGAAAAGAAAAGAAAAGAAAAAAATCTGTTTTTTTTGGTAAATTGTATGTTGAAACAAGTAAATATTATAAATCTCCCCAGTTATATTAATAATTTTTATGTTCTTTTAAAATTTTATATTATCGAGGCGTGTTTAAGCCTTAAGGTGTGCTGCCACAAATTTCGGGATCCATCCCACGTTTCAAAATTTTCTTTCTTCAAAAAAACGTCTTCTTCTTTTTTTTTTCTTTTTCTTTTTGACAATTCTTTGATGCTCTCTTAAAGATTACTAATTCCGTTCTCTCTTTGTATAAAAAATTATTTTGGGTCGTGATTTTATATTTCTATGTTTTCTTATTTGGAAAATGTCCATCTGCGATCGCCCCCCTTGCGTGTTGCCATTAATTTACCCTGGAATAGTATGCCATCACATGCATGTTTGGGGCATGTTCGGCTGGGACTGTATTCAAATTTATTTGTGACTGTCAAGGGAATCTGTTTTGGTTTTCAATGTTTTTTTTGCTTCTTCAGCTGTTCTGCTAAGTTATATGGTGGTGGTCAATGTCCATGTCCATGTGTATCTAATCAGTGGCTGCTGCAGGGTGGACTTCAAAACATGTTAGCTCTGATGGAAATGATCTAGGCTGCATGAGTAGCAAGTCTTCAGCAGCTTCAGCACCCCCAACTCCCCGGAGCGAGGGAGAGATCTTGCAGTCATCCAGTTTGAAGAACTTCATTTTCAATGATCTCAAAATGGCCACCAGGAATTTCCGTCCTGACAGTGTGTTGGGCGAAGGTGGTTTTGGTTCAGTTTTTAAGGGCTGGATTGAAGAGCATTCATTTGCTGCTGCTAGGCCTGGAACTGGCATGGTTATTGCTGTAAAAAGGCTTAACCAAGAAGGATTCCAAGGGCACAGGGAGTGGCTGGTGAGTTCATTTTCCTCCTCCTGTCTTTTTCTGACCGATTTAATCTTAATGTTTAGGTGGGTAGCTCGCAAATTTTCATTGTAGTGTAAGGTTCAGTTTCGCTGACAATGCAACAACTGCATAGGTAACTAACTGTCCGTGAAGTCCTTCTAAGATTGTATTGCTTGCCATGGCTTCTGTTCACGTTAATATCTCCAACAGTTTCTATAAAAGAGTAGATCAGGAGGGGAATATCTTTCCATTACTATTTTTATGCATGCTCAATGGCTCTTCTACAAAACTATAAATGTAGGAGTTGGTGACACAATAATTGAGTGGCGGTCTCTTTAATTTTTCAGGCAGAAGTTAACTATTTAGGGCAGCTTTACCATCCTAATCTTGTGAAGCTTGTTGGTTACTGCCTGGAGGATGAACACCGGCTTTTGGTGTACGAGTTCATGCCTCGAGGCAGCTTGGAAAATCATTTGTTCAGGAGTGAGTGGTTGCTGTTCAATTAATTTAGATGTATTTCCCCGAAATGAAATGACTTTAAATGATGAATGCATTGTGATTGAAAAAACTTTCCTTCTGGTTTTATCAGGAGGCGCTAACTTCCAACCACTTCCATGGAACCTTCGCATTAAAGTTGCTCTCGGGGCTGCAAAGGGACTCGCATTTCTTCACAGCGCTCAGATAAAAGTCATATATAGGGATTTCAAAACGTCTAACATCCTCCTTGATTCGGTATGTAATGATTTTGAATCAGTATCTCTTCAACTTACTTCAGCATCCTCCAATGCCTTCTTTTAACAACATTTTCATGAAACATTTGCAGAACTATAATGCAAAACTATCTGATTTTGGGTTGGCCAAAGATGGACCAACTGGTGATAAAAGCCACGTCTCTACTAGGATCATTGGTACCTATGGTTATGCAGCACCAGAGTATCTAGCTACAGGTACGGTTTTTTATGTTTGTCTTGTTGCATCTCTAAACCCAATTTTCTCAATAGTCTCGTGGTCCATGTTAGCTGTAAACATAATCTTTTGGTTAAAACTCCAAGTGACCTGCTACGTTTGTCTTTTTGGTCACTATTTGGTTTCTCCTCATATTACTACTACTCTTCTTCAGGTCATCTAACCTCAAAAAGTGACGTCTATAGCTATGGAGTTGTTCTCCTAGAAATGTTATCCGGGCGTAGAGCACTGGACAAGAACCGGCCAAGTGGAGAACACAGCCTGGTGGAATGGGCCAAGCCCTATCTTGCCAGCAGACGCAAGGTCTTCCGGGTCATGGATTCGCGTCTTGTTGGTCAGTACTCGACTGATGGAGCCCTTAAGGCAGCCAATCTAGCATTCCGCTGCCTATCCAGTGAGCCCAGGTTCAGGCCAAGCATGGATGAGGTTGTAGCGGAACTGGAGCCGCTCCATAGTTCCAAGGAAACGGGTGGCGTTCGTGGAAATTTGAGCAATGGGCCTAGGCAACGTAGGAGAAGCACCGATGATGCTAATGGTAGAAAAGCTGCCGCCACAGCTTATCCTAGGCATTCTGCTTCCCCGCGTCCCAAGTGAACGGAATGGAAAGCTTTAGGGGCAGAGGAAAGCTTCTTTTTCGTTCTTATATCCATCTGAATATAAGAAATAAAAGCCAGTCGTTCATTACTGTACAGTCCCTGTTGAAATCGTAGGCGTATTCTGTAACCAGCCTTCACAGCTCGTGTAGTCCGCCTCTATCACGTAGGATTTAGCTTTTGCCTTTGTTTTGGTTTTTGTTGCGAGGGTGCTCTTGAACGTACGTCCTTTTGGAAGTGACCCCTCCCTCTGCCACATATGTTAGCTTACTGTAATAATATTGCATTTATTGGTCGTCGCTTTTTTGGAGAAAGAAAAGAAGAAATGAGAGAAAATTTTGAGTTGGACTTGAAGGAGAAGGAAATGTATTGAATTTATGACTTCCTCAGTGTATGCAATTATATATTTCATGAAATATTCAAGGAAAAAAAGCATGTTGCCTGGCATTGTAGAAATGAGCATTGGATCTGATGCGCACTTCTCTCCTTAATAGTTAATCCTACAATATGGCATAGCTTATCACCAAGTCCTCCCCAACTCAGGCGTCCAATTCTTCCAATCCAGCCTCCCAATGGATTTGTTCTTCAAACTGATCATCTCTCTAAAATCAAAGACCCTCCTCTTGAGATAGCTGTTCCCCTGTCTGTTGGGCTGAACATCTTCTGCGTTTTCTTTCCTGCCATTCTCATTCTTTGATTCCATTTCGCTAATGATGTCCCGTAGCACCTCAACCACCTCACTCATTTTGGGGCGATTTTTGGGCTGCTTGACTAAACATTTGTTGGCTAACGATGCGAGTTTCTGAGCTGAGCTGATGCAATATTGCCCTTCAAGTTTTGGGTCTACAATGAGTAGGAATTTTTTTGGGTCCGAAGCATAAGGTCTCACCCATTCCAACAGCTTCTGCTCGTTCCGGGGTAGGTTTCTCTCCACTGCCCGCCTTCCAGTTATTAGCTCGTAAAGAACCACCCCAAAGCTCCAAACATCACTTTTAGTAGTTAGCCTGCCACTGTGAACATACTCTGGAGCAGCATAACCAACTGTACCTACAACCTGAATTCAAAGAGAAAATTAGCGCCAGTAAACAAGACAAGGCTAGAGTAGAGATTCAGACGTCATTATTATTCAGGCATGAAGGGTATATGAAAAGAATATTTTATGATTCTATTCAAATCATGCACAAGTAATTGAACTTACAGAGGTTGAAACATGGCTAAGCCCTTCACTTGGTCCTTGCCTCGCCAGTCCAAAATCTGAGAGCTTTGCATTAAAGTTCTCATCTAGAAGAACGTTTGAAGCTTTAAAATCTCGAAATATTAGCTGCAAGGCAACAAGCATAAAGCTAATCAAAACTACCCGATAGAAAATGCCATACCCATATATCCAAACTGCAGTGTCTGGCTGACTGCAGTCCAAGAAATGAGCAAATATTAGTGGTCCTCCCCACGCATCTTTTTGGCTGTGAGGGATTTTATTATTATTTCACATCACAAACCAGTCATCGGCCAATGGAATGGAAAGCCCCAGCAGGACCACTTAAGCTTTTCTCCTGACCCAAAAAATAAAAAATAAAAAATCCCCACGATACAATTGTTCATTGAGAAATAAATAAGAGTAAAATTAAAAAACCACTCTAAAAATAAAAAATTAAAAAAACAGTCAAATGGGTTTTTTGAACGCCGAGTATCTATTAGGCAAGTACAAAACCCTGATCGACTCATCAAAAAGACAAAAGAAGTACTAAATTATTAGCCAGAAGCTTGTGGAAGTACCCGTGGTTCAACCTTAATTTGATGTTCCCACTACCGTTCTAGATGGATGAGATGGAAACTTGCGAGGTTGAATTGAATCGTGCAAATTAGAATAAAAATACCTGAAAATCCATTTCTTCATGAAGATATGCTAAACCACGAGCAGCGTCCTGAGCAACTCGTAATCTCAACATCCACGAAAGAGGGGACGGTAGGCGTGCCAATAAATGATCCTCCAAGCTCTGATTGTGCATAAGCTCATAGACCAGAAGCCGCTGCATCCCTCTTTCATCATCATCGGCACAATATCCCACTAATTTGACAAGATTTGGGTGCTTGACTACTCCTAAAAAGTTTACTTCATTAATCCACTCCTTGTGTCCCTGAGTAGTAGAATGGCAGGTAGTAAGCCCCCATCAGTCAATGGCTGAACAATAACATTCCAAGACCCCAAACACACATAGAAAGTTATGCACTCAATAAATCTAATACATAAAGCTATTGCTCAAGTGAGTCTCAATGATCAGCCCTTACGAAGTATGCCCCCAAAATCCTAAAACTGTGTTCTGTTTGGTATCAGCAGTGAATTGTGCGGCAGTACGGCAAAAACCATTTGAAAGGTTCTATTCCAATGTAGTGTTTTGAGGGGAAAAAAAATGGAACAATGAGAACACATTCATTGCTGTTTAAATAGAACCAACGATCCAAAACTGCACAATTGAGTAGAACCACAATTCTATTGATCTGGGTTGTGAAGTGTGCGAGCGACGATACTGTAATTCAAAATAGCACACTAACTAGAAATGGATTGGATGGATGGTTGTACAATATGAAGTGTGTTTTGGGTTTTAATAAATGAATAAATAACAAACAATTAGAACACACACAATTCCCAACAGGAAAATAAAATAAAATAAAATAATGGGGAAGGGAAGGAAAGGGAAGGGAAGGAGGGGATGATGCCTGGAACCCATTACGATTCAGCTGTTTAACAGCCACATCCATGGTGGAATGCGAATCAGGGTGGGCGGCAGAGACGACACCCCTGTAGACGCATCCGAAACCTCCTTCTCCAATGATGAGGGAACGGCTAAACCCACTGGTGGCCACTTTGAGCTCCCCGAAGGAGAAGACTCGGAGGTCATGGAGTCGGCGGTGAGTGAGGAAGTCGCGAAACGCGACGGACCCGGAGGAGGAGGAGCAGTCCCGCCCCCTGGAATCGGACTCCAACTCGCACCGCCTAATGTCGGCGACGCTGAAGGACCGCACCCAGGACACCTTGGAAGCCCTCGAAACGGCACCGTCTTCTTCTCCCTGTTCTTCATCGCCGTTGGAGAAACGGAAACACTTCATTCTGAATTCGTTCTTGCCTGGTCTCATCACGCCGCAAGTTTCGTCAATATATGATCAAAGCGACAGGCTATTATTAACAATTCCGAAAAAACAAAACACACACACACACACACACACACCGACAAACAAAAACAGTAATTGATGGAGTCGCTACATGGGCCCAGCGTGCCAATCGTCAGCCGCTGTCAATCACGGCCGACATGAACCGAAGAGGAAATTAGTAGCCCCGGCACCGGCACCGGCACGCCGATGATGCATGATCGTTCGACTACCTCGGCTCAAACTTGTTGGAAACCTCTGCTCTGTGACTGTGACCAACCGATGGTATCAGAGCTGCCCGGTCGGGATCGAGCGTGGTCCCAACATGGGAGCTGGTGGGTCAACGTCAACCAAAAAGAGACTTGTGCCATCGCGTTCACACATTTAAACTTGAAATGCGCCGCCGATCCGACTGAGTCAAGGAAATATTTGATCACAACTCGAGCCCTTCTTCCAGTTCCAGTGAATCCGAACGAACCCAGTGTACGTGTGTTTCAAGCGCTAAGTTTACTTAAACAAGTAATTACATGGGATGAAAACCTAGCCCCGTTACTTAAATAAGCAAGCTCAACTTGGCTGAGATTACTGATTGGATAGGTTATATTATTCATTATAGATATATATTTAATGTGTATATAATTAATTAATAATTTATAATTATATTTATGATAGTATATGTAAAATGATTATAAATTATTATTGCATATTATTATGTTTTTTTATTCCTGATTTGTTTTGTATTTGGATTGGATAAATTGTATGATCCTTATAAATTAAAATTGGATAAAATTAATTGTATGTTTCTCGTAAATTAATTTTGGATGTAAGGTTATATTTGTGTTTTAGAGCAACTCTAACACCATATGTATTATTTACATGTAAACATTAAAAGTTAAATTTTTTGTCCTAACAGACTCTTCGAGTATATAAAATTTAAAATTAAAAATAATATATTTTTATTTTTATTTTTTTATTCGAAAAGAGCTATCACATTTTAAAGTAAAAATAAAAAATACTTCAATCAAATATATCCTAAAATTTTAATATAAAATAAAAGTTCAAAATGTGTGTAACTCATTTACATTGAAGACTTGCGGATGAAAAACGTCCCAATAAATTATTAAATTTTATTTATTTTTAATAAACAATATTTAAACATTTGAAGTCCAGTAAATAAAAAAAATACATCCAATATCTTTTTAACTAAATTCAACTCAAGTTCAAAGTCGATACAAATTCAGCCTACGCTCGACTCAATACTATACAAGTTCGACTCAACTCACCTCATTTACGAGTATATACCTCTAAATCAATAATATAATCGATATCTCGATAACTGTTGGATTAAGCTAGAACTTAATATTGTATAAGTTCCTGTTAGTTATACAGTACACAATCGACTCAAATTTAGCTAAGCCCGCTCGTACCAGAATTTCTGATCATACCATATTAGGGAGGCCGTTACAATGGTATAAGCCAGAGGATTTCAAGATGTAAAACAACGATTCTTTCCAGCCTGAGATCAATAAACAACCACGACACGAAAACATATGTAACGTCAACCCATGAGTTTTTCGTAATGAGCCAGTAGTAACATTACAAACGCAGGTTTAGTACCCTATCAAATTAAATCTCCCCAATGCCTTTACCAACTTTGACATGTGAAAACTGGTCACCTTTTCCTACGAGGCAATTCCAACGCGCTTTAAAATGTAAGCTTCTCCATCCTTCAATGAAGCTTTCCTGCCCTCTTTGTAGTCCCAAACAGGTCACCTTTTCCTGAGAGAAATCCTCCACTGCTTTAACAGGTACGCTACTCCCTCCTTTAAGGAAGCTTTCCTTCCCTCTTTGTAGTTCCACAGCTCAGGCAATGGTTGCCGAGCTCTTGGGTTATACTCGTTTAGCTCAGCCAGGGCAGTTGTTACGGCCTCATAGACTTCATCACTAAACTCTTTCTTAATATTTATCAGCTTCTCATCATCTTCATTAATTACTACCTGAACAGCCAGCCACACAGCATAAGAAAGAAGCAAGAAAACAAAACAGACAAATAGAAGATATGCAAAATTTTGGGGAGGAACTTAAGGAAGCATAATGGGCATGCAATGAAAATTCTCCAAGAAAAAAAAAAAAAAAAAAAAAAAAAACATGTTGTAACAAAATGATGCTTGTCAATTATATGTATACCACTCACCTATAGTGGAGGTTTTACTTTCAAAACTTGAGAGTACCATAGAATAGGATGAGAGTTTTGGGTAGAGTAGGGAGTAAGTTGCATTAAATAAATAAATAAAATAAAATAAATAAGAATTATATGTATACTACATAGGAATTATACTTAGGTTACTCTAAATTTCTCAGAGCTTATTTCAAACAATCATTACATTCACATTGCCATGCAAATCACTAACATTAACATTACAACAACATTAACATTAAGAAGAAGCATTACCTTTCATCATTCATTAACATTAAGAAATGTGTACCTTATCAACTCCTTTGGATTCTATTATCCTAAAAGGATGCCAATGCGAATCTCCTAGGCAATCATTCCATAATGACCACAACTCATTTCCTCTCTCCTCAACTTCTTCATTAGGATATTTCATCTCCATCGCAGTGAGAAAAGGTTTTTTTTTCAGTTCCCCCATCACCTTGATGCCAATATGAGCAAGAACTGAAGAGCCTTTGAAACCCTATGAGAAAGAAGTTTAGAATTGCCACGAATTTTAGGCGGTAAACTAGAAGGCCAGAATACATGCAAAACACCTCACATGAAACCCTATCAAACATTCTCCATTCATATTATGCAAGGATGTTTCGACAATCAATGGGCGGCTCACAAATAGTTTGCCTTTCAGTTCAATAAACATTGATCATATTTCATTTACTGCAGAAAATGGTACATAAAATCAGCTTAACAGGCATTAAAAACAGATGTTTCTCAGTACTGGATTCAGTAAATAATGCAAGTAAAAAGAAAGTAGCAAGTTTTTACCAATTTTACCCAACATTTTTTGCCACTTGAACCATTCAAAGATTCAAAATATGAAGGGAAGATAAAACAGAAAACAAAATAATAACTTACGTTTATTAATTCTTTACGAGCTTCCTGCAACTCCTCATTGCTTTTCCGTTCCTTAACAATAAGAGTTTGACTTAATTCTTCCATGTCCTCAAATTCCTCTAACTTTTCCTTAAGATCATTCTCGACTTCAGCCATCTTTTTCTTTAATTCTAAATCCCCATCTTCACTCATGTGTTTCATCACTTGTAAGTTCCCTTTCATGCTCTCAATCTCAAGGGCCAGAGCTAGCTTATCCTCGAGTTTCTGTTCTAGTTTAATGATCTTTTTACGGAGTTCCTCCTTGTGTGCCTGTCATTAAACAAAAGCATAAAAATCATAACATTCTAGATAGCAATATATTATGTTGACATTCTTATAGAAATTTTAGGCAAAGAAACAGGACATATACCTTATGAACTTCAGCTAACCTCAATAAATTCTCATCAGCTTTTCTCTGCTCCGACATAGCCATTTCATTCTGACCAGAAGAATTAAATAAATGAACAAAATTGACATTATAAACTAATGTTTCTGAAGAAATCTTAAATATAAAAAGCTAAAAATACAATTGCTACAGGGTATCATTGTCTAAAAGAACAGCCATGCAGCTACTAAATTTTGATGCTAGTGAATTGCAATCACGATGAAACAAGCTGGTGATCTCAAGGATTAACCATTTGGTTAATACATTTTTTGTCTCATCGATCAAAATAATATCATCAGCGAACATATACCACAGTATATCCTCACGATTTTTCTTTGTCATCTCATCTATTACTATTGTAAAGTAAAAAAAAAACTCAAAGTTAATTCTTGAGGTACCCCAATGGTAATTAGAAATTTATTAGTTAATCCACCACAAGTCTTAACGTTAGTTATAACTCTCACATACAGATTATTTACTAAATTCACATATTTAATAGGAACTTTCTTCTTCTTCAAAGTCCACCAGAGCATATCTGTAGGTACTCTGTCATATGCTTTATCCAAATCTATGAAAATCATGTATAAATCTTTTTTGTCACTTTAAACCTCTCAATAAGTCTTCTGAATATATGGATCGCTTCCATTGTTCTTCCAGGTATAAAACCAAATTGATTTTTCATGATTTTAGCATGCTCTCAATTGAAACCATACATGACATATACACAGGAGCACTATCAATGCATTATGTTGCTACACCTTATTGCACATGCAATGATTACATGCACAGTTGCACTGGCCCGAAATCACAAGTGTTATCAGAGAGTGTAATCCTCATTTGGTAAAAAGTCATGACAAAAAAGGCTGTGCAATTTGTTCTCCAATGATCTCTTCAAAGAACACAATCTCGGGTGCCCTTGACTTGAATTTTAGTTGGGGCCAACAATATAAAAAAGGTTGTTTCTTCATCACATTATAGAAGGTCGTAAAATTAGAACAAGACACCCAGACTTTTTCATATTCTTTGCTTCAGGATCTTATTCAATCTCGTGAACATACTATTTTCCCAGTGAAGTTCATTCCACCAAATCTGGGGAATTTTTGCTAACTTTTGCAGTCATTAACATTTAGCCAAAAAAAAAAACTCATCAACATAAATGGAAGGAGATTATTAGGAAAAAAGAATTTTGAAAATTTCGGGAACAGAAATAATCTGCTATAAACCTATAATACATCCAAAGTGTACACACACACGCGTCAATAAAGATGTACGACAAACAAATATACATGATGACAGGAAGTACCAATTTCTTTTCATTGTAAAGTTTCCTCCATTCGCTTTCATTTAGTGCTTCCCGTTTATCCAAATCTTGCTCCCGCTGAAGAAGCTCCTTTTTCCGAGCTTCCAAATCTGATTCAACATTTTCATGCTCACCAAGAATTTTTTGAAGGTGATCACGGGCATTCTGCTGCATCTTACTCAACTCTAATGCACATAAAATAACAAAATAAGATAACATAAATATGATGATGAAAACAAAGATAGTGCAAAATAAAATTAATCAGAAATTGAAGAACATCAGATTCAAAATATGAAAATCCAAAAATTTCTAGTTTTTCATGAAAATAGTATAAGTGTACATACTTTCATTGAAGGATTGATGCATCTCAGAATTTCGCTTCATCACATTCGACAAGTATGTCTCTGTATTGCTAACTTTTTTCTGCAAATCTTGAAATTTCATATTTTTCACCTCAATTACTTTTGTCAAGCTTGAGAGAAGTTCTGTTTTTTTCCTCTTATCCTCAGCTTGGATGTCTGAGATACTCTTTAAATCTCCATGCTTACGAAGATGATTGGCAACAAGACCTCTTGCATTGTAATCTTCCTTTCGCGCAACCCATGCATACAGCCCTTTGTCTTTTTTTTTATACCAATCCTTTTTTCCATGACAATCCACTTCAAAGCTCTTCTCAAACATCATTGCATTTTTGAAGCCATCCCAGTCTTTCTGAAAATCAACTATTGAATAACCAGAGTGGCCCTGATGACTCCAGAGAGGCTGAACTTTTACAGGGTTAAACCCACGTTCCATCAGATCATTCTTTAATTTTGAACCACTCTCACCAACAAATTTTCCATTCTTCAATTCAGTAGGAATATTGGCAATAACACCCATCCATGGCCATACAAACTGCTCATCCATATTTTTCACAACATGACCTTCAGTTTTTTCTGAAGAATGGAATGCTTTGCCACTTTTAACAGCAAAATTTTCAATCCTTGCAGTGGAACATGGCGCATGCTTCGTGTCAATACCTCTCTCTACATTCATGGAAACAGAAGCCTCCATCATTTTAGGATAGGGTGATGCATCCTTTGTTCCAAGATCTTTCTTAAGTTTCTTTGCAGCAGGAACAGATTCCACCCTCCTAGAACATCTTGGACCCTCCTTCATTTCAAGACATCTATCCATGTACCTTAACAAACCCAAATGCTTAGCTTTCTCAATGAAAGGTCCCCTTTGAGACTGCCTATCAAAACAGGCAGCATGGTGGAGCAGCTCCCTATACGTGTAGTCCTGCCTTTTCTTCTCTGGGCAGAAGGGACATCTAAATAAATCTTTAGTAATTTTAACATCGTACTTGCCCAATTTTAACCTGTCGTAGTAAACATACTTATATTCCTCAACCTCAGATTCATCAATGTCCATATTTTCGGAAGACTGGGTCTCTTTTTTTTTTCAGAAAAATCTACAAATGGAACAAAAAAAAAGTAGTGAAACTTCAAACCAAAAGCCTGAAAAAATTTAACGCAAAAGGCGCAAAGATACATCTCCTTTTCAACAAGAAACTAACAAGAAAAAGAAGAACATTAGCAAAACATTGAGAGTGGATTTGGATTTAGCATGGGATAAAGGGGAATATATAATACATGGTATTACTAGTATGTTATTAATGATACCACCTTTTAGCTTGAAAATTGAAATTATTAATACCTTACTAATTTACTATACACATTATTAATACCACAACTCAAACAACATATTAATTTTAATCAATGGTACTATGAATGCTAAGTCATGAGTTATGCTTAACCCAAACGCACTCGGAGAGTCTAAAGCTGAATCTCTGTTAAATCAACCAAACACGAATCAATAAAACAGATATGGGCAGACCAAACTCTCAGCTGCATGACTGTATAAGGTTTAGATTTTAAAAAAAAAAACTGATTAAAAATACCCGGGAAGGAGGAAAAACATTACAACAACGGACAAGTGAAACAGGATCAAACTATGACTGAGAGGATGCTTGGCTTACCTTTTTTTTAAATATTGTTTTTTAAATGCCCAAAATAAGAAGCTTTTTTTTTTTTTTGCTTAAATTTTGCTGTCGAAAACTATGCTACGATGTACAGTATAACATTGAACATTTCTCGGAGAGAAGTAAAGAAAATAGATAAATAAAATGATAACACGCATCGTGAAGAATCTTGAATATTTCTGCTTTGCTTTACATGCGAACAGATTAATAGGGCTTTAAAATAGCAACCCTAAGTTGATGACATTGCTACGAACGATCATTGATAACATTTAGGGTTTATTATATCAGGAAATGAACATGGGGAGTGATATATATATATATATATATATATATATATATGAGAGAGAGAGAGAGAGAGAGAGAGAGAGAGAAGGGGGCAGTACCGCGCGGAACACAAAACGCCGCCGCAGACGGAGGAAGGACGAGAACGATGCAACGCAGCCGCCAGTGGACGAGGAGAGCGAGTGCGTGTCGATTCCTTTTTTATTCTTTATTTTTTAAAATAGTAATGATTGTGCAGGTAAACCGCGCGCCAATTTTGAATTTGTTTTTTAAAATTTTTTTATTCATGGTTGCTGCACCTTCAAATTTGACAATAATAATAATAATAATAATAATAATAAAGACAAAAAAATGTTTTGTATTTTTTAAACATTCGAGACTTGTCCTTTTGTGTGTCCTTGCTGAACTGATTTTTAATCTCATTTCATCTTTTCTCAAAAAATAATAATAATAATACACGCACACAACAATAACTAGGAGCTCATATTACAAGGGCTTTTTTACTTTATGGCAATTGGAATAATTATAGTTTATGAAGAAAATTCTCTATGCAATAGAAGGTGTAAAAGGTATAATAGATAAGATATTTTCAGATGTTCCTTAGAGAAAAAAGTAAATGGTATTGAGATTGAGGTCATTAAGGTAAGCATAAATATTTACCAAAACTGTTTTTAAAATTATCAATTCTCCACTGTTTTATTTTATTATTTTTAAATTATAAATTTTATGTTTAGACATTATTAACGAATTCTAACAAATGTTGAAATTTTGAATTATCAATATAATTTTATTTTAAAAGCATGCAAGTTTGCTCAAATCTTAAACATATAGGACTTATTATCAATGAGTCCAATCTCTTGTAGATTATGATGATGATGAAGAAGAAGAAACTCATGTTTCAATAGAGAGAGACTATTATAATACATTGCATAGGCTTAAAGCCTAATAAGATTGTCTCAAATTCAAATTAGGCTCAAACGTATCAAAAGTTACAGGAGCATAACTCTCTTAAAATTGTCCTTATAGTTATTTAAAACTCACTTTATTTTGTGGTTAAGCATCAACGGCCTCACAAGGCTAGCTAAAAGTATAATTTGATGAAATTAAAGTTAACATGAGAGAGCTAGTATAGTATGTAACATTTAAAATTTTTTATAGTTTTTTATGTTTTGTACTACTCATAATATGAGCTAACTTAGTTAACGTTATTATGTAATATTTATAATTATATATGTCTCATGACTATAAAAATAAAAAGTATTAACATATATATGTATACGTAGAACAAGATTATATTAGATAGTTTTAATATTATAAAGCTCTAATTCAATCAATATAAAGAAAACGTATTTCTCATATTATTTCTGCATGTGTTTGCTATTATTGTGTGTAAGATCGTAGGTAAACGACCCAAACGGTAAATGACTAAATAGCGATTTGAGATGAAGATAAATGACTGGTGAGTTGAATTCTCGCCCCCAAAAAATCATGTATTGTTTGCTCCAAGCCCGAATATAAAACCGCTTCATACCCGAATATAAATTGAAATAAAACCGCTCCATACCCGAATATAATAAATTCTCTGTCCCCACACTCCCCACCCCACGTCACACAACCTCACACCTACGCTCCTCCACCCTTTCCTTCTCTCTCTCCCTCTCAAAAGTGGAAACTTCCCTCCGCCATGGACGTCCCCGGAACCGCTCTCTTCCGCCACCGTAGCACCCCATCCGCCGACCGCCTCCTCGGACTATCCTACGACAGCGCTACCACCATCAACTCGTCCGACGCCGTCGACCTCAACGAGGACGACGTTCTCTGGTCGGCTTCTTCCTTTGCACCACCTCCTCCTCCTCCTCCGCCGCCGCCTAACCACCACCAACCGAGCCCTCCCTCCACCTCCGCTCACCGGAGCTTCGGAATCCTCGCCGCATTGCCGGAGGACGACTCCAACCGCCCCCTCCGCCCTCACCCGATCTTCCACCACAAGCCCTCCATCTCCCCCTCCTCCACCTCCTCGTCCTCGTCCTCATCTCGCATGATACCGTCCATCCCGCGGCACCCGCCGGATACTCATGCCCCGGGTTCGGCCAAGTTTCATCAGTCGGCGCCGGTGAAGGTCCCGATGATGATGTCCGCGAGGCTGAAGCAGAAGGCCCGGGAGTTCGATGATGTCGGCCACGATGACGAGGATGGGGATGGCGAGATGTTGCCGCCGCACGAGATGGTGGCCAGAAGCGCCGTGCGGTCGCCGAGGCTGGCGTGTTCGGTGCTTGAAGGCGTGGGAAGGACATTGAAGGGGAGGGATCTGCGTCAGGTTCGGAATGCCGTGTGGCGGAAGACAGGTTTTCTCGATCAAGGAATTTGATTGTTGTTTTCTATTTTTTTTGTGGGAATCGTTGAGTAATATTCAATTATAGACTTTCAATTTAGAATTAAGTTATGGCATTGGCTTATTCTGAAGATTGGTATAGAATTATCTAAGTGCCTCTTCTTATGTCGTATAACAGTACAATAAGTTGAGATGCACTTTGTGGGGGGACTTACTCTTACCATCTAACACTCAATGTCACTTGAAGAGTAAGAATTAAAAGTACATTTTAATAAGGTTTTTTTGGTTGAAATTTTATATTTAGCCGTGCTCAAAATAATTTAAGGGTATGTCGGTAGAGAATTAGAGATAATTTTCTGGACACATTTGTAGGATGCTCCAATTTAATTTGTGAATGAGAAAATGCCCTCATAGCAATGTCAAGTCGATGAGTGATGGCATTCATGGTAAAAGCTTGGCTCTATTCGTTCATGGCTAGCGGTAACCTTTACCCGGTGTGAAGCATAGGGCCTTCACCACTTGAGCTGGATGCGGGGGAGCTCACACCTGCAGTTCTTGGGGCGGGGGACTAGTAGGACCAGTCTCATCCCAATAACATACTTTTGGGAACACAGCTTATCATAAATTCATAAATCATAATGCAGGTGAGATTAGGCAATCGATCAGCATGCCAAAGTTAGCAGTTTGACAAAAAAGAGTTGGGTCAGTAGCTTTGATTGTTGGTTATTATAAACTCTAAAGATTGACATGATATCCCATTAAAGACCTCTATAAACCCTTGTTCAAATATCTGTCCCAGGAATGGATGTGCAATATTTCTGCTTTTCATGGGCTTACACGTACGGTCTAGTATTCTCTCTGTCACATGAACAAATTCAAGGGTATATTTTGGCATTTCTACTAAATTTTTAATAAAGTCATATGAATGGCAAGTTGACCACTGCATATTATTATGCAAGTCAGATAAGAAGACTTCATTGCATCAAGTCAGCACTTTGACATGTAAGAGTTGGATACGATATATAGGATAGCTATCGGGTACCCCTCACTTAAATAGATAAGGTTCTTTGAAATTGGCACTGAAGTGATTCTGTTATAAGAAAATGTCCTTTACCGTTACCGATTCATTTGATTAATTGTGTGACTTCTTTTTCTCTATTTTTTCGTCTTAGAACATGAAGTTGTGGTAACATCCATCTCGACTACGAGCTTGTACTAATAAGTAATAACAAAGCAGAATGTGACATTGTTAAACTTTTCAACAAATGAACAAGTGTTTGTTCGGGACATTAGAGTTGAGACCATGTGTTGTTCTTAATACTTTTAATATTACAATAAATGATTTTATAAATGATTGTTCCTTTTGAGCTGGTTGTTATAATTTTACTCATTACTTGTTTGCGATCTTTCTCTAATAAAATTTATCTTATTTATAAAAAAAATATTACACTGAATGATGAGGAAATTAAGTATGTGTTCTGCAGATATTATATGATGACAGTATTTAGGTTTGTGGTTTTACTTAAGAAATGACACTGGTCAGCCTCAGAGAACAATGAACTTTAGACATACACAGAATTTATTAATAAAGGACGCAAGAACTGTAGAGAAGGAAGACAATATTCCAAATTCTTAGTTACTCAGTGGCATTGCTATTCTTAAAATTTAATGCATAACACAATTGTATATAAACACTCACATGATAATATTTCTTCAGTTTATGCTTGCCATATTCAATGCATGCATATTTGCAAATTAGTGGCTTTATAAATATTGTGGAACCTAAAACTCGATGCTCTACGTTCTTAGTCTATCTTACTCTCATTACCAACGCTCGCCTAAATTATGATCAATTGGAAAGCAAACTATTTTTTTCTAAAACTTTATTCCATTAAAATTTGCCCAATAATAATGTTGACTGCCCAATTATAACTTTTTAAATGCCTTAGAATCATATTGGATCCCTTCTAAATTATCGTCACATCCAGGTCTAAAGACTGTAGTGTGATGTCTTCATACATTTAAAAAGTTTTTCACATGTTTCAATGTAGCTCCATGCTTTTCTCCTAGTAGACTACTATTGGTTAGCTTCCTTGCAATTTTATATGCTGATGTGGTTATGCATTTGATGGTTTCCTGATATCTTTATAGATTAATGGAAAAAATATAGAATGCAGCTACGAGCAATACAATGGGGGAAACCGGGAAAGTACAGTTCTTGATTTTTATTCAACTTCGTAAACATTATTTTCTCAGTGAAGATTTAGATGACTAAACATGTTAGTAAATGCCTGGCCCCACTCTACAGGTTTTCTGTAATGCTTTTTTTCAAATATTATTAAAACTGAGAATATCTAACAGACCGACCCCGAGTAGATGACAATAATCATCAATGCACCATAAATAACATTACGTATACTCAACTTTTCACCTTTCAGGAGGAAAAAAAATCATCTCGCCAGTTTCTATTCAATTCAAGCAAAAACTAAAGGCACTCAAGTTGTATTGGTTGAAGTTTCTGTGGACAAAAATTGACTCTAGTTATTGATTCTTTTATGATTGATGCAATACAATTGTATAATGTGTTGTCTCCCTTGTGCACTTCTTGTGTGCTTGGTGTTCTTAATAAATTATTACTTATAAATATATATATATATATATATAATGTGTTGTGAGTTCACCATGGGAAATCTCTGAATAGTTCTAAACTATTGTATGCAGTAATCATAAAAATTTAGACCCCAGCGTGTCAAGCAAATATAATCCTCTGCCTATGACAATAATAGTATGGAGTAAATAAATGTCTTGTTTACACTTTACACGGTAATACCATTACAATCTCAGATGACAATGTATAGCTCAAAGCTAGTTTTCCTGCTCCATATTTTTGGATTGCATCAATGTTGTTGGCCACACCACTTGTGGCTGGATTTGAACTGTATGAGGCTATAAACATCCATAATATAAGCCAATTGGGTATTTTGCAAGTTACTGATGTATGGAATTGTCACAGCTTTCATCTACACTTAGGGTTTTATTACCTTTAAGAACCTACAAATCTTTTTGTGTCAGAATATTCTAAATTTTAAGCTCATGTCATGTCTTATTAGCAACATAAATTTAGCTCAAATTTCATTTATTGACAATGGTCTTGATAACAATTTCTTGTGCAATGTTAGAAATTGCTGGCTGCCTTGCCAATCCGTTGAACCAATTATTAGTCTACCACTGAAAAATAAGATATTAATTAGATTCCAGTGGGTTTTATGATGCACATAAGGACATGGGATTAAGATTATGAAAATTACACAAATCACCTGGCTGGCAATTGGTTGCAGGGTTTCTTTTTGGGCTTTACTACTTTGTTATTGATTTATTAACCGTTGCATGCCAAACGGGAGGTGGAACGTGCTGTTGATTCGAAAACGTATAAATTGAACATACAAAGTGGATTGTATTGCTGTCTGGTGGCTTCTTTTATGATAAAACCTTATTAGCACAGTACGAAAGAGAAAATAAACAGGAAAAAGAGGGCCCGAGGTGCTAGAAAAAATGGGGCGTGGGCTAAAAGAGTTTAAGAAACTATTTTTGGAAAATAAAAAGGGAACATATGTCTATTTGGTTGCTGCGTTTGGTTACCGATCTCTTGATCTCTGATAGTCACTTCTTGGTTCTCATGTTGATTCCCCATAAGACAGTTGTTCGTCAAAAGGTGCGTAACTGGGTATTAAAGGAACTAAGAAGCAACAACTACATTTAGAGTGGTACATGGTTACCAATTTCATGATAAACACTGGAAGACTATCATCTGGAAAGGGCAATTATTAGGTCACCGGGTTAAGTTTAGGATTGTGTTAGGACTATACATCAACTGATCAAGCCTAGAAAGTGCTTCCTTTGCAGAATTCAGATAGTTACTAGATAGTTAACGTTAATCACTGCTCCTTTCCGGTTCTTTGTCTGTTTGTGACATAATATTTTGTAGGAAGATTGCATTGGATAGTAACAGGAGCCCAAATGAGTCTTTACTTTTTGTTCACCGTCATTGTAGGCGGGGAAGTTGATTTTGGGAGTGGAAATGCTGGTGTTAATGCTAAGAATCAAGCAAGGCATCGGGGGCTCCATTATCTTCTTCACATTTTTTTTCTTCTTCCCACTTCTTAGATGTTTGGTATTCTATTTGAGAAGGTTGAGCTATAGATACTATTTATTCTAAATAATTCAAATTCAATACCATGTATACTCACTAACAACACATATCCTGTTTCCTAGCCTGGAGAGCATTACAAAAAGGCATGCTATATATTGCGGTTTACATTTTCCCTATCAAAGCATTAAAAAAGCCAATTAGAATCCACCCATTTGTATGTTGATGTTCCAGTTTTAGAGGTGATATTATGGAACTTTTGAGATTTGAAATGACAGTTATCAAAGTCTATTCTTGCTAGGCAGCTGGGGAGGTCAGAAGCAGGTCCAGAGAGGCTATAATTTTAAGACTTATGGAAGACATTTTTAAGACTTATGGAAGACATTCCTGTAGACCTTAACTTAGCAGAAATGTTAAAGCTTAGGACGCTACTTCCACCTGTAGCCATATGGACATGGTCTGATGACAAGTTCCCAGGGGGGCAAATGAGCTTAACTATTTGCACCTGAGTAGTGGTCCTTAAGCAACCTTGGTGATCTAGCGAATTTAGACCCCGTAAGTAAAAGCTCTTGAGCTATAGCTTGCGAATATACCTGACATGATAAAATCAATTCACACCCACACGTGGAACCTGAATTGTTTGGGTAATGCGTGGCCAAAGTGACACTCATGAAGGTTGATTTTATTTATGTATCTATTTATTTTTGCGTAGGCAATTTTACGGGCTACTTAGCTTGTAAATAGTTTAACTTAGGTACATTCAACCCAATGTGAGAACACTCTCTCTCTAAACAAATAATCGGAGAAAATTAAATGCTAAAAAATATTCATTTTTTTAATGAAAAAGTGTACTTTTTGTTTTTTTTTATAAAAATATACATTATAATATACTATTAAAATAAAATTTATAGTGTTTTTATTTAATAATAAAGTTTTTATAATTTAATATAAAATAAAAGTGAAAGTTATAAAAAAGTGAAGAGTATTTTCTAATGCATTGAAAAATAATATATAAATTTTATAGATAAAATTAAATATAAATTTTTTATTATTGGAATGATTTTATGTTTTTTTTAAATTATAAATAAAGATAAATAGACTTTTAGAGAAAATTTATTACTAATGTTTTTATGTATTATCATTTTATTTAATATTTATTAATAATAAACATTTAGTACATGTAAAAAAAATCATATATTTTAAGAAATAAATGTATTATTTTAAAGAGTGAGGACATGTTTATTTAGCTTGTTTTTTGTTTTCGTTTATATATTTTTTTTGAGTATTGAAAATTAAAAATAATAAAATATTATTTTTACTTTTTATGTCTTAAAGAATAAAAAAGTCTTTTGTTGTTTTTACATTTTCAAATATTTTAAAAATAAACACATAAAACATGTAAAATAAATACATCGTAAATATATGAGCATCCAAATATGTTTATACCGAGTCTGGTGAGATGTGCATAGTAAACCATTTACAATGGTATTAGAAATGATAAAACTCAGTAATGATTAACTAGTAATATTGTATTTTTTGGTAAACGTAGAGATTAAGTAACACAACGGTTAAAAAAATATTATACTCTCTATTTGAAAAATATATAACTATGTATTTTTATTTCCTATCTCATATACTCCACGGAGCCTTTATGATATCCGCAAATAGGACTAGCGCAGATTCACTTGAATGCCCGACTCGTTTTTAATCGGGATGATTCGCTTAATTTTTTTTTTTATTCTCTTACGTAACTGTGAAAAACCTTCCATTTGAAACCATATCCTATCCGGTACATAAGGAAAAAAAAACAAACAAACAATTGAGCCCTCTAGTGAGTAAGCAAACACATATATGGAAGGATTAACAAGGTCAAGCTTATATATATATATAAGCTTATGGGAACCAAATTTCTCAAATAAGGTCAAGAAGCTTCATCATATATATATATATATGTGGATGTAAGTATAGAACAGATTAACTTTTTCGCTATCATTAATGATTTGCAATGACTCGATTCACATCTGACTAATAAATGTTTTTATGTGTATCATCGCAACGACGTACGTCATGCTTTTTCTTTGGAATAAGGTTGTTAATTATATTGTGGGTGAGAAGAGAAGTGAGCCATTTTCAACTAAATTGCAGATTTCTCGCATCCATTGGAGATTTCGTTGTCTCCCACAACGAAAGACGAGAGAGACCCGCCGTATCCAACAAGATCATGAATAAGGCCCCACACCGATCCCACGTCGCCTCCATATATCGTACTTGTTTCATGGGCCCACGTAGCCAGCCTTTTTTTTTTTTTTTTAAAGGGTAATTCGTGCACATTAATTGGATCTAGATGAAATTTTTAAAAAAAAAAAAAGAAAGAAAAAAAGAATGAACATAATTATTATGAGGTGCCTAATTAATTACCTGCGCATTCCCCAATCCCCATCTTGGAACCCAATTTGGTGGGCATGTGGTGTGGGTGGAGGAAACTGGAAAGAGTCTACACCCGCGCCACAGTGGCAAGGGACGGAGAAATAATTAAGCGGGCGGGCGTACGTCAGACCAGTTCAACGCACAGATGCGACAACATATGAGTTCCTGTTCCTCCCACGACCGCGTGGAGGTTGTTTCCACGCTCGATCGGATCTTCACTCGGCTCGGCAAGACCCCTCTCTCCCCTTAATTAATTAATCGTCCTCTCCCTCGTGAGTCATGTCTCTCGCGCCTCTATAAATATGCTCGCGCGCGCGGTGCGTGTGATAAACCCCCACCGTACGTAGACATTTATACCCGCACAGAGAAGATCGATCGATCGAGAGCATATACAAAACCTTTACAACACAAACACAAATACACAAATACACAATATATAATATGCAAGTGCAAGGAGAAGAACTTCTCCCACCTGGCTTTCGCTTCTTCCCAACAGAAGAAGAACTCATCTCCTTCTACCTCCACAACAAGCTCCAACATACCCGCCCCGACATCCACCGCGTCATCCCCGTAGTTGACATCTACGACTTCGAACCAGAGGAGCTCCCGAGTTAGATCCTCTCTACATACATATATACACTTCTTCTTAATTAATTAATTTAAGCTGATATATATAATTAATGCATATATATTAACCGTACGTATATAAATATATATAATGTGACTGAAAACCATATATATATATATATGTCATGCAGCTATATAGCACTGCATGTGCGTGCATATATTCTATATATACGTACCTGAAAATAAATGCTTAATTAATTAGTGCTCTTCTTCTTCTTCTGATATATATATATATATATGCAGAGCTTTCGGGGGAGCTGTGCCGGGGAGACATGGAGCAATGGTTCTTCTTCGTGCCGAGACAGGAGAGGGAAGCCCGCGGAGGGAGGCCGAACCGAACCACAGAGTCAGGGTACTGGAAGGCCACGGGCTCTCCTAGTTATGTTTACTCATCGGACGACCGAGTCATCGGGGTGAAGAAGACTATGGTGTTCTACAAAGGAAGGACGCCCGCGGGAAGGAAAACCAAGTGGAAAATGAATGAGTACAGATCCATTATCCCAAAGGTACGTACATTTAATTTGCTGTCTGTGTCTGTGACGATCGACCCTTTCATCCCCAGTAGTACTAGTGTATCCGTGTTTTAGTCGTCGTTACAGACATGTTTAATTACCCACCAAAACAAAAACAAAAAACAAAAAACATGAAAACAAGAAAACATAGCACTTACGTTTCAAAGTGGGAGTTTGCAACCAATTAATTAAAGCATGACATGACATTCGTTTGATTATTATTTGCAGTTGAGGCTTGAATGTTGTTTGTGCCGGATGTACGTAATTTCGGGGACATTTCGAGGATTTGATCGACGGCCACCTGCAGCAAACACGGGCGACGCATATTTTGGGCAACAACCCCAAGGCCAAGGTGATGATGATGAGGCTGCAACATCTTCACAGAAGGCTCCTGCGGTGGAGGTAACGAGCTCCGCAGATAATTCCAACTCTTTGGGAAACTGTCCTAATTTCCCAAAAGTTGCAGCAAGTGCTGACTGGGACATGGTACATGGTACGGAGACTTTGTGGGAATTGGAAGATTGGTTGCAGGACGCATAAGCTGTGTATAGACCTGCACCCGCCAACAATTCATCGTGTAGTTCCTCCCAAACGGGAGAGGCATTCATTTGTTTTATTTTTAAAATTTTTCTCCACTAATTGAGCCCCAAAAAAGTAGCGTTTATGTTGTTGAATTCGTGAAGTGTGTATGATATACTGATGTAAGTACGTAAAATATATTGTTATTCGTAAATTCTAATTTATTGAGGAAGTACTAATTAAATAGCTAGCATTGACGTGCATACTTTTTATTATTAATATTATCATTTTAATTTTTATTACATGGGTTGTTCTCTAGCTACATTAAAACATCTGGGCCATGGGTCCGATCGACAGCCAAGCCAAGGTAGGAATATCTGCAGAAACCAAGAGCCTGAGTATGATCTAATATCGTAAATCAAACGAGCATTGGAATTTTCTTGGGCATTTGATGAGTGGATTATTAAAAAACAAACAAACAAACCATTTATGCTACTCTTTAATTTTGTTGTTGAGTTTTTCATGTGAAATTTATCTAGGATTGCTCAACCTTGTTGTCCGACAATTAAAAAAATAGAAATGTAGAATTACTAAAAAAAATGGAACAAAATGATATATGGTGGTCAACATATATCGTCCTACAATTAAGTTATATTTTGTAAGGTGAGAAGAAAAAAAAAAGTCTTCCAAACTGGAACGTATACTAATTAACATGCTGGCATCAAATATGAACATGGGACTGTATTTTGAATTCCATCGTCCTTGCTAAATGGCTGTCAAATATTGTTGTATATATAGAAATCAGGAGTGGGCGTTAAGGTCACATATAGGACCAGATCAATAGCAGTAATATTTCATATAATATATCAAAAGTATTGCATGTTAGATAATATTTTTTAAATTGAACTGTTTGGAATATTTTTGACGGCTCATATTAAAATTTTATTTTACAGTAATACTGCTACAGTGAAATATTATATCAGTCATCTTGCTATATTTAAATGAAATTCTAATATGAATATTTTAAAATAGATCAAATAACCTAAATTAAGTATTATATGTCATGCAATATTTTTTATATTGCAAGAAATTAATAACAGTATATAAGTCGAGAAAACCGTTAACAAGAAGCAGCAGCCGTAACATCAGTGTAAGAAGAATTCAAATGAATATGAACACAGACTGATGGAAGAGCATAGGAAATTTAAACCGAATAATGACAAAAGGAACATTGGCCATGATAAATTGTACTATATCTATATATATATATATAAATGTTCAACGATTCGTTTGGTTGAAGTCTTTCAAGGGCTGAACTTCTTGAGGCTATAGTTTGATGCCGCGCGGGGGCAAGTTCTGTTTAATTTCCTGTTCTTGTTATTTAAGTATTGTTGATTTTTCTTTCTCAAAAGTAAAGCCTGCAGGCTAACAGTTTTGTTTTCTTCGTTGGAATGTGTTAGAAATGTATATTCAAAATTAAAAGACTAAAAAAAACAATAATGTTATGTCCATCGAATTAATTAAAATGAGAACTATGTCAGCATGAAACATATGCAAAATTGATACAAAAGTTTAAGATATATAGATTGCATAGGAAATTAATACAGAAATACTTTTTATTGGATAATTGGTATGAAATAAAAAATTTTAAAAATTAATATTAATCCAATGATAATTTAAAAAAATTAATATTAAATTACATATATTACCTCCCTTAAAATCATGAGAGATGAACTATCATGTGATTTTCGGAGTCGGAGTTCGCTGCGGTTACAAGGAAAAGTCTCACCGTGTAGCTCTTTGATTTTTGGCTATGTTATTTTAATTTATTTTAAAAATCAACCGTAAGATTATATATTCACAAAACTGTAAAATTTTATAGCCATCTAACAGTTAGATTTTACACAAATACAATTAGAACAAATAAAATAATAAATAAGTAAACTAAATTAAAATAAATTATTTATTTATCATTTTATTTGTTCTAATTGCATTTGTTCAAAATCAAACCGTTAGATCACTATAAAATTTTACAGTTATGATATGAATCATGTTGTGAATATATAATGATTTTTAAAATAAATTAAAATAATATAGCTAAAAATTAAAGAGCCGGTGCAGCTTTTCCTTGTAGCCGCAAACTCCTACTCTGATTTTCATATGTCATCAAAATTAATTACGATTATGTAACACCATATGCATGCAGGATTAATTAAAAAAAATACAATTTTGTAATCCGAAATGACACGCGCATTAAAATTGGAAACCATTGAAATTTTGTGCCATGCCAGCACGCACCTCCCCTCCTCATTTATATATATATATATATGTAGGCGAACCCGGCTTTACTTTATAAGAAATCCTGTTGGCTTGTTTTCAGTGGACTTTTGAAAGTAAAACAACCCAAAAAAACATAGGATTGTTTTTAAAAAGAAAAAAAAAACACATAAAAGAAAAGAAGCAACCACAGCTAGCGTTACGGAACATATTGGCATAATGCAGTATGTGCGAAGGTGGTAAAAAGTTTGACTGCTACTACACCTCAATTTTCAACGGAGCGAGCGAGAGATAAGAAACGTTTGAGTATTGACCCCGCGAAAACAAAACGGTCGCATTAATGTTCAACCGTTCACACCCAACGCAGGGCAATCAGACCGTCACTTAATCAATTAACCACTTACATTACATAGACAAGAGTGGCAACAAGTCAGTCTGAACATATCCACTTTTATTTTAGTACCACCGAATTCTAGAAGTACGTACAGCTAAAAAATAAATCAAGACTTGAATTAATGCGCAAAACTTACACTAAAGTTTAGAAGAAGAAGAAGAAGAAGAAAAAAAAAGTGAAATGGACGGGGTTCATTAATCGATATCTTCCATAAAAGTTCATTATTCATTAACGATGCATTGTCATTTAACCACTTCTGCGCCATCCATCTGTTTTTAATTTGTACCAACGATATGAACTCCCATGCACTAAACCCTCCCGCGGCCGCAGGGACTGTGCTGACGGCCGTAATCCATGTTTAAATTCTGCTTCTCATAATTAATTAATAATGCAGGGATAGACAGCAAGGTCCGTTGCATTGCCCCAATGGCAATGGGGTGGTCGGAAACAGGGATGACAAATTAAACATGTTGGAATAAGCTGGTTGTCGTCACCTTCTCATACCTGCTTTGTTTTTTCTAGCTATTGCTATTTCTATTTCTGTTTTGTTTCCTGTTCTGTCGTAATTACTGTGATAGGTGAGAATCTCTTTATTTCTGGTAGTTGGTTTCTTATTTTGAGTAAGCTAGATTGTGATATCAATCAAGATTATTGAATCTCTACTTTTCTTTATTGAGTCTTGTTTTTCTTGTTTTTTTCTCTTAGGATCGGATCAAGTCACGGATTAATAAAACACCTGACAGGGATATGTCAAGCCTAAAGTAAATAATATTATAACATGTGAATTAACCTACGTTAATTTGGATTCGACATTCTCAGCCGCCTCAAAATTAGAGCGTTTTAAACCCTTTCACTTTAAGAATATTTGTTATTTGCTCATTCTGAATCAGAACCAGTTTTAAAGCCGTTTCAAATGCTTGTTTAAGTGATGATCATATGATCACTTATTCTCTAGTTGTGATTGAAGCCGGCTTGGGATGTTAATGACAATTCTACAAGTGGAATCAAAGCGTTTCAAAGCCTGTGAAATTCCCCCCCCCCCCCCCTAATTACCCCCAAACCCCCCCCCCCCCCCCCCCCCCCCCCCCCCCCCCCCCCCCCCCCCCCCCAACAAAACCCCCCCCCCCCCCCCCCCCCCCCCCTTTTACCCCCCCCCCCCCCCCCCCCCCCCCCCCCCCCTTCAGCTTTGATTATAAAGTAGTTAATATTGAGACATAACATATATATATAATTATAATTGTTATTTTTAATTTGACTCCTTGTCGGCTTAAAAAAAATATTTTAATTAATTATATAAAAAACTTTCATCTAAATCTTATTTTAAATACTTTAATTTTAATTTTAATTAAAACAATAAAATACATTTAATATTTATATGTGTCATAGAAGAGCGAAATTGTACTATAGCAAATTACTTGAGCAGTGACCCTTTAGCTAGCACTGGACCAACGAAATTGAGTTATGGAAGAACCAGCAATTCAAAAATGCCAATATAAGTACAAAACCACTAGTAAAGCAGGAAAGGCGTATAGGTATATTTCCCATAGACTAATCTTTGAACAATGGATTTAGTCTTGGATCAAAAAAAAAAAAAAAAAAACTTCACACTTTGAATTCTCGATCGCGTGAAGCTTTTCACGGCTTTCATTAGATTAGACCAATGTGTTCACTTCTCGCGGCTTTCATCATATCAGCTCGAGTTCTCCACAGTCCCGTTCTCTCTCTCTCTCTCTCTCTCTCTCTCTCTCTCTCTCTCTATCTATCTATCTATCTATCTATATATATATATACTTGTTAGCGTATTTCAAGATCAACTAATAAAGCGTGCGAGATGAAAAAAAAACTTCGACCATTTGATGCGACCAAAAAAAAAAAATTTTTTTGGGCCTAGTTTTTAAAAAAAAAGGCGGAGGAAAAAAAAAAAAAAAAAAAATATTTTTGGAATTTTTTTTTTTTTTTTAATACAAATACCAGAAAAACAAATATTTTCTAGAAAATAATTTTCATTACAGGGAAAATTGCTTATAACATTTGACATCGATATAACATTTTTTTCAGAAAGCATAGTCGCTTCTTTACAGTTCCATAAATTAAACACATTTGTTTTTTTTTTCTTTTTGTGTTTTCTTTTTTTTTTTTGTTCACAGCATTTTATATTAAATCATTTACTATATATACAGCTACGGACTAAAATGTAGTAAAAAACCTATGGGCTAAAGGAAATAAGAGTGCTATGGGCTTTCAAAGTGGGCCAAGGAAAATAAGAAGGTTCCGGGCTTTTCACGCATGGATTGAATTGGTTGGGCTAGATACCCATTTTTGGGGTGTAAAATCAAGCAGCTCACGGGTTCTCTCGAGTATTGCATGTCTAGTAACACCTTTACACGTTACATAACAGGATTAATATATAGAATTTCAAAAGCAGAATTTGACAACGGCAGTGTTATTCATGTAAATCATAATTTGACAATGTCAGTTCAAGATAACACATTCATAGAGCAGGCTTATTACAACACATTCACCAAATAATTTGGCAAGTGTCAAATGATCTAGTTGACTCGGGTTGTACGTATGAGATTGTAAGCATTGAATGGCTGACAGTGCGTAGTGTGCTCTAAGTACATCAGACGTACGCTAGTGTTATTTAGGTCATTGCTCTTAAAACAAATCATAGTATGACTGGTTAGACTTTGAATGAATTCAATTTATTTAGTAATGACTTATATTTATATTTATTCGCATTAATTATTTAAATAAATTATACACAAATTGAATAAGTCAATGGCTAAGTCTTTCCCCTAACCCACTTTTCCTTTATTTATTTATTTTTCTAAATTTTTTTCCCATACAAGTTCTGTCGGAAACAATTTTAGGTTGAGGTTTAGGTTGCTGCGTTAGCGTAGATGTTGGAGGATTGTTAGGAATATATAGAATGAGGTAGTGTGGGTGGGGTTTGTAGCAATTATGTAAAAATTAATTAATTAATTAATTAAAAGTGGTGATTAAAAATGTACAAGACGGAACACCCGAATGCTAAATTGCTAATCGCTTTGCGCCACCAAACTCATCTAAAAGGGGGGATGACGACTCACGGCAATAAAGAGCAAAGAAAAACGCCGCCATTGAGGCATGATCGATCATTGATCACACACGTGGAACGCACCCCCACACCCCCAAACAAAAACAAAAACAAAAACAAAAACGTAAGCGAAGCCGAAAACAGAGAACCACGTGCCCGAGATTGGTCAGAGTCGTCTTGCCGAAAGTTGCTTCTAAATATGATACATATTATTAAATAACAAATAATTAATAAGAAACTCGAATCCTAGGACGAAACGATAATTAATATACGGAGATGTCATGTCACCCAAGGCTCTTCTGTTCTGTTTAAGGTGAAATGCGACACCGTCCGTGTTGAGACTTGAGAGGAACACAACAAAACTGCTGTGCTCCAGTATAGATATATATATATATATATATATATATATATATATATATATATAGTACCAGCAGGCCAGCTGGCCAGGTCACACATGTTCGCCGGCGATCTGGGGATGAACGGCGGCTGGACGGCGACGTGGTCTCGGCTCCAGGACAAGCTCTTCGAGCGAGCTCTGGTGGTGTTTCCGGAGGGAACCCCCGACCGGTGGGAAAGAATTTCCGGTCAAGTTCCGGGAAAGACTCCGTCGGAGGTACGGCGACATTACGAGGATTTGGTTCACGACGTGTGCGAGATCGACTCGGGGCGAGTCGAACCTCCGAATTACGCGGACGAGTCACCGGAAAAGCAGGCCGAAACGGAGAGGAAGAAAGGAGTGCCGTGGACGGAAGAAGAACACAGGTCAGGGATATTTAATTAGGAGTGTGTGATTGAATTATATTTAGGATTTGGATAATTTTTTTTTTTTATTATTTCGTTTCATTGTTTTAGATGATATCACTGTTCCCTACGTGTTGCTTAATCAAATGACAAGAATTCTCTGGTTTTTATATTAAATTCAATGGGGCTACATAGGCTAGGATTATACAATATTTATATTATTTACTGTGAGATTAAATTTTTATTATGACAATTTTAATTTAGAGATTAAATTATACGTATGTAGTGAAATGAGGGTGACAACGACGGTTGTATTGTATCTACTATCTAGTAATACAAATACTGATCATATATATATATTGTGATAGGTTATTTCTGATTGGACTACAAAAGTACGGAAAGGGTGATTGGAGAAGTATCTCACGAAACGCCGTCGTTACGAGGACTCCGACACAGGTAGCCAGCCACGCCCAGAAGTACTTTCTTCGGCTTAATTCCGGGAAGAAGGATAATAAAAGGTCCAGCATTCATGATATCACAGCCGCCGTCGACGGCAGCTCCTCCACCACCGCCGCCGCCTCCGCCCAATCTGCTGACGCCCGTGAGCTTCGCCCATTTGATGATCTTGGGACACCCGTAATGGATCCAATAGACCCGCCGGAATATTCCCGTAGCACAGGTGGACCGTCGCAGTATCAACACTTCGGATTCCCCATGTAAACGCATATTACGAAAAAAAAAACAATTGATTCTGACACACACACAAGCATATATATGTTGTCAAACAATAAAACGTTGTGACATGAAAATGATGTTATTTTAGTTAATAAAATGTAAAGTGTTCGTTATATATGTTGAATTGTATATGATTGTTTTTTTTTTTTAAACTTTTAACAGGCACTGCGGCACGCAAACAAATTAATACGGTTTCAGCTAGTTATAAAGAACTCCACTTTGCGCGAGATTTAGATTTAACTCACTAAAAAAATGGTAAGATCTGTCTTGTGGAACTTATAAAAATGATTGTAACTTTGAAGGTTTGAGTGCAGTCACGGTCAAACATGGCATACCCACGGTGACACTTGTAGATAAAGAAAAAAAAGTATTAATTAATTAAAAAATGATGCCATGTGTTGATACTGTAGATCCGATTCATTTCAAATGTCATCATCCTATGATATACTATGATGGCTGATATTGATATACAATGCCTGATACAATGGTAGATCAGAGAGAAGTTTGTTTTCTTTTTTATCCCCTAGCATATGTACATATGTACACATATATATATATGTGTGTGCGCGCGCACGCGCGCACGTGTGTAAAAAAACATAAAATAAAAAAATAACAACAATTGTAAACGTGTTATTATATATATACTTGTGTTATGTTACGAACGTGTGATCACCCATTTTAACATGAGAATGAAAATTATAGCCACACATTTAAACGTTTTTTGAATGAATAAATTTATTTACAGTATACAAAATAAAATAAAATTATAGGTTATTTGTATTTTTATAAAAAAAATATTATTTTAATTAATAAAATTTTAATTAAAACTATATTATTTTAATAAAAATATAAAAAACTTATAACACAGTCTCCAAAATTATAAGAGCATCCACGTCAATTTTGATATTTTTATTCATATTTTGGGGATGATTAGTAAATAATTTGCTTATTTTTCAAAAACATCAAACATCTCATTTTATATTTCTATCATCCATTCATTTATTATAACCAATCAAAAAGTTACAAATTTAATAATATATATTAAAAAATGATAAAAAAGTATTTTAGGGATAAATAGTGAATCCCTAAATATAGGGATTTACTATTCATTTTCTATCCATATACCCTATTTTAAAGCATCCACAGTAGGTTCCATATAATCTAACTTTCCTTATAATTCAGGAAAAAAAATTACAAAATTATCAAAAACTCATTTATAGCAGGTTTCCTAAAATAGTATATAGGGATAGGGATTGAATAATAAATTCATATATTTAGGGATTTACTATTAATCCCTAAATATTGTTCATATATTTTTTTAATATATATTATTAAACCTATAACTTTTTGATTAGTTATAATAAATGAAAGGATGATAGAGGAATAATATAAAATAAATTAAATAATAAATGTAGATAGAAATGGAGAATGAAATGTTTAATGTTTTAAAAAAATAAGTAAATTATTTACTATTTATTTTCAAAATAGGGATAAAAATATCAAGATTGTTATGGATGCTTTCAATGATGTGAATGAATTTTTGATAATTTAATATATTTTTTTACTAAATTACGAGAAAAGTTAGATTATAGATGGATGCTCAATATTATTATAATACAAAGAACAATGTGTCCCCCCGTGATGAGTGCGTGACCAAACCAACCGTCGCTTCTCAGACTTCTCTTTTCTCACTCTTTTGCTGCGACAAATTGATAAAAGAGCCTCTCTCTTTATTGCGACGAACTGATCATCCCAGACGTGGCCTCTTGCACGGCCGCCACATCTAGTATTGCAACGAGTCAGCGAGGACACTGGCAGCAAATTAGTTCTCTCTCTCATATGCACATGCACCGTAATTAAGTTCATGGAGACACAATTTTGGTATGGTTGGTTAAATGGATGTTGTGTGTGTGTGTGTGTTTTAGTTGATAAATTAAGACAAGAATGATATACATCCGTTTTATGCAACCAGAGACAATATTTGCAGGAACAAAGTGGGAAGCCGGGAAAAAAAGTTATGATAAAGCTGCCTGTATGCTCATTTTTACAGACAATTAAATACAAAAAAAAAAACACATAAGCAGAGGGACAAAACAGGGACAATCGACAAATCTTACTCGAAAAAGAGTTCGAATTTTTTATTGTATTACATTACTACTGTACTTTAAAATTACGTAACTTCAGTTTTTTTTTATAAAAAAAACACATAAGCAGAGGATCTGATTCCCTATGAGTATAACTTACCCAAATAATGAAAGTGATAATATTTTAATGATTTGGGATTGAAAACAACTGAAAGACAAATTAAATCATTAAACCATCAAATAAACAACAACCAAAAAAACACAAGATTCAAACAAAAATGAGGGATGAACACAATTGAAGGAATTAAATATACAAGGTGAAATAAGAGTGAGAAAAAGGTATTATAAAACTAACTGATAAAACACTACAGTGGACGAATAAAATTTAAGCAAAAAAAAAAAAAAAAAACTCAAACGCAAGCAAAACTTGAGCTAAAAAACGAAATCGATTGGTATCAAGGAAATGCACATCGACAATAAGAGAAAGAAGATACTCCTTCCACTGTTGCTTCGATTTCTGCAAATGATTTGATATTTTATCCGCAATGCCAGTATAACAGGGGAACAAAAAGGGAAACCAACAGGAAAAAAAACTGCATTAAGAAGTGACTAATAGTTTAAAAATAAGAGAAGCAAATCAATCCACTGTGCGTTACCAAATATAAAACTGTTTTATAATATGAAAAAGAATGACCATTTCCCTCAGGCATAAACCAATTATTAGTGTTCTAATTACAAATTGAATGAGTCTGCTGGCAAGGTTTAAGGCATTACGAGAGAGTTGCAGATATATATATATATATAATCAAGGAATGACCCAACAAGCCCCATATCGAATCTTCTCTGGCATATGAAGTAGTTTGACCAATGTTTTATCCGCCAAGCTGAAGATGCCAAAATCGGAGCCCGTGTAGGAGTGATAGCATTTGTAGTCATCGGTCAAGTAGACAGAATTAGGCTTCAAATCTGGGAAATCACGGATAGAGACCAGCGCAGACTGATTAGCATCCAATAACAATGCCCGATTCCTCAACTGTTTTTCATACTCTGTTTTGCTCCTCCTCTTTTTCTTCTTCTCCTTGTCATTGGCGGTCTTTGTGATATTTTTAAAATCTAACTTAGTGAAATGAAAATCCATAGTGTAGGTGTAGGGTATTTGATCATCATCACCCTCCATGTCTTGGGTGGTCTTATTATCATTACTATCTTCAACATCAACGCCATCGCCCTTCATGTCTTGGGTGGTCATGATCTCATCATCGCCACTGATATCAGAATCATCATCACTGATATCAGAATCTAGGGAGGATTTCCAGTAGTACCTAACAGCTAGCCAGGGTTCCCCAGCTGAGTCGAGCACTAGATACTTGTTTTTACAGTAATACAGGAATGCGCGTTGGTGGGGGTCATGGGGAGGGAGTTTTTGGAAATGGGTCCTCCGTGGGGAGGAAGGATCGGTGAGATCCCAAGCTTCCACGGACTCGTCCTGGGAAAGGGTGTAAAATCTCTGCTTGGAATCGGAGTACACGAGGCTGTCATAGATCAAGGTAAAACTTTCATGCAAAGCGGTCCAGGCGGAGTCACCAAGCCTGCAGAAGGCGAGTCTGCCATTAAAGGCCAACATCACCGTACACTCTGACGATGATGGGGACGAAGAGAGAGCAAACAAGGGCCCTTGATGCAAACACGGAATCAAGTCAGGTGGTGAGGCATAAATGTGATCAGAGTTATAGAACAAATATTCGAGGTTGTGTAGTTCACTGTTGCAGCTGGGTCCAAGCAGCTTGTTCTTGCGCAGGGACATGATGAAGGAAGGGAAGGACTCAATAGGAGGAAGAGGGACGAGCGGAGATGGGTCGGGCGCAAAGAAGGGGTCGAGAAGATAGATCTGGAGGGTTTGGAGATTGAGGAAGGCCAGCCAGCCGTGAGAAGAGCCGATGCATCGGGTGTTGGTAAGGTCTTCCAGCAGCCTGTTTTTGCTTTTGTACTCCTTCAACACCGAAACCTTCTTCTTCTCCTTGACTTCGTCCTGTTCCCAGCTCCGCCCCAGGCTGTAGAATTTGTCACCTCGACAGCGTTCGTGGTTGTAGTCGTTGCCGACCATGGACCAGCTGACGCCACCCTTCTTCATCTCTCCCGGATCTGAAAGTGGATTGTCAAAGAAGAGGTAGCAATTGCTACGGGACAATGAGTCGGATTCTGATGACTCGGCCGCAACAGCAGTCTTACGATGATGGAGTTGTTGGGAAGTGATGTCGCTGCTGCAGCAGCATGATATTCTTCTTCTAATTATTGGCCTTAGTATCATTGATGGACGACGTCCCAGTCCCCGCAGCACCAGCTGTTGGTGCTGATCACCAACTTTTGCAACTCTTGCACCTGTGAGAAATGATGAATCGGCTTTGGATCGATGTACTTCTTGTCCCATTTCTAGTCCTAGTAGGCCCAGCTGTCTCGACAGCAGTAGCGAATGTTCCATCATCATGAATATATATGATTTACCTCAAATCTCCTTCCCTGTCTTGTCTACTACTCGAACGTAAACAAAGAACCAACAACATTGATCAACATTTAATATTTTTGTGATGTTTTAAATAAAAAAATGGAAGAGTGTTTTTATTTTGCTCCTTTTATAATTCATTTGTTTTACTTTCCCTTCCCATCATTTAAGGGATAACTTTTATTACAATTTAAATATATTATCGTATGCAAAACGATTTGCATAATTTTTATAGTAGTCTATTGAGATTGATAACGTATATCATCATATATATCTATTTGAAAACACAATATTATCATATTCAATAAGAAACATATATATAGCATAAAAGTAGGATCAAATTTATAATTATCTATTAAAATGAATCAATTATTATTAATATATCATCATATATATCTCTTTGAAAATACAATATTATCACATTCAATTTGAAACATAATAATCTATTAAGATTAATCACATAAATCATCATATATATCTCTTTGAAAATACAATATTATCACATTCAATTTGAAACATAATAATCTATTAAGATTAATCACATAAATCATCATATATATCTCTTTGAAAATACAATATTATCACATTCAATTTGAAACATATAATAATCTAGTAAGATTAATCACATATATCATCATATATATCTCTTTTGAAAATACAATATTATCTATATGAAACATAACACAAAGGTGGTGGGGGTCGTCAACGTCGTCGGTCCGATATCTGAAATCTGAATGGGATGGGGCCGCTACCGCAAATAATTAGTTGCCAGCTGGTAGGAAGAACATTGCCGTTGCAGGGAGTATTGGTAGCCAACTTCCATAAGAGAGGAACAAATGGGGTTGATCCCACGGGGCCCTGCGTGGTGGGACTAGGAGGACGACGACGACGACCATGGTTACCAATGAGGCTGATTTGCTGTTCTTCTTCTTCTTCGACCAACAGTAACAGAGAGGGTGTTGTGGAATCAGTAGCGCCCTTAAGCAACGCGAACAAAAAGAGTCACGCTCAACGCCGCAGGTGCCATGGCCAGTTATACAATCATACCGAAACAAACCAATGTTCAAAAGAAGACGACGATCCTGGCCATGAGAATGGAAATGCAAATAATCAATACCCTTGTCTGGTGCTGCCTCCCGATTATAATTTGCATTTCCATGATGATAATGATGATGGTGATGCTAAGCATAAGCATGATGATACAAATGAGTCGGTTGTGGGGAGGGAGAGGGACGACCATCATCAATATAATAATGATAATTATTATTATTACTGCTTCTACAGCCTTGGAGAGAAGAGGTTACTGAGGATCAACACCAGTGAGATAAAGGGTTGGGTTTTTCCATGGGAGAAGGACCTTGTGTTGCCCAGGGAAGCCATCTGTGTTGGCTCCTCCCATGGCTGGGTGGCCTACCTCAACCCCAGGCGCATCTCGTGCCCCCTCTATCTCTTCAAGCACCCGCCTCTTCTCTCCTCACCCCCCTCCCGAATGTTCCGATTGCCTCCCTTTGAAACCCTTCCAAACCTCCAATTCGTCCGCACCCGAAAAGCTGATCGTGGGTGTTCGTCTTCTTCTTCTTCCCTCAGCTGTCCGGTGACCCGCGACTACATTTTTCCATTTTATGTTGACCCTACTTCATGTTCTGCGCACCGTCGCCCGGGCAAAAACCGTTTGTATTATAGCTCATCTTGTTGCGACACATGGAAAGGATATGTCAAATTTAGTTGGGGCCCTGAAGACATGGGTAATTTCATGATTAGGAAGCTTGTTCTGTCTTGTGCCCCGACAACTGCAACTGCATCTGCATCTGCATCTCATGATGATGATGATGATGGTGGTGGTGATGATGATGATGATGATCCTCCTTCCCCCCACCTCCGAGACTGCATTGCCCTGGTGGCCGTGGCACGTAGTAAGCTACACTTCTGTAAACTCGGGGACGCCCTTTGGATGCCCTTAAAGGGGTCTCTAGAATTTTATGACGACATCATTTACTGTAACAAAGACCAGCGCTTCTATGCCCTGGGCAAGGAGAGCCCCTTTTCATCAGAATCACATGACTTACAGCCTCTTCATGGGATCCTGGAATCATGGGATTTTAACAACCCTTCTTCTTCTTCTTCTTCTTCTTCTTCGTCTCCCATCAGAACCATTTTTAAACCCACAATCTCAAAATCGCACGAGAGGAAAAAGAAGAAATTGAAAGAAGAAATCTGGATGGATAATGTCGGATATGAACCCGTGGAATATCTAGTGGAATCTCCCCCATCGTCCGGCCAACTTGTACGGATCATTCGTAGGTTTTTAGCTCTTCCATTGGATCGGAGTAGCGCGTTTTTGTACCCCTTGGGGTCTGCGAAGAAAAAGCCATTTACCAATTACAGGACGGTTGGGTTTGATGTCTACCAGTTGGATCCCTCAAAGGAGGTATGGAACCCCGTGGATTGCGTCGGAGACCATGCCTTGTTTGTGGGTCAACTCAGTCACTCCTTCTCTCTTTCCACCCATCACTTTCCCCACCTTGCATCAAATTCTATCTATTTCTCCGACTCCACATCCCCGTACTTGTTTGAGGAGGACGCCATTCCTGAGTTTGGCCAAGACACAGGCATCTTCCACCTGGGAGATCGAACCATCCAACACTTTACTCCTAAATTTCATGCCAAGACCAGTGTTTGGGTTGCTCCTAATTAATTAAGTTCATTGCACTTTCTGGGTTTTACTTTCTAGCTTTTTCATGCCGTTCAATTAGTAAAGAAGAAGAATATATATGGAACTCCATAAGCTTAATTAATGCCTGATATATAAATAAAGTTAGTTTTCTGTTCTTTTTTCGGCATGCAGTGATCATAAACTATACAAGAATTTTATACTATATATGTACGGTATGAAAAGCCAGACATGGCTAACCCAATACGAATTCCGGATCGATATCCCCAAAATTAAATTGATTCTCAAACTAGAGGACATGACATTCTGCAACCGCTAATTGTCACAACTAGTTTGGATCATGGGGGAACATGCGATAAACGCATGCATGAAATTGGGTTTGATGTGAAAAATTATAAATCTGGCAGCCAAACTCCAAGGACAAAGTTGCCAATGGAGGATCATGACATCTTTTAAATAAGCCATGCTAGCACTTGTACAAGGAGTGCATGTAACGTAGCAACCATTACATAGATATCAAGACCTCATACCCAAGATACTATATATATAGTAAGCAAAACAGCATTGTTCTTGTATTATTCACTAAAACGCATTCTCACTGTGCTTACTGTGGGGTCACCATATACCATAGGTGATCCGCGTCAAATTGTGAATCCATTAATTCTACTAGATTTTTTGGAGAAACCAATAACAAATTTTTTATCTCTTTACATTTGAGGCATGGAATTAACACCTATTCTTAATCAACTTGAATCTTACAAATTATGATAATTAAGATTACCTTCATATCAAATCAGTTAACAACTTATGTTGATAAAACCTAAGAATCATTAAAACATTTAATCAGTCATCGTTGTCTTTTAATAAAATCAAGATTTGCCTTCATCATTTTTTATTTCTTGTAATTTGTTTAAATTTACAAGTGCAATTTGAGTGTAAAATTTTAAAAAAAAAAAAAAGAATCATCATATCTTTATTTTTATTTTTTAAAAAACTATGATCGTTATTAATAAAAATTGACATTTTGTTTTGTGTGTTAAATTAGAATTGAATTTTGTACACTCACAAAGATTAGTAGTCTTCCTTGTTTTACTTTTGGTGGTAGGCACATGATGATGATGATGAGGAATCCGATCCATTTGCATAGAAACACCGCCCCAGTGCAATGCATTATGCATCATGCATCATGCATAAGCACACTATAAACAGAGAAAGAACACTACTACGTTGTCTTGTCCCCCTCACTTTCTCTTTACTTTATAATAAATAAGCAAGCAATGACCCTGTTTCGCCAATCCCATTTTCAGAACCTCTCCCCTCAATCCTCATGGGCTCTTCTCTCCGGCCACTCCTTCCGGCCAGCCGCGCTTTCGCCTGCCTCCCTCCTCCCCCGATTCCCGCTAAAGCGCACGCCACCTGTTCGACGAAACGCCGCAACCATGTCGGGACAAGCAAGTTCGGCCGCTTTCTGGAGCTGCAGCCCGCCGAATCCACACCCGGCCTCGTGCACGCCGATCTCGCGTGGCTCGACCCGGCCCACCGACCCCGGTTCGACGTAATCGTGATCGGAGCCGGCCCGGCCGGTCTCCGCCTCGCCGAGCACGTCGCTGGGTATGGGATTCAGGTATGCTGCGTCGACCCTTCTCCGCTCTCTGCTTCGCCTAACAACTACGGGGTGTGGGTGGATGAGTTTGAGAGCTTGGGCCTCGAGGATTGCTTGGACAAGACGTGGCCTATGGCCTGCGTTTACATCGATGATTATAGGACCAAGTACCTCGACCGCGCCTATGGCCGGGTTGATAGGAGCAAACTAAAGACCACTTTACTGGGCAATTGTGTGCTAAACGGAGTCAAGTTTAACATGGCCAAGGTTTGGGGGGTCGAGCACCGGGAATTTGAGTCTTTAGTCCGGTGCGATGATGGGAAGGAGCTAAAGGCAAGTTTAATTGTTGATGCTAGTGGCTTTGCCAGCACGTTTGTGGAATACGATAAGCCAAGGACCCATGGGTATCAGATTGCTCACGGGGTTTTAGCTGAGGTGGAGAATCACCCTTTTGATTTGGACAAAATGGTTCTCATGGATTGGAGAGACGCCCATTTGGGCAATGAGCCGTTCTTGCGGGCCAACAATTCAAAACACCCCACTTTCCTATACGCCATGCCATTCGGATCCGGCCTAGTGTTTTTAGAAGAGACCTCTCTAGTTAGCCGCCCCGCGTTGTCTTTCACGGAGATCAAGAAGAGAATGGTGGCAAGGTTGAGGCATTTGGGCGTCAGGGTGAAGAGTGTCATAGAGAAGGAGAAGTGTTTGATTCCCATGGGAGGGCCTCTCCCCCGGATCCCCCAAAACACTGTTGGAATTGGTGGTGCTGCTGGGCTGGTGCACCCATCGACTGGCTACATGGTGGCTCGGGCTCTGGCTCTAGCTCCTGTCCTCGCCGATGCCATAGCCGGGTGCCTTGGGTCGACTCGGATTATCAGAGGGAAGCCACTCTGTCGCAGAGCATGGAATGGGTTGTGGACTAGCGAGAGGAGGTGGACAAGGGAGTTCTACTCCTTTGGGATGGAAACTCTGTTGAGGCTTGATTTGAATGGGACGAGGAGGTTCTTTGATGCATTTTTTGATTTGGACCCTCATCTTTGGCAAGGTTTCTTGTCGTCGAGATTGGCTTTTGGAGAGCTTGCTTTGCTTAGCTTGGTTTTGTTTGGGCGCGCCTCCAATCCGTCCAGGTTTGATATCCTCACCAAGTGTCCTGTTCCGTTGCTGAAGATGATGGGTAACCTGGCAATTGAAACTATTTAGTAAAAATGCTTGAATAGTATAAGAAGGCTGGTGGGATGAATGAAGCTGCAGTTGTATGGGTATTGATATCCAAGTTGGGTATTGAAAATCAAAATCTACCCCATAGTTTTATTTCCCAAACTCTATTTGGACTACTGTTAAACTTGGTGGCAGACATGGCTTGGTTGGATGTTATGTTTGGCCCTCTATATTCAGGCTACTCATTTCTGTCATTAATTTCAACGGAGACCATCAACAACCGTGGCTATTAACCCGATGATAAAAATTGTTTTCATAATCCAAAATACTTGTTCCTGCTAGAAAGCTAACAAAACTAGTTAAACAACATATAAGCCAACACAGTCACACGCCACACCTTACACCATAATTACATAGCTAAAATAACTAGTACAATGACACATCCAACACGGGTTAGATTTATTTTTATCGGTTCAAATTGGATTATCTTACAGTATTTTTGTTACTATTACTGTAGAGTTACATAAAATTTAATATAGACTATTAAAAACACATAAAACACTTCATAATTAACATTAGAAGTATTATATCATAGAATACCTTTTATTATTGCCTTGCACGACTAAACAACCAGCGGCAACACCTTATTGCAGATGGACCACGTACCTAATAAGTAAGCACCAGGATCTGAACGAACCATAGCCCAATGTAAGCCCAAGAAAACACAACACTAAATTATCATTCCAAACACACACAAACATTACCCATAATAAGGGTAAAAGTAAAACAACCATACATATGTTTAACATTAAGGCCCAGAGGCACCCCGAATGATCCCAGATCAATCTATCATGAACAGGCTGTGAAAACAAGCCCAGAAACCCACGCATGACTGTTCCAACACGGTTGTGTCCACGATGCACGACCGTGCCTAACCCCGAGCACAATTGCGTTTCACAGATGCGCATGACCACAGACACGATGTGACGTCTGCGCACGACTAGACCATGACATAAGACCATTAATATGCCCATGTCCGATTATCCTAGAGCAAGAACCATGCACGGTGGTCATGCATGGTCGATCGTGCGTCGCGCCCAAAAGGGCCTATTGCGTTCTAGTGAGGAATGCATCGCACGTACGTTTTCACCTGAAATCCAACCACAATCGCACAAGCTTCAAAACTATCATACAGCAAGGGGTTTTTTCCCCATATTTCTACGTGTGAGGAATGCATAGTTCTCTGCCCAAATGATTAAACTATATATATATATATATATATATATATATATATATATATCACCTATTGCACCAAAAACCTAACAATCCCATATAATTCTTTAAAAACAAATCAAGTTGATGACATTAGCAAGGAGATGGACATTAGGATCCTTACCTGGAAATCGGTGATGAGCCGCTCACAAATTGTTCATCGCAAATCCCGTTGTCTCCTCTTACGTGCATATTGTGTGTATGTAATTTCCTTTTTCCTCTATTTTTTAAATTTTACTTAATATTATTATTTTTTATTATGATTTTGGTTTATTTATTTAATTACCCAAAATTCCTAAAAATACTGTTTAAGCTTAAACTCTAAATTGAATTTAAGCTTAAACTCAAAATAACAAATACATCGCATCTCAAAGACAAAACCCAAAGCCTGAAATGAATCATTTTGAGACGACATTTATATAATGTGACGTTTATTTAGGACTTCAGTTATATACCAAATTTTTGTAAAATTACATAAATAAACAATTTTAATGTTTATTTTAGTAAAATTATATTATTTCAGTTTTTTTACCTGTAGATATACGTAAATTATGAAAATTATTAAATTATTTGTTTGCACGTAACAAAATGATTATTTGTTGTATGTATAAATGTTATATTTTTTTATGATTGAACTTATTTGATAGTGTGAGTTAATAAATGTAATTAATATATTTTATAAAAATTACTTCAGTAAAAATAAATTTAAAATAATATGTTGAACCACTCGGGTCAAAATCATATAATAAAAAAATCATCCGATTTCTTTTGTGATGGGTTAAAATACCTTTTCCTCTCAAGAAAACAAATTAATTTTGATGACATTAAAAGATGGTTTTTTGTTTTTTTTAAAGATGCTTGTAAAATTATTGTCAATTTTAAACACCCAAAAAGTGTTTGATTTTAAAAAAAATAACAGTTTCAACTAAAATCAATCTTGAAGTAAATAAACTCTTAACAAGTAAAATCCAAACAAAGATCACAATAGTAACACCAACTCATAGTGTGCTACATCCGTCACACACCTCACACATACAAACATACACTTCCTCTATGACCTTTTACAAAATCGGCCACAACGTTCTATACGCTTTTGATTTGTAACTTTAGCATCGTTGCCCAAATCCTCACATCACTAGAACCTTCATCATCTCTTTTGTTCTGTTTATAATTCCGGGAAATTGACTGTCGAGGTTTGCAACCCAAGCTTAGTTTATGTGGCCGTCAACACGTACATAGAGTACTAGAGGAGCTCCATTAAAGAAGTAAACTCCATCATGTAGCACTCAATTTGTCCCAAGAGCATTTTTTTTAACTTCCTTGTCTCCAAGGACCGAAATCGACCTCGAACCCCTTGCCTGAATTTCAAAATTTACTATTTTGATATGGAGAAGGCACGCAATATCATCTCTACCTTTGTGAGGCATGCCCTATAAGCAGTTTCATAACTATGCCGGTAACTGCCTTGCTAACCTGCCCACTACATCATCCACCTCAACTCATATATAGTTGTGGTCAACAACATTTCTACACCACAGGGCACTAGTCTAGATGCTAGGACCATTAGCGGGGATTACCATGTATACTTATCAAAATTACTTCACCCTCACCCTTTGGTAAAATAAGTGATTCGCTAGCACCTTTTGCAAGACAATGACTATATTACTTCAACACTAGTCATTGATCTGGACAGGTGGAGGTGCTTTAGGTACTCCTGTTAGATCAAGCGATGGATAGAGACCTATAAGGCCATATGAATCTACAACCTAAGGACCTTGCCATTATACCTCATGGCATTCATGGAGAACGTGGCTAACTAATACTAGTGGTTTTGCCAAGAGCATGATTACACTTTAGTATTGTATTGTTAATCTTGTTATATTTTTTTGCGTTATCTTAAGTTTTTAAGGGTAAATTATAAAAAATTAATATAAGCATAAAAATCATAAATATACGGCAATAGTCAAATATATATTAAGAAAATTAAATATAAATTTAAGCATGTAGCTAATAAAATTTACTTAAAACTATTTGAATACTAGAGATGCTCTTCAAGTATTTAAAGTATGACTTTTCAATCCCTATTTGAGAATAAATGATATATTTATATATCTCCTTAAAATTTTCTTAATTATTATCTTTATTTTTTTCCTTCTCAACAAACAATAAGTTTAAAAATATATATTCGAAAATTGCAAGGAAAGTTGACGTATATCCTAATGCCCTTATAAATAGACGTCAAGCATGTACAGATATTTCCGTAACCCCTCGCCTCTTCACTCGTCGGTCCGTTCGCCTCTCTCGGTTTCCAGTTTCCAGTTCCCAGTTCCGCCATGGCGAAGAACAGAAACAAGAAGAAGAAAAACGGTGTCTCTTCAATGGACATCACGGAGCCCACGATCTCAGATCTCTCTCAATGTAACTTCTTTCGCACATGAATCCCAAATTTCCGAGTTTCTGTTTTCCTAATTCTCTGTTTCATCGTTTGTCTTCTTGTAGCGATGGATACGCCGGAGCAAACACCTTCCGTTCCAGCTTCCAATAGGTCAGCCTTAATATAACTCATCACTCACTTGCGTTACTATAGTTTAAAAAAATTTCGTGGGGTCTTTTTGCTGCCGATGAATAGTAAAACCTGATTTATTTGTAGGTTTTTCTTTTAATTTAAAGTCCCAAATTTGAGCCCTTTTAATCTCTTGCATGATCCATCGTGCCCACATTTTTTGAAGTTGTCACTCTAGTAGTCTGGTAAAACAAAAACTAATTGTAGTTGTCACTCTGGTAACACAAACTTGGGTGCTATCTTGTCCCCTCATCTCCTCAACTCACACCCATGTTCTCTCTCCTCCTTCCATTTAATTATCTGGTTTAGGGGTTTTAGTCCTCAAGGAAGAAAACCCTGATTTTTGTTTTTTTTTTCCGGGATTGCAGAGCTGGTGGCAGTTCTGTTGGGATTGATTTGAGTTAGCAATTTATGGCAAAAGGTTAATATTTGTTTATGTTAGCTGGGTTGGAGCTCACTCATCCTCTCGGCTACCACACATTCACACAATGCACTCAACTCGCCTTTTTCACTTTCCCCCAAAATATATCGCCTTATATTTGGTTTTTGGTTGAGATTTTTCTTTGATATGTTTATGTTTCTAAATCAGATGCGAAATTTGGGATCCATTATATTAGACAATGTTTGTGTTTTTAGAGATGGTGTTATCGATCACGGTCTGTATGTGTTATTTTGAAATTTGTTGAGAACGACATGTTATGAACACCCCAGCTGGGAACGAGAATTTAGAAGAAAAAAAGTAGAAGCAAGAATGCAGTACAGAGACACAATTCAAAAACAGGAGTGATTCTAAACGGGTCCTAAGGGGACGCGTTTGGCTTGATTGAGGGACCTTTCAATGAATTTAGAGTCATTAAATTAGATTTCCAAAATTAGAAAGTTTAAAAGCCGTGTATCGTTCTAAAACTAATTTTTTTGTTTGTCACTCTGGTAAAACAAAAACTAATGGTAGTTGATAATCGGTGGCATTTGATTATTGTTTAATTCAAATCGAGTATGGTTGACACTGCAAAATTTTCCCAACGTAGTTACAAATTTTGATAAACAATTGCAAGGACAACTGTGGCACGAAGGCCACCTCGCAAGTGTTTTTTTCTTGGTCGGAGAAGAGGGACTCACTTGTTAAGTCAGGATATTTAATGTTATACGCACACCCATATACATTATTGTGTAGGGGTCTGAGTGAGAGGTTCAGGACTTTTGTGACAGAGTAAGAGTGTTTTTTTGACCAAAACGTTTGCAACTGTATCTAAGGCTGGTCAGTGGCTGGAGGGAAGTCATACTTGCAGTTATATTAGAGAGAAAATTATTTTGATTCCTTGCAGTTGATTCAATAGTGGTCCTTGTGATGTCACCCCTTATTGCTCTTTGTTCATGAAACAAATCTCCTATGAATGGAATGTCATGTCTTTGGGTTTGTACTATTATCTAGGGATGACAGCATTTACTTGGCATTTTCTTTCATGTATAAATAAAAATTTTCAGAACAGGTCCATCCTAAGTCAGTTAAGATCTCTATTGTATGCCATGCCTTGTTTTGTGTGGTTTGTGCCATCCAGTCTTTAAGATTTATTTATATTATCAGAATGTGTGTCTTCCATTTATTGTTGCACTCCTGATGTTAGGCAAGCTTTAGAAATTAGGCGATGTGAAGTTGATCATAATAAATTAGCTTTTCTTGAATCTCGCTGATAGTAGACAGGCTTATGGTTTTTAAATGCATGTATGGTGTTGTGAACGAAAGATGCTGTGTTCTATGTAGTTTTTGATGTTGTACAAGGCCGTGTAGACTCTGTTGTGTTGAGCAATCAGGTCTGCATTTAGAAGATAAGAAAGGTAGAGAGTTACATATGCCTCTGTGGTTTAAAATCTAAAGTGATGAAATATGTATTAAATAAAATAAGTTATTTTTAGATGTCCCTGGTGGTGGGTGGAATATGAATTTTACTTTTGATCAGATGCATAGGCAGGAGGGAAATTGCTCCCAATTCGTATTATAAAAGTGGTCAGGATGAATAATATTTTTTTTGTTTAGGATTTGGTTTGGTTTGCTATTCAGCTGAAGTTTAGCCCTGTTAAACTTGACCCAGCTGTCTGTCAGGTGCCTGCCTGTGTCAGGCAGACCACCAAAGGCAGGTATGCCTCCTGGGCAGACTAATATGCTCCTCGGATTTTGCGAGTTCAGGTTAAGTGGGTGGGCGCTCTTAATGGGTGCATCTGCCTCTGTACACTAGGCAAAACTTTCATTGAAAGTAATTTTGCAAGCGAACTTGACCTTCTCCTAACACATTTGTGTATATTGGCATAACTTGTAACTTGTAAATCAATCAGAAGTAATGTTGCACTGCAAATCAGTTTGATTTTTATTTTCCGCCTATGATCGCTCTGTTCCTGCATCACCCTCCTTTTATTAGGCTCTTTTTCATGGCAGATGTATGAAGAAAGGAGTTCAAATGAAGAGAAGGAAGAATGTTCGAAAGATGAAAGCCTTAGCGAAAGCTATCTCTAAAAATGAGATGTCTGCGGAGAAACTTTTGAAAGGTGAAAGCAAAACGTCTATAAGAAACTCTGCAAAAAAACTTTATGAATGAAACTTTGTTAGTGTTTCAAGCTGCCTTCTGCCTTCACTGTCTACCTAAGGCCATTGGAACAGTTCCGTTTATTGTCACTGTTAGTTTTTTTTGGTTTGGCAGTAACTTCTAGATCGAATCTTTTTGTTTTAAATTGTCACTTCAATTGCACCCATTTTTGTCATATTTGAACTCTGGCATTGCACGAAAAGAGGCACTTAACCAATGACGACCTAAGGGAACGCCCGACCTACTTTGGCCCCAAGTTCAAATTAAAATTATGAATCAGCTTCAAATTGTGTTTCATACTGGCTTCAGATTCCAACCTACGTTTCGGCCTCAAATGCTGCTGCCCATTTTGAACTGCGAAGCCTTAGTTCTCATGTGGGATGAGATGGGTGGGATGCAATGGAGGCATTAAGTGTACAAGTCCATAAAATATATATACTTGGCTTTGTATGTGACATGCATCATGCGTGACGTTAGGCATCATGATTGATAACTGCGCTGAGACGTTAGCAAGCACCTTGATTGAGAGGCCTCCATCGAACGATGATAACGAAGAGGACAAATTGGTCAACATGGTAGTAAGATAAATGTAATTGAGCTTTTCTCATTGGGCGACAAGTATTAATTTATTTTATTTGATCCAATGAATTAGTTATGAGTATAATTGAGGTATTTTTTATTTTCGTTTTTTTAAAAAAATAATTATTGTTTTTGAATATAAAAAATAATAAAAATAATAATCTAATAATATTTGTATTTGATGAATAGTAATGTTTAAATATATAAAATTTTCATATCCCAAAATTTTATTTTGATAAATTTGTATGTAGATTTATTTTTTTCTAAAATTTTAAAATATATTTTTAAATTAAAAGAAGAATATTATTATAGAATAACTAATGTAAATGCTATATATTTTTTTGTCTAACTTAAGAGAAAAAAAATATAAAAACTCACCCACGGAAAACCTCAAAATTTATTAAAAAATAAAGTCCAACCTGGTTCAGTATGTTAAGCTAAGAACACAACCCGCCCCCGCCCGGCCTGACAGCGACGCTTCTAGCGGAAAACACCCCGACCGACTTCGATTCTTCCTGTCAGCTACGAGGATAGATAGACATTTGTTTTCCCCAATTTTTGGACCGCACGACAAATTAATAAAACTTGGGTGCTATGCTATCATGTCCCCTCCTCTCCTCAACTCACACCCATGTTCTCTCTCCTCCTTCCATTTAATCATCCGGTTTAGGGGTTTGAGTCCTCAAGGAAGAAAACCCTGATTTTTGTTTTTTGTATTTTTGTTTTCCTGGGATTGCAGAGCTGGTGGCAGTTCTGCTGGGATTGATTTGAGTTAGCAATTTGTGGCAAAAAGGTCAATATTTCTTTATGTCAGCTGGGTTGGAGCTCACTCATCCTCTCGGCTATCACACCACAGTGCACTCAATTCACCTTTTTCACTTTTCCCCCAAAATATATCGCCCTGTATTTGGTTTTTGGTTGAGATTGTTTTTTGATATGTTCATGTTCTAAATCAGATGCGAAATTTGGGATCCATTATATTAGACAATGTTTGTGTTTTTAGAAATGGTGTTATCGATCACTGTCTGTATGTGTTATTTTGAAATTTGTCGAGAACGACATGTTATAAACACCCCAGCTGGGAACGAGAATTTAAAAGAAAAAAAAAAAGAAGCAAGAGCGCAGTACAGGGACACAATTCAAAAACAGGGGTGATTATAAATGGGTCCTAAGGCAGTTAAAAACCGTGTATCGTTCTAAAACTAACTTTTCGTTATAAATGGGTCCTAAGGAGTGAAACATTTTACTCAATTCCCCACTTCACATTTTCCACGCAGTTGGTAGCCACATTCCCCCCCCCCCCCCCCGAACTGCACGAATTTGAATCACAAAATTTCTCTCAATCTAACCCAGATGAATATAGTTCTAAACCACTGCAACAGCAGCAATTATACTATTATGCGCTCAATGGCATCAGCCTATTCCGGTAACAAAATAGCCCCCCAAGGTCAGTTCCTTCTTTTTTTCTGCATACATCGAAATCCTTTTAGACTATAATTACCACTCCTCTAAGCCTGGCTTCATTTTTTTTCTCCATCAATGCAACCAACTGTGTCTGTCAATTGCTACAAATAGGGGAACATAAAATCCCCACCAGAATGCCCAAGAGATTCTCTCAATCCCGCAATGCTCGTCAAAATCATGAATTGTTGTCGAAGACAGATAATAAAAGCGCCCCTGAAATTATGACGCCCACAAATGCTATTGCAGGTAGAAGCCTTGATAAAAGTCTCCATTATTGCAGGCTATTTTCATGATTTTATCTCAGTGCAAAGCTCAATCCCATGTTGATACCTTTTGTATTGTCCCCTTAGGATTATTATTTTTATAAAAAACTCTATGATGTGTTCTGAACAGATTGACAGCATGGCACAATACGATATTTGAAAATGAAGTTAAAAGCCCCTTTTCTCCTTTTTATATGGATTTTTGTTTCTCCTATACTCGTTTCTTAACTTATCTTCCAGTCACTAATTTGTCCTTGATTGAGTGACAGACATATAATAATATGATTTTTTTCTTGCTTATTCCAGTGGCAGTTTTGATTGATGTGGACCCAGCAAAGGCCTTAGTAAGGTTTCATTATTGTATGATATCATCTTTATGCTGCAAGCCTGTAACAATGCCATTCCTTGAAATTTTAAGTTTGTAGATTGAAAATAATTTGATTTTAAGATTTCTGTGTTTTGGCTATGCATGCTGTTGGAAAGCCCATTGTCTACTTTGGGGGGAAGGATAATAATTCGAAGATCAAACAGTCTTATTCAATATATTTACAGTGCATTCCACTTCTCATGGGTTTCAAAATATCGCTTCAGCTTTGCTACTTCCCGTGTTGTAATTTTAGTAGTTTTAACATGCTAGTTTTTGTGTATTTCTAATCCTATAGCCGAGTAATATTTTGTTCGTTATCTCAAGGACTATAATTATTTTACTTCAAGCCAGGAAGGAGTTGCTTCAACTTTTACTTTAGCTGATGGAAGCAACGGAGATTGGTTTGGAAGCTTCCTATATTCAGCTGGACAACAGGCTAATGAAGCTGTCCAGGACCAGCTATCAGCTCTCAGCTTCTCTAGGTTTTTTGGAACTTTCTGTTAAGTTGGTCCCCCCCACCCGCCCAAAAAGAAAAAAAAGAAAAAGAAAAAGAAAAAATCAACTTTGCTACTACTTCAATTACTTTCTATTTTTATTTGCAGTTTGGCAGTTATTTTTGGAGCAGGGCTTGTAACTAGCCTCTCTCCTTGCACATTAAGTGTTTTACCATTGACACTTGGTTACATTGGTATGCATTTTTGACACATTAAATCTGATCGAATGTGCCATTACTATTTTGTATTTCTAGTTTTGTTTTATGCTGATCAATAGGCTGTCTGGAAATTATTCAGGAGCTTTTGGTTCAGGGAAAAGCAGATTTGAGGTAACAACTTGCTAAAATGAGCTATCTTTACTCATTTGTGTGAACTCACCTGTACAACCAAAAGGAAAACAACTTGCATCAAATTTGAACTGAGGCTAGAATAATTGTTACTACTATGATTTTTTCTATTCTGGAAGTACGATAGTTATTTTTAAATTGTATGTTAAGGAATGTACCAGTTTTACCCATTCAGATTTGTGGTTATGTTCAATATACAGGTACATTATATACAGGCAATATTCATTTGATTCTTCATTTACTTTATCCTCACTCTTGGTGGCCAGGTCGTAGTGGATTCAGTTGCATTCTCATTAGGACTGGCAACTACATTGGCAGTTCTAGGGATTGCTGCCTCATTTGCTGGGAAGGCATATGGACAGATAGGGCCGGGACTTCCCTTAGCTGCTTCTGGCTTAGCCATAATTATGGGCTTAAATTTATTGGAGGTAATGAAGTGAAAGTTATTTTTGTTTAATCTTGGTGTTTTTAATTCAATTTGGATAATTACGTGATTTTAACACGTTGGCTGTTGTATGTCTTTGAAAAAAAAAAGGTTGTTTTTGCGGAGTATTGCTGTGGTCATTCTTCATGAAACTTTTTTTTTTTTTTTTTGCAGATACTTGAATTACAACTTCCCTCATTTTTCAGCAATTTCGATGCCCGCAGTGCTGCTGCTCGTTTCCCTCCAAGTACTGTTCTTACCTTATGATTTGTGGTTTTTGGGATTTTCATGTATTTAGATACTCTAACGGGTTGGAGAAATTCTCACAACTTATATAATATGGAACATCATTAGGTGCGCAAGCTTATTTGGCCGGGCTTACATTTGCCTTAGCTGCTTCACCTTGCAGTACACCTGTTCTGGCCACTCTGCTTGGCTATGTTGCCACATCTAAGGTATATAAATTCCATGAACATATTATTCTTCTCTCCTAGATTTGGGGGTTTCTATTAGGATTCATATTTTGTGGCATTGGTACTTCAAGATGTGATATGAGTCATTTACCTTCTTTTATACCTCCTTGCTAACCCTCAATTTCTCCAAAGTCTCTACCCCCAGGGTTCTTTGTTCTTGATTCATGCAATCCTAGTCACACTTCATTTTATAGGTTACCGTGAAGAGGAACCATGAGACTCAAACTATGCCTGCATGCCATCCCTTCTTGCATGTTTACATCGGAAATAAATTTTAGAACGGGTGGTGTTAGACTATTTTCTGCTGTAAAGCTCTTAAAATGGCATAACTTTGACAGATTAATTTTTCCCTCTTGAAAAGCAGTTCTCCAATTCAATTATAGAACCAGACTGATATAAAAAAGAACTGAAGTTTACTGAAAAAACAGAGCTGTTCATTGTCATGGACAAGTTTAAACAGACTCACATCACGTGCATCAGAGAAAAAGGAACGTAAAGAAAGAAATATTAAACAAAGGCAAATGCTGACTCAACCAGCCCCAACCCAAGTTTATTTATGTAACCATATGCTCATCCAGACATTCTTCAAACACAAATAAAAGAGGTCACTCTCCATGGCAGGATCCGGTAATCGGGGGAAGCTTACTTCTTACTTACACAACCGGATATGTGGCACCACTTCTTCTGGCAGCATCTTTTGCAGGAGCATTGCAGGTATTTGTTTGCCGTGACAGTTTCTGTTTCACTCTGCGTGACTACTGTTAATGCTGTTAATTTTGGTCGCACTACATACTTCTGCTTGGTGGTTTTTTTTAATGACTTATTGCTCATTTTGGTCCGTGGTGATAATCAAATGTGATATATATTTATCAAGTATCGCCTAAATGCGTACGTGCTGATAGTTTTTAGAATGTTGGGTTCTGGATATGTGCAGAGGCTTCTTTCGTTTCGCAAATTTTCAGCATGGATCAACCCAACGAGGTACCATTGGATTGAACGGACTAGTGGGTAAAATTTATAGCTTTCCTGTGTCACGCAAAAGTTTGATACTGACTGGAATCCATATGTTTTTGCAGTGGTGCACTCCTGCTGGGAGGAGGAGTCTACACTCTGTTAGATAGGCTTTTCCCGATCACGATGACAATGTAGTTGCTTACTTTGAGTGATCACATAAGAAACACACAGATGCTCTGCTAGTGCTGGCTGCATGCATATGCTACATTCTCTACTGTATCTATTTTTTTGTTTTTCTGAAATATATATATATATACATTTTAAAAAACGTGCCGCCGTTTACTAACTTTATTGGTAATAATTACAATTGCAATAATTGCATTGCTTTCCGTACTTACTTCTCGTCCCAACAACGACGGCGGCATTAATTGTCATAATTAAAATTTGATAAAACAGTCCTCGTAAAAGAATTAATTATTGCCTCTTGTTTTTGCTGTCTTTCATTTTTATTTTCATTTTCATTTGGCGTGACGAAATAGTGTTAATATTTATACCTAGAGTAATGTTCTGTAAGATTGTTTTAATATTGTAAAGATTTAGTCTTTTTTTATTTAAAAAAAATTAAAGTTATAAAATTATTTTCATAAGTAATATGTTTAAATTTTATTTTATATTAAATTATAAAAAAATATAATTAAATAAAAAAAGTAAAAAAAAAAGCATAAATATTGATTTTAGTATTTATGTTTGTAAGTAGTTTTTAGTTTATATTTGATAAATTAGCTTGATCATAGTAAAAGCTGGTTATATTTTTAAAATTATTATGAAACTGCGTTTGTTATTACTGCACAAAAATAAGTTAGTTATAAATAGTTTACTTTTTTTTTTACCTTGCAAATTGCTTGTAAGCATGAAGAAGACCACATTTCAAAGTAACTCACATGTACAAATCGTTGTTTCCACTATATTTTAGGCAAAAAGATGATTCATTCCTTTGCCCCACTCCTCACAGGTTGTCATCCACTGCTCATGCCCTATTTACTACCTTACTCGTGAGTTTTCATCATCGCTCAAATGTGAAAAGAAAAATAAAAAGCATTTTTATACAATATTTGAGAGTTCCACGAGAGCTTCTTGGTGATGCTATTTACTCTTTCTTTATCAACATTTACCTTTTTCTTACATTAATTCATTTGTTTTTCTTGTTCTTTAGTAATAATATTGACCTCATTTTTTAAAAAATAAAAAAGTGGCATGTGGTTCATGGATTTACATGTAATTAAAAGCGCTTGAACCTAGTAATCAATTGTCTCCATTTTTCCCGTTATCTTTAATTGGGTTGTAAGAACATATTCTCATATTTTGTTATTACTAGCTCTCTTTATTTTTGTCAGATTTTGTTTTTTATTTGTTCTTAATTTTTTTCAAAATTAATTATTTAATTAAGCTTTTATTAATTTTAGAATTTTTAAACAAATAGGAAATATGTTTTTAAAAGAGTACATTTTTAATAGTTGGGTTTCATACAAATTAATTATGAATATATAATGAAAGAGAAGAAAAATAAAATAAAAAGTTAATTAGATAAAAAAATGATTTTGGATTTAAAAATATAAAACAATATAAACTTGTTTTAAAAAATTAAGGATATGTTTGGTACGAGTTTTGATTGTTGTATTCTTTTTGAATTTTAATCTGAAAACAAATTATTTTTGACAAAAGAGAGATGTATTTTGAAAAAGTATGTTTTTTAAAAGGTGAACTTCATATAGTTTTTTAAAAATAAAATATGTCGAATCAATATAATAAAATAAAATAAAAGTAAAAAAATAATTTTTTTCATTAAAATTGAGTTTAAATTTGAAAAAAAAGTTAGAAACAGTTTTTAAAAATAATTATAAAACATATCTTATCTGTTTTGAAAACTGAATTTTAAAATTAAATACCTTATAATGAGAATGAGCTGTGAAAATGATAATAAATTTGAAAAAGTAAAAAAAAAATTTAAATAAAGTATTATTTATTCACTAGTATATCAAATGTATTTTATCCTCTAAATTCATAAAATATTTATAAAAAAAATCATAACATAGTATTGAGTAATACTACTTACAGTCCTCGTTTAGGAACTGTATTACAAGCTATTTATATTTTTATCAAAATGATATAATTTTGATTAAAATTTCATTAATCAAAACAATGTTATTTTGATTATAATACAGTTTGAGAATTATAAATAAATTTATTTAATAGTTTTTTGACACCAATAAATCAATAATAAAATATTTTAAACTGTTTTTTATAAAATAATTAACCCAAATTCTAATTTTTAAAATATAATATTGAAATATTTACGCCATCGGACAGAGTCTCCCCACCTTCTCCCCCACTCTCCCCGCATGTCACGCACCCCATGAAGCCAATTGAACTTCCGGAACCGCCCGGCAGCCCTTTCGCGTCCACCATCTTCGAAGACGGCGTCCACGGGTTCATCCGTCGCGCCGTCGTCATCGGCAACGGTTCTCCAGGCTCCGAGAACCAAAGCGTCGGACTGGTTCGAGCTCTCGGCCTCGCCGATAGCCATGTCCTCTATGTAAGTTCCTCGATTCGCCTTTTGCAATACTTCAGTTCTAAGAGTAGGGTTCTCTAACTCGATTTATGCCTGCTACTTTTTTTTTTCCTCCTCACCAGGAGACAGGAATTTCAGTTTTACGTTTGTTAACTTGAATACCTAGGATGTATTCATGTGTGTTATAAAGAACACTATGTATTAGTATGTAACAGAGTTTTTTTTTTTTTTTTTTGTTGCTGTTTTTGAGTTTCGACATCATATCCATCAAACTATAATGATGGATGCCGTCTCTTTGATGTTCTCTTTTGTTCATTTGCTAACCTGTTCTGCATTTTTCATCTGACAAAATTTTCAGCGGGTTACAAGGCCAAGAGGTGGAATTAATGAGTGGCTTCACTGGCTTCCAGCTTCTCTTCACAAAATGTTAGATAATGTTGTAAGGCAGATCAATGTTTATTCCCAAACTTTGTTAACAATGAGAAGGAAGAGATTTGTGCTGCTTCCTACAGAAAATAGTGGCAAAGAAGGTTTATCATCTGTTTTAGAAGCTGATGCAAATCAGATCGTTACAATGGCGCATGAAACTTTTGAGAAGTATGTTTTTCCTGACATATGATGCATGCATATTGTTTTTCCATAACTGTGCCTGGTCCCTAAATAATTTTCGCAGACACCTGCTGTCCAAACAAATTACTTTATGCTGTGTGGATTCCAAAACGTGGAAGAAATAATTTGAGTAATCAAGCTTGTAAAATATAATCCTCTCATTGGAAAAAAAAGTAGATTAATAGAACAATTTTGGCTTTGACAGGTCCTAAAAACTATGTGTTTGATACAACACAAAAGAAATGTTTCAGTTTGGAAGCAAATAAAAGAAAACTTTTAGAAATGTTGTTTTGAGGATTTAAAAGGGTATACATTTAATGGATTCTTTTCTTTTCTTAATACTTTAAACGAACGATAGACTTCCAGATGACCTCCTATTGTTCCCGTTGAATGGAATGTGTTGTAATTGTTGTAAGTAGTAGTAGAGTTGAGGTCTTTTGTGTATAAATAATCTCGTAAAGTGATTTCAATCGAGTGAGCTCATAGAAGAAGTCTAATCTTACACAAACACCTCAACAGTTTGACAAAAGAGACTTTTGAGACTTTTGTATAGTGTTTGTTTATCAACTTGAGTGTTGAGTGATCCGAGCGTGTAGTGTGCAATTAGGATGCTTTGCAAATTGCAATCAGGCCCGATCAAGATCTGTGTATTTAAGATTTGTGTGATCAAGAACTATGCGTTCAAGATGTGTGATCAAGAACAATCAGTTTAAGTTTAACAATGTCATTTTAACTTGACTTAGCATGACCTTTTTTTTTAAATAGAAAAAAAGTATTAGATTCTTAAGGACTAATTGACTTTAGGAGAAGTTACCTTTGGATCTTTATTAACCAATGCTTGGTTGGAGGCTTTCCAGGACATTCTAATACACCTCCTCACATGGCAACATGATAATATGATGTGGACACACAACTAGAAATTGTAAATGAGGCGAAACATCAAGGAACATACTTCCTCACAGGCTAGACACTGTGAGTGGAAAACACAATATTCTTTGATACCATATTTGATTCTAAAGGACTTTCATTGTAAAACCAATTGGTTTTAGGAGAGGTTATCGTTAGATTTTTATTAATCAATACTTGGTTAAAGACTTTCCTAATGTGAGGTACCCCTGTTAGTGAGAAACAAAAAAACCACAAAGTTAAAGAGGTTGGGACTCAAAAATTTTTGGAATGGGTGATCTCCGAGAAGACATTGCTAGACTAAACTGCGACCTTTAAACCTTGCTCAATATAGCACCAATGCTTAGGTTGGGGCTATGAGGGGAGGGTGGGGGATGTGTAAAAAAAAAAACTTTCTCGATGTGGGAAATATTCTAATAAAAAATTTATTAAAAAGATCAAGCACAAAAATAATGCACAAGAATAAGTGAACAAACAGCTCAGCACGGAAAAACAAAAAAACAATTGACTCAAAAGCAATAAAATTCTATGAGCTCAAACAAAGATGAGAAATTATAACAAGCAGTAACTAACATCCAATCAAGAATTGAAACAACAAAATGAGACCGAAGATTCTCCACATTGAGCTCACAGTTTTCAAAAATTTGTGCGTTCTTCTCACGCCAATTCCACTATAAAAGGCAATGAGGAATAGCCCTCTAAATCACGAAGTGCCAACCTACACTTCCAGACTAGCAAGAAAAAAGGTCTCGAACCCCTTGAGGCATCACCCAATCCCAATGAAGCCCAACCAAAACAAGAATCATATCTCAAAACTCCTCAGCAAGAAGACAGTAAATTATATGTTAAGATTTCCCCTAAGGTAGTAATCTAGACAAAGAAAGCTAGCCCTATAAATGCTTTTCCAAGGAATACAATTGGGCCCAATAGGATGAAGAACGGTATAGAAAGATTTCACCTGGAAGCCTTTAGACCAAGGCGAAACACAACACATCTTATCCTTTTTAGAACTGCAAGGTTTGACCTAGTACAATAGGTCAAAGAAGGAGGAGAAGGCTTCCAGTTCCCAATCTTGAGCTAACGAGGTGAATTTCACTTCCCAATGCACACTAGTCTCTTGAAAGCGAATAAAATCGGTTATATGATCATCAATAATATAATAAAATCAATTAACTGTTGTGTTGGTCTCTCTGGATTCTCCCTGTGGCATCCCGCTTGATGGCATGTCCCTCGCAACTGCTACTTGCCTCGAAGCCGAGGCGTCCGACAATCTCGAAGATCGCTTCCCTGCCGCATTGTCTACATCTACGCATCCACCACGTGGTGCCGACGCTAGTGATGTTCTCGATCTCCCCCTAGCAGCCGCAACTTCCTCCCCTCCCCCTAACCTTACCTTTTCCATGCCTTTCTCATCCCACCCTCCACCTGATCCAGCCCGTCCTGTCTCGGCTCATGCTGATTCAGCCCACCCCTTCCTCCCCAACCCATCCCACTCCCATTTCCCCTAGCCCACAAGTCCCCTCCACCTACTGCCCCCCCTTCTTGCTTTCCCCCTTCTCACCCCTCTTCGTGCAAGCCCACCCTTACCCTCCCTTACTCATCTAACACACCCCCTCCTCACCTAAACCCCCATCCACCCGAGCCCAATACCCCCCTAGCCCATCTCCCACCTCACCCACGCCTCCTCCTCCCCCAAACAAGCCCATAGCTTCCTCCACCAGTCCAATTCCCATCCCTTTTTCTTTCCCCCCTAATTGCAACCCTACCTAGCTGCTGCCCCCGTCTACCTCATCCCCCTTGCCCACCCTCCCGTCACCTTTCGCGCTCGATGATCCTCCCAGCCGCCCCTTTTCTTTCGGCAATCTTGTTTTTAACACTCTTGTTGCGAATCGGAGCTTGGTGGTCCACTCTAGCAATGTGGCCGCCCTCCATGCTACCTTGTCGGACCATGCTCCTCTGTCGGCCGGCATTATCACTACTGGCCCTTCCTCCTCAGCTGTGGATTTTTTTCCAGCTAGCGTCCTATTAGTCTTAGGTTGTTTTTGTCTGATTTCCCTCTTCGGGCCTCTTTTGGGTTTGGTGCCAGCTCATTTGAATCTTCCATGTGCTTGGATTCTATTGCAGCACTAGCTAGAGACATTCCGTTAGGTGGTCAGGCTGTTCAGCCTGCTATTGGTCCACTGGTGGATGCTCTTTATGGGGAGTCTTGTCTCCGGTTGCCCGACAGAGGCAAAGTCGGAGCCGGAGTAGTTGCGAGCCCACAAAGTCATTGACAAGGTGTTAGGGGTGACTTGCGAGGACTTTAACCCATCTAATTTGTTGCGGGATATTGAAGCTAGGCATTAAGCCAGGAAAATTTTTGCCTCGTCTTGCCGTATACGAGCACAGGCTTTAAAGGCATGCAAGAGCTTAAAGGGGTTGCCTCTTCGATTAATTATGATGTTGGGATGTCTCGGACTTTTAGACTGAGATAGTCAGCTCTTAGGGGATCCTTTCCCTTGCCTATTTTTAGGCTTTGCCTTAGGCTTATTATGATTTTATTATAATATTTTTATGGGTTTTTTTTGGTAAGGCTTTTCGTGCTTAATTTGCTTGTATCTTGTCCTTTCTTTAATATTTTATTTTTTACTTATATAAAAAAATAATATAAGCAATTTAGTACAACTCAGGATATGCAATCTTCAAAGGCTAAGTAGCACACCAAACATTGTCTCAAAAAACGAATAGAAAATCCATCTCCCACTTCAAACACCTCAAATCGGGAAAATGTGTTTCATCCGGAATGGATCAACTTTCATAAATTGACACCGTGAGGTCCACTGGGATTTTGTAAACCCACCCACCTCGTTGAGAATCATATTTTATCATGATGACTTTTCTCGAAAAGCATCCCTCTCTACATCAAACCACCATAACCACTTACCTAAAATGGCTTTATTGAAGTGATGAAGATTCTTAATAGTCAGACCGCTAAGAAAAGGGACTGCACACCATATCCTACTTTTGCCAAATGAAACTTGGCTACTTCTGTAGTAGTCCCGAAAGAAAATTCATATGAATTTACTCAATCCGTGCAGCCACATCGTTGGGGATAGAAAAAAGAGATAAAAAAGTGTGTTGGTAGGGTAGAGAGAGTACTTTTAATGAGGATCACCTGACCTTCCTTAGAAAGGTAAAATCACTTTCATCTTGCATTCCATCTTTTCAATATTTCGATTTCAAATAGATTTAGATTTAAACGTGGCCCCTAAAGGTAAGCCTAAATACTGTAAAGTCAACTTCGTAGTTTTACATCCTAAAATATCGGCAAGCTCCGATAAGCCTGGCACCACAGCACTAAAACCAACTTTGATTTTCCAAAATTAATTTGCTACCCAAGAGCGCCTTCAAACCAAACAAGGAAAAAATACAAGTGGAAAATAGCTATCAGGTCTCCCTCACAGAAAATGGGAGTAGCATTAGTAAATAATAAATGAGAGACAACTACCGAAGTGCCATCTACACTACCCACGGGAAAGTCGGATAGCAAGTTAACAGAAAGTGCCTTGTCAACCAAGTGACTGAAAGCCTTCATAATAATGATGAACATCAAAGGTGTTGAAGGATCCCCTTGATGATGGAGACCTTTGGAGCTTGAGTAGAAACCATATGAGCTAACAATAACCAACACAGAGAAACGAATAGAGGAAACACAAAAATAGATTCATTTCGTCCACTTTTTCTGAGAAACCACACTCCCTTAGCAAATAAAGGAGAAAATTTCAATTAACACAATTGTAAGCTTTTTCCCAAAGCACACTAAAGGAGAAGCTTGAAACCAGCAATCAAGGCACTCATTAGCTATAAGAACCGAATCAAGAATTTATCATCCATGCACAAATGCACTTTGAGAAGGAGAGATATCTTTCCCTATATGACCTTCAATCTATTAGTCAAAAGCTTAGTAATAATTTTATAAATACTGTCAACTAAAATGAATGGCCAAAAATTTCTCCACTCATCCGCCACATGCTTCTTAAAAAGGAGAGAAATAAAAGTAGCATTAAAGCTTCTAGTAAACTTGCATTACTCGTATTCCTGATAAATTGCCAATATATTCAAGTGTATAACATTAGCAATGTTGGAAGAAAGCAAAAGAGAACCTATTAGGCCTCTAAGCCTTATCACCATTATAACGCCAAATCACCACTCAATCTCCTTTTTGCTGCTCAAGCCACAAAGCATTAACATCTGAAATGACATCAAACTGAACCCCATCTAAAAGAGGCTTGTGAAACCCATTCTATTTCTTGTTGTAAAGATCCTTATAAAACACATTGCATGATCTCCAATCTCATCCTAATTTGAAGAAGAAACACCATTAATAAGCAACTTACTAATAGTGTGTTAGTGTTCCAATCAGAATTCACAAGGCAATGAAAGAATTTTGAATTTTTATTCCCTTCTTTTAGCCATGACGCACGAAACTTTTGCTGCCAACATCTCATTTATCGAGAGGACTTTTTCTAGACTTGCAGTCAAATGCTCTCTCAGCCCCTTCTCCTCACCGGATAACTGATGGAGATCCTCCTTCCCATCTAACATTCACAAACTCACCACGAGGGCACGGAAACATGCCCAACACAAAACTGGGAGATCCCACCAAGTACGAACCGTCTTTTTAAAGCCTTTACCAGATTCTCAAATTGGAAAGGCTGTTTGCTCCTTGGAATAGAACCACACTCCAAAGCAACGTGAAAATGATCGGTCCACTATGCTGGAAACAAAAATCTTTCAATTCAGGACAAAAAGCAAACTTCCCTATTGTTAAACCAAGTGAAAGTTCCCCCAGTCAAAGGTACGTCAATCAAGCCATTGGAGGCAATAAACTTTGAAAAATCCACCATTGAATGAGTAAAATATGAAGAACTAACCTTTTTAGAAGGAAATCTCACCACATTGAAATCACCTCCTTGGCACCAAGGTACATCCCACCATCTATGAATCCCAGTAAGCTCACCCCATCTTAAAAGTTTGTTGCTGGATTTCGTAAAGGCGGCTCAAGAAATTGCTTGGCCGACCTATTTAAGTAGTAGATCACATTCTGGAGGGGAAGTTTTGATTCATTTAACAACACGAGAGATAATGTTCTAGACATTCTTGAGCAAGGAAAAACCCTAGTTTTCAGATCTCTTTGAAAAATGATTGTAAGTTGTTGATTCTTGATGAGAAGGCAAAGTCGGAAGCAAGCGATCAATCAGAGGATTTGGAAACAAGAAGAAGAATGAGAAGTTATAAGAGTAATTCGTGTATTTGAGATTTTGAATATTGAAATCTGCAAATTGTAATTTATGGAGATACTACTTTGGTGATGTCCCATATATAGTGGATTAACTCAATAGTGGTATTAGCCCTATTACCATGGAAGACACACTGTTTGAACTACGTAAAATCTTTGCGTCTCCTTATTTTGTTTGTTTTCTTTTTATTTATTGATTCTTATATCTGCAAATTTAAGTGTTGCGAATCAAAATCATATTTTGTTCAAGACAAAAGAGGACCTTTTGATGACCTGTCAATTTATTAGGAAGGTGTCTGAAATGTGATAGGGGATCGTGGTGAGTGATAGGTAATCATTGATCTACTTGTGTCGGATTTGGGAGAAGGTTAATTATTGAAGAACCGCCATTAGTTGAGAAGAAAAACTATAGATTGCTAACACACTGTGATATAGAATCTCTTTAAAAGGGAAGGAGTTCCTTTGAAAAGAGAGTTTTCTTTTGGAGTTTTGTTTTAGAGGTGATACTGATTTATCCCCCTCTCAATATCGCGTTGGATAGTTGTCTATTTGTAGCCCTCAATTAGTATTAGAGCAAAGGCACCAGACTGAAGCCTGATAGCTTGGTGTGATTAAGGAGACAGCTTTAAATCTTTTTTTTTTTTTATATCTGCAGATAGTTGAGAAAAGATGGATCTAAATGCTGCCACTTATAACAAGAGAGCTCCCATTTTTTATGGTAGTGATTATCGAATATGGAGATTAAGAATGATGGCAGTGTTCAGGTTTATGGGGGTTGATGTATTAAATGCAGTGAAGGCGGGATATACAAAACACCACCCATTGCCAAGGCGATGACTGATGCAGAAAAGAAGTCATTTGTAGTTGATGGAAAAGCCTACAACATGATAATATCAGATTAACTAATGTATTCGTAAGTGATAGATTGTGAAACCCGCAAAGGAGATGGGAGAGATTAGAACAATTCTATTATGGAGATGAAAGATTGAAGGAGGTTAGGCTTCAAATATGCAACAAGAGGTATGATTCTCTAAGGATGCAGCAGAATGAAACTGCCCAGGGTTCTTCTCACACCGGGTAATGTAAGATCTCTTTAAAAGGGAAGAGTTCCTTTGAAAAGAGAAAAAGTTTTGTTTTGGAGTTTTGTTTTCAACCTCCCCCTCTGGCTATCTATTGGGAGCCCTCATTCCCATTAATGCTTTGTTACTATGCTAAAAAATGTTAGCACATTTAGAATATTTTAGCGTAATAGCATGTACCGAAATCCACGACCTCTATTTTTTTTAAGACTTACCAGTGTGTAATTTTTGTTTCTACTTTAGTTATGGCTTGTGAAGATTTGACAATATAGTCTTTCTTTTGGGGTCAAGATCAGTGGCTATTCACTAAGATGCTGTTATAACTTGTTTAGGGATGGCCCTCTGTTGGTAGTTGCATCTGGCAGGGATACAATTTCTGTTGCAAGCAAAATAAAAAGATTGGCATCTGAAATTGTTTTTGTTGTTCAGGTTTGTCTCTTTGATCCTTTTTTTTTCCCCACCAAGATAATGAATCCTAGTTACAACATTATTTTTGGGAAATAGAAGATGAAAGCAAATGTCATTGAAAATGTGATAATATCTCATTTTAATTGACTTGATGTAATTGGTTGTATGCAAAGTCTACACATGGTTTTGTAAATTTATAATTATTATTTTTCCTTGTGCTCATGTGTACATGTTATTATGTTACCTGCATTATTATGGTGCAATATCATGTTAGCAAGAAAGCTTTTTTTTAAAAAAAAAAATTTGTTGACTGTTATTGATTTCTCTCCTGTAATAAATTGAACTTCATGGTATGTGAAGCATTAGAAAAGTAAGTAAACAACTTGACGAGAAGTGTTTATTCCTACTTTATGCATGACCTCATGACACATAATATTGTACACCTAGTTTTTTTATTAGGGAAAAAATAAATTATTATAATAAAAACCACCATGAAGGTGTCAGATTCTGGACAGTATTGAACGTATCAATGCCATCAACGTCCATGGTTTTACTACTATAAACTACAAGGTACCTTAACAATCCCCACAGTTCCCTTCCCCTTTCATATGCTGGAGGTTGCTCTCCCTGTCTTCAAAAATCCGACAATTATGTTGTGTCCACAGAACCCAAAAGACTGCGAAGGACTGCCCAGAGAAACCACTTCTCCTACTAGGTTATCAGGCAAAGCTTGAGTCTTGTTGGAGCGAAGGATTACTGTGCTGATGTCTGCCTATCTGCTTGTCTAGTGTCATTTTTTGTTTATGAGTTCTATATTTAGTTTTTATCATATGGAATGAGTTTTTGTGCTGTTAGGGGTTAGGAAATGATATTATGAACTGCACCCCTATGCCTTGTTTGCTTTGTGGAGAAACTAATTGCATATCATGTACTCTTTTTTAGTGTTCAGACTTAGGCTGAGCTGGTTATTATTAGTGTTGGAAGTAGGATTAAAGAGAAGATTGAATGGAATTTAAAGGGTGTAACTGACTTTCTAAGCAATTAAAGAGTGAATCAGATTGTAATTATTAGTTGTCTTTCAATTTTCTCTAGATATTTTTTTTTTGTATTTATCACGTTTGTAGGCATTAATTCTACATAAGATCAAAGGTTGGTGTCAAGTCTATTAATACATCATATGTATAAATGAATGAATTAAGAGATATTCAATATTCTTTAATATGATATTAAAGTAAGGTTATTCAATATCCTAATTAGAATCACCTTTTGTTTGCCTTTATTGCCAGACCAATCTTCTAGGAAGGGGAAAAAGGGGAGTTTTCTAGGAACAATGGTCAGGCCCATATAACTGCGGTGAAACCAAATGAAGCTAAACAACAAGAGTTAGGAGGTCTTAATTTGGGAGAGGTTGAGAAGGTCCAGTCTCTACTTGTCACACTTTGTAGGAATCTAGGTACTTGATCCTTGGCATATTCAGGTGAGTTTCCTATCTCCTCTGGATTAGTCTTGGGTACACCTTTTGGCACTTTTTAGGTTATGGACTAAAGAGCCACTGACCATATGTCCTACTCGTCAACTATCTTTACCACATACTGCCCATGTCCAAGTAGTAAGAAACTAGCTATAGCTTATGGTACCTTAATCACAATAGCAAGCGCAGGAGATGTCACCATTGGTCCATCACCGATTCTAAAAAAAGTCTTTCATGTTTCTTAACTATATTATCCGTTGATCTTATTTCTATTCTCAAATTTACATAAGATTCATCATGATTTTTAACCATGATTATTATATTTTTCATGACAAACATTTAATGAAGATGATTGATTATGCCAGAGAAAGGGGTGGTCTTTACCACCTAGATGTACTAAGCCGGTCAAACATTATCCCGAATATCATTGTCTCAATTTTTGTCATCTAAAAAAGCCTAATTTCATTGTCGCAGGCTTGGACATCCATCTTTAAAAACTATTCAAGTGTTATTTTTCTCCTTATTTAAATGAACAAATATTGCAAGTTTCTATTGTGATGCTTAAGCTTGTTAAACACAGGCGTATGTCTTTTCTTGTCTGTAATATTAGAAGTTTTACTCCTTTTCATCTTGTCCATAGTGATATCTGGGATACATCGGATATTCCAAATATCTCTAGGGCACGATGGTTGTACTCTAGCAACTTGGATTTTCATTCTTAAACAAAAGTCTAGTGTCAGTACTATTCTTCCATTTTTTTTCTCCATGATTAAAACTTAATTTTTGGTCGGTAATAAAAAGTTCACATCTAATAATGTTTGGAATTATTTCAATCAGATTCGAACCCCATTTTTCCATAAGGAAGGGATAATTCATAAGCCATCCTTTGTTTATACTCCTCAAAAAAATGTTACTATAGAGAGGAAAAATGGCCATATTCTGAAATGTACTAGGGTCAAGGCCCTTTCTCTGTAGGAGAATGGCCCTTACTAGGGTCATCCTAGTAAAGAGAAATCTTATTACACCTTTCCTAATCTTCAAGGGGAGAAGTATCTGAGAGAAGATAACGACGGAGCCACTTTTCTTGAGCTACTATCCCTTCCTACATTTAAACCTAATCCTTCCAAAACTTCATATCCTGACTCTACATTTGAAATACCTAAGCCAAGGGTTATATTCGGACTTATGGAATTAATGACTTGAAGACTTTTGCTTGAGTTGCCAAGATGAATATAGTTAGATTCTTGTTATGTTTAGCAGCCAACTATGACTCTGACTTACAATAATTTGACATGAAGAATGTATTTTTACATATAGATCTAGAGGAGAAAATCTATATGAAGATTCATGTGGTTATGGAAGTGGTTTGGCCACCATGGACTTGGTTTGGGAGATTTGCAAGAGCTATGTGGGTCGTGGGTTATAAATAGTGTCAAGAGGATAATACTGTTCGTTAAACACTCACCTTCAGGGGGAACCACTACCGTTTTGATGTATGTAGATGATATAATAGTAATAGGGAATGATCAAAAAGAGCATTAGGTCTTGAGCCAGTGTCTAGTCATGGAATTTGAGATCAACATGCTAGGGAGGCTAAAGTACTTTCTTGGGATTGAGGTGGCTCACTCCCAATGGGGTATTTTCATATCACAACAGAAGTACATCACGGATTTTCAAAAAAATGGTAAGATAAAATGCAAATCAGTAAGTATTCCAATAAATCCAAAGGTTAAAATTGGACTTGCCGAAGAAGATGCTATGGCAGACTGAGAGATTTACCAACACTTGGTAGGAAAGCTCATTTATCTATCTCATGCACAATCAAATATTGCTTATAAAGTGATTATTATTAGCCAATTTATACATAGCCTAAGAAAATTTCATTTGCCGGCAACCGATCAATTGTTAAGCTATTTTAAAGGGATACCAGGGAATGATATTCTCTTTAAACAGAATGGAGGATTGATTCTTGAAGCTTATATAGATGCCGACTATGCTAAGTCAATTGTTGATAGGAGGTTAACATCTGGATACTACACCTTTCTTAGTGAGAATTTAACGATTTGAAAAAGCAAAAAATAAGTTGTGGTAGTCCGGTTTAGTGTAAAGGCAGAATTATGAGCAATGGCTCAAGGTATATATGAACTCCTTTAGATAAAGATTATCCTTAATGATATGAAAATTTAGAAAAATGATCCAATAAGACTTTATTGTGATATTATGTTTGTAATCAGCATAGCTTATATTCAAGTATAACATGAAGACGAAACACATTGAGATTGACAAACACTTTATAAATAGGAGAAGTTGGATAGTAGTTTGATTTGTACACTTCATGTATCTTCATATGGTCACTTGGCTGATACACTCACTAAGGGCTTAGGTGGCTTGGTGTTTTAGATTATTCTATCGAAGTTGGAAATGGAGAATACCTATTCACCAGCTTGAGGGGGAGTGTTGGAAGAGAGATTGAAGAAAAGATTTGATAAAATTCAAAAGGCATAATTAGTGACATTAATTATTAAACAATTCAAAGAGCATAACTGATGACATTAATTACTAAGCACTTAAAAGAGTCAATCAAACTGTAATTATTGGATTGTCTTTTGGTTTTCTCTAAATGTATTTTTTTGTGTATTTATCACGCATAATTTCTAGACATTAATTCTATGTAAGATTAAAGGTTGGCACTAGGTATATTAATACTTCATGTACAAATGAATGAATTAAGTGGGATTCAATATTCTTTTACAATTAGCCATATGTTCATTAAGTTTGTTTTTTTATTTGCATATATTTATCACAAGAGTTTGTTAACTAGATTAATAATCTAGTTAGTTTCAAAATATTTGGCTGTTTGCTGATTTTTTCCCTTCTATTTTATATTTCAGATACAGCATCCAAGGTTCTTTTTGAATAGGTTTGACCTGGTGATCACCCCTCAACATGATTATTACCCTCTGACTCCTCATGCACAGGAGCAGGTCCCCCGACTACTGCGAGGGTGGATAACCCCTTGGGATCCTCCTGATAGACATGTGGTATTATGCTTGTTTATACATTGTTCTGTTCGAAAAGCTTTGATTGTATTGAAAACTATTTATTTTGTTTCTATCTGTTGATTGCTGCCTGAAATTAGGTCCTTACCACAGGAGCTCTGCACCAGATTGATTCTGCTGCACTTCGGGGTGCAGCTGTTGCATGGCATGATGAATTTGCATCTATACCAAAACCCTTGTTGGTGGTTAACATCGGTGGGCCTAAAAGTAATTTTCTGTTGCAATGCATTTCACTGATTTCCCTTTTTGCAATCCTGTACCAGCTTCGTTACACAATGAAGTTGATACTTTTTTTTTTTTATAAGTAAGAGAATGTATTTATTCACAAGGGAGAATACAAAAACGAAAATAACAACCCAATCAAAAAGAGTAACCATCGACAACATTCCAAAAGAAAGAATAACACATCCCGCCCGAAGTATACAACCAATCACCCAAAGAACGAAAAAAAAATACAAGAGAGCTCAGCAGCGGGCCGCTCCGTATCCTCAAAATCTCGCACGCTCCGCTCTCGCCAAATACTCCAAAGAATGCAATGAGGGATGGCTCGCCACACCGCCGAATGCCGCCCCACACCGCTCAGCTACCTGACAAACAATGCGCAAAGAGACGAAGGCATCACCCACGAGATGCCGAAAAGACCCAGAACCATATCCCACAAACTCCTGGCATAAGGGCAATGAAGGAAAAGATGATCTACATGTTCCGGCGAAGATTTGCACATGTAATACCGACTAACCAGAACAAAGCCCTGGCGCCGCAAATGATCCACAGTCAAAATCTTCCCCAAGACATCAGTTCAAGCAAAGAAGGCCACCCGAGAGGGCACCCGCGCCTTCCAAACACTCCGTTAAGGAAAACCCTCAGTGCGGGAAGGTGAAAACACGGAGTAAAAACTCTGAATTAGGAACCCACGCTCCCTAGAGGGGCGCTAACACATCCTATCCACGGCAAAACGTGCCGAAGGAACCGAGTACAAGGTATCAAAGAAAGAATAAAAAATCTCCAGCTCCCAATCCTGTGCAGCACGCACAAACAACACCTCTCACTGCATGTGAGTACCCCGACGACAATGAACATCCGCCACAAAAGCCTCAGGAGATCGTGCAAGACGAAACAACTTGGGATACCCGAGCTTAAGTGGGGACTCCCCACACCACACATCATGCCAGAAACGGATCGTAGTCCCAGCCCCCAACTCGAACACGACAAACCGAGAGAAGGACTTCCAGCCCTGACAGATGAATTTCCACAACCCCATTCCATGGGGACCACGATGCATCAAAGAGATCCATCCCCCACTCGCGAACCCATACTTGGAGGCAATAACCTCCCTGCCACAGCGCTCCCCGCTCTGCCCCAAAATGCCAAAGCCATTTCCCCCAGGAGAGCAGTGTTAAAACGACTCAAATTTCGAAGAGCCAAATCACCAAAAGAGAGAGGTCGACACACCTCCTCCCACCGAACCAAAGGGATTCGAGGCACGCCAGCCACGGAGCCCCACAAGAAATGCCTCTAAATGCGCACCATGCGCGAAGCCACATTCGCGGGGAGAGGAAACAGGGAAAGAAAGTAGGTCGGCAAGCTGGAAAAGGTGCACCGAATCAAAGTAAGCCGACTCCCCTTGGAGAGATAAAGACACTTCCAAGCGGCCAAATGCCGCTCCATCCGCTCCAAAAATACTCTTATGAAGTATTGTTGTTGTTCCTGCAATGACATGTTCCCATGAGTATTCCTTTCACATTATGATCTTTGCTAATTTTTAGCCTTTAAGTTGCTTCAGTTTTCGGGCACAAAGTAATACCTAGGATGTATTTGTGATTTGTGAGAATTTATCGGAATAATTTAGTAGGCAGAAAGTGCAATAGTTCCACTCACGCAGAAGAGTTCCTTTGTGTCGTCAGGAAGTCACATCAGGTTTGTTAGAAATAAGTTCGCATTCCTAAATAGCAGAATTTTCCCCGCTGACTCCATTTTGGTTATTTTTCTGTGTCCTGTTGTTTTTGTTTTCCTGGGCATTTTTGTTTAACCTGGGATGGCTTTGCAAACTTTGTTACAGGACACTGTTGGTACAGCTCAGATCTTGCAAAGCAGTTAACAGACTCTTTACACAATGTTCTTACAAGCTGCGGGAGTGTAAGAATATCGTTTTCTAGGAGGACACCAGAAAAGGTATTGCAGGATATACTAGTTTAATTACACCTGTTCAATTGAATGCTCAGTGTATTTGACTACGCAGATATCCAGCATTGTAATGAATGAACTTGGGAGTCATCCAAAAGTTTATGTATGGGATGGCAAAGGTGACTTTTTAGTTCACTTTTTAAAGTGAAAAATTGAAATATATTAGTGATTTCCTATTTCTTAATGAACATTTAATTTCATAATATTTAGGGCCAAATCCACACAGGGGGCATCTATCTTGGGCCAATGCTTTTGTCATCACTGCAGACTCTATCAGCATGTTAAGTGAAGCTTGCAGCACTGGGTATGTTGGAGTAGGACAAGTTATACCTCCAGTACTCCGCTTCATAAAATTAAACTGATTCTCTGTTATATATTTACATATCATGGTTATGTCTTTTCCATTTTCTACAGGAAACCAGTCTATGTCATTGGAGCAGAGCGATGTAAGTGGAAACTTTCAGATTTCCATAGGTCTCTTAGAGAACGGGGGTTAGTTCGGCCATTCATGGGCCGTGAGGATGTAAGTTGATTTTTAGAAAGTTATCTCTTGCCTTCTACAGAATTGATTTGTTTCATTGATCACATGCTGATTTTAAATATATATTTTGTATGATTATTTTTTTGATGGCCAATGAAACTTGTTTGCCAGATATCACAATCGTGGAGCTATCCACCCCTCAATGACACAGCAGAGGCAGCCAGTAGGGTACATGAAGCCATTGCAGAGCGAGGTTGGGTGCTGCGGCCATAGGGAAGCCATTTCTTTGTTATTCCTGTAATTCAAGTTTTTGATAACAAACCTGTTGTGAAGCTTACTCTATATCCAGGATTCAGGGTTCTTCGAAGATCCCAATTCTTTTGCCCCTTCAAGGTTTACTCTAAATTTGTTGCTTGTATAGAATAGGAGACTAGAGACGCAGATATGCAACCTTGAAGTTAGGCTTCTAATAGCATTTTTTCCATTTTCATAGCAATTGTCTTTTCACCTCCTTGTCGACATCTTGAATTGTATTCTATTTTTGCAGTAGAACACTAGAACTATAGTAGAGTTGAAGTTGGGGTTTGTATATATTATCAGGCTACACTTGTTATCTGTAAGTCTGCATAATGAACTTGTTTCTCGCATTGTCAGTGTGGTGCAATGGAATTACTTATAGAGGATACAAATATGGGCGTGAGCTGGCTGCACCAATAGCAAGTTTCTTATTAGGTTTTTTTATTGTTTTTTTCTTTTTTAAATTTTAAGCTTACAACCCCATACACATCAAACTTAATCTTCTCTGTATTTTTTTTCCTCATTTTTAAGTTTGACTCTACCTACTTTTGTCGATGCAAATTGTTTAAAGGCATATTAGGACTCCCTACGACATTCCAATGCTACAAATTATTTTGAAAATATTAGAATTTTCATATAAAAATTTTTATTATGATTTGTAACCCATGGTAAGGTAACATGGGGGTGAGAGCATTCCAATGCTAAAAGTTAAATTGATTAGTTAAAGTTATATTTAACTTGTTATAGTAAGATTTTACTTAATAACATTTTAGTGTATCATCTATTTTTTTTTAATAATTATTTTTTTAATTTATCTCTCCATACATATTTTCAAATTCCAAATTCCTAATAGAATTTAAGAAAAAATATATGAATTTTCCGCCAAGGAGGGGAGCGATGCTGAAGGAGGAGAGAGGAGGTAATGGTCAGTTTTTCAAAGGGAAGTGATGTGAGGAGGAGGGAGCCGGGCAATGCATAGGGAGTGGGTGAGGCGTGGGGAGGAGGGATGATGTCGTAATGCCATGCGGCATGCTGAGAGGGGGGAGGGGTGAGAGAGAGAGGACTGATTTGAAATTTTATCTAATTTGTTAACCTCGCATGATCAAGCAAAAGTAAAAATTTTATTTAGCTTTTATTTTTGTTTTTATTAATAGTTTACTTAAATCATTAGAGAACAAATTTATTCATATTTTATTATAACTTTTGCTATAACTGATGGGTTGGAGATGTTTTAAGAGTATAATCAATATATCTTAGTTAAATTGATTAGTATTTTTTTTGTTAAATTATATTTTTTCACATCATATTTTATTATTTTTACTATTATTTCTTTCTCTCTCCTCTTGACAAATTGTCATATTTGCACTACTCTAATGTGCTCTTGTCCACGCTAGTCATGGGAATAAGATGTGTCGATAACATAAACAAGCTTACGTTTTATTAAGTAAAAAATTATTTATGTTCGTTTGTTAAAAAAGAACGTCATTCATAAATGTTTATGAACAAGTGTTTGCGAACAGTTCATGTTCGTAAAAATTATTTATGAACGTAAAATTAATAAATCAATTAATATGTATAGAAGTTATTTTATTAAATATAAATATATTTTTCTTAAATATAATTTAATAATTATATACTTTTATATTATTATTAAATAAAAAATATTTATTTATTTATTTATTATTATTATTATTATTATATATTCATGAACTACGTATAATAATTGTTTAAACATATTAAACCAAAATTACACAACCTAACAGTTAATTAATTATGCTTTTTTGAATAAGTTTACAGTATGAATTATTTTTACACATTTTTATGATTTTGTAATTATGTTCATAAATGTTCGTAAATAAGTTTGTGAACATTCGTGAACTGTTTATGAACATCATAGTTTAAGGTTTGTGTTTGGTTCGGTTCGTTAATGAATAATAATGAATACGTTCGAAAACCGTACTACTCAGCTCAGCTTAGTTCTTTTACAACCCTAGTATTGGAGGTCACTAGAGAGATAGTGGTACCATGGGTGGTGAGGTGGTTAACGGAAAAGTATTATTATTATTATTTACTTTTTCTGCACTTTATTACATGAGTTTATCATATTTTTATGAGTTTCAATTTAAAAAAATTTAAAATTAATTTTTTCTCCTAAACAAAATTTATTTTTAAAATTTAAAATTCAACATAAACTCTAGTAATATAAAATATGTAAATCAAAACACTAAAAAAATGCATATGGGTAAATTATCCTTACTATTTATTTTTTCTAATTAAATTTATACAAAAAATTACCATCATATCATCCTAAAAATTTATAGGTTTGATAGTTATTATATGAATATTTAATCTAACAGTTAATTTTTAAATTAACAAAATAGTGCAATATTTAAAATTCGCATGGTGCAAATTTTTTTTGGGAGCCACAATCAACTTGCACCCTTACATTTGTTGTTCCACTTTTGTTTACTCCCCTTTATAGATGTAATTTTTTTGTCTTATTGGCAACATGTCCATGGTAACAATATTAAGATTCATACAATTGACCCATTCATATTTATTCCCGGCCCTACTTTTGCTTTAGAGGGGTGTGTCTCTTATGGAAATAGACCCTACCTATACGAGCGATGGCTCAATAGGACCATTGGATTGATAAAAAGCATGTATAATATTTTCTTATTCTCTGTTTAGTTTTAAACAAATATGTTGATAACGTGAGCCCTCTTTGCTTTCACACGCACCCTCTTATCAAAATAAAATGACGGGCACTTATAGGTGAGGGAAGGTTTTATTCGGATCCTGAACTCATTGCATGTTGATGGAAGCTTCTCAGACTAAATACCGTGTTAATGACAAGATCTAGCTAGTAAGCAACAAGCTGGTTGTCGTGAATTTTTTACTTCTTGTAGAGTTATCCTCCTCCTTAAGAACAAGTATATGCTTATTTGTAAGCAAAATGCCTTTAGGTCCTCTAATTGCTTTGCTTCCGAAAGTTGGAAATGGAGGATTGTTTATAGAAGTTTGAACTCGACAAAAAGAATCATCAAAAAGTATCACCGACAAGCTAGAAAGTGGAGGAAGGCACCATGGTCTTTCTGATGTATTTCTCAGCACCAATATAGAAATCATGGCTTATTTATGGGTTTCAACTACAGTAGGTGACTGAGACTTATAGCATGCATATTTAGAGAAGATGTTGATTTTATGATATGTTTTGTTGAAGGTGATAGTAACATTAAATGCAAAGGCAAGGCAAGCGAATAAACTGAGTCGGGAGCAATGATTTTCAATTAGGAGTGAAAAAATAAATGGCTTTTCCAAGTTCTCATTGAAAGGAAAAAAATGATTTATATATAGTTATGGTCTTATGGTATTATACCATGAATAAGTGGATGTAAATAAGTTGAAGTTGAAGTGGTGGAGATGGAAGAAGCTTAATAGGATAGTTTTAGTGGAAAAGCTTATATGCATGTATGGTTGCACGTTTGATTTTAATTACATTATTGTTTGTGTTGTAACTATATATTTTGATGCCTTTTAAATTGAATTTGCGTGTTTATTTAAAATGGCAACTTTAACTTTATCAAATATGATTTAATTTAATTCTGATCATTTGAATTATTTAATATTATAATTTTATGTTCTATTTAAATTATTTATTAAAACTTTTTAATTTTCATATAAAGTATATAAATAAATAAATTTTATTTCAAAATAAAGGAATAGATTTGGTAAGAACACTAATACTAGCTATTGTTTTCTCTAAATTTTAATTTTTTTTTAATAAAATCTCTTAATTATTTTCTAAATCTTCAAAATAATATCTTTATTTTTATTTTTATCATTTGTTTTTCTTTCTTGTTTTTTATTTTCCAATTATTACTTTTCAACTATCATATTTTATAATTTAATAATTACAATGAGTAAAGGATACTTTTTAATACATTAAAAAGTATGATATAAATAGTATGAAAAAAGTTAAATATAAGACTTTTGTTGTATGAATGATTTTATAATTTTTTTATTTTTTTAAATAAAAAATATATTTTTATAAAAAATCTGTTACTTAGTGCTCTAAGACATTTGAGCTAAGTTATAATTTAAATAATAAAATAAATTAAATTTAAATAATAATTATAATCATTTAAAAAATTATTTAGGTAATTTAATTTATAAATTTTTTGGATTTTTTAATATTATCCTATATGAAGGGTTTATCTAATCCAAACTTTATCTCGGTTTTCATATATGAAATCGAATATTGTGATTATCGAACCAATCACACGTAGTTTTAACCCGCAATTTGTCAAATATATATACACACCACACACACACACACACACACACACACACAAAATGACAAAACCCATTATTAATTGTTCTAAAATCGTTTACGTAGCAATGTTTAGGTCTTGAATAAACCGAAGAAAAACAGAAACAAAATCGACAAGCACTCCTGCACTCGTGCGTTGTTGTGTTTTGTGGGGCAGACTGAAAATTGAGAAAACCAGCACAGCCCCGGGAGGCTCTACGGTCTTCTGCTTCGTTTTATTTTATTTATGTGTTAATGGCTGTTGAATTTTAGGGTTTGCGATCGCATTCTCTGGAACAACAGCAGCAGCAGCGACACCGATAACAAAACAACAGCAGCAGCAGCAACAACAACAACAAAAACATGTCACAGAATGGGAAATTGATGCCAAACCTGGACCAGCAAAGCACCAAGGTCCTCAACCTCACTGTCCTCCAACGTATCGACCCTTTTGTTGAGGAAATCCTCATCACCGCTGCTCACGTCACTTTCTACGAATTCAACATCGACCTAAGCCAATGGGTATGCTTGCTCTCTCTCTCTCTCTCTCTCAATACATATGCTGCGACAATCAGTGTTTTGTATCCGTAAGCGTGATGGGTTTTGTTTTTCTACTTCCCGTTTACTCAGAGTCGCAAGGACGTCGAGGGATCTCTATTTGTGGTCAAGAGGTAATTGAAAATTTATTTTTCCCCAACCTATGGCTCTGAGATCTGACAATTTGGGTGATTTTAGGGCTTGCACTCTGTGGGCTGTTTTGGGTGTTTGTTCCAAGCCTCAAAGTTGATCTTTTGTATGGTTTGGTTGTTGTTTTCTTTTTTTTCAGGAATACGCAACCGCGATTCCAGTTTATTGTAATGAACCGTCGGAATACTGGTGGGTGATTTTTCTCTTAATCTGCTTTTTCTTTTTTACTGTCCATTCGCAGTGTATGATTATTTAGTTTACATGGTAAAGTTTCTCTCTTTATAGTAGCAGCAGTTTCCATAATTTTGGGTTAATTCTGTGGTTTCTTTAAATAATTAAGCCATGCTAGTTATGAGGCCTGTAGTTACAAGTAGATCATCAAAGCAAACTGGGTATTCAATTGATGCATTTTCTTCTTCTTAAGTTTCTTTTATATTCAAAATTTAAAAGACAGTTTTATTGGCAATTGTAGGTTCTTTCTTGTTTTTTTTTTTGTATGATATGTTACTTGCAAGTTGGAAGTTGCATGTTCAAAGACTATGGTCAAACTGTTCAACTTCATGCTTCTGCATTTTGAGATGTCCTGGTTCTTCTGTTTGGCTTCAGCTATGAAAGAAAGAAAATTAGCCTACGAGTTATCTTTACTATTCATTATTTATACATGCATTTACTTGTTGATCTTTAATGAAAAAAAGGCCTGTCTTTTAATCAGATAACCTGGTGGAGAATCTTTTGGGAGATTTTGAATATGAAATCCAGGTTCCATATTTATTATATCGGAATGCGTCACAAGAAGTAAATGGTATTTGGTTCTACAATCCGCGTGAGTGTGAAGAAGTTGCAAATCTCTTCAGCAGGTAGCCCTCCTATGATTTATTTTAGATTTATAAAGTGTTTTTAGACATTCTATATTGAAAAGAGTGGCTAGTTTTTGAATTAAACCCCATTTTTGTGGAAGCTTTCGTGTAGAAAAGTGATCCCATTATCCTCTGGTAGTATATACTATATAGATTCATATGATTTCATTAAGACAATTGGACAATGTTATTTCAACAAACATTGATTGTACAGAACACCACATCATGCCAATCTCCTGAAAGTGGGATTCTTTCAGAATTTCATTTGTATCAAAATGAGAACTATTTAATTCTCTTTAATCTAATTTGATGTTTTATGGAAACTGGGTCCAACATGGCATAAAATGAAGACCAGTAGATGTAGAGCAAGATCTCCTTCTGCGCTCAGAAAGACATTTTGCTGAAGAATCTGTATATTAACCTACTTCTGAAATGTTTTCATGTTAAAAGTTTTATTAGTATATATATCCCAATTGATGAGGTACCCACAAGGCCATAACCCCTTACCCCTAGAGTCATTGAACTGCTGATATAAAAAATTGTATCCTACGGCACTTTTTAGGGGATATATTTGATTTTTTGGAGTTTTAAATGGTTCCACAGATGAAGGGTGTGAGGTTTTAGATCCACAGATGAAATAAGTTGTACTTGTAAGGAAAGGCATTCAATTAGACCAAATTTCATACATCTCATTGAGTAATTGTTGATTTCCCAGTCCCTACTGGTGCCTTTTTTAAACTGCTGATTAGAAATTTTAACAATAATTATCTTGGGATCCCAACTGATGGGAATGTTATGGGATGTGGTAATTTTAATCCTTTTGTCTTGAAGTTTGAATTAGAATGATTAATTAGCTTGTAGCCAATTACTCATCATTTTTCATTAATAAATTTGGCCAATTGGCTCCAATATAAACTTTATTACCTTTTTTTGTTTCAATGTGGTTGTACTTTGTGTTTGTTGTTCTTGAAGTAGAAATTGTCCACACCCCCCCCCCCCCCCGGGGTGGTCCAGTGGTCACTGGATGAAAGTGAAATGCTGCAGGTACTGCGTTTGAGTCTCCAAGCTAGCCAGTATGCCTGATTCATATTATCTGGTGGGTTGGAAGGACAAAGGGGGTGGCCCACCCCTGGGTTTGGTCTCATCCGGGAGTCGCAGAGTCAGCTTCTGTGTGAGGAGTGTTCCCTGGTCATAAAAAAAGAGTTGAAATTGTTCTTTTTAAACTATATATTCATTATTTTTTTGAATTTGTGATATTTATCATGTTCTGGTACCTACATTAATTAAAATAATTTTGAAATAATAATACCAATTAATCCAAATAATGACTAATTTGTACATTTACTGATCAGTACTGATTACCAATGTTTAGAGACTTGGTGAAAAAGGGCAGTTTATGGGAGGTTTTTTACCATCGAATGAGGCTTACAGTTTCCTGATTTGGTAAATTGAAACATTGGCAACATGCGTAGGAGAATGAGAGTTTAGAGGTGTTTGAGTTTGTTTCTTTTGTGTTAGATGTTTTTCTTCTTTGGGCACTATGTTTCATTTGGAGATTTACCCCTCAAAAAAGTTGATTGCTAGGGTGCATGATGAAAGAATAAGAGGCTTTGGTTAGTGATTACATGCACATTTGCTGGAGGTGTCTTTATATTTATTGAATTTCATTTATGTTGGCTTTAGTTTTATTTATTTTTATTTTCCAAAGTTTTTCTATTGATCACTTGAAAGAAAAGCAATAATATGCCCTGGCAGCCAACTGTCTGTAGACGTAATCATGTTCTCAACCCTTATTTTTGGCATTAAAAGAGGACTAATCACAGCTGACACTCTAACTTAACCCAGCCTTACCCATGACATTAGTTATTCCTTTCTGATTCAACGGCATTGACCAAACAAAAGGATTTTATATTCTTTATCTTTTCTATTCCAATGGAATAGGAATTCCATTCTACTGTTATTCGATTATGTGAAAAAAATGTGATGTTAACTTAAGAAAATTAGGCTCTTATCTTATTACTAAATGTTTGATTGTGTTTTTCTAATTTTATGTTTTTGAAGCTAATTTATTGCTAATTTAATTTAATATTTTTTATTCCTTCCGTAAGGATTTCTGACTTGCTTTTCTTTCTCCAGGATAATCAATGCATACTCCAAGGTGCCTCCAAAATCAAAAGTTAATCCAACCAAAAGGTAATGTATATGTGCAATTAAACTCAGGAATGCCTGATAAATTTTGATAGTCTTGAAAGTTGGTTTCTGAAAATTTAATTAGTTCCCTTCCAATTGTCATTTTCACCTGATAGCATTTGTAATTGAACCAATTCTAATGGCTTCCTGGATTACAGAACAACTGAACAACCATAATAAATATACAAATTACATAATACTTTTGTTGTCCCTCTCGTGGCCAGATTTTTGGAATTTAATGAGACGATCTAACTATTGTGCTGAACCCATTCAAACTTCTTAAAGACACATATTCTATGTATTAATTTGTCAGTGAAACATTAAAGAATGAGGTTTTAATTTTTCTGTTTTTCTTTCTTATAGAATTGGCCATTTTGAATGTCTCTGTTGGATCTAAATTTAAGATTGCATTATGACAAGTGAGCAGCCTGTTTGAATAGTTCTAAAATTTGAGTGCGACACTGACGGGTAGATAAGGTGTTTACTATATAAGCTAGTTAACAATGTCAGATTTCAATGCTGTTTACTGATTATTTCCAAGGATGATATAGTATCTTCTCCATTGTGAATTTTCTTTGGATGTATTGATATGTGTTACTCTTCTGTATTCTATATCCTTTCCTAAAGTTGACCAATTTGTTGTAATAGCCATTCACTAATTTATATATAATATATGTATGATTGACATTTTCTCATTTAATCTTGGGTTGTAGCTCCTCGACAGATCCATTTCTTTCTTTGTTCAATAATTTTGATTCTCAGTGAGGATCTGAAATTCTCATGTTTTGCATGTGGGAACTTTAGGTGCCTGCTGCTCGATTCACACACATTTTCATTTTATATTCTTCAATTCAGTTGGAAGATCATGCCAGTGATTAAAATTTTTATTAGGAAGTTCAACGACTGATAATGTGTGAGCTGATTAAATGGGCGTATCCCTGCATCAAAAAGAGTGTTTTGAAGTTGATAGTTTTAGCATAATCTTCTGACTGCAAAATACTTTGTTAAATGTAGTTCCCCCTTCCAATTGTTTTGTTTAATAAAGCGCATTGATTTGATTAAATTTATTGTTTTTTTACCAAATGTTTTTCTATATAATTTGTGTTTTGTTATGTTTAATCTGTCTGAATTGCTGTATGGACCTGTTTATGACCAGTTTATAAGTTCAGAAGTAGTTATATGCTTTCTTGATCAAAACAACTTTTTATAGCAACGATGTTTATTATAATGGATTTTTATTTTGCTCTATAGATGATTTTTTTTTTGATAAGAAAACACAAATTTGTTAGATACAGTTGATACTTATGTTATATATGTTCTATAGATGATTGATCCAATACAGTTGATACTTATTTTATATATGTTCATTTACCAAGCTTGTTAGGTACCACTACTCTAATCATCTTACTTATGTTACATTTTTATTTGGATTATCATCACCCGACTATTTGTCCTTTCTCATGTCTTGCTCCTTCTATTTAATGAATAACTTTCGTTACATGCCTAGACTTAAGTGCTTATCATGTTTTCTATAGTGATTTTGAGGAGCTGGAAGCAGTCCCAACTATGGCAGTGATTGATGGTCCTCTGGAGCCCTCATCCACAGCCCCTACAAATGTTACAGATGTTCCAGATGATCCTTCATTTGTGAACTTTTTCAGTGTATGCACCTTTAGAACAACAGCATTAGCGATCTTATATTCTTATTTATTTCATTTTAAAGTTATATGACCGCTTGGTTTCAGATATAAAAATGAAGCACTAGGCACCAGGTTTTCATTATTTTGAGAAGCTCAAAATAATTAAATAGATTGTGACATTTTTATCTCTATATCTGTTTCAAATGATTTCAGTGACTATTTGAGCCTCACCACATTTAACTGACCACTTTGGGTTCAAATTAGCTAGACTAAAATTTAAAACTTTTTAGTGGTGTTTTTTTTTTCTGTGTATAGACTTTGTTTAGTATCGTATCTGGTAATTTTCACCTTACCTACCATTTGCAGGGTTGCTCCCCATGTCATAGTTTTCTAAGTGTGACTTTAGCATCCGGTCATGATGCTGCCACTTTATTTTGATGCGCTTTAAAATTGTTAGAAAAGTGACCACTATGTAAAGATTGTTGACGCCAAAGTGTCACTTGGGACACTTTGGACCATTCTAATGCTTTCCAATTTTTTTTTCTTTTTTGGGGCAATTTACAATAAAAAGGAAAAACAAAGTGAAGAACGAATGCATTTCCTAAGGCAAGCAAATGCTCTAGTTAAAATATATTTAAAATATTTAATGGTTTGTTATTATTTGGTATTATAATAAATGAGTGACTTCTTGTTCTTGATGAATTGATAATTAATATTATTGTTTAAAATTTTGAATCCGATTATTGGTAATTTTAAATTAATTAAATTATTATTTGATAATTTATGATTTGTTTGATTATTTGAAGTAAATATATTTTTTCATGTTAATTTATTAATAACTTTATAATATTACATTAATGTTTCAGATGAATTATATTGGACCTCAATTTTACATTAATTTTAATATAATTCTACTTTGATCACATTTAAGGGCGAACTTTAGGATAATGATAAATTTACTATCTCGTGACTAGTAAGTCATAGGTTTCGGTCATGGATAGTCTCTTGTAATTAAATTAATTGCAGGAAAATATTATGTTCATATTGGCCTTTGTGGCTTGATCCGCCCCCTAATCCTATCGTTCATGAGAATTTCATGCACCGGATTTGTCTTTTTTTTTGATTTGATCACTATGAAGGCACTTTATCAGGTGCTTTACCAAGGCATCCTAGCTCTCTCCTACTACTTTGAGTCACTTGGATGCTTTGAGCTTATGCTCTGACTAGATTCTATTTACACTTGTTGTTCTTGTTTTAACACAATTGTTATGCTTGAGGTATAGGTCTTGAGTTTTGATGCTTTTTGTATATTTACTTAGGGTGAAGGGATTTTAACCGTTCATTATTACATAAGATAAGTCTTTATTTGTGACATTAATTTAGCAAATCTATAACATGTTCTATAAAACGATATTATATTTCTAGAAATAAAATGTCTGTTTGGTATGAGATTTGATTTCTATATTCTATTAGAGTTCGTATTGAATTCTAATATGAAAATAATTTATGTTTAGTAAAGTGGAGAATGTGTTTTAGAAAGAGCAATTTTTTTAAATTTGGTCTCATAAAAAATAAAATAATAATAATATTATGAGTCTAATAATAGAATAGAGAAAAAATAATAAAAAATTTATTTGGGTCACTCGTCAAAATTGATTTCAAATTTAAAAACAGATAGAAACAGTTTTTAAAATTAAGTATGGGATGACGAATTCTAAAATTAAATAGTTTTAAATTTATCTAAACCTAATATTTTTAAAAATAATCACAAATTTCATTTAGATTCCTTTGAACCAAATGCAGTAAAAGTTTATTCTCCGTGAAATTTCCATTCATTCTCCCTAAATAGTTTTGTTTCAAAGAACAAAAATAAAATTTGGGTCCCCCCCACATTGCAACTTAAAATGGGTCTCATAAAATTTGTCTGTTTTCTGACGATTTTAGTTCTTCTGATCATCGGTTCGCAGGGTGCTTTGAACATTGGAAATGCTTCAAATATACTTGGACAGCCATATCAGAAGGGAAATGCTTCAAATACAGATATACTTGGACAGCCATACCAGTCTTCTACAACAGTACCACAACCCTCCAAACCGTTACCTGGTGCTGTCCCTCTTACCATGCCAACCCTTCAACTACCAACTCCACTGCCAGCATCTACCCCTGCAATGCCCTTGCTTGATACATCCAACTCCGGAGGAAACAATGGTGGAACCACTAATCTAGTGAAGCCATCTTCCTTTTTTAGTCCTCCATCTTCTGCTTTGATGCTGCCACCTATCTCTTCATCCATGCCTACTGCTCCTCCACTTCACTCTCCTGTGAATCTGCAGCGACCATATGGTGCACCACTGCTGCAACCATTTCCACCTCCCACTCCACCGCCATCTCTTACTCCTGTTTCTTTGCCTACACCGAGCTATGGGTCTGTCATCAACAGGGACAATGTGCGCAGCGCCCTTTTGATGCTTGTTCAGGTATGCCTTGAATTCCCATTATTGTTCCACTGTTTGCTACTTCCCTTGATCGCAGTGGCCATTTATAGCAGTAGCCCATCATTTAGCTTAATCTCTGTGTGTATCTGTTATATGTTGTCTGATTTGAGGATGTGTATAACAGGACAACCAATTCATCGACATGGTCTACCAAGCACTACTGAATGCACACCACTCGTGATTCTGTTTGAGGGCATACTATTTACGTGATGAAATTTCTGCCTTGTGTAGCTTTTCGTTTTCTGCAACTGCAATGCAATACCCGTCCTGTGTAGCCAATATATATAAGTACACTTTTTCTGGCCAGTTTTTGTAGCGCTTTAAAAAAATGTTGCAATTGAAATGGTTGGGTGTGAATATTTTAAATAAATCATTCCATATTCACTTTGCCAATATTTCCGACCCATTATTAGAAATTTATAACAGGTGAAGGATAATAATGATATGGATATAAGTAAAATCATTTTCGACTATTGCAATATTTATTTTTATACCTAAACAAGCCCTTCTGCGTAGAATTGAATTAGCAAGTGTTACAGCTGCAATATGTTTTGTCTGATGGAAAAGGTGGAAAGCAATAACATTGGTTTGGTTAATAAAAATAATATAAATTCATCATGCTTGATAATAAGATATAAGATGTTGAAGCACTTCCAAAACTAGCAACAATAGTTTGGCTTAAGAAAAGATCATCGCTAGGGTGATGGATTTTTTCTCTGCGATTAGAAGAAAGGTAAAACATAGAATAACAAAGTTTAAAATACCATCATATTTATAGATTTATATTCTATTGCATGGTTAATCATTGAAAGTGTAAAGTTTTACTAGACTATTGTGGCGACATAAGGGTAACTAATCACCTTCATTTTTTTTTTTGGATCAAATCATTGTTTTGGTCACTGATAAAATAACTGCGTGCAAATGTTCTTTTAATTTGGATTTTTTTTTACCGCACGTCATAGTAATATGCGCCTCATGAGCGTACGCGGAAGGTCCCATATCAGCCACAGCCATCGACTTTGACATGCAGGTTCTGATTAGAATTTCCCCATTAACCCATCTCATTCTCTATTTCTCTACCACAATCCCTGCAACACCGAGTAACACCTCCGGCATACAAGTTGCCCTGCACATGCGTGCTGCCTACAACTCAACAAATTGCAAGCTCCCACTTGTCACCCACGACGATAAGGACGCAACATCAAAAAGAATTCCACAAATCCTCGTCAATAAAAAATGCATATGGGGTAGTTGAACCTACTTAAACTTCAAATATAATTAATTAATAATAAATATATTCTAACAACTTGGAAAATCGAGTGCTTTACACTCTTGTAGACTGCTCCTACGGCTCGTCTCAGCTATGAGGTTTACAAATGTTCAATTTAATAATGGGGGTCGATCAAAGTATTATCTCTCGAGCTAGTTATTCTCCCATAAGACACGAATACAACATACGATAACCTAAATTTAGAACATAAAAACATGAATTCATGTAGATATTCAAACTGCTTATCTTGGTGAGAGGAACCAAATTTACAAAAGCTAGGCCTAGTAATGGGTGTCCATCAGCACTCGTCGACCATAACTGAACACCATACCGATGAGATCTGGCATACTGCTTGGCAATGCCGCAAATTTCGCTTGAATGTCAAAAAAACCCTACAAAAATTTCAATGTGCCTCAATGGTTTTATCCCCTGTACAATAAATTATACAGGGCATCCACCAAAATGACTGACCCTTGAAGGATAAAACTAACGAATCCAAAACTTATCTAAGGTGAGCTTGCCTATACCACATTCAGCACAAAATAGAGCATGCTTCAGCCCACAATAAAACATGCTTCAGCAAACAACTGTCTTCTGGCAGTTATCAGGTCGTCTTTATCTTACGAGAGGGCGGTCGCCGGAATAAACTGATGAGATCATCAAGACCCTATAACATCAACACTTTCAGAGTTCAATCCCATAAAACTGGACACTAATGACAAACGGTACAAAAAATTGCAAGATAGAATAATATGTAATACCCTCGTAGTGATTACAAGGAAGCTGAAAAGCACTATCAAATAAGATCCCAGCACTAGGAGCAACAGCAGGTCAAACGTGACACTAGCTACCTGTAATAATGCATCGAAGCCAATGAACATCATGTTATGCCACAAGCCTGTTCAATAAAGGGTGTTGATACTTTACACAAAACCTTGTTTGATATTTAGTGAAAAACCAATAGCAGAACCCAAGATTGGAGTAGTTAAATATTTTAACATTTGACCAAAATATTGTTCGCCTAAATCAAAGAGCAAGAGGGAAAATTGAGCACTATTAACACCTGATAAATATTCAGTCTGCCTCTCGTAGAATCAAAGAAGGTGAACATTCCATCGAGCAACTCATGTTGCACACTAACCTCATCAGTATGGTCGGACAATTCCTGCCAACAAATACTGGTGTTAAGGCACATATAAAACACAGAACGAAAGCAAGAACATTGTTCAAAACATGTTAATTTCAGTCAAATGTTGAACGTTAATTATTATCCCACCCATTTTCTGCCCCTATAAGGAGGTCACGCATTTTTATCTGCAGAACAATGCTTTACGTTTCATCATAAATATAAATGTTAACCTGCCATGAGTACTCATTAAGTGAATCAATCTCTTCACAAGGTCCACATAATACTCAAAAAATCAAATCTGAGGAAAACCATCAGATTTGAATTATTTACACTAAGCGTAATTATTTTTTGTGATTTCCAAATCTAACTAATTTACACCAGATTTAAGAAATATCATTTCACAGATTGGCCAACTTGGCAGCTATGTCCTCAATGTGTTGCTTGACTTTTTATACACAAATTAAAGTAGAGATGAAAACAAATTGCAAGAAGATTGTTTTTTCATTTAAATTCTCGATATAAATGACATATAGGCAACAGGTGTTGAATCAATTGCAAGATATCTTAAATGTTGCAACACTTAATAATGTTTCTTGTGCATGCTAGCTTTTGCCTCCCGTCACACATTGACACAGGCACCAAATTTCAGAACACTTAAAGCAGTTGCATCTGTCTCACTATTTTAAAAAAATAGTTAAAGTTTAGCTAAAGATGAAAAAATATGGTAATAATGGGCTTAACAAGTGTATAGTGAATTTAACGAAAGACAATCTCACTGTCCAAATCTGACAAGGCAACTTGAATCGCTATTATTATTATTATTATTATACTTTTCTCCATCTCCCTGTCTTCCTATCGTTTTCCTCCGCACCCGATCTCCCACACCCAGCCATCCTCCTTATTACCATTATTCTACTGTGAGTGTTCTTACCGTTCATTAGGGATTTGCATTACCAGCCTTCCCAGGAATCCCAGTTTCCAACAAAATAAAGAATCTGATGCTTGTCTCCTCTCTACATAACCTAATATGCCCGTTGGAATATCCTTTCTTGCAGAGTTTCTCTACCCTTACGTCAAAAAGTGACAAAAAATAAGTTAATCTATTTCCCTATTTGCCAAACATAAAGCCAAACGTTTTTTTTTTTTTTAAATACTGGTTCGTTGTTTTTTCCAGCCCAAATTTGTCCCGTTACAGTATGGGACTAGGCAGGTCATCTAGATCGGAAATTGGCCCACCTGCTTAAATCCAACAACCGGAAAGTAGGCAAAAGGATATTCAAATGACCAAAATAGAATACGCCTACGAGTGATGTAGGACAAAATTAGGGATTGAAACTTAAAAGATAAAAATAATAGACATAAGATACACTTGGTGAAATTGGATTGAAATTTGATTATAGAAATAGATTAATTAAGAATTACAACAGCAGGAGAATCTCTACCTAGGGTAATCCAACAGTAGAAGCATCACTGCCTCTAGGGTTTTCCAACTGCAAAAGGAAGGAGGATATTGGTCGCAACCAAGATCACGAGGCCGCACACTCAATACATTCAGTATCTAAAACCATGCCCCCTTAACTAAAATTAAATATTTTTAGAGAAGAAAATAAACCAAAGGACATCTCGCAAACGCAGCATAGCAACTCATAAATACAATACAAATAAAGCAAACTGAAATAGTATGATGAAATAATAACTGCATAAATTATTAATGTAAGATAACAAAAACGGTAGAAGCGGCAAAATGGTAGGATCCCCTATCCAGGAGCCTAAAACCAACATGAGTGTATAAAGATCTAATGCTCTTATATTTACCGTGAGGGATGTGAGTCCCCGAAGGTAAACTTTGTAAATTTAACATATGCAATTTTCATTTCAAGGCAAGAAAAATGCGCATGAACAAAGCCAGAAAAAAAAAAACTAGAAAGATAAAATTTAACACAAACAAGAATTTTAGAAACCATCAATAAGAATAATAATGAACCTTTTTTAGTGCCATTATAAATGGGTCATTCTTTGGGAGAAATGGAGCAACTCGAGGTGTCCTCGACAAAAGATCCAACCAAGAATGGACATAAAAAGGGCTCACAGCCAAACTACTATTGTCAGCAAAGATCTGAATGTTCTTCGCCTGGAGGCCATATATATGCCTCTGCACAATATAGGAAGAAGTATTAGATTCAAAGGCTACAAAGCTCAAAAAATAATTACTTACAAGTTACAACAATGCAGCTGGTTAATATGGATGAACACTTTGTCATTGCAAAGGATTGTTGATTAGTGAGTGACAATATTTAAAAAAAAAAAAAAAAAGGTCAATCATTTGGTTATCATAACGAGATTACATACATTCCTAATCTATCAAATAGTCAAAATGGCAATTCTTGAGTGACTCATGTGACTAGCATTCACATCTGAATATCAATCATGCTCACACATTAATTGTCCAACAAAAAAACTCATATAAGGATTGAATGTATATTGCCAATTAAAAATTCTTGACTTCTTGATAGTATTTAGTAACTCCTAAAGCAGAACAAATTTGAGAAATCTCCATTTGTAACAGGATCAATTTATTCAAAATTCCAAATGGGCCATAAACAGATATGATGGTGAACAATAATGATGCTTGTAAGCTGAGCATAATTTACACCTGTTTGGGCACTGCTCCAAAACAATTATTGCATTTTGCCCACCCTTGGGTATATGGTGCATTTGGATAAAATTTGGATTTGTAGATTGGACGATTTAAATATTGAAAACATTAATTGACGGCCATAGAGCCAGAAGTTTAAGACAATTTGGTGAAACAATGAAGTGGCATCGTACTCACCATTAGATAAAATGCATTTTAAATAACCTTATAAATCCAATGGTGAATATTATGTCATATCTTATTTCACTAGATTGTCCTGAACCTGCCTGGTTCTAAAGCTTCTCTTACATTATATGCATTGCATCAAAACTTAATTTTTAAAATCAATGGCGTAAATGAATGTAGGGGTGAAATAAACGCCTAAAAGTAGGGAAAGAGAGAGACCATAATATTTCCACCTAAGAAGAAATTACTGGAGTGTCTACACATTCTTTTAAACGTCTAATGACTAAAATCCTTGGAGCCTGAAGCCGCAAATCAACATGCAAAAATCAAGAATCTATTTGGTACAAGTTTCGAATTCTATATTTTGTTACAATTTGTATTAAATTTTAATTCAAAAATAATTTCTATTTTATAGGAAAGAGAATATATTTAAAAAAGAATATTTTTAAAATTAGATAATAAAATAAAATAAAATAAAATAAATATAATATTATAGGTCCGGATAATAAAAAAAATTATTTAGTTCTCCCGTCAAAATTGAATTTAAATTTAAAAACAAAAAACAATAAAAATAATTTTAAAAACAACTACGATACTCACTTATTTTAAAAATAAATAATTAAAAATAAATAATTTTAAATTTATTTGAGCTCATCGTTTTTAAAAATAATTATCCAAATTACTTGTAACAAATGTAACCCAAAATTCCTGGAAATACAGACAATTAAACCTCGAGAAAAGAAAAAAAAATTAAGCTCTCCAGATTGTAAAATGTCTTGTGATATTATTCTTACTATAATTCAATGAACATGAAAGTTATAAAGCCACTAAATTAATTTTTTCAAACAAACCCTCTTTTCAAAGCAATGGAAAAAACTCTTACCGCAAGACTCTCCGCGACTAACTTAACACTTCTGATTATTGCAGTTTCATTCACAAAATTTCTGCACACAAAATTAGTTCCATCATACGATCATCTAATTAAAAAAAATTCTTAGAAGTAAAATATAAATGATTTCAAATTTCATAAATTGACCTGCCATCAAGCAAGCCACCTGTGCTCTCTAAAAATCCAGGTGCAACTGAGAGCTCAGAAAGTGTGGCGGCAGTAACTCTAAGTCTAGAAAATTGCTCATGCTCCCAGGCTACCTACAGCAAGATCAAAATCATCACAACCTGACACAGTTGTATTGAATGACATACATACAGAAAAAGCACATCATGCAGCACGCACATCAATCCAGGCAATGACATTGTCGACCATAAGGTTTACACAGATTAATATATGAATTCATTACCTTTGCTTTTACTGCTGAAATCCAAGATAACTATACAACATTGACAGATAGACAGAAAACTGAAGAATTAAAATTACTGCTAATTATTGTTACAAGATTAATGGGATAGGATGCGAAGTTGAAAAGCACTTTACAATAACCAAAGCTAACTATTACTTATATTAATGTAACATTGAAAGTCTGGGTGGATACAGTCCTACAGATAACAAATGAAGAATAACATTTGCAGCCTTAGAATTATATTTGAAGTATAAAAAAGAGGAAATCCTGGTGCAAAAACCTCCCACGAGTGGTGGGTTCACGAAGAGATCAGGCCACACAAGTCAATATGGATGCAACCTTCCCCATAATTAATTTAATTGCAACCTCCCACGAAGATGATTTGTCTGCGACTTGAACCCATAACCTCCAAGTCACATAATCTTATTTTTGTTCCGACAAGATTTATTTGTTAGTTACTGCAAGGCTATGTGAACATGAATGATTCCTTTCCACAAACTATTCGGAATGCCAAAGTACTTCCTCTCTCCTAGGCTTGAAGGAAGTTAATATAAAATTAGAATCCACAATAGAGTCCCATCCTCACCTCATAGAAAAATGAAACGCTCCAAAAGAGATGTCAACAAATGGGATTTCCCTTCCCAAGTCAATGAATGTCAATATTATCTTCATTTCTTCATCCCCATGGCAATTTAGGTGGCATTTGTTTTCACTACGTGCTGAATGGTTCTAAATGTTGAATGCTGATTAATATAATTGCTGCATATATTTTACTGGCTGTTAAATGTTAAATGATTGTAACTGTTTGATGACAGTATTCTTTCAATGTCTGTCTGATTGATTTACTTATCAAAAAAAAGTCTGTCTGATTGAGTGTAATTTCCATTATTATTCTTTCATGTAATAATTAAATATTATTAAAGACAAATTATAGTTATATACAAATAAACAAAAACAACATTACATTTCACAATAATTAAACAAAAATAACATTACATACATAACAATTATTAAACATAATAATATAATTTCCAATAGAATAAATTTAACACAATACTGGAATATCCGATATGCCAAATATTCAAACACCAATATTAAATTTAAACGAACTTAACTAGATTTCTGAATCTTGGACTGAGCTTGGGATAATATGTTGGTAGTTAGGAATGGAAATCAAAGAAATGTCAAACCCACGGCTAAGATGGCTTTGGTGTCATTCTTGCTTGCATATGACCCCACAATTTATTTAAAAATAATAAAATCAAGTACTAGAAAACATGAGTAAAAATAATAATTAAAATGAAAGTCATAAATCAAAAGTTAAAAATTAAAACCCAAATTCAGAATGTGTATTTGCCAAAGCCTGCAGGGATTGTGAAGTAAAATTCTCAGAAATCACAAACGGTACAAGATTGAGTGGGAAATAGGATTAATGAGTATTTAAAGAGCAACTAATGAATTTAAACAGCAGCAAAGGAGGGATTAATTTATTTTTAAAAAAATGGTAAGATATGAATGATCCATGAGATTTGGTGCCTGGTATTCACCAAGATTGCACCAATTTTGATCCAAGCCTTCCGGGGGCTGACAGTGGAGAGATCTGTTGTGATGAGGAAGATGAAGGAGAGGAGGGTTTGTTATTCAAGCTGGCAGCAAAGGATGGACAGGCTTTGATATGTGATACAGAATCTGTAGAAGCAAGAAAGGAAAAGATAGAGCTGTTGATTATGAGACTGGGCAACACATTGCCGAGGCTATTTTTGTCATCTTTGATTTGTTGACTGAATTTGCCAGAATATTTTTTTGCTGATTCGGTCAACAATATTAAGCTCAAATGGCCATGTAAACATATGGGCTGAATGAGTTAAATCTGGCCGAATGAGCTTCTATAAGATTCAGACTTAGTCAGATCCCAAACAAACACAGCCTTAGTGTGTCCAAAGAGGGACCAGCTCAGAAATGAAAAGGCGAAGTTCAGTCCAGGGGAGTTGGAAGAGCAGATTTCCTATAACATTAGAGGTTTTTCTAGTTGGAAGCAATTCAGCAAAACCCTTTGCAAAGGACACTTGAATGGATAAAAAGTATCTCATCGTTCTCCATAAGGCAAGACATACGTTACATACGTAAATAACTGCACACAAGCTTTTAACCTCATACTCTTATTAAAACGTCTAATTATATACATGAAAATTCCAATCAGTAATGATAATAGGAAAGAGAAAGCTAAATTAGATACTGGATTAATTAGTATGGAGATACTACAAAACAAATTCAACTCCATCCAACATATAAATCCAGATAATTTTTAGCATTTCTGTTGCAGTCATTCAGCTTCTAGCTCAGAATATTCAATTAGATTTTCATGATGGCAAGAAAGACCTACTTCAATGACACAAGAATATCAATTAAAGCCTTGGTAGTGATTCTTCTAGAGGCCTACCTATAAGAATGTAACAAAAATATATGAAAGTTCAAATTCTTATCTCTGTTGGGTTATACAATTAGTGCACACTTACTCGAGGATTTGAAATATTTATTTTCTTGTGTTTCAGACCAACTTTAACATTCAATTCTTCTGCAACATCAGAAAAACCCTGCACAAAAGTATAAATGACAAGACAGAGCGCTGTGTGAAAAAAGTTATGTACTTTAACATTACACCTGAAATTTTATAGGAACGCATGTTAACTACCTACTTCGAAAATCTGCTTTATCAAGGCATTTTCTGGAGGCTTGGAAACATGAATATATAATTCATTTTCCCATGAGCCAATACTATGCAAACAAATAGCATAGTCAATACTCTCACGTACACGTTGATCAAAACCCCGAAGCCACTGTAAAATTAGATTTAAAAAGAAAGACATCAGAGACAGGCACGCATATGCACACAGACACAGAAATTTTAGGATGCAGGCGCTCGCCACCTTATGAGTTCCATTGTAGTTATAAGGTCCACCAGACGTTAGTCCAAAAAGCAAATTGTACCTTCCCCTGGTCTTGGGATTTGCATAAAGAAGAGAGAACAACCTAGCTATCTCAAGCAAAGTAGCAATACCACTTCCATTGCTATCACTTCCAACTGACAATGCCTACAAGCAATGAAAACCTCAGAACAGCTTAGCATAATAACACCTGGGGAAAAAGACTTTCTTTTGGCCTAGCAAGGCTAACAATGGTAAAATACATACCGGTGCAGCACCAAATGTGTCATACGATGCAACTATAGCAATTGTTGGGAGCTGATTTGAATCCCCATCTCCTTTCAATCCCCGCAGCCATCCCTATAAACATTCAGATTAACTATACAATTGAAAGAGTAAAACAAACAAGAGCACCACTAATAGCATCTGTCTGCAAACTTAATAGAAGTTGTAAACCTAAAAGCTTCCAAGCTATGTATGCCCAACGCCACTTAAGTTGAAGACATGTATTTGATAGTACATATCATCTCACATGACATACATAATAACCTTGTATTTCACAACAAGAAGAACAAAATAAAGGAATCAAACCTGAATGTTTGTCATAGTGGGTGATACGATTTTTTTAGGCTCAGGCACAGAGACAACAAGCTTGTATCTGAAAATATTTCAGAGGCAACTATGTGAGACATGGTAATGTCAATAGCGTAATTGAGAAAAATATATTTGAGTTGGGTTCTGTGAGATTATTTATTCGTCACTCCTTGATCAAATCTATCCTACTGCATGCCTTATTAAGCTATCAATGTACATCAAAAAATGCAATAAACGAAGAAACAATTTGATTTGTTTAATTTTCAGGACTGGGCAAGAACAATTACTGGGTAAATTTTGTACCTTCAAATACTACTTGAATCATTCAGAATCAGAACCTAGAAAATTGCCTACGTATCAATAGCAATAACATTTTAAAAATCATGTAAGCATATTAACTATATTCTGGACCAATAAAAAATTCATTGTAAGCAAGGCTGGGAAGGGGTTGCCAAACTGGATTCAAAAAGTATTACTATTTACAACATAACGATTTCAAAAGGTGACATGTGCATGTGTGTATGGGCTCTAGCCTCTATGTACAGACTATTAGCAAGTACATAAGCATGCAGAGAAGAAAAATCATTATAACTTATACTTTCAGGCCATGGTGTAATAAGCTGACAAGATGAGTCAGCATTGAACACTGGACATCCTAACACAAAGACAGAAAAGAGCTGCAACCAAGTTTATTACTCAATCATGACTACTGACCATACCAGATGTATGGAACTCATTGGGGACACAGTTGCTCTCCTGGGAGCAATATTAGAAGAACGCATACAAAGAGACGCACGCCCACACCTTTCCCTCAATTTCCATCCAGTTTACAACTATTTTACCTTTGCTCCAGGTAACCATCAGAAAACTAAACAGTGATGTGCATGCCAAAACCGACACTACAAAAAAATGAATGTCCAACTCAAGCGATGTAGGATTATTTGAAAATGGGAAATATTTCTAGTAGCTCATTTAGATCCCAAACATGATCATGCAACCATCAACTGACCCGCCAGTTGTAGCAGTAGCATGCTGACCACTAGCATCATTTCTCTTGACATCAGCTAACACGGCATCAATATGATCGTCCTCAAAAGCAAAATAAACAGGATACTGTAGCAAAATACACAACAGTTTCAACTAGCATCAAAATATGCAACATTGAAAATATTATTAACACTTAACATCAAGTAAATTTAATCAAAATCTGCATAAAAATTAACAAAATTCTAAACGAAAAAATATATATGTAAAGGTTTGGAGGAATCAACAATAAACTAAGCATCGGTATGATGTAGTACGACTTGGCTAAATGGAGCCCAATTAAGTGGTCACTTTGGGTAACTAAGAAGGATCATCATAGATCACTCATCTGTATTTGACTTTTGAAGTTGCGAGGTCAACATTTCCAATATACATATTACTCCACCCACTTGCACCCAAATAATCAGTGTCTGTGCTTGGGAAATGTTAAATGAATAGATTCAAATTTCAGAGACCACTTCTTGTAAATGCTTTCAGTTTACATCAAACTGAAAGCCTGGATAGACCTCTTTTCTCCTGAAGTAAATTGACAATATACGATTCATAATAGAATCCATATAATCATAATATAAGTTTAAAAATTCTCTATCTTTTTTCTTTTTTGGTTTCACTCACAGGTAGATGGGAACGTATCAGTAATTGTTCCAGTTCTGCCAATACGTTCCTCAAAAGCTCTTCTCCAAAATTTTGATCACTTCTCTCCAAGCCATCTTGTTCACCATTAAACATGCGAGGCAGTAAAAACAGCAAACCTCCCAATGGCTGTCTCTTTGCAATGTATTCTACAAAATTCCACAATATAACAACCCTGATGAGCAATAGTGGACGGCAATAAGTACATTCATCAAAAGAACAGAGCTAAGACAAGCAAAGTCTAACGAACTTAAGTCTTCAATCATGCTGCCTACTGTTTTTTATGTTCTAAATTTCTTTGTTTTAAATGGTATTGCCTTTAGAGGACATCTTGTCCTCTTTGCCAATACAATGACTTTACGTACAGGCTCATTACTCCGTCCTAGGTTGCTACTACAGTATAATATAAACACTCAACTCGACGCTTGACTACGACATCTAAAAACAATAATATAATATTGTTCTTCAGTGACTCCCACACGCTAAAGGCTGTCCGCTGTCATTTTCAATGGGCACCTGAATTCCTAAATTTCAGAAACAGAATACTGGCCCGACAAAATCAAACAAAACAATCTAAAACACTCCTTCCAATCGAAAAACCTTCCGGAATCATATCAGACAACAAGCCTGCACTGGCTCCCCAAGTCCTCCATGGCAGCCAACCCACCGGTCCCAAGGATTGGGAAAACAGCGGAAACAATACCTCGGATGAAGGTCAGGTTGAGCTCACGGACGGGAACCATGACGACGGAGCGTGAGAGATCGGCGCCAGGGGCGGATGGGAGAGAGCCGGCGTGGTGGTTGAGGGTGGCGAGGCGAGATCCGAAGGGGGCTCCGGCGAGGTCGTACTGGATGAGGCGGTAGACGTCGACGACGGTGGCGGCATCGCAGCAGAGCTCGACGCAGGCCACCAGGATGAAGAGCAGTGCGATCACGGAGCACACCGAGTCCAGCTCCTGGCCACCTCCTCGGCGCTTGTCGGACCACAACGACGCCATTGAAGAGAAGAACGGAGCTCCTTCAGCGATCTCGGTTGAGGAATTAGGGTTCGGACTGTGGATCGAAGAAGAAGACGATGAAAAGAATAAAAAATATATATTATATTAATAAGAGAGGGTGGGTTCAGTCAGGTGAAGTATATGAGAACTTCCCATCCCATCCCAGATAAGAACGAATTGCTGTTTTTTTTTCCCCCCCCCCCCCCCCCCATTTTTTTTAATACTTTTTTTATAAACGAACGAAAAATTGTTTTTATTTTTTAACTCCTATCATTTTAGTAATTATTCTAAGTTTTATTTATTTATTTACATATCTTATATTAAAATAATATTTTGTATATTATTTTTTTCTTCTTCCTACTTATTACCATCATTACAAAATATCAAATAAAATATAAAAAATTAAAAAAAAATTAAAAAGTAAATAATAAATCTTCGGAAGCATTATTTATTTATAGTTTAAGTTCATAAAATGCATGTAGGTACCTAGTTATTCATAAAACTTTAAGTTTATAGTCTTTATTTTGTAATTTAAATGTTTAAAATTAATAATTTATATTATTAAAATATTAAATTGAGATTATAATTATAAATCTAAATTATTATTCGATGTTATTTATACCTCATTATTCATTAAGTCAAAAATAAAAATGATGAAATGAAAATGTGAATAATTAATTTGTTGCTATTAATAATAATAATATGCGATTCCTAGTATTAACTTTTATTATTGACTCTAAATTAAATTTGAAACATTGTAACAAATCTATTGTTATATGAGTTTTACTATCGATCGAATTGTTTATAACAACTATGTAGTTCAAATTTATAACATGATCAGATATTAAATCAAATGTAGTTCATCAAAGGATACCGAAGATAACATAAAATGTTATAAAATGTTTCCTTTTTTAGGTTAAAATTTTGACCTAAAAACCAATCATTTTGTTCATGCCAGGTATAAACCAAGGTATTCTACAGCCAAAGTCGAAGACTAATCTCTTCCATGTACATTTATGGTCTACTTTTTTTTTCATATATAATGCATTATTACTATTTTTAATTTTGATTATTTGTCAAAATTAGAACTTCGGAACGTGGGACATCCAACATTTTTGTTCGAATAAGTTATCATAAGTAGTGCACTTTCTGTTTGAAAATGGTACTCGCACGTTTGTATATTAAAGATTGTTTTTAAAAATTATTTTTAAAAGTATTCGATATTATAGTTATTTTTAGAAATTATTTTTCTGTTTTTAGAGTTATTTTTTTATCTATTTTATTGGTTGAGCCTACTTTATTTTTTCATGAAATTTAATTTTAAATAATACACTATTTTTAAAATACATTCTCATTCTTATCAAATATAAATTGATTATGAAATACAATTAAATATCAACTCCAATAAAATTTTAAAAACATAATATATAAATCAAAACTTCGTATCGAATATGACTTATATTTAATTGTACAGAGTTACATTTATGAATTAGTACAGAGTTACATTTGCCCTTAGCATATTTTTTAAAATAGTTTATCTCATTATTTATAATTTAATTGTAAGTATAAATTAATTATAAGAATATATAAAAAAAAAGTCATGTACATGCACATGTAATTTGTATATATTCTTTTTTTTTATAGTTTACCTAATTGCCCTTTAAATTTTAATTTTAACTGACATTCTATCTAATTAATTACTTGCTTTTATTGTAAACAATTATATTTAATATGTGCATTATTATTGTATTTCAATTTAATATATACCACATGATTTTTTTAAATGTAAACGTACAATGTTGCTTTAATTTAACTATAATTTTGACTTAAATGCAATAATCTGAAATACATATATTTTTATATGGATATTTGAATATTGGATTCACATTTCACTTTTAATTTTTGATTACTTTTTATCAGTAGATTTTTATTAAATTTATTGTTTCGATAACTTTTTTAAATTTCATTTGTTATTTAGTTATAGTGAGTTTATGTTCATTTAGTTTTTAATCCAAAATCATCAAAGCCCTTCTCTTCTAATTTGACTAAAATAAATATCAATTAATTTAAAAAGTAAGAGTTTATATTGTTTGACTCATATTTATCGACGCACTATATATAATATATATACCATGAATTTGTATATAAAATATAAAATTTGCATAATAAATTTTTAAATTTATTTATTTAAACTTTCACTTTAAAGTATTGTGTCATTATAATGTAGTATTTAATGGGAATTCGTGCTTAATATTCCTTTAATAGAATAGTTGTGCTTCAGCACAACAATTGAACATTTCGTACTAACTATTTTTGTAAAAATATTATTTATTGTCATCGGGACAACCTATATTTTGGCATCAACCATTGGTAATAGTTTTGATATAGACTTGTTAAAGTATCTTTAATTTCCATTAGCTAAATTAATTAGTTAAAATTATGTATCAATAATTTATGTTGGAGATGCGGGGAGGAAAAGGATTGTAGTTATAATTTTGAAATAGAGATTGAATGAAAGATAATGTGACAATTTAGTTAAAATTAAAATTAAATAAAATTGTTATCTTTAGTTATTTATATAGTTAATATACTAGAAATGAATGTGATTGATATTTTACTATAAATTTTACTATAACTAATGAAAATCCTTATGTTATATTTGTTGAAGAATATAACAATAAAGTCCATCTATTGTACTAATTACAATATATATGGTTAAATAATTTTTAAAATAACACGGGCGAAAAATAACGTTATCCATAATAGTATTACAAGAGCATCCGGTGCAACCTCTTCAAATTTTTAGTTAAATTTGCTTATATGGGACAATATAGGCACAAATTATACTCGAGATTTGTATTTTAAATACAAACTTTGTTAAAATCCAAACATCGAAGCATCGGCTATTTAAATTTAACCAAATTTAGATAGTTGGTGTCTCGATGTTTGGGTTTTAATAAAATTTTTATTGAAAACACAGATCTCGAATATAATTTATGACCCATATTGCTCCATGTAGATAAATTTAATTAAAAATTTGAAGAGACTGATGCTATAATATTTAATATTTTTGAAAGATTTTGACTAGTTTATATATAATAAACTTTCCATGCAATTAATTGCATTATCTTACTTTTATTAGACTTCCAAGTGCAATAACTTGGGTTGTACTTGTATATATGCACATATTGGGTCCAAATATGTGGGAGGAGCAGTAATGCATTCTGAACAAATTAATTGTCTTGTAAATGGGGTTGGGAGTTGCAAGAGTTTTGAAACATGTTCTGTTTGTAATAAGACATCTAAGTTTACCATGATATATATACAGTTAAAAGATATGTTTTGTAAAAAATAGATATACCACACCAAATTCTATTTCGGTAGGTGTGGCAAACAGAACATGAAACAACACACGTTTAAACCGAGGGCTGCCTGCAGCGAACACACGTTTTGATTTATTTGTAGTCGTATATAGATATTTATATGAATTTATGGAGACGAAGCAGAAAATTCCAACATTTTCTATTTTATTTAAAAGACTAGCGCCTAGTGCACTTATTAATTAGCACAGAAAATAAAACAGGATGGCAGCCGTACCGCTGCTCGCCTCGCCTGCAAGAAGGTACGGTCATCAGTTACTTATTTATCGAATTATCGTACGTCAACCAGCTAGCTCCTACTCTCTAACTAAATTATATATATATATATATATATCGTTTTTTTCAGGCTGGCCGACAAGGTGGCGCTCATTACCGGCGGATCCGCGGGTATCGGCGCGGCCACCGCCAAGCTTTTCTACCAGAACGGCGCCAAGGTGGTGATCGCGGACGTCAACCACGCCGCCGGTGCTGCCCTCTGCGGGGACCTTGATCCCTCCGCCGTCTCCTTCGTTCACTGCGACGTCTCCAAGGAGTCCGACGTCGCCAACGCCGTCGACACAGCCATGGAGCGCCACGGTTGCCTCGACGTCATGGTCAACAACGCCGGCATTGTGGGGCAGACAAACGAGTCCAACAGCGTCGTCCACTGCGACGCGGCGGACTTCCAGCGTGTCCTCGCGGTGAACTTGGTGGGGCCATTCCTGGGGATGAAGCACGCGGGTCGCGTGATGATACCGCGCCGCCGCGGCAGCATCGTGACGACGGCGAGCGTGTGCTCGGTGATGGCCGGGCTGGGGCCGCACGCGTACACGAGCTCCAAGCACGGGGTGTTGGGGCTGACGCGGAACGCGGCGGTGGACCTGGGAAGGTACGGGATTCGGGTGAACTGCGTGTCGCCGTACTTAGTGTCGACGAGGATGGCGAAGGAGGTTATGAATGACGGGGACGCAGATTTGTTGACGCGGGTGTATTCCACCCTGAAAGGAGCCGAACTGACGGCGGAGGACGTGGCGGAGGCTGCAGTGTACTTGGGCAGCGACGGCTCCAATTATGTCAGCGGTCACAACCTGGTGGTGGATGGAGGGTCCACCATCAGTAATCCAGCCGTCAGCCCTATATATTTTAGGACTACGACAATCGACGGTAGAAATTAATTAACAAATGTGATACTGATCGATATATATATATATATATTTTTTTGTGGCTGGCTGTGGCTGAATAAGTATTTGAATAATATTTGTATTGCAATTAAGGAGATTATTATATTTGTCGATCCGAGCTGTTCAATATATATATAATTTGTTATCTAAGAAGATCTATCACTCTATTCATTCAATAATAAAAATATATATGATCTTAAAACCCCAATACATGCATTATACATATGTGAGGAGCCGATCAGTCTATGCCTTCAGTCGGCCAAGGCCAAGACTAATTCAATTTTTTTTTTTGGTCTGATCTTCCTAGCAGCGGGACAGGAGGAGACAACATCAACGTAGCAGCGGGTGAGGGGGGGGATGTCGACGTCACCACCGTCGTCCTCGCCAGCGGTAGCCCAGATCCGCCCACACTCCCCCCGTATCCCAAGATTCCTCACTGTCAACGACGCTGCAGTAGAAGCCGACGTCGTTGTCGGATGTGTCATAGCTTATAATGTGTTCACATTATAATTTAAACAAAAAATAGTCGTTAAATGAATTTTTATAAGTGGTGTAAATTTATTTGAGCTTATAAAATTTAAAAATAATTCTATTTAAAAAAAATACTGAAACACGAAACAACTTTTATACTAATTTATAATAAGTTAATAGTAAACCAAACAACTTTATAAAAAGTATTTATGATAATTTTTTTCGTTTTCAAATAATTGTTTTTTAGTGCAAAAAGAAAATATTTTTTTACTTTTTAGATTTAAAAAGTAAAAAATATTATTTTTATTTTTATATTTTTTATACTGGGAAAGAGCTATTATATTTTTAAAATGAAATAGAAAACAGATAAAACAACTATGTCTTTGCATATAATTTAATGCACACATGATATTTTTCGATATTGCTATATGAGTGAGTTAGAAAAAAGCATATTTAATTTAGGTTGAAGGTAAACTTTTTTTTTTTATCAAATTTTATTTTTAAAAACACAATCTTGTCACTTATTAGTTATTATATTTGTGTTTTTTTAATAATATTCTGGAATGAATATTTTATTATAATTTATGTTTACTTACAAGAATTTTTCAATTTTAATTATAATTTATGTTTTACTACAAAACTTTGTAATGCACAGCAAAACTAATTACTCCTTTCACTAGGTTCTGATGTTGCAGAAGCTGGTGGCATTTTGGTGATCCAGGAATTACTCCTTTCACCAGGTTCTGATGTTGCTGGACAGGCTGCCCTGCCGATCAAAATTTTATTTTCCAACCATACGCTTCGAGAATATGTATCAGATGAGCTCATTAGATCTTTGACAGGTAAGTAGGATCTGAAACATTCTAACGCTCTTTCTTGTACATTTTGATACCATCATTTCAAATTCAGAAGCTTAAGAGCTTGCTCCTAGTATAGAATATTTAAAATGTTGTGTCCTCATGAATTGTTAGGTATGAATGATGTAACATGTTCTTGCTCTGGTTTCATTCATGTTGCTATTTTTGTTTATATGATTAACAAGTTGGCTAATTTTCCCAATGCATTGAAGAAATATAATGCCCCGATTTTCCAAAATCGTGACTTTGGCTAATAATCTAAAAGCCATGTCCAGAAAAGTGTGAATCTCTTTGTTGATTTTTTTAACTCGACTTTTCTTGTCTAATTACATTTCCTAGTGAGAGATCATTTGTAAGTTTTTATGACAACAGCTAATCTTTTGGACATGATTACTAATTCAAAACAAAAAAGTATTACAAATACTCCAAGGACATGGTTCATGCTCATGAAGAGACTTTTATGGTTCATTAACTGAACTTAATGGAGAAGGGTGGGATGAGGGATTGGGAAAGGGGTAGAGTGGGGAGAAATTTTTTTGAATGAATTACTAGTAAATCGAAATATTGATAAAGTATAATATTTCTTTGTTCATTGTAGGGTGTAAATAAAACCTTTGACTTGAAACCTAAGCTGACCTCATGTTTTTCAAAAATCGATCAACTTGAGATTTTGGGTCAAGAAACCCATTCTGAACTGAAATATCAAGGTCAAATTGAATAGTGCATATTTATTTTGACTTCAACCGACTGATATCTTATTATGTTTATTTTGTCCTTGAATGCATGGTGTCATAATATCAATTATGTTGTATGGTGTATTCTTGAGTATTTGAATTATAAGAAACTAATGTGGTGTCACAAAATTTTTATTTGAAAACTTTTTTCCAATTGACACATTATGCTTCTAAACCCATTTCATTATTATAAGAGACTGTTGGGTACAATTTATTTTGGTACGTGCATACATAATGTAATAATGTATGAATCTAATGTAAGATCATGATTTATGAGTGTAAAATTATATGAGAAAAATAGAAAATTGACTCGTTTTTTAAATCAAGCAGAAAATTGAAGCAATGACATGTTTTCATTTTTCCTAGAGCTGAACTAAATCTATGGCACAAGAAAATTATCAGAAGAAATTGGGAGATGGAAGATCATAATAATAAAGACATTACTAAACTCATCTTAGGAAAGAATGAAGATTTTGTTTGATGGAATTAGTAGGAATTATTTAAAAGACATTTTTTGGTGGCAGTATTTTTTTTTGTATTTTCTATATTTAAATACAGAAAACACGGAGCATGCGAGCTTGTTTGGCACTGATTTTTTTTTTATTGTTTTCGAAAACAAAGTGTTTCGGATCGTAAAAAATGAAAATATCTTTAAGATGTTTTCATTTTAATATTTTTTGTTTTTAGGAGTTTTCGGGCAAATTCACCATCGCCCGCCGCTACCTCCCCGTGCAACGCCGTTACCTAGCGCGTGACCTCCCCCCTCTCCTCCCGCGTGTGACCTCCCCTCTTGCGCATGTCATTCCCCCTGGTGCTGCTAGATCTCCGATCGGGCGCCCGACCAACCCACCCCCCCCCCCCCCCCCCCCCCCCCCCCCCCCCCCCCAAACATAGAAAATAAAACATATCTGTTTTCAAAAATATTGGGTATCAGTTTTCGAAAACTAAAAACAAAATAATGGAGACTCCTAGGCTATGTTTCCATTTTTCTAATAGATTATATGGTATTTTCATTCTCTCCCTCTTTATGTTCTTGCATTTAAAATTTTAACGTGATCGAAATTGTAATTGCGATATGTAGCTGCATTGGAGGGGGAACTGTGGTCCACAGAAACTGTCAATGAAGAGAACACTGCATAAAGAACACTCAATGAAAAAAAAACAAGTTATTGGCTGATTCATATTTAACGGGAAGAAAAAACACACGACACCACAAAACAGAAAGCAAAAATAAAAAAATCACAGCGATGTGAAATTCGTCCTTCACTAAACCTATCTGTCGTCTTCTTCTTTCTCTCTCCACGCGGACGGCATGATCCAGCTCACTAAACCATCTATCGTCTTCTCCTTTCTCTCTCCACGCGGACGGCATGATCCAGCTCACAATCTGTCGTCTTCTCCTTTCTCCCTCCACGCGGACAGCATGATCCAGTTCATCCCTCACCCTCCCATCTCTCATCTCCTTCCTCGGACTTAGTACATCCATGCGAGCCAAACCCAGATCTCCTTCAGCCGATAAAAATTCATGGCTCCACCGGACCACAGCTCTAACCCAACCACACAGATCGGACTCGGTTACGCTCGACCACGATTAGATATGAAGCCTAATTCCCCTTTCTATTTTAAAGCTCAAGTCGATCTATAGGGGGAGAGCTCTTTCATTTTGTTACGAGAGAAATCTAATCACAAATATCCCATCTCCACCTAGCTAGGAGCTCCCCCTGCCCGGAAATCACTCCACCAGCCATCCCAAATCACCATCATCCCTTCTCCTTCTCAAGTCCAAACCAGAAATCCATCTCAAGTTGTTTTTTTTTCCTTTTTTTTGGTGGTACAGAAAGATGACAATGAAAATGATGAGGTTGAACACAGACCACCACTTCTCCTTAAAAACTTTTCCTCCGGCGGACGCCTCCCCAGCTTCAGCCTGGCCCATATCCAAGGGAGGCCGCAGCATCAGCAATAGCATCAGCGGAGAGTTATATTCATAGGAAAATAGTGGCAGCCCCAGAAAATGTGGAAGATGTAGAAAGGCTGCTCCTCCAATGCAAAGGTGAATTTTCCCACATGGAAGGGGATCCCCATCGTGTGGATGTTAAAGCTAAAGATTTGATTGCCAGAGTTAAAGACCTGTATTCTATGCTCCACAATGTTTATTATTCAGACACTAGGAAAGGATCGCTGCTCTTTGACCGGATGGAACTTCTCTGTAAGAAACTCGTTGTAAGCAATTTGGTTTGTCTTTGTTTGTACTTTGTATTGAAAACTGCTTATTATCATACTAGTATATGTTAATATTTGTTAGTATGTGGGCTTGACCCATTGTCAATTAGGTTAAACCTACATCTATTAATCTACAACTCTTACTATTACTTTATGCTGAAACCTTGCGTTGTGTATACGTGCTCTCATTTCAATAATAATATGTATTCTCAGCTTGTCTTGTTTTTCTCTCTTATTATATGTATTCTCAGCTGCTCTTCCAAGCCTAGGAAGATCGTACAGATTTTCCACGGTTTCCACGTTTCAACACACCCCCACATAAATGCATTTTCAATTCTTAGCTCACATTATTATTTATCATTTAATTTGAGTGGCGAACAACTTCAACTCTATGCTTTTCATTACTTTTCATTTCTCATGGAATTTGGCCTATGAAAAGGTAAACCTTAGTTTATTTTAGTTTATAGCTTTTTCCCGCACAAGGCTTTTGATATTATAAGTTTACTAGTTTTGTTTTTAATAGGTAATGCCTAGCACAAGCAACTCAATTAGATCAGAGGGCCTTGCTTCTCTTTTGAGTTCTTCTGGGTTTTGTAAAATATTGGTTTTGTGAAAACCACTTCTTTCACATTACCCTGCTTAAAATTTGCAGTGTTTGTGCACAGACCTGTCAGAACACAGATGATTAGTTTTTAACCGTGGTTTTGTCATAAACATACCTTTCCCGGTTAGAAAATGAAAAAAGAAAAAGGAAATCACATTTGGCATCTCAAGTCTCAACGGATAACACCTATTAAGCCAGACTGCCAAAGGTGTTTGTGTTTCTCTCCACTGAAATTTATATTGCTTTTGAATTTGTCACTTCAAAAATCAATGATGCCCTTCGCAAGTTTTATTTTATTTTGAGCTAGACTTGTATTCGAATGCGATTGTTTCTTTCATCTGGTTATGCAAACATTAGGATTTCCATGTTAATAGTTTTATTTACACATTACTAGTCTTTAGTGTCCCTAATTTGTTTCATAGTTATTCTATGTGATTCAGTTATTAATATGACAAAATTATAAGGTTCTTATGTCAGCAGAAAATGGATTAGACTGTAGACTACTCTTATGCTTGACTCACTAGGCTGGTATCACCTTGTGTGTATCACGTTCATATGGTGCTAGATCTGTTTGCTTGTACAATTTTTGTCCGTTTGTGGTATAAATTTGGTATTTCTTTCTGTTAATTTCTATTGGTCAAACTGCGATGCTATCCTTTTAGGAAGGTTCAACATGTTGGAGCTGACTTTGGTATTTTTTTTCATAATGGGTTATTATTTTGAATGCTGATTGTTGAATTCACTTTTTTGAACTTCACTTCGCCACTTTTTTGATGTTGTACTTTTCATGCAGGACTGCTTGTATGTTCTCTTATGAGTTCTTTCCTATGAGTATGACTCCTTGCACTGCTAATGCTGCGGCCTCCATTGGATATGGGACTGGCTGAAGCTGGGTGGAGGCGTCCGCCTAGGAAAAGTTGTTAAGCAGCAGTGGTACCATGGCAGCTGCTGTGTTCAACCTCATCATTTTCATTGCCATCTTTCTCTATCACCAAAAACAAAACAAAAAAAAACAACTTGAGATGGACTTCTGGTTTAGACGTAAGAAGGAGAAGGAATGATGGTAATTTGGGATGGCTAATGGAGTGATTTCCGATTAGGGGGAGCTCCTAGCTAGATGGAGACGAGATATTTGTGATTAGATTTCTTTCATAAGAAAATGAAAGAGCCCTCCTCTATAAATCGACTTGAGCTTTAAATAGAAAGGGAAATTAGAGTTCATATGGTTTAATCATGGTCGAGCATAATCATGGAGTCTGATCGTGGTGGTTGGGTTGGAGTTGTGGTCCGGTGGAGCCATGAGTTTGATTCAGCTGAAGGAGAGCTGGGTTTGGCTTGGCTTGGATGGACTAAGTCCAAGGGAAGGAGATGAGAGATGAAGGTGAGGGATGAGTTGGATTGATGTTGTCTGGCGTGGAGCTCCAGCATCCCGAAGATCTTTGAGTGGAACCAAGGAAGACAACGGTGAAGAGAGAAAGGAAAAGATGACAGATGTTTGGTGAAGGACGAATTTCAGCTGTGATTTTTTTGAATTTTTATTGTTATAATTATTAAAAAGTTTGCTTGTTCCGTTCTTTCTTTCGTGTTTAATTTTATAAAATGGCGATAAAATCACACCCAAACGATTATGCTTATAAATCTTATTTTAAATGATGGAATTAGCCTTTTTTTGGATCATGTGCTGATTATGTTCTACCTTTCGAAGAAAAAAGGTACATTTTCTTTAAGATAATACATCTGTGTATTGATTTGATTAGTTATGTATAAACTCTTTTAAGGATATAAATGCATAAATTTATTGTAATAAAATATATTTTTAATGTGCGGTTCTTATGTAACTATAGGTAATTGGTTCGACAGACCATTATTATTTTTAATCCTCGGCTCATTGGCAGGTTAGTTCCACCCCCACTCCATCATCCGTAATACTTAATAATAAGAGGCAGACCTGCCAGGCCAGAAAGGAGGCGATCACCAGGAATCCCTTGTTTCAAGGGCGCAGATGGCCTAACCTTCCACAATTCAAGGGTGTAATGAGACTTGGGTAAACATGAAGAAAATAATTCCAGAGTCAAGAAAATGTCCCGACGTGTAAAACAATATTATTCCATACCACTTCTGCTGCTTTCACATGCTATTCAGCCTGCCCTCCAATCCGTATATATAAATTAAAAAGGTCCACTTGCATTGAAGCGTTGGAATGGGGAAAATTCCATTTATAAACCTCTATAATCTTAAGTAATATAAGCCTGCAATACCCTGTCAAGAGCAGTGGCACCCCGGCTGTTTAGAATGCTGCCACAAAGCTTAGTTATGAGGGATCCCCATACACTGGTGTCAACCTCTCCGCTCAAAGCAGCCATGTTGAGAATCCCGTTGTGTTATATGTCAAGGCGCTAGGGATGGAGTCCATTACTAACTTGTCAAACAGCTTCTTGGCTTCACATATTTTGCCATTCTTACATAGCCAATGTATGAGTGTGCTGGAGATGGCATCATCAAGGGTGCAGTTTTTCTTCAACAGCGTTAAAGAATGCAATAGACTGTCTGCGCTATCATGAAAACTTGGTGGGCACGTCTTCATCAAGGCATATAATGACCTTTACTTGAACGAGATATAATGACCCTGAACCTGCTTATCTTTGAGTTGTGAGGAGTCAAAAGCTTAACTCTGGACTGCATGTGTTTTGTTTAGCAGCCTTGTAGTCCACGTGGCTGGAGTTATCTGACTGGAAAACATAAAAGGAAAAAAGAAGTGGTATGTCGGTTTTGGTTCAAGGCATTTCAACTTTTTTTTTTTTTTTTTATGTTTTAAATCTACCAAGCTAAGATGTATGTGTATCTTAATAACATTTTAGTGTTTCAACGCACTGGAATTCTCTTAAATAAGAACCTAATTTACATGTCTATGTGGATAGAGCATCTCATACGAAAGCTAGATGAATTTTAAAATTTTCTACTATAATTGTTTTTAAGAAAAAAAAACTTGAGAATATTATTCTGAGTAATAATGGATATATTGGATCAATCGGTAAATAAATATTTTTTTTTGAACAATAACATCATTACATATCGAATTTATCTTGTGCTCTTGTTATGTCAATTATAGTAAATTGATTGTATATCATAAGCATCATATATTGTTGAAGATACATATTGCATTCTAACTTTTTAATTTTGTAATTATTTAGGTAGTGAGTCACTATACTTCTCCAGAGTGGAAAGAAGGATTTACATGGGCATTTGATGTACCTCCGGACAAAAACTCCAATGCAAAAGCAAAAATACTTTTGAAAAGGTAACTAGATACCTATATTATATAAATGTTTTCTTTTCCACATTCTACCGTAGCTTGTAAAAAAATTGCCCATCAATCATCTCTCTATTTTGTTGAGCTTCCAAGGAATGATTGTGTGTCAACGGCAATTATGGTTGAGCAAAACATATATGTTCTCAGGAATTCTTTGTAATAAGTATTTGTTCTCAATGGAAATTATGATAGAGCATACTACTTTTTATTGGCATTTGGCTCCATATTTGGCGTTGATTTCAATCATATGATTGGTTGACATTTTCAGACTACTCTTGGGAGAGTGACTATCCAAATTGATAAAATTGTGACTGATGAAGTATACAGTGGTATGTTTGGCCTAAATTATGACAACAACAAGAAAGCTTCTTCTCATTCTCTTGAAATTGAGATTATTTGGACCAATAGAATATCAAATGAGACCACATGAAGAGCTCAAGAAAATTTTTGAAAGCTGTTGACTAAGCAAAGGCGTCGCAAGCCTATGAGTAGGAGGGCAACAATTTTATGGTGGTCTTTTGCGGAAGCTTATTGGCTTGCCTGTAAGTATTTACACCTAAGGACCAGTTTTGTAGTTTAGGAAAATCTGCTTTGAGGGTTTTGACTTAGAGATGAGGAACAGACAAATGAGAAGATAGGGTGTTAAACGGCCGGGTTGGGCCGGGCCAGGCCTAGCTCGCCCGTGTAGGCCTGCTTTTAAATGGGCCAAAAAATTCTGATTCAGCCCAACCCGCATGCGGGCCGTATTGGCTCACGGACTGAGCCATTAATAATAATAATAATAATAATAATTATTATTATTTTATTACTATATATATTAATTACTGAAATATATTCACCAAATAGCTTGTAGCTTAATGGTTGGATAATAGGGTGTTGGGTTGGGTCTGACTAGATTGGGGGGTCCTCAGTGCTAGGTTGGGTCTGACCGGATTGGAAGGTCCTGCAGGTTGGGGTAGGTGTGGATTGGGCTAGATACGAAAACAATTGGGCTGCACTTGTATAAGGTAGGCCCGCTGACTAGTCCATAACCGTACAGGCCAAGTCTGTTTAAATCGTAGCCTGTGGGCCGCAAACTCTTATGACTCAAATTTTAATGCCCGGTCTTGCCCGTTTTACGGGCCAGCCCAGCCCGCGGGCCGCTGGCCTGTTTAACACTCTTAATGAGAAGAGTCATAAGAGTTTCCCACAATGCAGGGAAAATTAAAAGTTGGGTGGGAGTTGGTTGTACAGGTTAGTATTTAGGCATTAGCATTTTAAAATAATAGAAAAAGTTGGCAATGAAAACCAAGCCTTCTGGGTCAGGGTGGACGCTGCCCTTCCTAGTTCCTAATTGTGTAAATTGGCCGCGCCTGCCACTGAGTTTGTGCTTGTAATTCTGTTTTGGGTCCATGTGTTTGAATGTCAAATGATGATGCAGCCTCTGGTTGAGAATGGCTCAGCGTTTTTCTACTTTTTTTTTCATGCTTCCTTTCTTTCTCCTAATGGAAAATGGAAAGGATGTAAGCTTCTCTCCTGCAAAATCAGAAAGGAACAATGAAAATAAAAAGATCGTAGATCAGAGTGAAGTTGTCATGGTATGCTTTTGGGTAGTCAAATTGAGGTTAAACGCTTCTTTTTGACCCTGAGTGAGTTTAACTACAGAACACAAAATTTGCCTGTTCGCCCAAGCCCCAAAAGTAACATTGCCATGCCTTCTGAAATCAGAAGCAACGCTGCTTGAGCAACTTCCTCGGCTAGTGAAAAATGGTGAAGCAAGCCACTTGGATATACACCATCAAAAGGGTAAGCCTCTTGGATATACACCATCAAAAAAGAAAGGTAATACAGCTTGTTCTCACCAACAAACATTTAACTACTTTGCAGCAGCAACCAATGCGGACCGTGCACGAGTAAAAGCTACAGTCTATCACTGCACTCAAAACTCAATCTGTACTTGAAAACAAAAATCAACCATGACAACTGATCAACCGTGCATGAGATAAAACAAGGAGACATACTCGATATCAGCCATATCACTAATCGACCGGACTCCAACATCTGATGTCATCTGGATCTTAAAAACAAACCTGTTAATAAAATGATTTGGAAATGAGAACAAGCAAGTAAAATGCCACAAAGTGAAGTGCAGGAAATGAAGAGCACTTACATTGTTACTTCTTTCACAACATCCACCAAGGCCAAGCCTTTCAGACGGAGAGGGCTTGACGAAAGAATAGAGCCAGTTACACCAAAGAATTTAAAATCATTACATTTGATTAACATAAAAGATAACCAAAAGAGGATACAAAAGTAACTCCATCAACAAATTCAAGGGAGTTGACTTGGGATCCAGGAAGAACGTCACAACAACAATCAAAATCAATCCATCGGTGCCAATGGGTTTGATGCTAGCCTATCAAATATCATTAAGCTTGACATGATATAATCATTCTAAATGACTACACACGGTTAAATACGATCAACGTGTGTTAAATTTTAAGCGAATTCACAACTATCAATGAATTTGATTAGTGTTCATCAAGCGCCGTTTGCACATGATAAGATGTAATCATTCTAATCGACTACAAATGAGTAACGGATTTAAATGGGATCATCAAGTACCATTTGAACCTGATAAGCTGCTGAAAATACTTGAATAGAAGGAAGTAAAAACATAGCAATGGGACAAACACCCCCAAGAAGCAAAAAGAAATTCTCTCTCCAACAAAGTAATAGAAATATTTAGCCTGTTTGTACCGAAAAAAATATGATACTGCAGCATCAGGTCTCTAAGGTGAACAGCCTTTGATTGATGGAACAATATAGGTAAGGAAAGTCGGCAAAATGGATCCGTAATTTCGAAAAAAAGATTGGCTATGAGGAAATAAAACAACCCCCCCAGCAGAAGAAAGAAAAGAGAGAGCTGCTGTGAGGAAATAAGCTGTTTTTTTTTAGTTTTTTTTTAAATTAAGTCAGCTGCTGATGGGGACGCATTCGGTTGTCCCTGCCACACACCAACAACACTGCCGCACCGAACCACTACGGAGTACGGACTAATTCTTTGTTTATTAAGTCAGCTGCTGTGGGTTCGACATTCGGACTTTGAGTCCACTTTATTACTTGTAACGATCCGTACGCTTGCGAAATTGCTAACAATTGGCCGCGCCTGCCACTGAGTTTGTGCTTGTAATTCTGTTTTGGGTCCATGTGTTTGAATGTCAAATGATGATGCAGCCTCTGGTTGAGAATGGCCCAGCGTTTTTTTACTTTTTTTTTCATGCTTCCTTTCTTTCTCCAAATGGAAAATGGAAAGGATGTAAGCTTCTCTCCTGCAAAAATCAGAAAGGAACAATGAAAATAAAAAGATCGTAGTTCAGAGTGAAGTTGTCATGGTATGCTTTTGGGTAGTCAAATTGAGGTTAAACACTTCTTTTCGACCCTGAGTGAGTTTAACTACAGAACACAAAATTTGCCTGTTCGCCCAAGCCCCAAAAGTAACATTGTCATGCCTTCTGAAATCAGAAGCAACGCTACTTGAGCAACTTCCTCGGCTAGTGAAAAATGGTGAAGCAAGCCACTTGGATATACACCATCAAAAGGGTAAGCCTCTTGGATATACACCATCAAAAAGGAAAGGTAATACAGCTTGTTCTCACCAACAAACATTTAACTACTTTGCAGCAGCAACCAATGCGGACCGTGCACAAGTAGAAGCTACAGTCTATCACTGCACACAAAACTCAATCTGTACCTGAAAACAAAATTCAACCATGACAACTGATCAACCGTGCATGAGATAAAACAAGGAGACATACTCGATATCAGCCATATCACTAATCGACCGGACTTGGACATCGGATGTCATCTTGATCTTAAAAACAAACCTGTTAATAAAATGATTTGGAAATGAGAACAAGCAAGTAAAATGCCACAAAGTGAAGTGCAGGAAATGAAGAGCACTTACATTGTTACTTCTTTCACAACATCCACCAAGGCCAAGCCTTTCTTAGTTTTAATTTCAAATATTCCTAAAAAATTAAGAAAACCAAACAACCCCAACATAGCCATAATGCTGGTTTTCAACTGGGGGGGGGGGGGAACTTGTGCAGGGGGAGGTTGCGCCAGAGGAGATGGCGTCACGCCAGGGGGACTTCGCGCAATAGAGTAAACATTTGATAATATCAAATAAGTGTTTTCATTTAGAAAATATCACCGGAAAACTAGCGAAAATAGAGTAAACATTTAGAAAATATCAAATAAGTGTTTTTATTTTTTAGCACTCGAAACAACTTATTTCTGAAAATGAGTGAAGGAATCAAACACGCTCAGGTTACTTTGCACCTGGCTGCCTGCTTTTCTCGCACGGAGAGGGCTTGACGGAAGAATAGAGCCGGTTACACCAAAGAATTTAAAATCATTACATTTGATTAACATAAAAGATAACCAAAAGAGGATACAAAAGTAACTCCATCAACAAATTGGAGTCAAACTTGGGATCCTGGAAGAACGTCACAGCAACAATCAAAATCACTCCATAGGTGCCAACGGGTTTGATGCTAGCCTATCAAATATCATTAAACTTGACATGATATAATCATTCCAAACGACTACACACTGTTAAACACGAATTTAATCAAAGTGTGTTAAATTTTAAGCAAACTTACAACTATGAACGAATTTGATTAGTGCTCGTCAAGTGCCGTTTGCACGTGATAAGATGTAATCATTCTAACCGACTACAAACGGGTAACGGATTTAAATGGGTACCGTTCGAACATGATAAGCTGCTGAAAATATTAGAATAAAAGGAAGTAAAAACATAGCAATTGGACAAACACCCCCAAGAAGCAAAAAGAAATTTCCCCCCAACAGAGTAATCGAAAAATTCAGTCACGGGGCATGCTGTTTGTACCGAAAAAATTATGATACCGCAGCAAGGAATGAAAGCAGATAGATAGAATAAAACAATCCCCCCAGCAGAAGAAAAAGAAAAGAGAGCGCTGCAGTGAGGAAATAAGCTGTTTTTTTTTTTTTTTTAAAAAAAAAAATTAAGTCAGCTGCTGCTGATGGGGACGCAATCGGTTGTCCCTGCCACACACCAACAACACCGCCGCACCGAACCACTAGGGAGTACGGACTAAAACGAAGATGCTATCGCCGCGGCTACCTCTGGTGGTGATGAGGAGGTTCTGGACCACCACCGTCTCATTCTTCCCAACCGCTGCCGCCGACGTCGCCGACGCTAAATTCGAAAATTTCAAAACCAAGGAGGAGTTGCTCCAGTCGTACACGGTGACGCCGCCAATCAAGTCCTGGCCCCAACAGCTCAACCCGAACCATCTGATCTCCATGATCCGGCAGCAGCAGAAACTGGACCTGGCCCTCCAGATCTTCGACCACGCCGACCAATACCACCCAGGCTTCTCCCATACCTACGATACCTACTACGCCATCATCCTCAAGTTCTGCCGCGCCCGCGCCTTCCCCGAAGCCGAGTCCCTCATCCGCCGCCTCCGCCTCTCCGGCATCAAGTGCAACGAGAAACTCTTCGTCGACGTCATCCACAGCTACGGCATCGCCTCCCGCCCCCGCCACGCCCTCCGCACCTTCCTCAGCGCCGCCCACCCTCGCTCCTTCTTCGGCTTCAGTCCCTCCGTCAAGTCTTTTAACGCCCTTTTGAATGCCCTGGTTCAGAACAAACGCTACTCTTGGGTTCACTCACTCTTCTTCCACTCTAGGACCAAGTACGGTATTATACCCAATGTCATCACCTGCAACATCCTCATCAAAGCCCTCTGCAGCAGCAGCAGCAACCACAACAACAGAGGCGGCGGCGTCGAGGCCGCCATTAGGGTCCTCCACGAAATGCCCGCTATGGGTATCGTCCCCACCATCGTCACCTATACTACCATTCTAGGCGGGTTCGCCTCTCTCGGCGATATGGTCAATGCCCAGAAGGTATTCGACGAAATTCTTGAACGGGGCTGGCTTCCCGATGCCACCACCTACACCGTCTTGATGAATGGGTTCATTAAGCAGGATAGGTTGTTGGATGCCGTCAAGGTGATGGACGATATGGAGGAAAACGGGGTCAAGCCTAATGACGTCACCTATGGGGTCATGATCGAAGCTTACTGCAAGCAGCAGCTTCCCCGCAAGTCCGGGGAGGCCCTCAGCCTGCTCTACGATATGCTGCACAAGAAATACATCCCTGCACCACCCTTGTGTTGCAGAGTTATCGACGCCTTGTGCGAGGAAGGGAAGGTTGATGAGGCCTTGGAGCTGTGGAGAACGCTGTTGAAGAAAAACTGCACCCTTGATGATGCCATCTCCAGCACACTCATACATTGGCTATGTAAGAATGGCAAAATATTGGAAGCCAAGAAGCTGTTTGACAAGTTAGGAATGGTCTCCATCCCTAGCGCCTTGACATATAACACGCTAATCGCCGGAATGTGCGAGGCTGAGGAGTTGCTCCTGGCCAGCAGGTTGTGGGACGACATGGTCGAAAAGGGGTACAAACCCAACACTTTCACTTACAACATGTTGATTAAGGGGTTTTGCAAGGTCGGCAGTGCAAGGGAGGGTGTCCGGGTTCTCGAGGAGATGGTGGGCAAACGGTGTTTCCCAAACAAGTCTACCTACTCCGTGCTGATCCAAGGGCTCTGTGACTCAAAACTGGAAGGAGATGTGATTACCAGGGTTCTCAACATGGCTGCTTTGAGTGGAGAGCTTGATGCCAGTGTATGGGAATCCCTCATAACTAAGCTTTGTGGCAGCAGTCTAAGCAGCCGGGGTGCCACTGCTCTTGACAGGGTATTGCTGGCTTATATTACTTAAGATTATATAGGTTTTTAATGGAATTTTTCCCCCATTCCAACGTTTCAATGTAAGTGGACCTTTTAAATTTATATATACGGATTGGAGGGCTGGCTGAATAGCATGTGAAAGCAGCAGAAGTGGTAACTGGTATGGAATAATTTTGTTTTACACAAAGGGACATTTTCTTGACTCTGGCGAAACAAAAAATAACTCGTCATTGATAGAAAATTGATGCAAATTTTCTTGTGATTGTATTTTTAAGTGTTATGATATATTTCTACTATGAGAAAACATTCATGATTTTACCAAGCATTTCCGTGGTGGGGTGTGTTAAAGTTTCAAGTAATTTATAAAATAATAACACAAAAATGTGTTGGAAATGGAGTTGCTACCTGATGTATTGTTTAATTAATTATTTTCTTTAACTGTGTTCATATTTCAAAGGAGTTATGATTTGAATTCAAATGAATTAATCGGATTAAAAATGGAATGCTAATGTGTTGGTTTGTAAATTATAAATGTTTTTTTTTTTGCATACTAATTATTTGCGAGTAAAATCGTTACACATGAGCATCCAACTGATTAATTCATTGGGACAAAAATTATTTTTCGAAAATACTCTAATAAAAATAGTAAATTAATAGTTTTAAGTAATCAACTCAACTGATTAATTCATTAATCTCAGGCACTTATCAATAAATTTTGATCACAGCTATTGTTGATTAAATTATTATTATTTATTTATTACGTGACAATTACGAAAAGGTAATCACTTGTTTTATTAACATTTCAGTGGGGAGCACACACTGAATCAAATTTACAAATGATAACCAATTATTGTTGGTTAAATTGAATACTACCAATTATTAAATAAATAACTTTGAGGCTTACCCGTAGTCCTTGATAACCGAAAATAATAATAGGACCGATTATCGTTTATAAAATTAAACAAAAGGCTAATTCCATCATTAAAAAAAAGATTTATAAGCATTATCGTTTAGGCGTGATTTTATCGCCATTTTATAAAATTAAACACGAAAGAAAGAACTGAAAAAGCAAACTTTTTAATACAAGCACCAAAAGACATGAAAATAACAATTGCATTAGTGCATAAAGGATATTAGGATAAGAAACACTTGCATAATATAAAAAACACTCAAGGAAAATAAAAAAACATAAAAATCAAAAATCAAAAAAATCACAGCCATGTAAAATTCGTCCTTTCACCAAACCATCTATCCTCTTATCCTTTCTCTCTCCCGTTCGTCGTTGTCTTTCTCTCTCCCGTTCGTTCGCCATCTATGCTCCACGCAGCATCGATCCAGCTCATCCCTCACCCTCATCTCTCATCTCCTTCCCTCGGACTTAGTCCATCCAAGCCAAGCCAAACCCAACTCTCCTTCAGCCGAATCAAATTCATGGCCCCACCGGACCACAGCTCCAACCCAACCACCACGATCGGAGTCCATGGTTACGCTCGACCACGATTAGATCATATGAACCCTAATTCCCCTTTCTATTTAAAGCTCAATTCGATCTATATAGGAGGGAGGAGGCTTTCCATTTTCTTACGAAAGAAATCTAATTACAAATATCCCATCTCCACCTAGCTAGGAGCTCCCCTGGCCGGAAATCACTTCACTGGCCATCCCAAATCACCATTATCCCTTATTTTCCTTAAGTCTAAACCAGAAATCCATCTCTAGTTATTTTTGTTTTTTTTGATAGAGAGATAAAAATACAAATGATGAGGAGGTTGAACACGGCTGCTGCTTAGCAACTTTTCCTCTGGCGGACGCCTCCCAGCTTCGGCCTACCCGATATCCAAAAGAGGCCGCAGCATCAGCGAGGCCAGGCAAGGAGCCATATTCATAGGAAAATAGTGGCAGCTGTCAAGGAGCCAGAAGGAAGCTTGCCGCCCCCAGAAAATGTGAAAGATGTGGAAAGGCTGCTCCTCCAATGCAAGGGTGAATTTTCCCGGAAGGGGATCCCCATCGTGTGGATGTTAAAGCTTGACTGGACGGAACTTCTCCGGAAGAAACTCGTTGTAAGCAATTTGGTTTGTCTTTGTTTGTACTTTGTATTGAAAACTGCTTATTATCATACTAGTATATGTTAATATTTGTTAGTATGTGAGCTTGATCCATTGTCAATTAGGTTAAACCTACATCTATTAATCTACAACTCTTACTATTACTTTATGCTGAAACCTTGCGTTGTGTATACGTGCTCTCATTTCAATAATAATATCTTGTTTTTCTCTCTTATTATATGTACTATCAGCTGCTCTTCCAAGCCTAGAAGATCGTACAGATTTTCCATGGTTTCCACGTTTCAACTCACCCCCACATAAACGCATTTTCAATTCTTAGCTCACATTATTATTTATCATTTAATTTGAGTGGCGAACAACTTCAACTCTATGCTTTTCATTACTTTTCATTTCTCATGGAATTTGGCCTATGAAAAGGTAAACCTTAGTTTATTTTAGTTTATAGCTTTTTCCCGCACAAGGCTTTTGATATTATAAGTTTACTAGTTTTGTTTTTAATAGGTAATGCCTAGCACAAGCAACTCAATTAGATCAGAGGGTCTTGCTTCTCTTTTGAGTTCTTCTGGGTTTTGTAAAATATTGGTTTTGTGAAAACCACTTCCTTTCACATTACCCTGCTTAAAATTTGCAGTGTTTGTGCATAGTCCTGTCAGAACACAGATGATTAGTTTTTGATTGTGGTTTTGTCATAACTTACCTTCCCCGGTTAGAAAATGAAAAAAAAAAAGGAAATCACATTTGGCATCTCAAGTCTCAACGGGTAACACCTATTAAGTCAGACTGCCAAAGGTGTTTTATGTCTTTGTGTTTCTCTCCACTGAAATTTATATTGCTTTTGAATTTGTCACTTCAAAAATCAATGATGCCCTTCTCAATTTTTATTTTATTTTGAGCTAGACTTATTCGAATGCGATTGTTTCTTTCATCTGGTTATGCAAACATTAGGATTTCCATGTTAATAGTTTTATTTACACAAGGTTATGTTTCATAGTTATTCTATGTGATTCAGTTATTAATATGAAAAAATTGTAAGGTTCTTATGTCAGCAGAAAATGGATTAGACTGTAGACTTCTCTTATGCTTGCACTAGGCTGTGTATCACCTTGTGTGTATCACGTTCATGAGGTGCTAGATCTTCTGGCTTGTACAGTTTTTGTCCGTTTGTGGTATAAATTTGGTATTTCTTTCTGTTAATTTCTATTGGTCAAACTTCGATTTGGGAGCTTGCCATCCTTTTAAAAAGGTTCCCCCGGACTTTGAAAATTGTCCTCTGCTCTACTACGCCTTCTTTCACACGCTTTTTTTTTTCACTATAAAAACAGGCTAAGCTTTCATCAGTACAGATGCCAAAGGGGGATAGATTATCATAAGCCTAAAATAGATAAGATATTATTAGCACGTGAAAATGTGTATATATTTGGAGTCCTACTGAAGTTTAGCAAAAAATAATTATGGTTGCTTTTAGCTAACACTATTGATTTCTTAAGTAACTTCAACCTAAAAAAAACATGTGGGAGTTGACTTTTGTATTTTTTTTTCATAGTACTGGGTTGTTATTTTGAATGCTGATTGTTGAATTTACTTTTTTTGAACTTCGCTAATTTTCTGATGTTTACTTTTTCATGCAGGACTGCTTGTATGTTCTCTTATGAGTTCTTTTGTTTAATAGGAGAAGATGTTTAAAAATAAGCAAACAATAATAAGAGATAAACTAGGTGATTTGGGCAGGCGAGTGGGGTGATTCACTCTCGCATTGGAAGAGTAGCCTTTCTACATCTTCCACGTTTTCTGGGAGCGGCAAGCTTCCTTCTAGCTCCTTGGCAGTTTCTACTATTTTCCTATGAATATGGCTCTTTGTGCCGTTGATGTTGATGCTACGGCCTCTCTTGGATATGGGGCAGGCTGAAGCTGGGGGGAGGCGGCCACCAGAGAAAAAGTTGCTAAGCATTAGTGTCATCATGGTGGCTGCTGTGTTCAATTTCCTCATTATTTGTATTTCTATCTCTTTCTCTAACACCAAAAAAAAAAAAAACTTGAGATGGACTTCGGGTTTGGACTTGAGGAAGAGAAGGGATGATGGTGATTTAGGATGGCCAGTGGACTGATTTTCGGCCAGGAAGAGCTCCTAGCTAGTTGAAGATGGGATATTTGTGATTAGATTTCTTTCATGAGAAAATAGAAGAGCCCTCTTCCTTCTTATAGATCGACTTGAGCTTTAAATAGAAAGGGAAATTAGGGTTCATATGGTCTAATCGTGGTCGAGCGTAACCATGGACTCCGATCGTGGTGGTTGGGTTGGAGATGTGGTCCGGTGGGGCCATGAACTTGATTCGGCTGAAGAGAGCTGGGATTGGCTTGGCTTGGATGGAATAAGTTCGAGGGAAGGAGATGAGAGATGGGGAGGGATGAGCTGGATCGATGTTGTCCGGTGTGTAGCTCAGGCGTCCAAGATTGGAACCAGGGAAGACAACGACGAACAGGAGAGAGATAGGAGAGACGACAGATGTTTTGGTGAAGGACAATTTTACATGGCTGTGATTTTTTTTAATGTTTTGTTGTGTCGTGTGTTTTTTTTTTCCGTTAAATATGAATCGGCCAATAACTTCTTGTTTTTTTTTATTTTCATCGAGTGTTCTTTATGCAAGTGTTCCTTTATTATATGCGAGTGTTTTTTTCATGTCTTTTGGTGCTTGCTTTCAAGGTATCGCAGAGCTCTTTTAAAGTTAAAGATTAAGGGTTTTAATGTTATAATTATTAAAAAGTTTGCTTTTTCAGTTCTTTCTTTCGTGTTTAATTTTACAAAATGGCGATAAAATCACGCCTAAACGATTATGCTTATAAGTCTTTTTTAAATGATGGAATTAGCCTTTTGTTTAAAATTATAAACGATAATCGGTCCGATAAACCATTATTATTTACGGTTATCAAGGACGACGTGTATGCCTCAAAGTTATTTATTTAATAATTGGTAATATTCAATTTAACCAATAATAATTGGTTATAATTTGTAAATTTGAGTCGGTGTGTGCTCCCCACTAAAATGTTAATAAAACAAGTGATTACTTTTTGGTAATTGTCAGGTAATAAATAACAAATATTAATTTAATCAACTATAACTGTGATCATAATTTATTGATAAGCGCAGGAGATCAATGAACTGCTGCCTGGTAAATTATTATAAGTTGGTTGATCACTTAAAAATACATTCACAAGAAAATTTGCATCAATTTTCTTTCTATCAATGACGAGTTATTTTTTATTTCTCTAATTATTAGTTGCACGCAGCACGCTTATTATAAATAATACTCAATTAGTTTTTTTTTTGGATGAATTTTTTTTTAAAAAAAAAAGTGGCAAACCAAGATTATGTAAACGTGCGATGAAATATAAAATACATGTTTTAGCAAACCAAGAAAAAATGGATAATTACATTTTTGGCATTAAAATAGTTTTACTTTAATTCCTTTCTTCGAGGGGAAGGTTTGTATTTGTATTTGTAAACGTACGTGCACCGCACCAGCCGCCAGACGCCCAGCCGCGACCGCGAAAAGCATCCTTTTTGTTTTGATTAGCAGCTCAATACAAGCTGTGTGGTTCTAAAAAACATCCTTAATAAGTAAATAAAATCTCTTTTTTTTTTTTTTTTAAAGTCCGCGAGTGACCATTCGATTCCAAGTCCCAAGTCTCAGTCGATACCTTTTCTTCGTGGGGAAGGTTTGTCAAAGGATCGAAACCTTAAAAAGCTTTGTTGTAAACATATCGTTATCGTTATAGAGGAACGAGCGAGCCGCGCGGGAGAAGACTTGCACCGGCGGCTGGGTCTGAGTCGTCAATGGAGATCCAGATATCGCTGGCCGAGTCGTCCATGTTTCCGGGATTCCGCTTCTCGCCCACCGACGAGGAGTTGATCTCTTTTTACCTCAAAAACAAGATGGATGGCTACCACGCCACCGTCAAGATCATCCCTGAGGTCGACATTTGCAAATTCGAGCCGTGGGACTTGCCGGGTTAGTCCTCTCTAGCTGCACCTCCTTCTCGCCAGAGACATGTACACTAGTCAACTGATTAATTGCATGACTGTTGTTGTTGTTGTTGTTGTTGTTGTTGAGCTTCAAAGCTTTTAATTTGTGTGGTACGACAGAATCGCACGTCGTGGGTTTGGTTTTAATTTAGTCCTGAGCTTAGATTCGAAGCTCAAACCATATTCACTACTGCCGCGGTAACTTACTTTTCATGTATATATAGAGTATGTTTACGGCTACGTGCTCTACCCAAACAGCAATAGTTGTGGTTATTTCGAGGTTCATTTGAATGGATGTTGAATTTGTTAGCATCGGCATTTTTCCTTTTTTTTGGCTCTTGTTTCCTATGCTCAAATATCATCATTCATTGGGTGTTCTGTTACTAGAAAAATCTGTCATTAAGTCAGATAGTGAGTGGTTCTTTTTCTCCCCGCGTGGAAAGAAGTACCCAAATGGCTCGCAGAGCAAGAGGGCGACAGCGTCTGGTTATTGGAAGGCCACCGGAAAGGAGCGCAATGTGAAGTCAGGTTCTAATGTCATCGGTACCAAAAGGACTTTGGTGTTCCACATGGGTCGCGCACCTAAAGGAGAGAGGACTGAATGGATAATGCATGAATATTGTGTGCATGGACAGGTGATGCGTTTCTTTTCCAAATATTGATTGGTCTAGGAGCTATTTGACTTAATTGAGTCTTGCAAATTCTGAAGCAAATATTAATATTAGTCCATTATAATTCCTACAAATTGTTCCTTGCGTTCTTGTGGCTATGAATCTGCGTGCTTGATGGACCAGCTATAAATGAACTCAATAGTGGCTTGTTTTTGTTCACGTCCATATGCAAACTGCACGTGTTAAATTATATATTAGGGCAAAATTGAAACATATATTATATTCTGCCCATTACGTATTGCTTTTGGGAACACATCTTAATATCATCTGTGTATATTCAAGCTGGCCGGGCTGTTCATCCATGAAGTTAGCTCAATTCACTTGACTGTTAGTATCAATTGTTTGGATTTGACTACACATAAATGTTTTTTTTCTTTAGAAAATCTATTTTCTCCATAACAAAACCAAAAAAATTCCAGAAGAAGCTAAAATAAAAAGTTGGTATAGCTAGGAGTTAAGTCTTCCTTGGGTTCTGCGTTATAATTAAAAATAGCTTATGTTCTAAAAAAAGTTATCTCTAATAGGGTGATTTATGGTTTGGCAAAAGAATTGAAGATATGATTACTTTATCGTATCTGCTAAAATATCAGTATTCCTTTTAACGATTGAGGCATAATCTTTTGTTGCATATATTTTGCAGCTGGTGCAAATGTCTAAACACTACAGTCAACATGATGCGGTGCATAACTAAAAGGAAACTTATTTATTTATTTTTTTATTTTATTTCTTATTTCTTATTTCTTGTTTTGATTTGGGTTTTCTTGTTTGCGTTATAAATAGATGCTAGAGTTATATATTTAAAGATATCTCTCATACACATATAATACATTATTCAACTTTTAATAATTTTATATTGATTTTTATCAATTTTATCTTTAGTTTTTTTATTGGCAACTTGTAAAGATCTGATCATTGCAATCTATATTTTTATTGTTCTATGCTTTCATGTTGCATCGGTTGGTATCAAAGCAATGAATTTCTTGCGGAGATATTATTAAGTCCAATCATTGGTGTGCGGTCATGTTTTGGACAAAGTTCATAATGCAGGGGCCCAAGGAATGATTAGTGGGTTCCAAAGGGCAGACTTTGATGTTATAGGCCAAAGAATCTAAATGTGTTGAACTATGTCTTCAAGATCCAACTAAATGTGTGGATTCAATGGTTGTTAAAGGTCTTGGCAAGGAGCAACCAAGAGCGAGGAGAGAATACCCCCTTTGATCTTGGCGAAGAACTAATCAAGGGTGTTCGTTCAAGGGCAACGAATGATTATGCTGATTCAATTTCAAGTCATAGTGATGTCATTGTAATACACCAATTTTGAGAGAACAACTCTTCGAAAAAGGAGTAGTTGTTGTATGGAGCAAGACACCCGCCGATGCATGATAGATGTAGAGAATATTGGAAATTCAAAAGGGGGTATGATCAAGGTGATACGGCTGATTATCATTTCGAGGTGAATATTATATCTTTCAATAATAGTTTCAACATCGAGACTTTTCTTGATTGGTTGGTGAATGTTGAATAGTTCTTCAACTATATGGAGATTTTGGAGGATCACAGAATGAGATTTGTGGCTTGTAAACAAAAGGGAGTAGTCTCAGCATAGTGGGAGAGATTACAGAATCAGAGACAACGTGAAAGGTAGCAGCTAGTGAGGAGCTAGCCCTGGAGCGAGATTTTTTATCATTGGATTTCAAGCAAATATTGTTCTAACAATATCAGTGCTGCTAAAAAAAGATGTGATCATGAGTACACGACTTAGTCCATGAGATTGATAGAGCACAATGATTCACGAGTGAGTGAAGGCCAGCAAGCTGCATGCTTTATAGGTGGCTTGAAGCTACAAATAAAGGACAAGATAGCATTTACTATTCTAAAGAACTTGAATGAGGCGAAGAACATGAATTTTTGAGATGAGTCGATGTTATAGGAGCAAACCTCATGTTTTGTATGTTGAAGAAAAGGGCTCGCGACAAACATTGGTGTCAGTGGAAGCAAGGTGGCTAGTGAGAGGATCGTGATTGACTTGAGCAAGCCCATAAAAGAAGTGACCAAGGTGATCGACAAGGCTGAAGGGAAGAAATCCATGACAATTTAGGGGATCCATAAATAAGTTGATCCTTATGCCAAGTCGGTTTTACACAAATATTTTTGTTGTGAACAATGGGGACATCGATCAAACCATTGCTCGAATACAAGAACCATTAATATGGTGAACTGAGGAGAAAAAAATGACTTAGATTGCGAATATGAAGATAGACGCAATCCTAACGATGAGGAGGAGGAAGATGATAGGGTTGAGTCATCTTATGTGATTTGGATAGTACTACTATCACTGTCGTAAGAGGAGTTTACATAACGACACCAATTGTTCCGAACTAGATATGCAACTAGGGGTCTATTGTTAGATATGATTGTTAACAGTGACAATTGTAAGAACATTATCCGGAAATCAGTAGTGTAGAAATTGAAGCCACTAGTCGAGAAACATTCAAGTCCATATACCATCAAATGGATTGAAGTTGCAGAAAAGATTGAAGTCACATAGAGGTGCAAAGTGCTAATTACAATATGTAAGTATCACGATGAGATTTATTATGATTTTGTGGACATGGATGCTTGTTACTTGTTATTAGGTGAACTGTGACAGTTTGATATGAATGTCAGTTATTTATGCAATGAGTACACTTACAAGTTATTGCCCTTGAAGTGGACATTTTGCTTTAAAAGTCATAAGGTTGTGGGGCAATCCTTTTTTACTGTGACGCAATTAGAGGTGGGCTTGGCTGAGGATGTGAAGGAGGCGAGAGAGGTTTACACTCTTGTGATGAAAATGGAGATTGCCAAGTGATTAAAATTTAGAGACATAGCATATGTTTGGTACGCCCAATCGGGCATACTGTTTTTAAAAATGGTGCATGCTCACCCTAATTTAAAAGTAATAAAAGTTTAAAATTATTTTAAAAATTATGGGTCTCATAGGCTACGTTTGGTAGTATGCTATTATTTTTGAAAACATTATTGTTTTTAAAACTGTGAGTTCAGATAATTTAAAAGTATTTATAAGTATTATAAATTCATTTAGATCCATAGTTTTTAAACATAATTTTATTTTAAAAAATATTCATACTGAACCAAACAAGAATTATTTCCAATGATTTTTTATTTTTAAATTAAAATTTAATTTTATCGGAAGACTTAAATAATTTTTAATTTTTTTCTATTTTATTAAGTTATTCCGTTATTTTTTTAAAATTTTTTAAAATTAATTTTAAAAAAATACTTACTTTTTTTAAATGTATTTTTTTTCTATCAAACAATTTTTTTTAAATTATAATTCAATATAAATTCTAACGTAATTTAAAAATTAAAATACAAAAATTAAAATTCGTATCAAAAGCCCATAAATGCTGGATGCAGTCAAGGCTATGTTGAAAGGATTTGCAAATGTGGTACGGGATGATTTTTGAGAGACACTACTGCCTTTGAGAGATATCCAATAGCAAATAGAGGAGGTTATAGTTTAAACACAGCAGCAGGGGTTTACAGTAGAGGTTATAATGAAAGTATTTCTGCCATTCTGGAGCACTAAATTCAAATTCTTGGTTCTGCTGCTTAATTAAGAGTTGTATTCCCATGTTTCATGGGAATAATATCTTTTCCAACTGTTGTAACATCACTTTCCCTCTTCTTCTTCTTCTGTTTAGTTTTAGACATTTTACCCATTTGGGTGTTTCAGCTCAAATTATGTCATATTTGTCATTTATCAGTCACCTATTACCCTAGCAGATACAAATCAACAAGGAACTAATGTGGTATTATTATTTGTTTAGTACTCTGCAGGGCCTGCATATCAGTCCAATATGTTGTTTGCTTGAAAAAATAAATGTAATTCATTAAAACTTTTGTTTTCATTTAAGATGCCTCGGTTTCCTTAAATGTACTGCTATCCAAGCTTTTCTTTTGTTGCATGCCTGTGTCTTGCTGTACATCTAAAGTCAAGGGAAGTGAGAAGGACATACTGCGTTCTGTTTGTTGCAATTCGATTATTGTTGACCCCTTCCATGTTGCCATCTTTCTGGGTTAGTTGATAAATCACATACTAAAGTCTACCTTTGCATCTGCAGGATTTTTTGGTTGTGTGCCGCCTTAGGAAAAACCATGAATTTCATTCGAATGACACTCCAAACCAGAATCCTCTGAATCAAATGAATGTACCAATTGTGGAAAATAATAATTCTGCAGTATCTCAAGCTGGAAATGATCAGATGGGTTTCTATGGAGAGGACAAGTTGGCTGGAGGCTGCTCAAAGAATTTTAGCAGTAGCCATGACTCTTACTCTTTGGAGCAAATTGATTCTACATTGGACTCTGCTAAAAAAACAGCTGATGAATTTTCGCCTGGATGTTCTGGTTGCGCAAAGGTTTGTGCACTTGAATTCTCCCTTCGAATTTTAGTTTACCATTTCTTAGACGTGAAGTATTATAATTTACATGGGTTATATTATAGTTACCGTGCGAGCTATGTTCAGTGTTACTGGATAAAACAACCGATCTCTTAAATTACCCAAGATAAGATCGAAATTCTCCTGATATTTGTTTTAATGTGTTTTGGGAGCTCCTTGGCCTGATCATATTAACAGTCAAATGCATCGGCTAAAACAAATTCTGCATTCATGATCCAGTCTATCTCTTACAATTATCAGTTTCATTCAATGCTATGACAAATCTGACCAAATCAGTGACTTGGGAGAGGATATTGACATTGTACGAAAAAGACCCACTTGACTTTGTGGGTTAGACTTAAGATAGAGGGAGAGAGACCATCGGTAGGCTAAAAGTGCAGACACACGTCCAGGCCTCTATGCAAAACAGCGATTATTTTATGGAGATTGATCTTCTATGCATTATCTGTTTCCCAGGAGGAGGAGGATGACGGCCATGTGTTTGCTGATATAATGGATGATAATATCATCAACATCAATTTTCTGGGATCTTCTCATCTCGGGTTCAACAGATGTGAGACGGGGAGAAGTGTAACACATTCATTGCAAGCAACTGTGTTGCGACGGCAAGCTTTACACAGCACACAAAACCGGACACATGGATCAAGGGTGCTGGAAATGAGGAATGACCGCGAAGAAGAGTCAGCAGTTGTCGTGGAGGGAAAAGTTGTTCCTCCAAGTATAAAACAAGAGCCAAGTTGTATGAGAAGTGCTTTTTCAGTCACGTCGCTGGGTTGCTCTCTCATGCACTGGGTTCCGGTTATTTCGCTGGCTCTATTTTTGGCATTGTTGGGAGGGCCGGTGATAAGGCCTTCGTATGCGTCCTTGGAATGAATGCGTCCTTGGGGTTTCACCATGCTCTCCCCTGAAGCTTTGGTTGCATGGTGAGAGTTCATTACTAACCCATAACAGGTTTGTGTAAGTCAGCCTTGGCTGTAAGTGTAGGCTCGATCGATTCATAACCAAACCAGGTTTGTGTAATAGTAATTACTACATTTCCCTTCAAACTCGTATTTTCGCTTGAGTGCTTTTGTTCTCAATGTCACTCGGAAATGTCAAATGCAGTTCACATGTTTTATGCTTGTTGCTAGATTTGTTTTTTTGTTTTTTTGTTTTTTTGAGTTACATCGTTCTATAGTTTGAGTTCAAATAAAATGTTTTACACTGATGTCATCAGTTTTGAGAGAAATATATTAATAAGATTGACGTGATGATTTACCATTAAATATAATTTTTGGAAATAATAATGTTCTTTTGGGTTTGAAAAATAATTTTACCAAAAAGAGATTTGCTAGATACAACCACACATTTGCAAATAGCTTTTTTCAATGAATATTAATTAAATTCGAGTTATAGAAGTCATTTTTTAAAAAATATAATAAAATCGTTAATTGAAAATTAATTTTTTACGGGATATTTTTCGTATTTCATCAAACATTGAAGATTAGAAATTATTTTTTACAAATTACTTTGTCCTAAAATAATAAAAAAAATCCTAAATGATATTATTTGATTAATAATTTAAATTAAACTCTATGTAGAGTTTTACTAAAATTAAGACTTAACGCGAATACTCAAATTTAAGCCCTTAGATCTGACTTCACTGTTTAGATTACTGTATTAGAGTTACAATTAAATAAAATTTTAATTTTGTTTCTAAGGCTCAAATATAAATATCCTACCGTAAGAATTAAATCACGTAACATAATCATATATATATAACTTTTAAAATCCACGAATATCTCTACTTCTAATAAGTTTTAAAATTTTAAAAATATCAATGATGCAATTTAGATGTATATGAATTTGTAATATAATCTCACATAAGATAAAACGCATTAAATATTATGTTTATCTTTTTTAATTGGATTAAAAAAATAAAAGAGACTATAATGCACGTAGTATATATATAATAAATGAAATAAAGCGATATTTGCAATAAAATTACAAATGATTTAATTTAAAATTCGAAAAAATACTGTTCAACTAAAAAAAGTCATGCTTATTAAATTACTTAGTTAATTAATTAATATAATTAAAATTTTATTTTATCTGATAACTTTGTAGAAGCTTTTGTACAACACTTTTGATTTCCTAAAATACTCTAATCAAGCAAATTTAATTTAATATGCAATAAAAGTACGACTAATTAAAAAGCATAACAATATATCCTAAAAACATTACAACACAGAATTTAAAAATATATCTATGAATATTTTAACAAAAATGCAATAGAAATATACTCGTGTAATAATAAATACAAATAAAAAAATTAGAATATAACAATTTTATTTTTAAAAAATGTCGAACACGTGAAATTTTTAAACTTATACAGAAAAATATTGATATAAAAGAAAACATAAAATCGCCCATTTGTCTAATGATATATATATATATATATATAATTATATAAAATTATACACTTAATTCACTTATCTTATATACTGCTAAACCAGTTTTATAATACATATATGTACAATCATCTGCTTTTTCTTTTCCTAAAAACGCTCTAATAAAAAAAATTTTACGCTCGTAAATCGAAAAATCAAACTGCTTTAAACCGTTAAATGAGGAGGACTTTGTGATTGTGCGTTATCATGCCGGCTGTAGAACAAGTGGCTGCATTTATATATTATTTATATTAAGAGATATAATATGAGATTATATAATCAGTAATTAATCGTAAATATATATATATATCAAATAAGAAAATAATAAAATTATAAAAATTTACTACCGTTACGATTTATAAATTATTTTTCTTACGTTAATTTTGAGACGGGCAATCACCGATTTGATTTAAACACATTTATACTGAAAAGGACACAGACGTAAACAAACGTGTCTGACCGCATCTGACCGGTTTAGTGTTTTTTTTTTTTGACACGAAACTTGTTTTGAACAATGATACGTGCAATTGGCATTCATGCAACTTTTATTATCCTCTCTCTCACCCAATTGTGTAGACGAATCAACGAAACTTAGTGCGTGTGAAGTGTTTGATTTAATGGTTATAAATTAATCAAGAGTTAATCTGTCTTATATTTAAAAAAAAACAACGAAGACGATATTGTCGTCACTGACTCACTGTCCTTTTATTTGCCGTGATCATTCAAATACAACATATTATTTTAATTAATGACTCTAATAAAATATTACAGAACACGTGGAGCTACCATAATTATGTTTTGTTTGCAAAAACTGATTACATAAAAAATGAGGAGACGTAAGCAGTTGAGACCCAACTGGTTTGAGGATGACAAAATCATGTCGGAGAGTAAGTTTTACTCATCCGAGAAAAAAAAACGTCCAATATGATAGAGTTGTATCCGATAAAGTGATAAACTTCTATTCAAGAGCACACAGATTTCGGATTGGTTAGTGATGGTAATTAAGTATTTGATATTTATTTTAAAAAATAATTATTAGATTAAATATTTATATAATATATATCACTTGTAAAATTTTAATATAATAAAAGATTAACTTTTATATAAAAGTAATTAAAAAAATCAAAAGATAAATAAAGTAAAATTGTATAAAATTTATTTTGTTTACCTTCTCATTTCTTCTCATTACATTTACATAAAATTTAACCATTAGATCATTATAAAATTATAAGCATGATACATCCTATATAAATATTTAATTTAATATTAATTTTTAAAATAAATATTAATGAAGTACCGAAATAACCGAGATCACCATGGTGGTCATCTCGGCTGGATCACTACTGAATCCAAACCCTGATCCAAGAGACCTAAATCCAAGAGTTTGGATTTGCTAGTAAGCATGTCCAGCTTACCACCGTGGAAATATGAGTAATTTCGGTATGAAATTAATATTTGTTTTAAAAAGTAACTATTAAATTGAATATTCATATAGTATGTATCATGCCTATAAAATTTTTTCTTGATCTAACGGTTAATTTATGTGCAAATTTATTTTGAAAAAATTTAAATTAATATAAACTAAAATTAATTTATTTTAATTTAGATTTTTTCTAATTGAATTTGCACATAAGTTAATTGTTAGATCACCGTAAAATTTTACAGACATGATACATATTATATGAATATTTAATCTAATGATTACTTTCTAAAACAAATATCAATTAATACTAAAATTACTCAAATTTTTACGGTAGTAAGCTAAACATGCTTACCAACAAATCTGTACTTTAAATCCAACACAAAAACTTTAGTATCCGAATTATTAGTAGGGACGGGTCTAAGAAATTCGGTTAAGAAGGATCAAGATACAAATTGTGTAACCTACATTTAAAAACTGTTATCTAAAACTACAATAAGCACAATCTAAGTTAAAAATAATTACATAAAAGCATAAAAAAACTTATTAAATCCTCCTATAATCTAATTAGATAACTTTTTTAAATCATATAATTTATTTACCACTATTACCGTTAATAACATATTTATCAGATAGTAAATTATATTATTAATTAATTTTAATTATAGTTATATATATATATATATTAATTTAAAAAAATAAGAGAGGAAGGGAGTGAACGAGCTGGTAATACCAGTTCATCCGATATTATGAAACTCATCCGACATACTCTAAACTCATCCGACATTTGACAAATTATGTTAATTTGGTGGAAAAGTTTTATTTTCAAGAAACACTAACTATGGGTAAGAAAAGTTTTGGGTAAATAAGGGGTGAAATGTTTTTTTAAAATGCTGTTCAACTGTGTTTGGCAGACTATAGACCGTTATTACTCACATTCTAACATTAGATGTCATAACATTATGCCATACATTACTTTTTATTTAGGCACAGATAAATGAGTACGGAAACATTGGTTGTCAAAACTATAAAGCGCCCCTATTAGTCAACTTGACACGACGATAATCTTTATACAATTAAAAAGATAATCGTTCACGTTGCTCCCCCGGCCCCCTACGCTTCTAAAATTTTTCTATTAAATTACTAATAAATCGTCAAAGCTGAAAATGAATTTATTAAATGTAGGTGTGAATCATTTTATAAATTATACAAAAAAAATATTTTAAAAAATCGCAAGGTCATTAAAATTATCTGTGTAACTATATGTCATTTTAGTGATTCATAAATTATTTAGCATTAAAAAGTAAAAAATCGTCAAAGGAGTTTTACGTATACATCACAAAAATAAATTTAATAAATGTTGATTTGAATCATTTTATTAATTACACAAAAGTAGTTTTATTTAAAAGTTAAGAAATTGATTAAAACTATTTATTAAACTTTATGTCGATTTTGTGATGTGTGATATCTTTAGCACCCTACTAATCAATTATATAGCTCTTCAACCCAAACCTGGGATCAATTTAACCCAAACTTAAACATTAAATCTAATATCAAGTCATATAATAAGTTTAGAATTCAACCTAGTACCATCAATTAATAAATACTGGGTCTATCTATTACCCATAAATTAAACAATAAATTATATAAAATAATTTAAAATCATTATAATATTATTCAAAATTACCACTTAATAGATATTGAGCCTAGGCTAATTATTATCCATTAAAACTATAAATACTCGTGTTTATGGTTGGTAAATAGTTATCCATATGGCAAACAAACGAAAAAATAAATACTCAGGCGTTTGGTTGACTTTGTGGTTGGTTTTTTGAAATTGGATTATTTTGAAAAAATAAATATTGAAGGTCAATATATTTGTTGATGTGAGTGTTTGATTAATAGTTGTATCGTCGAAGTTTAGGCCCGGATAACCAAATTATTGGATTCTTGGGTAATGACCCAAATTATGGCCTAATGAAGGATGGTATTGGTTGTGTGTAAGGGAATAATAACCCTAATACTTTTGATGATGGCTGTTTTGGGTGTTGCATTGGCCTTCAATACATTTATATGTTTGTTATGATTCTTTGACTTGATGAGCTATGATTGATGTGTCAGACAGTTCCTTTGTTAATGCTTGATTGTTATATATATTTAAAGGTGTATTTTATTATATCATTGGTGGCTTAAATGTATAGTTTAAAATACTATACTGGTACATGCATATGGCATGTAATTCTAAGTTTAGTTAGACTGTGGGGTGACATTAAGTTATAAATTATCTACCGGGTATTTATATGTACTTTTATATTGTTGATTTGTTTTTTTAGGTACTCACACAAACTAGCTAGTGGTTAATACAAGAACCAATTATTAGTTGTTTCCTAATTGACGAAATAACTTGTTTTATGATTTTTGAAATGATACACATAACTTGGTATTGGGTTATATGTTTTTTGTACAAGAGTCTTTAAAAGTTTAATTGAATTGATGATACGTTAATGTCAAATGTCATCGGTTGAATTACATGGTTCACATTTCAATGGAAATGTATAAAAATCTCATTATTGTATGATGTGTAGATAGCAAGTTTGGCTTTGAGACAACATTCACTATATAGTTTTTTTAAATGATAATCGTCAATTACTTGACCCTTATGGTAAGACATGGAGAGTCACTTATCCAATTTTAGGCTTTTGAAATCTTAGAATATGATAGTTTAGGAGATAGAGACTCAAGTAACCATTGTCTCCTAACCTTTCCTAATAATATTGTACCCTCTAGATTTTACATTTCAAATATTTCTTTAAAACAAAGTATTTTTGAAAACCAAGTGAAACCTCTCGTAGCTAAAATAGATATAAAGTTTGAGTGTCATCAAAGTGTTTACCCTTTTATACAAGTAACCGTCCTCCCAAATATAATTCTTATTAGCGCAATCTGTTTTTCTACCTTCGGTAATAGGCATCCAACCATAAAACTTATTCATCAATTACTAATTTCATGCTTTTCACACATTAGTATTCCCTAATTAAGGTATGGAATAAAATCAAACAATTCAAGTATAAAAATTCAAAATCATAGTTTGTGCATCTATACTATACAAAATAACTCTAACTACTCAAGACTCTTAATCAATATTCTCAAATTGAAAAAATAAACAAACTCAGTAGGATTACCAATTAAGTTCTTTCACTTCTATATTCCATTCCTTATATTTTTTCTTTCTATTAAAATAATATATTTTTTTTTATCTTTTCTACTTATTATAGTCATTCAAAAATACACATTAGTCAAACAAAATATAAAAAAAATTAGATAAACTTTTGGGGAATAGATAGTAAATCTCTAAATATGTGGATGAATAAATAAATAGTAAATCTCTATCAAAATTCTATTTTAATGAATTGAATGTGAGCATGTTTTGGAGTTTTTTTTTTTAAAATTTTATCGTCATATTTTAGAAGAAAAAAAATGAAGGTTATGAAAGCCCAATATGAATGCTTTTAGACAAAAGTATTAAGGACAATTAATTTTGTAATAAATTCTAACTCTTTCATTTATATCCCTTTCTACGCCAAACTAAATACAAATCCATGATATTAAAGCTATTTGTTTTTGAAAATTGAGTTAAAAGGGGAAAATTTTCTTTATTCAATTTTTGGTAAATCTAAAAAAGTCAACCAAAAAAATTAATTCTTGCTGGATGAAAAATACTATTATATTTTTTTTATGAAAAATGATTATTTATTTCAAATGTCAAATTTAATTTCTGAAAGATTTTTAACCTTCACCTCCTTCATTCAAGAAATTAATTTCAAATAATTTTAAAAAGTTTCTAAAATTGAATAATGGAACCAAATGGTGAATTATTATTATTATTATTATTATTGAAAAAATAACTTATGTTTTTTTTTTCGAAGCATTTATCATGAAACCAGAATCTAGTATAATGTTTTAATAAAAATATTCATTAGTAACTACAATTTTAAAACATTCATTAACAGCACTGTACATTCAAAACACATAGTCATGCTATGGCATTAATTTTATTGTTATAATTTAATAATAAATGTATTTTATATGCTCTCAACAATTTATAATATAGAGTTAAATTTATGCATCGGTGTGGTTATAGAGATCTCTACTGCCTGTCACATAAATATTATTGTAAAAACAATTGTATTGATTTTGGTTTCTATTTTTGGCTACCCGAACACCAAGACAAAAACACCAATTGGTTCAATTTAGCGCGTGTTTCTCCGATACATACCCGTTACTAAATTCGTCCATATGGTAATCACTCCTGAATGGAAGGAGAAGAAAGTCTTTTCCGTGCTCGATGCCAACTTTATTAAGTCGTTACTTAATAATAATAATAATAAACAACAACGAACACTGATCCAGAAGAGAGTCAATATTGACTTAACACAATTTATTGTGGTCAGCTTTAACTAGGTCCGCCGTCCGCGGCTTTATTTTATTTTATTTTATTTTAATGTCCTTTATTTTATTGAAGCTAGTTTTATTATGTGTCAGTGTACAAGATAAATTGAATTTATTATGAGTAAAGCCTAATTTATCATCTACCATACACTGTAATGCAATTAATTACACAACTATCTACATGACTTATTTAAAAACATAAATGGTAAAAGAGTTAAAAGTCTTTGAAAAAGTGCAATAAAAACATGTATGAATCTATATTTGTATTTCCATGCAACACTGTGAACATTACAAAAACACCCCCTCTACCCTCTTAACTTCCCCTCACCCTCCACCCCCATCTATAATTAATTGTGAATTAAATAAACGCCCCCCAAAGCCGTGTATAAAATGGGGCTCAAAGCAGAGAAGCCAACACCCGGACTCCTCTTCCCCTGCCCCCTTTCCAACTCGCCGGTTCAACCCACCGAGTCCCGGAATCCAAAGTCCACCCTTGCCTCTCTTTTTTTCTTTTCTTTTTTTAACACTCATCAGGTATTCACACAGGCCAGTTACTATATGTAATTCATTTATGTTATATATTCTTACATATAAATTAGATAAGCACACTTAAAAATAAAATTTCTAGTGTATATATGCATGGTAGGGTTGTTTGTTGATATTATTAGTATTAGTATAATGCGTGCTATCATCAAACATTAATTGTAATAGTATGAATGTTGACTTTGTTTTAGGGGCAGATTAATCAAAAACATGAGCCGCAGAGCCAACACGGGCCACAGGCAACACCAGCAGCCGCCGCCGCCGAGGCAGAGGCAGAGGAGGCATAATAATATTAACAACGCAGCCGAACGAGAGCGAGAGGTAGCGCGAGCGGAGTCGCCGGATTCGTCGGAGATGGCCTCGTGCGTGTCTTCGGTGGGCAATGGGCAGGAGGAAGCGACATCGAGGTACGCCGGCGGCGACAGCCCGGAGGAGACGTCATCTGCAGCGGCTGCGGAGGGGCAGATGATGATGGTGATGGGGTGCCACAGGTGCATGATGTACGTCATGATGACGGAGGACGGGCAGCCCAGATGCCCCAAATGCGGGAGCACCGTCCTCCTGGATTTACAGGAAAAGACACAGGGGAAAAGGAGGGTTTATTAATCAGCTTGTTTGACATGCCTGTCTCTCTCCTGAATAATAAATAGGAGACAGTGGTCTCCTTCAGCTTTTGTTTTGTATTGTGTGTGTTGTGGTCTCTTTCTGGGTAGTTGCACAGTTAGTTTTACCTGTGTTTTATGGAAAGTTATGCTTGTTGGGTGGGGTGGCTAGCTCATAACAACGAAAAGGGATCCAAAAGTCTTGTGTAATTTTCTTTACTATTAAAGGAGCTAGCGAATGTTTGCATGAATCTCACACATATAAGACTGTCTAATAGGAGGATAGCAACATTCATTTTCTCTAGCTATGAGAAATGAGTTGTGTTTGTTTAAAGCAGTTTCATTAATTAGGAATAAGTTTTTTACAATTCGCTAGCTTGTTCAAATGGACATCTTTCCTTGTAAAGAACACCAACTAATATGCAACACTGTATCGAGTTGGATTTATTTTAATAACAAGAAAAAAAACATAATAAATAATAAAATAATATTCAAAAAATAAATAATGTCCTTTCATCAGTAAAAAGTTACTTTAACAAATTTGCGTGTTGAGCATAAATTTGAAATTTGACTCTTTATTTATAAATACTTTAAGTTATTCTAATTAATTAAAAGGCAATTCACATGAAGCTTCAATTTTCATATATAATTGCTTTGATGGGATGTATATTGTTATGTGATGATATTTAATTATTTTCATTATGATGTTAACAATACACACACCAAGTTATTAATATAAAAAATTTAGTATAGATTGTTAAATATTATAACCAATTGTCCATATTAATTAATTATAAGGCTAAGTTGAATGAAATTTAAATCTAGACTGTTAATTAAATACAAATCTAACACTTTAAATTAAAATTTTATTACTTTTTTGGAATTTGAGCTCACCTTTTATATATATAATATATAGAATTTTGCTACAATGAGAACGTGAGGTTAACTTTTTATCGTAAGAACTTTAATCTGAACCGTTAGATGTTATAATCAACGGTCCATATTAGACTTTTATTTAACTGTAGCTCCGCTACAATAATTAAACTATTGTTAAATAAAAGTCTAATTTGAACCGTTAAATATTAATCTAACGGTCCAGATTAAAAGTTATTATGATAAAAGAACATCTCCAATAGGTTAGCTATACCATTCCTTATTTATAGTCAAATATAGATAAAAAAAAGTGCTCTAATAGGTTAGCTATGTCATTAGCAATAACAATAAATTTAGGTAAATTTACCTAAATTTATAGCTTTTGCTAAGATGTCACATTACTTAATTTTTTTCAAATTCTAAAACACTTATCCTGATTTCAAATGGATAGGTATTTTAGAAATTTAGAGAAAATATAAGATAAGAATAGATGGATAAAAATAATAGTTAAGCAAAAATATAATTAACATTTTATTAAAATATTATTAGCTAAAATGATAATGTAATAAGTTAAATATTACTTTAGATACTCTAAGAAAGTGTAACAATAGACCAAGAGCTATTTAGGGTGAAGGGGAATGGCCTCATCATTTATGCTCGTTTCTTTTCCCTTAATTGCGATACCATAAATTTGAACATTAAAGTGCACATTTATACTTGTTACTTTTCTTCTTCTTTTTCCCCACTTTTTTTTCTTTTTCAGTGAGCATGGCTGTTTTTTTCCTACGGCGGAGTTACTACAAGGACTTCGGGGCTTGCCAATATATGGTTAGTGGTTAGGAACGAGTTGACCGCTAGATTATTTGCTACAGAAGCGAGCTAGGATATATATATAAAAGTCAGCGTTGACTATAGCCGAATCAGTCCTAATAAAACAAGTCCTGATACAATTTACCACACACCAGACTCCAATATATTAGCAAAGCTTTAGACGTACGCTTCGTACGGAATGGAATCAAGACAGTAGATACAATGTTGTTAACTGTCTGTCACAGCCGCTAGCTACTGGATCCACGTCCTCAATCATATTCATTCGTGGAGGATCCACATCCCCAGCCCCAAAGACATGCACGTCCACCTCCCAGAGAGGACCCAAAAAATAAAATAAAATAATCCCAAAGCCCAAGCCACAAACAACACGAGGGGACCCGATTACAGGCTGCCACCTCTCATCCATTTTATATACTCGAATCTTTGACTCACAACGGCATTATAATTTGAATTTATTATAACTTATATGATCGAGTATTCTAGCTAAAATTTAGTTTAAAAAGTTTTTTTTTATAAAACTTAGTCAGACAAATTTTTTTTTAATATTTTTTTGGTTATTTTAATGAAATATAAAATGTATATTTAAAAATAATATTATGAGAGAGAGTGTGTGTGAGAACTGGACAGGAGGCATAGAGAGAAGAGGAAGAAAATATAAAATAATAATAATAATATTTAACTAGGCTAAATTAATCTGCTATGGATTCAGCAATTTATTTTTAAAGTTTTGACTATTATTTAACTATAATATAATTTTTATTTAGTGATGTGTCTAAAACTTTGTTAATTGTTGAATGTTGAGCTGAGAATTTCTGATTAACAAATATAATTTATGAGTATTATTTTTTCACACCGTTTAAATGCATATGGGTGTATATTTCCCCATTTGTGGTTTCTTAATGATGCTAAGTATGATCAATTATTCGTTATATATTTTTATCACTTCTATCATGGTACGAGAGAGTATCCCAATAAGAAACCACCAAATTGACACTAGTATGATCAATATTAGTTATTATTGCTTCAAATCTTCGAGTTATATGATATTTTCTAAAATCTTACATTCACATATTATTATTATTATTCTTTGATTTGCAGATCGTATAATAGGCCAAAATTGACCGCCTTTATTAGGTTCGGCCAAAACAAATCCCATTGTTCCTGGCTAGCTACGTCATATCAATTGCAATTAAAATTTTGTCATATTTTATCAAAGTCAAGTTGATAAAACGGCACATTATTTCATTCTATATTACGGCGGTCAAGGTTAAATTGATTTCCATTATATTATTTCTTCTATCAATTAAATGTGTCTTACAAATAGTGTGGGTATATATATATATATGTACATATATATATATATATATATATATATATATATATATATATATATAATTCTTAAATTGTATTTGGTCTTTAAATTTTCATTTGCAAAATTTATTAATTTCATCATTATACCATTATTTTCAAAATTTTAAATTACATTAATAAAAATATCAAGACTTTTCAAAAAAACAAAAAACTAATTCTCTACCGATCTTCATGTAAATAATTGTTTCAATATGTGCGTTATTATTGTATTTTTTTTATTTGATATGTATGTGATTAAATTTAAAAAAAAAACTAACTAAATATAAAGTCTTACTTTTGAATTTAATTACAAATTTAAATTAAATGCAACAATCCAAAGTGAAATAAAAAAGAATATAATTTGTTTTATATGTGATTTATATATTTTCTATCCCATCTATATGAGTTCCAATTTGGAGCCAAAATCCGGTGCTAACATGTCAATATGTAACTACAAATGAGATTTTATTTTATTTTATTTTTATTGCATATTAATCATCTACAAGTGAAATTGTGATACATCAACATCTAACTATTAATCCGAATAAAATTATCCTGCTACAATTATTAATGCACGCACACGTGCATGCATGCACAACACGAATGATTGGTACTTAGAAGAAGTGTTACCTCACCTCCTGTAACCCCATACTTGTGATTTGTATGAATTGAATGTTGGATATGTGTTGGTCATAAGTTAGCTAAGCTAGGTGGTCACTACTATTAGTGGTGTGATTGCATACTATAAGTTGGTCTTCTTTACCATGAGCAATGTGTAACAAATATTCCAACAAAAGAGATTTTGATGAATATATAATAATACATACTAAAATAAAAGTGATGCCTCATTTGTCAACATTCTAACACCACAAAAAAAGTGGAATACAATATGCACACTACACAATAAATTAGAGATAAACATATTGAAGAATTAAGGGTTCTTAATCACCAATTGAAAGTTATTTGTTTTTAATAACTAGAGAAACAATAAATTGTGCGGAATCTATTAAATGAAATCAAATGTTATAGAATCATCAATATTATAGTAACTAAAACCTTTTTTTGTCATAGTCAATATAGCAATTAGATAAACACATCCATTGAGAATCGATTTTTTCAAATAATATTGAGTCTAGTCAATTTTAGTAATCAATAACATATTATTACATTCATTTAATTAATTATTTATTTAATGTATTTGAAGGGCAAAAGAATACTAAGAGCTAAACTTTTCATTATTTTACATTAATAAGTGATTAAAGACAAAGAAGTTTACTCAGTTGAAGTTTCTATTATACTATGATTATTCTTTGTCTATATAAAGCTATCTAGGCTACAAATTTTTTCATTCAGGAAATTTAATAAACTAAAAACTCTTATGATTTTTCATAACAATCAATTTTTTAGTTAATTATTCAAATTACATGAGTTAGAGTTTGAAAAAATTTTGTTACTAAATTTTAAATTATTATTAGATATTAATCAAGGTTATCATGAATTTGGTGCTTTTATTAGTAGTATCACAATCAGATATTCAAAATATGATCTTTTCATATCTTTTATCATTGTTCTTCATTGCTCTTCAAACTATTTCATCAAATTCCATAGATAGGTGGGAATAGACAACCGAGAAAAAGGGATGCTCATTGACACTTGTATTGACCTCATAGACATTGACAACATTGACATTGTCTTTTAGTGTCTTACATATCAACTTTTTCATATTTATACATTTACATAAAAGAGTGACGTTCTCTCATGTTTACTTACCAGAAGAAATAATGTAATAATTTAATACAAACACGCATTAGGAAAATTCCATATCGACATCTAAATAGGAGAAAACATAGCTAAACTTTCATATTTGAGGACGAGGCTAATTTATCATGGATTGTTTTCGCACAGAATAATGAAATAGGAGCACGAGCTTATGATTTATGAAACTTGCATTCATCAACTTAGGAATTACCTCGGAAAAGAACATTTGACGGTTTTGGGAGGCTGGTCATACATTAGGAAACTTGTAGTTGGCAACTTCCAATTTTGTTAGTGAAGTAGGTGCTCAAGATTATAGTAACAAAAGAGAGAGGTTTTGAGCAAGAATGCACACACCATGTAATAAGGAATGCAGCGTGTGCATTACATTTTAAACAAAGAGTTAATAGCGGAGGATTAGGCTTCATGACTTCTTCCTAAACAACAATAAATTTTATTAGACAAAAATTTGTCGCATGATTAACCAATTTAGCGAAGGATTGATCATGCAATTAAGTGGTATTTAGAGCATTCGCATCAGTTTTTTCAATAAGTTTTCTTAAATTTAAAGCTTTAAACTACTTTTTGTTTCTCTATATAACTATACATCATAATAGATTTCCTAAATCACCACTTATTTCATTAAAATAATATTTTATATTACTTATTTTATTTAATAATAATTTTTTATAATTTAATATAAAATATAAGTTAATGTTATGAGAAACATGAAGGAGAGAGGTGAGAGAAAATTTTTAGGTATAATTTAATAATTATAGAGAGTGAATAATACTTTTCAATACATTGGGAAACACTATATAAACCCTATAGAAAAAGTTAAATATAGTCATATAAGGCATCTACTGTGAGAATAATTTTTTGACTTTTAAATTTTTTTTCTCTAAATATAAGAAAATGGACTATTATAGGGAATCTGCTACTAGTGCTCTTATAACTTGTCCACTTCCGTCTTGTCTTAGGATTTTTATTTGCACTTTTGATTATGCAATTAATTCAGGTATTATTGGATTGGTGTGAAATAAAAAAATTTAAGAAAAATTTCATATACAAGTAAATTGTGTAGGAATATTTTCCTTCCCATAGAAAAGATAATCCTATGATTTATGTGGACAATATATCTGTATGTAATATTGCTAAAAATTTAATACCAATGAAATAGCAGATAGAATGCTTATGCATGAATTATTTGCACAACCTTTTATTTTTAATAATATTATATTTTTAAAAAATAATATTATAACCCATAAAATTTGTAGTTTTAATTTTTTAAAATATATAATAAATAATTTAAAGGATTTTGATAAAATATTATAATTATGGATAAAAATATAATATATTGAAAAATAATTAAAAGAATTATTATAATATTTAAAAGGTTATGAAATAAATACTATTAGGTAATCTAATAGTGCCTGAATTAATTGGTGAGTGTAAGAGGTTTTGTCTCTTGAGTATATCAATGTTGTAGATTTCTCCAACTTAAAACCGTAAACGAGCCAAGTCGAATAGTAAGGTATTCAAACGTGTTCATTACCATTCATTAACGAAACAAATACGAACATTAAATTATGATATACATCAACTCTTTACGAATAAGTGTTTATAAACTTATACAATTTCAAAATCCTAAATATCATCAAAAGATTTCAAACCACAACTTTGTCTTAAAAAATATAATTACTTAACTATTAGTAATATTATAATAATATTATTATTATTTAATATGTTTAAACAATTACTATATCTACTTCATAATAATATTATAATAATAGATCAAACATAATTTTTATTTAATAATAATTTTATAATATATATTTATTAAATTATATTTAATACAAATAACTTTTATACAAAGGAATTAACTTATTAACTCACTACGAAAAAGTTTCACGAATAATTTTTATAAATAATTCTTACGAATAATTCATTTCAGAAAAAATTTTCACAACTAAATATGAACCATTCATTAATCTATGTCTTACAAATAGTCATAAAATTCTGTTGCAAATTTGGGTTGATAGAAAAATCCTGCGGATAGGCCTAGGCTGGGGATGGCGCAAATGGCTGCCACGCTTTCTCACACTCTCTCCTCCAATTTTTACTTCTGCTCTCCCAAGTCGTTCACCGATTCCCAGTTCAGAATACCCACCTCCGCTCCGATTTCCTACCCAAACTCTGATCGAACTCGCGTCAGACCCAGAGCCACCCAAGAAAAAGTTGAGGGACTACCATCTGCTGCATCACCAGAGGAGGTTACACAAAAGTTTGGCCTTGAAGCGGGTCTCTGGAAGGTTTCTCTTCTGACTACCCTCTTTTCCACTTTTTTGCTCTATCATCATCATCATCATCATCATCATTATTATTAAAAAAAGGGTTTTGTGGGTTTATTTCATCCAACAAGAATCATGGCCACTGCACTAAAGTGAATCTTTTAAATCACTCTCAGTCTTAGTTCATTTATGGTCATATTTTTCTTGGCAACCAAAATCTTGTTCTGTTTTTGTGCAATATTTTCTCTTCAATTTAAGTAGGCATGAAATGAATCGTATTATGATTTTTTTTTTTAGAGCATGTATCTTCTATTCACTTACCACTTTGTTAAGAATGCCACCCCCTCTTCATGTGTGTGTGTGACTGGGAAATTATAGGTAGGCACTAGGCAGGAATACAATATCTGACGACAACTTAGTGCAATTTCCAATAATTTCATAATGGTATAATGGGTCTGTCGAAGTGCTCGGGTTGAAGCATTTAGTGGATAACTGCAGATATTCAGCTCCAAGGACGGGGGAAAGGAAGATGGCAAGCAAGGTAAATCAAAGGGAGACCAAGCCAAAGAGCTGCTAGCAAAGTATGGAGGAGCATACCTGGCCACCTCCATCACTCTTTCCTTGATTTCCTTCTCTCTTTGCTACGCACTCATTAGCGCCGGCGTTGATGTCCAAGCTCTTCTGCAGAAGGTATTCACAACCCGGGAAAAAAGTATTAGGTGGTCTTAACTCTGAAATTATCCGGAGAGGATAACTCTTTGAAGGGACCCAAATTGGAAATTCAACAATTCTGATGAAAACAAAATCGGTTGACATTAACATTGGAACCACTGGAAATTACTCCAAGTGGTCTAGGATGTCTCTGGGTACCTAAGCTAAGTGAACTATCAGGCATTAGAGCAGACTTGCGTTTCCTTGGCTTTTGTGTTGAGGTTAATGGTTCTAACTCGTGAATGAATGGGATGGATTGGTTTTGCAGGTGGGAATCTCAAGCAATGAAACTGGAGAGAAGGTGGGAACTTTCGCTTTGGCGTATGCCGCCCACAAAGCTGCATCTCCGATAAGATTTCCTCCCACAGTGGCTCTCACACCCATTGTTGCTGGTTGGATTGGGAAGAAAGTGGAGGAAGAGAAGTGACCTTCTGCTCTTTCCCCGCCCTACCGACCACCCTATGCTTCGTATTTACGACCCCCCACACCCTCCATGGTTATGTGGATTCTTTTGAAATGTAACCCTTCACTTTTTCGAAAGTATAGAACTTCGGATATTCATATTACCACACACTGCATATAACTAGAGAGGCATTTATACATCAATGGCATTATTTAGATAATTGCAAATCTACTGAGTAGCCTAACGGGGAGCATATGATCGATCATATGATCATCAGCCTAGAAACGACTAAAAATATAACAAATATCTGATCAAACAAAATGAAGAAAATCCTGGAAGAGAATATAATACAAGGGCGTGGGCGTGCATAGCAAAACCTGCAAGATTGATCATTTTACAGCTACCCTAACTAACGAGCATTATGCATGTATTGGTTAACTGTACAACGAGCCAGGCCGTCCCCAGCTTATAGGCACCACCAACGTTGACTTGTTTGGGGAACCATCAAACTCGCCATGCAAAGTGGTAGACAGTTTGATGTAGCCTGCTGTTTTTAACAAGCAGCCCTGCCCATTCTCGACTTAGTTCACGAGTTAAAATCCCATTTAACTCCCTGTAGAGATCGCCAAAAAGCATTTGTGTAGCACCACCTGGAGTTCCTCCCATTCAACTCCCTGTCGAGATAGCACCAGAGGGCATTTGTGTTGCACTGATTGTAGTTTGGGGCCGCAGTTTGCTGACACTAGACATTCCAAGGTCTTCACCAAGTGCAGCCAAATTGTTCCTCTCAACCATAGCTAGGTCTGGAGTTAGGGAACACAATATCCATGCTTAAGACAGGTGAGCTGGGTTGGGATATGGATTAAAAAAATTAATTAATTAATTAAAGGTAAATTGAAAATTTATACAGAAGGATACAGTCTGTCCTCCACATGTCTGTAATGCTAATATCACCAGCATCTGACAAAAGCCAATAATCTGCATCACTCTGCAAAACAAACACGAACACATGCATGCAAGCGTAAGATTAGTAATATGAAAGAGAAAACAATGGGTTTGTGCAATTAAAAAGCAAAATATTACACTAGTACGTGGAAATTTTACCCATATTCAAATACACTGCATAAATCATACTCACATCAACATCCGGAACAATCTTCATGATCCCACTGGTCCCACTCTCACAGTCCTGAGAGGGATTATCCAAGCATATTATGTGAGCATCTTGCTCCTGCATTTCAACGTTCTTTTCCCTGCTATGCTCCATGACCATGGGTGTCGAAGGCTTATTGCTAAACCCTGAACTTGATGGAATGCTTGGAGGTGTAATGTTATGAAACTCCTCAAACTTTTCTTCAAATTGACTAAGATTTGTGAAAAATGCAGAAGCATTAGCGCATGGGGTTTTTATGAATTTCTCAAATGTTCTCTCAAGCAGTAGTGAAAACAGAGAACAAATGTATACAAAAAACATGTGTAAACAGTACCTTACAAGGTAAACATCTATTGGACCCATTGTGCTCCTAAGAACTATTCTGTACCTCCTTTGAAAGTATTCAACACCCTAAAACCAAAAAAAGTTATTTTTATAGGAATATGAACGAAAGAAAGCATAAAGATTTTCCTCAATTTTGTACATATAAGTTCACCTCATCAGGATCTGGGACTTCCAGAGTGGTTCCATGTGGAGCTTTGATTGCTATTAAAGTTTTATTCTGATAGAGACAAGAAGTTAAAACCCTCATATAGAAATGATTAAATCAAAGCAACCAGGCCAATACATAGAATGGGTGATGGTTTCCCTTCTGCCCATAAGCCAACCACTGCCAAAACCCTCATATAGCAATGTGAAAGAGGATTTCTATGCAAGCGAAGGGTAAACAAACTAACCTGAAAGCAACATAAGCTTTTGATGTCTTCCTCAGTGACAAATAGCCACCTATGACATGAATATGGAATCAAATAAGTATGCTGATCAACATTGCAGTTTAAAAGACTACATTTTTTTTGTTGGTCAGGAAAAAAAAGGTGTATTACTTCTGATACTCTGCATCTTCACTCAATTCCATCAATCTTTCTTGCATTTCTCTGCAACAATGCAGCTGCATCAGCATAATACAGAAACGGATGAAACCTAACAAGCAAACCAAAAGGCTATGAGTAACTCTACCTTATCTCTTCATCTACTCTGCATTCCTCAGTGCTTAGGCTATCAACTTCTGCCTGTAGAAAAAAACAATATTCACGAAAATCAGATTCCACCATTGTTCTAAAAATTACTAATCAGTAGATTAATGTGTTGAATTCCATAAAAAAACAAGAAAAATCCGTGGAACAGATTACTTACATATTGCTCTTTTTGTTTTTGTTTTTGTTTTCTTTTTCTGCTACTCTCTAAAAATAAAATTTTAAAAAATACCCCAAGCCCAAACATATAAATTGTAGAATGTACACATCATGTCACCCAATGTTAAAAACAAAACCAAAACCAAACTTCTACAGTTCTACAATTCACGAGCAACAATGGTTGTGACTACAAGCTTAATAGAGAGTTTGGAAGTTGGATCTTCTTATTCGCCACTGGCCTTCACCAATGCGCCTTCTCTACTTTCAGCTGATTATCATATTTGGTTCTTTTAATCTCCCCTTTCTCACAAACCTTAATATTGTGTTAAAAGAGTAAACTTATCAATTACTTAAGATAGTAAGATAACATGTATGACTTATGTTTCTCTTCATTATTTGATTTAAAACCTATTCTCAATATACGTATTCAATTTATTTTATAATATTTTGGTATTGACAATTTTTATGCAAAATTTTATTTTTTAAATATGTTGAAATTGAAATATTAATTCATGTTTTAATCTTATATAGTTAAATACAATTTTGAACCATATATTTTCATAAAATTATGTTAAATTTATGATATTTATTATATTTTGGTACTTATATTTATTAAACTAATTATAGAAAAACATATTAATTAATCCAATTAATTCTTAATTTGTGTCTTTACTAACCAACTTTGATGAACAACTTTTTAAAATCTTAGCCATCTCCAACTGTTCTTTATTTTTATTTCTATATTTATCTCTTAATTAAACTCTATTTAAAAAAAACCACTCTAACAATGTTCTTTATTTTTCACTCTACTCTATTAATTTTTTTTTATTATCACTTTCCACCAAAAATAACCAACCCTTACCCAAATCAATTTCTCATAGCACCCAAAGAGGTGGCAAAGGGGGGTGGTGCCGACCATAGCGAGGTGACCCAAATCCAGTTTGATGAGGTTTTGATCCTGCTTGGATGACGTCTTAGCCTTCGGTGGCCTGGGTCTTTACTTAGGTGACAATGTTTCTTTCCTAGAAGCCCAGAACGGTGACATTTTTGGTGGCCTCCCTTCTCATGGCCATGGTTGCCATGTGGTGGTGTTTTTGGTTGGTGAGTGGTTGGATCGGCAAGGAGGAGGAATGGCATAGATGAAGGGCTATACACAAATATTAATTTTTTACACTTTACAAAGTGTATAGGAGCTCTTCAAAAATGAAAGGCTATTATACACTTCGTAACAAAAATTAAAGATAAAAAGTTATTTCAAAAGAATGTTGAAGATAATTTTTCTTATTGATTTTTATAGAATTACAACTTTATAAGAGAGCTTTATTCTTCTTTTAGGGTCCTACTTTTGTCATTTTGCCTATGCATGGCCACCCATACATAAGGGTTTATCTACTCAACTCTATTTCTGGTTACATGTAAACAACTTCTTGACTTAGGTCTCCTACCTCAAAAAAACAAAAAACAAAACTATTTGAGAGGATGACCATATAAGAGCAGTAGGTAATGTGATAATAGAGGAAAAGCAATATTTTTATTTTTTATTTTTAGAAGGAAGGAGGGCTGCATACCTGTAAAGTAGCAATATTTTCACCAGCATCACCTGACCTTGAGACATCAAGTCCCCTACCAATTCAATCAACTTCCAATAAGTTTAAAACAATGTGGAAACCTTTCGACACAGTTTCAATTAAATAATGAATGCTCAAAAGTGAAAATTTAATATCTTTCCATACTTCCATTGTATTCTGTTCTTAAGTTTCTTTTCTATAAGACCAATTCCTTCAAGAACATTTGTTATGTCATATATCCGTCTCTTTTGCACCTGCAAAAACAGATGCACATTGACTCTTTAGCAGACAGAATAGTGAATTAGAAGATGCATTGACTGCATAGTGAGATGGTCACCTCTAACGTTTCAGCGGCTTTATTTAAATCAAGAATACCATCTTCTGCATGTTTGATCAAATTAAGAAACTTCTTTGTCAATAGGCCTGCATGATATTCGGAGGACAGTTTAGCTACTTTAAAGTTACACCTGCATTTATTTCTCAAGGCATTTCAAAGAGCCTAAAAGTCCACTATATATTGTTCTGGAAACCAAAATGATGAATGAAATAGCATCCCGAGTACTATGTTGGTTACCTAGGGAGCTGTCATAGCGACAAGGACCAACTGACGCAGCATTGTTTCCTGGCGGGGAGCCTGAAAATTTTATAGCAAAATTTGAACTAATTTTCTTTTTTTAGGGGGTCCAAGGGATGGGGCTTGTATCATTTCAGAGTTACACTCACCAACATTAGACATAGGATTTTGAGGACCAGATCTGCTGTACTTCGTAATTTTTGTTTTTGCGGTTTTTGCACCTTTTCCTGATGCAGGCGTCTGAAGAGGGGTGTTGAGTACCTCAGCAGATCTAGAATTGACATTCCAATCACTGGACTCTGCTTCACCATCTGCTGCAACACTCGTCCACTTTATTTGCTGTTACACCATTTAAAATTTTCCATGAACATCAGTAACACATGCAGGTAAACAAAGCATTAGTTGAAAAGCAAAGGGATACAATGCTTTTTTTCAAGATAAAAACCATCATAAGTGATAACACAGAAACAAATAAATTGATTTTGTAGAACTTAATTGACTACGTAAAGTTCAACAATTAGAACATTACTTCTAACATAGACAATGCAACTAGCAGTAGCAGTACTTATAAATGAACAAAATTGTGGAACACGTTCATTAGCCATACATTCCAGGGTAGCAGAAGTTCTTTTAATTCTATTCATCAAAAAGACGTATGATAAAATTTTCCCTCTTTTATTGTTTTACAAACCAAAGATAATCTATGAAAAATCAGACATTGAATCCCATCGTGAGCCTTCAAAAGTACAACCCTATCAATTGATAAGTATCGGGCATTGATCATCCCATAGAGCCATAAGAAGAAACAAAGACAAAATAATTGATAATAGGAAAAATGCATTACAACAGTTAAGCAAGTGGATCATAGCTTTCAGGAATCCAAACTTAGCTAAACATGAAACACACATGAAGCAACTTATAACAACTAAGATGAAAAGGGCGAATATCCCCTTTAAAAAAAGTCATCAAACATATCATTAGTCACCGTAAAGAACACCTGCCATTAAAACTAGAATAAGAATCAAGGATTGAATTGAAGCTGACACATGTTCCCAGCCCTACAGAATGGAGCAGATAGAACAAAGCCAAGCTTCAGATGGTCAAGCCTTGTCAAACGAAGTGATACCTAGAATATTTTTATCATAGTTTATTCGATAATCAATTGTTAGTTATATACCAAGTGAACTCTCACACAACATGGATAATTCCTAGCGGCAGAATTAAAGCAGCAAACTACATAACTTCCACTAAATTGCTGTAAGAAGAGCAAATGTCTGTGTGTTACTATACATCCTATGGCATAGAATAGGTTGAACAGCTAACTCTAACGTCTATAACTTACAAACTAAACAGTTAAAGTTATCTAAACAAGTTCTGAATAACAATTAAGAAACAATTCACATAATGTCATCACATTATGCTATTAAAATTATTGTTCGCATACATATTCTGACACACAACTATTGCCTTGATTTTTAACAAATTCTACTTGATATAAAAATATACCTTTACCATAACAAGTTCAGAACAATAGATTCTATCCTAAATGTAGAGATCCTTAGCATGAAAAAGAGCATCAGGCCATAGAAATGAAACAGCTTCTCAAAGTATAAAATAAAATTTATCACTATGGAGGTGCCAGACTTATATAGTAAATATGGTCAATGTCAAAAGAAGCCATTTTTCTCTATGGAAAACACCACTTCAGTAATCCATCGTGTCTGGCAAAATCTTTAAAACCCATTACAACTCTTGCTCTTTTCAGCCTTGTCTAATGATCAATCCTAGACAAAGTTCTTTGCAGTTACCAACAATGTTGCACTTGTATGAGTTTTCCCCAATGTAATTCAATTGGAATGCATTGATTGCATAATTCTACAACACCACTCATCCACTTTGTTCTTCATTCTCATTCTGAAGAGCATAATCCATGAAACAAAAGATCCTTCAACCAACTGTTCATATGGATAATTCTCTAATTGCTAACTTCGCATCTAAAACTTTGACATTTCCCCAACCATTATCATGCCAATATATCAACTCAAATTCCAAAACAACTTCATTAATTGATAACAATTTTTTAAATGCAACAGTTTTATTGATGAGAAAATAAGAGAACAAACATAATACGAGTAGGGTCGTGCCTAGCCCGTGAGTACAATACCATGAAATGAAATCATACAATAATACACAATGGTAAGTCAACCAATCCGAAAATTATCGTGCTTTTTTTCAACGGAAAAATCATATGGATGAGGGCGCAAATTATAGTTTCAAGTAGACGTCTTAGCACAGTTGCAGTCCTCAACAATATTAGCTGCCATAATAGGAAATTCTGAATAAAAATTGCTATACTCATCCTCGTGGGCATGCCAATGAGATTGAGCCTCATAATAATCGTCCAGCTCCACTTGAAATATATCACTGCAAAACGGCATACGGGAGTTTGGAGGGTAAAACAGGAAAAAAACCATTAACTTCCATTTCACCTGCATCATGATCCTAGATTAAGGCAGGAGAAGAGGCCTCGGTGTTGAAACCTACATTCCGAGTATCAGAAGCACGAAAAGAAGTAAAATCCATCTAAGCCACAACACTGGAAGAAGAGACAGGAGGAGAATCAACTGCACCCCTAGAAGAGAAGGAGCTACCACCGACCACAAGAGACAACCTGCGAGGAGAGGCAGTCACCCCCATCCAAGAAAAATCGGACCTCCAGAATGGATGAAGACACAGGGGTGGGGGGGAGCCCCATCCCGAGAGGCAGCAACCAGAGCAGGTCTGGTGGAGGAAGAGACCGGCACGGTAGAGAGGGGGATGCCAGACGAGATGACAAGTGGCCGGAGTCAGGGATGGAAGAAAAAGGGGAAAGAGGGACGGTCGAAGGTGGCTGCGAGCAGGGTGGAGGGGATGCAGAGGGCGGCAAGAGCACAGCCGTCAGAAGGGTTGAGCCTGAATATTATAGTATTGATAACATACTATAATATATTTATTGGGGTATACAGGTTCTTTAGTTAAACAAATGAGTGTTAGATTAGGCACATGCTGTAGAGTTTGAACTTCTCAAAGTATATTCCAGACATATGAAGCAGAAACCATCACGGCAACAGGAACACTCATGCAGGAAGAGAGAAAAAAAAGCGTGTGCATGAAAACAGGCAATTTTATTGAACTTGTAACTTAATTCAAGCATTAAATTCGAGATTAAAAACCAGAGTGAGTGCCTAGAGTGAGAATAACAGCTTCACCGAAACACATCATAGCTTACATCCAAGAAACAGTCTCCACAAACCTGATACAACATCATAGTTCGACCACAACGCGGTACAAATCAATCAGCAAAAACATGTCATGTTAAGGTTCAAATTTCATAGTAACTGTCGGCCGGAATATCCACAAAATGACATAAATATTACGAAATGCAGATGAAATTCAAAACCTAAGAGAGTAATAAAAAAACCGAGGATCGATTGAACTAAACACATCCCCAAAAGCAATGACTTGGACCTCGAAAACCCACCCAAAACAGGCACACGCAACAGCGGAGCGAGACCCTAAATCGCGACGGAGCAAGACAAAAAAAATAAAAAAAGAAACTCACAGGCGGTTTAACAACTAGGGCCTCAGTAGCATGTTGATGGTGCTGTTCGTCGGCGTCGGCGGCGGCGAAGCGGTGGTAGTCTCCGGGAGGAGGGACGAACGGAGGCTTCATAATCGCGGCTGAAAAAGGAAGGTGTGTCGGGGATGAAGACGGAGTACGACGAAGAGCTCGCGAATTGGACATGGGTGGATTCGAGAAAGGGACTGGAATCGAGCGGATCGAATCGGGGTCGGGACTGGGTTTTTGGGCTCTCTCTCTTTTTTTTTTTTTTTTTTTTTTTTTTTTGGGGTGTGTGGGGGGGGGGGGGGGGGGGTCTTGGCGGGAGCAACGAGGGTGAAGCGAAGCGGAGAGATGGTGGTTGAGATCTGAGCTTAGATGGAGGCGATTTGGAAAAAAAAAAAAAAAAAAAAAAGCGGCAAGGGGAGAGAGAGAGAGAGAGAGTGAGAGAGAGAGGGGAAGGAAGGAGGGAATTTGGTTCGGATATAGATGTGGAGGGAAGCGCGTCAGTGAGACCAACTAATTAACATTAAATGCCAATTTTTAAAATATCTCTCGTTTTAAGCCCAATTTAATGGTTCAGGTTAGTTTATTATATTAAATCAAAAACCTGACCAACAAAAAGTAAAAAATCAACCGTAAAATTTGAAAAAATATTAAATCAAAACGGACCAACAAAAAAAAAATCAACAATATAAGCTTTCAGTTCCATTTATGAGTTTTTGACCATCTAAACCCTTAATCAAGAACTATCAGAGTAATAAATGATAAACTAATAGATTTATAAAGTACATGATAGATATTATAAAAATATATATGAAATTAATACAAGGTAATTTGTTCATCATTGTTGTTTAATATATATATTACATTATATTTGATTAACTTGATTAATGAATTAGTTAAATTATAAATTAATCATAATATAACAGTTTTTTAAAATTTCAAGTCACATAAATCAAATTACTTTTAAAAATTATATATATATATATATTATTTATACAATTCAGTTCGGCTCGTTTTATCGATCCGTGGTCATCCCTAATTTATAATATTTGATTTAGATATACTATAATCATTGTTTTTTTATTAACCGACTAAAACAATAATATATAAAACATTATGTGAATAACAAATAAATGAGTAAAATATGAATTTAAATCTATAAATGACAAAAAAGGGCTAAGCAACTAAATATATATATAAGTTTGAATATTATGATAACAAGAATTTATCTATATCTTTAATTAACGGATTTAGTATACTCAATTGCCACTTTATATATATATATATATATATATATGCACTTTTTCTTCAATGTACACATATTTTAGCCATGATTCCAAGATGGGTATTGTGTGTAATTTTTTCAATCATATTTTTTTTTACTTAAATAATTTTGCTATATATTCATTTTACTTTTAGGCAAAAAAAAAATTGCATGTTAATATAAAAGTATATATACACATAATAAGATATTTATGCATTTAATATATATATATATAATAAAAATATTATTATATTCATTTATTTTAATATATTAATACGAATCGAGTCTCAGCAGAGCCATCAAATAACTGTACTCAAGATTTTATTAACAAATAAAATTAAATACGAGTTTTATTCATTTATAACGAATATTACCGGCAACCAAAAAAATAAAAATAAAAAAAAAAACGAAGCGAAACAAATCCAAATGGCAATTCCTAAATCCTAATCCCAGCGCCGGACGATGCCTCCACTTCCAAGGAACCCAAAAGGGGCTGAAATGGCGTGTGGATGAGACAGGCGTTCGTTCACAGGTCAAAACAATCCCACACACACACACACACGAACAAAACAAAACAAAACATAACTCGTCATCAGCAGCCACCGCCGTGTTTTCACGTCACTACTCACTAGTCACTACCCACAGTCCCACGCACGCTCATCACCAGGCATCCTGATCCTACCACGGACGAACGCCGACAGTGGAGTCAACCCCTTTCATTGAAACGGGATCGTTTAGTTCAATTCTCATGTACCCTAGCCAGGGAGCGCGCGCAAAACGTTGTGCAATGCAAAGTGGGAAGGCCGGATTTTAGGCATTCACGTTCGGTTTATCCCGTCCATACACTTTATTTATTTATTATTTAAAAATAATTTTAAAAATTATAATAAAAATAGCTCTACATCCATTTTACAAAATAAAATACGCAAATAAAATCTCTATAATAATTTCTCATATTTCTATCAACTATTCATTTTTTATATTTTTTTGTTCGTGCAAACTTTTAATTGATTATAGTAAAATGAAGAAAGCAAAAAATAAAAAAAAAATAATACATTTTACATTTAAAAAAATTGAAATAAATAATCGGATGTGAATATTCCAAGACGTGACGTTTCTTCCCGTGTCAATTTTGTTAGACATCAAAGAATTTTGTAATTCAGGATAAAATTTATGTACCCATAATTTTTTAAAAAAAAAATCATCACATAATTGTTCAAATAACATAGAATTAAACTAAATAAAAATTGACATTTGACGACTTAAATTGAGTACGTTATAATTTTTAAAATTTTATATATAGATAAATTTTAGCATGCTCTACAGAATCATAATTTAAAAAAAAAAAACTTAAGTTTGACATACATAACAAAAGTTAAACGACATGAGTGGTGGGCTTTACTGGAAAGTCGGCCTCTTTTTCAGGTTTCAACAAGTTGGGCGACATGAGTGGGATTTACTTCCTAGAAAATACATTTTGGACAAGTTGCCATGCATACCATTTTGGACAAGTGAGATTATAATAAATAAAAGGTACAATATGTATAAATCCCCAAATAAAGCAAGGTGGCTCCCCGAGATTTATGTTGGTCAAAGATCAAAATCAGCTTCTCCTCCGATCCTCATAGTCATAGGCATACGGCGGGTTTTCACTTTCCTTGTCCTTCAAGAAGCCTAGAAAAGCAAGAAAGGCAAAGAAGAAGAACCCGCCTGACCAGCCACCTCCACCGCCTCCCCCACCACCACCCCCATCATCACGGGGGGGAAGCCCAGCACCACCATCATCGAGATCTGGTGACTTCTCCTTCCCTGTGATTCCATGAAACATGTATAAAGAATTTTAAATATGAACACAAAGACGGGAAACAAGGAAGGTGGCAGCCAGCTAGGAATGGTTATATCCCCCACTAAGATTGTAAATGCCTAAATTTTGTTCGACTTAAAATCGCATTTACGATCTTAGTGGGGGGATATAACCATGGAAGCCATTTTAAAACATATGGAAAGTACTACCTCGTAAAGGAGTGATGGTACTAGTTGGTGACTCGCGTGTAATAGTTTGAGTTTGCTCTGCAGCACATCTTGCATTCTACCAAGAAAACAAAGTCATAACACGATTTTAGAATCACTCGAGCTAGAGCTGTTAATACTACGTGGACCTGAGCATAACAATGGGATGACAAACACAGGACCTACAAGATTGGTGAACATATTTGTATAGCAGAGCATCACATAACACCATTCCCGTTGTAAAAAACTAGTAATATAAAAGGTTGCAGTACAACAAAAAAAATTAAGAATGTTGGCTCATACAAAGCAAGATGAAACTTAAGCATATCTCTAAATGTCAGGACAATGGAAGCTTAAACTTTAGGTTTGTCTAGGCAGTTGAGAGTTTAAAATAGCAGGAAATAAAATAATTGCATGTACGTTCATAACTTGGATGAACAGTGTAAGGCTTAGCTTGTCTATATCTTTGTGTGTGTGTGTATTCCATTATCACAATGGATGAGTATGACTCTTGTGGCAAAGTTAATGAAATTTTTACTTCCATCATAAACCAAAGACCTTGAGTTGCTTTTCCATAATAGTGATCAAATTGTATTTTTGCGTGTACTTGTACAAGGATGAGACCCTTTTCATCAACGTTTGCCTACTCACTGCTAACATATTCACTTCCAAACCATTAGTATTCCCAGATATTGCTGCATGGAAAAGGCAGGACATACATCACGGATGCAAAATCAAATCAAAAGAGTTATTAGATCACTTGGTCTCACAGCCAATATTATCAGAAAGTCATGGTTCACCTTTGATATATGCTTCTCTTGTTCAATGTTTGATTATGGGTGCTAATCAATTTATTGTATGTCTCTTCTCCATGCACAAGCGAGATGAGTTGATAGATTATATAAATCATGGATGGACCTACAGGAGAAAATATTTCTTCTTCACAGTTCAAGTACAGCCCTTCACGGGCATGCTTCTGTTTGACGCGATACTAACTGGAATGTGTTGCAACTTGTAAGGCACCTAAGATCATACTTTCTAAATTTTACTTCCTATTTGATGTAAAAGCTATGTTAGCTAGCTATTTTCAATGATATATTCCAATCATACTCTCTATTTTAGCTAATTATATAATTTTTATTATTTTTCAAACTTTTAATTTAAACAATTAATTTTTTATGTAACTAATTAATACTTTATTGTATTAAAATATTAATAAAATTAATTTAGAAAATAACTATGCCTCCGGAAAATGATTGAAGCAATGAAAGTATACAATTAGCTCCCTATATTAGAAAAGAGAATCATGTAGGGAGAGAATTAAAGATGCTCTAACACAATTACCGTGATGCAAGCTAATTGATTTGTCACACTGTACTCTGATTCACACACACTACATCATTAGTATGGTAACAAATCATGACAACACTCCATCAACATAACAATAACATAACAAAGATCTTCCATAAAAACCTTTTCAGATTTCAATGGAGCAGAAGATTAGTGCACCTACGAATTTTTAGAAAAAACTCAATATAAGAACAACCTAACATAGTGACACTGTGACTTAAAAAGCTCAGTTGAACTAAAAAAATTACCAGAGCAGCGGAACAAATTATAGAGGCAGATGGCATTTGGATGGCATGAGTGGCAGGCCTGCTTCTACCAAAATCAAGACGCTGTGGACCCAGTTGGGCAGGACAGGATCCAAATTGCCTCCTGTACTGAGCTTCTGCATTTACTGTATGATGAAGATATCAAAATTCAGCACTATGGCAGGAGATTAGTAGTTATGAGTTAATATGGAGTTTAAATTTAACACACATAAATAAAGAGTATTCAGGAATAACTCAGCACTTTACCCAGAAATAATATATCCTAGCGAGTTTCATAAATAAATAGGTTTCAATAGAGTTCAAATCTAATCCGCAAAATCTGAGGACAAGACAAAATAGGATTGCCTAACAGAGTTTCTGCTATTTTATTATCTTATCAGGGTAGTTATTCCTATTCAGTTGGAACCAGGCAGCAGAGAAAAATCCACAGAGCCCTTCTGCTCCAGAGTTGGCAGCGCAAGTTGATAAAAGGATGTCATATTCATACCAAAAGCACGCAAGCGTAGTGCAGAGCAAGATATATGCATTTCATACATTTTTAAGAGTCAACAAAGCACTCTTAAAATACGTTATGGTCAAATTTTGGTTGCAAAATGTCTGTGACCTTCTGGCTATAGTTGCAAAATGTCACACAGACACACACACACACACACACAAGGGAAGCCTCTCACATTACCTCCTAGTAGGTTACCTTCTAGTTTTCATTGCAAAATGTACATACGCATGCATGCAAAAAAAAAAAAAAAACTTTGCATAGAAGACAAAAGAAAAAAAAAACTTAAAAAGGGAAAGATGTCCTCTAAAATTGTGATTTCTATTTCTGGTATTGACAACTAAAATGGAAGATGATGCACAAACAAATAGCATGTCCAAATACCTCGAGGTTTACTCACTGACGTGACAACAGCACTCGCGGAGGCAGTTATTGAAGACATTATATTACCTGAAATTTTAAACCTTAGTATTAAAAACCATAAAATCAAAATAATATTATTACAGGCACAGCTAGCTAGCATTATTTAATATTTACCACCCCTCCTGTTCCTATGCGCATCTAAACGCATCAATGAACACCCCCGCCACTTGTTAATACCTATATAGTTGCCTACTAAATATTCTCTATGATGCGATGCAATTGCAAGCCATTTGGAAACCAGGGGTTGCACTAATTAATGGGAAACCAAAGCAATTAACGTCAGTCAATAATAACAGGGCGCTTTGGAAAATAGATATCAGTCACTAACCCTCCTAATAATCTAACATTCAACTATATTATTTATTATATAGTACCAGCCTACCAGGAGCAATACGGCAACTGTCGGAATCGAAACCCTAACTCTGCATCAGATTCGAGAAAGAAACAATGGCTGTAAAACTAAAATAATAAAAAAAAAAAAAACGGTGTAGGAGGAGAACGGGACCGAACCAGATATGTGTGTCCGCGCAAAATGAGGCGGGTGGCATGCAAGAACAGTGGGTTGCCGGAATCGCCGAAGAGAGAGAGAGAGAGAGGTGGGTGGGGAGTTCGCAGGATCCCTCTAACTCCAAATCCGAGGTCCAAAACGCCACGCGGACGCGAAATGATCGGCGGAGTGGGGCCGGGTAGTGAGTGATAAGTGGATATCTATAGCACTGGCGGTGGAAGTAAGGTTTGGCCCAATTCTACGTGAGAGAGCCCATGGAACGATACAATAGGTTGTTGTGGGCTTATTAGCCCAAAGGTGAGGGCGAGTATTGTAATAATCATCTATCTCTTGGGATTTTCATTTTTGTTATTATATATTATTATTATAATCATTCATTTTTTTTATTTTTTTATTACACAAAATCATCGTAATTAATTCCCCCATAATTTCCAAACACTCTCGGAGACAAAGTAACAAATACGCCGCTCTTGCTGGAAGCTCAATGATGTGTTTGGTATGCAGCAATTAATCCGGAGTGAATTTATTTTAATTTAATAATAATATAAATTTAAAAATAATTTTTAAAAATATTAAATCTTGTAAAAAATTTAAAAGTTATTTTTATTTTTATTTAAAATTTTTTAATTTAAATTCAATTCTATCAGGAGATTCATATGATTTTTTATTTTTATTTTTAAAATTTTTTATTTAGCCCCATATTTTTTTTTTGACATCCAAATTAAAAAAATGCATACTCTTTTTTAAACAAAATCTCTCTCATACTAAACATATAAATTATTTTTAAATTATAATTCACCATAAACGCTAATAAAATTAAGAAAATAGAATATAAAAATAAAAACTCATATCAAACAAACTCATTCTCTCTATTTTAACTTTTTTTTTCCTATTTTATTACCTTGGTTCATCTTTTAAAAAAAATATGGAGTCAAACTTTAAAAAAATCCTCTTTCTAAAACACATTCTTTCTTCTATCAAAAGGAAATTACTTTTTAAAATATATTTCAAACTCAAGCCTACGAGGCATAAAGGGACAATAGTTTTAGAATTAAACCGCAAATCATTAATTATCTAAAAAATTGTTTGATCTAAATACTGAAAATCTAAAGGGTACTTAGATCATTGTTGAAGTTTGATCAATAAGTTGAAATCCTTCAAACTAACATAACTTTTTAAACTTTAGTTATCAATAGCTTTATTGATAAAGAGACAGATATAATTAATTAGCTGTAATGTAATATGAGAATCATAACTATATATATAAAGTTTTCAATTTCTATTTTGGCTCTATCAAATTAAAAAATAGTAGTTTGATATCTACGTATTAATTTCATGATAATTAAATACTTAAGTCTTATTTTAAATTTTAATCAGATCAACTAAAATTAGGCTTAACCAAAATAACACAACATATTTAATATATTTACATGTTTGGCTTCATATGGTTGAATTTTTTTAATAAATAATATTCTACTGGGCTTATGTGTAACTATATAAATGTTTATGACTCCATGAGCTCTAAAATATTTTACTATCCAAACTTCATGATATAATTGAACAATATCATTCATTAATTATGTCATCATAAGATCATAAAGCTATTTTCACTATATTTAGCATGGCTAAGACTATTACGAAATTAAGCTTGACAGTTGATACTTATGTGAGACAGTGCAATTTTGTGAAGTGCAAGGAATAAGTTGGTTTTTAGTAAAATTAGTTTAGTTGCATAAGAACATGTTTATTTTAACTATTTTTTATTTTTATTTTCAAAAAGTAACAATTGTTTTCAAGTATATAACCATAAAATTGAAAATAATAAAATATTATTTTCATTCTTTATGTTTTAAAAAGTAAAAATAAGTTTTTGTTGTTTTTAATTTTATATTTTGTGTACTCCAAAACAAATATAACATTTTAAAAACAAAAACAAAAAATACCCCAATCAAACGTACTCTAAGAATCTTATATATTCATATGTCTATTTGCTCATAAAACTAGTATTGCTTTTTACTAGCTAGTTGCAAATTGCTACAGTAGTTAGGATTTTCTTTGCTATGAAGTTAATAAAAAATGTGATAAAATTGGAGTTGAGTAGATGGATGATTCTTTAATTATCACTTTGATTGAAAAGGATGTTGTTAATGCAATTGATAATGAAACTATCACGGAATATTTTCAAAATATACCAACCGGTATGTCAAGGAGTTTTATAAGGTATTTTTCCTCACAATAGTAGTAATATCACATAAATTTATTAATTTATTATTCGTTACATTTTTGTAGGTTCTGATTTATAGTTTGTATGTTAGCTCACGGCCACCTAAAAAAACCATATATATCATTTCCTTTTAAATCTCATAGACTTATCAATTATCATGGATTGTTCAATATATATATATATATGGTTGATGATGTTATATGAAGCTGAAAGTAAATCAATGTCCAACGGAAGATTTTTAATTTCTTGTTTTTATTTCCTTTGATTATATAAAACCATAGTGGTTTTTGTACTATCAAACTTGTTACTTATGAAGTATTTGTTTGAAATAGCATTTTATGAATTGCAATTTGCCATTGAGGTACCCCTAAAATTTAAAAGGAGATGATGACCAAATTTTTAAGTGAATTTCATTTAGTGCATTATTCAATTATGTCATATTGTACCTCCTTAAGATTAAAAACCCGCGTATACATGGCTAAAGAGTATATATGAAAGGCAACCCTCACGTGGTGAATCAGCTAGTCAGGAGAGGGCTTTCAAAGATGTTATCGAATTTTGGTTTTAACATGATAATTTGAAAATAACTGTTAGAAAGAAAAAAGGCCAATAAACCCTAGGATTATTGAATTGTTCATAACAATTAATCCAAGAATATCCGGGTTATAAAAACAATTAACAAAATAGACTTGGGCATTCTTTTTCACAACGCCATATATAAAATGAACCTCCGTTTCATTGTAAAAAGGGTAACTATACCCTTTAAATAGTGTGTCAATGTATGTGTATTTTTATGTTATTTATAAAGCAAGCAGTCATTATAATCACATTTTTCTTCAATTAACGAAACGAGGAAAAGGTAAAGATATATGAGACTCAAGTCACCACTCAATTACAATGACAAATCCAAATGTTGGCATCATCATAGCTAGATTTATTCCATCAGATGCATTATAAAAGAGTGTGCATGCATGAGATACATTTATGTAAAAGGAAATATAGTATTTGTTTTTACTGTAAAGAAATAACTTTGTTAATTAATACTCCATGTTATTGTGGCGATATAGTTGGTTCTCTCCACTTGAAGGTAGCCAGCCATTCAATAGCGATCGGACCTTTCAACATATATAAGACTAAACTATTCATGCCCATATTCGAAGCCAGAGGAATTTTCCATATAGGTAACAGGTGTCTCCTGGGCTTCCCATATCAACTTCGAAGTGATCTCATCATGTTCTGGAACATACGCCTGACATATTCATTCATGTGCTCTCACATTAGCAATGTATATATCGTATATACAAAAGCAATGCCTATAAATGGTTGATGTTTTGATCGTGTGAAAGGAGTGGCGTGGCTTTGAGTTTTTTTACAATGCCATGAACACCTTAATCATCAATTTTAAAATGACCGTCTGAGGTAAATAAGTCTATTATGTCCCATTAATTAAAATATTATGATCGGATTTTTAAAAGTTTGTTTTCATCTTATTAGCCACATATTTCAAGATACATGTATGTTCTCCAGGTGTAACCGGCCTCGGGCACATCATATGTATAGTATGTGCATGTATCTTTGAGAGATCAGAGGCAGTCACACACACACACACAAATATACCAGTCTCACAGGATAGACAGGTATATATTCCTTTTTTTAAAATAAAAAAAAAGAATAATGGGAAAGCCAATTGGGCGGACCAGTTGTACCAGACCTGCACTCTGTTGACTTGAGATACACGCAACGCAAGTAGTTAATTTAATTATAAGAATGTTGACGTGCGTGCAATGCAACGAGAAGACATGGTGTGCGGATGACAGCGCGCGAATGTATGTTTTGTAATTTTGTACGGTGCGCACGTATGTAACATGCGAGCGTGACGAGGATTAGATTGATAAAATTGATGGTCAAACCCATTCCAGATATTAAATTGATAATAAAGAAATATCGGTGGAAGTGGAATAAAAGCGCCAAATATCATATATAGTTTTACTTTATAATCATAATCATCGTATTATAATTATACTTTCTACTCTCGGCATTTCAACTATACAAATATATATAATACATAATTAAATTCTTTATTATTATTATTATTATTATTATTTTAAAATATATTAGAAAAAGGGAAACGGGGAAGCAAACAAGCCATGGAGTATGGCCCTGCAGTGCCGGCCCTTATAATTGGCGCCGTACCAAAAATTATGTTATTGTTAGTTTTTAAAAATATTTTTTTATCTTTCTAAACATTATTTCATATTAAATTATTAATTATTACGATCATTATTTTTGGTAGTTTTTTTGGGGGTAAGCTCAGCACCACTCTTATACAACCCACTATATTAATTTATTATCGTATTATATATATATATATGTAGTATAATATGAAAGACAACCCACTATAATATAATTAATTAATTATTAAATATAGTACTAGCTAGCTAAAAATAAAAAAATACCTCAAGCTCCCTGACCAGTTGGTTGGCAGTGGGTGCAGACATGATGATGCGGCGAGCGGTTGGGGAAACGAAGCCTTCGTCCACTGCCTTATCGACGAAGGATAGTAGAGAATTATAGTACCCGTCCACGTTCAGCAAACCAACCTGCCATCGAATACAATTATGTTTATTATTATTAATTATATTTTTAAATGATAAATTATTTTATTATTCCATATATAAAGCCAGTACTGTCAGGTCGATACTGCTTGCTGCAACCATCGATTGCCATAATTGACTGCAATTAATATATATATATATATATATATACGTACAGGCTTATGGTGGATTCCAAGCTGAGCCCATGTTATAACTTCCAACAATTCTTCGAGTGTGTCGTACCCTCCTATAAATTAATCATCATAAAACACGTCCACACAAAGTATATATATGTTCATATATGTTTTTTTTTTAATTTTTTATAATAATGACTTGAGTTATACCAACAATATACAGTGAACAGTACTAATGTAATTATGTCAAGGCTGATGATGATGATGTTAATTAATTAAAATAAGTGCATGGTACGTAGTTGAATCATTCATAGTACCGGGTAATGCAATGAACGCGTCGGCCTGACGAGCCATTTCGGCTTTTCTTTGATGCATATCCGAAACCGTTCTCATTTCTCCAACCCTCTCTCCCATAATCTGCATATCGATCGGTGTCATGGCCGTAAGAACAACTCCAGTACGTACGTACGTATTACTATATATATATATATATATGCATTAATTCTTATCATCTATTCTATTAAAAAATTATTTATATCATTCACGTAATTAAAGATTAAATTATAATACTATTGCTAACAAAAAAAGGATAAAACATATTAACCGTTCGTGACCCAAAAGTAGTGCTTTTTTAATTAAAAAAGAACCATGTGTTTAATTTAATTGGGGCTTGCATACAGATATTTGGTGTTATTAATTAATGCCTCACCATTCTTAACAAATTTCATAAATGAAAAAACTGCAATAGAATGCAACAGTGTTGAAGATATGATGAAAGCTCTTCGTTGTATTTATAATGGTTCTACGTACATTTGTAATTGTTTATTTACATTTTGTTATTCAGAATATACGCAGATAAATTAATGCAATATTTGGATTTTTGGAGTACAATTACAATACGCACCTCCGTCGGCATTGAAGTGCTCGGTATCACACTGCGAAACCATCCACGTCAGCATACATTAAAAAACCAACCCGACATGGTTGTTAATTAATATTGGATTGAAAGAAATACCGGATATATGTAATAACTTGTTTGAAAATTAATTTGTGTTTTCCAGCATAATAAATATTTGAAAAAATAGAAATAATTTCTGAGAAAATTGTACTATTAAATATAATAAATACTTGAAAAAATAGAAATAATTTTCGAGAAAATTGTATTATTATCTAGAGTGAAAATTAATTAATTATTGTTTAAGAGAGATGTCATGGTTGAAATTAATGAGAGAGAGAGAACCCCGAAACTTGGCGGCCACCATGACCAACGGCCTGAGAAAGGAGGCCCATCAAGCCTGCGCTACCACCGCCATAGACCAAATCAATCCTTCTCTCAACCTTCAAACAATATATAGTAACACGATAAATATTGATTATAAAGTTATTTACAAAACCAATCATACTATATATATATATATAATTGCATCAACAGTCTTGTATATATATATATATGTTGATCAAACTCCCTCGACACGTACGTACACAAGACGGCACCCCCTTTCTGTCTTCGTTATTGTTTTTTGAAATTAATTTAAAAAGTAATTATATTAATGGATACACAATAGAAACCTGCACGCTGCAGACCTGCAGTGCTGGGAGATATATACATATATACATATATATATATATGTTTTGAGGAAAGGCGATCGAGTAGGAGAAATTAATGTAGTGGAAATTAACAGGTACACATGGCACACGCATACGTAATTAAGAATGTTTTGATTTGAACAAACAAACAAACAAACAAAGAGAATTACAGTCCTAGCAATGAAATTAAGAAATTTTAAACACAGGTTGAAGAGTTAATTAACTACATACGTACCAGTTCTTTGCCCAACTCAACGGCAGCATCCCGGTAGCTTGCTTTATTCCCCGAACTGTTCCCACAGAAGACACATATCCTCTCAAACCTCGACCGTGTTCCCTCCATACTCTCTCTCTCTCTCTCTCTCTCTCTCTCTCTCTCTCTCTCTCTCACACACACACACACACACACACACACACACGTGATAGCTTTTCTACTTCAATAGTTCTATATATACACGAAAGTAGAGGATGATCTAATTAAGTCTGGAGCGCTTGTTATTAATTTGAAGCAAAGTTTGACACACCTTTTATTTTATTTTAAATTTGTTTTATGATCTCGGGTGGTCTCCGCCAAAGGTAAGAACCTTTACACGAGAGGATTAGTCTATGTGAAAATTTTGAATAAAAGTTTCCATGTAAATATGTTGTTTAGATTAAAGACAATGATTGTAGATATTTAAAATATATAAAGTAATATATATAAATAAATTGATCAAAATAAATATTTAAATAAAAAAAATACATAAATAACTATTTCATAAGAAAACGTACCAAATTCTCCTATAAATACTTACAAACTATTATAACAAATATAAAAAATATCATCTAAAAAATAATCATGTCGAAAGTATATAAATTGTTAATTATAATAATTAGCAAATCAATAAAAAACATTTGAAACATGATATAGCTAGTAACCAAAAAGACATAACCGTATTTTTAAATTTTGTTTAAAATGCTCCGTAACATTTATTTATAGTTACTCCTTGCCCCTCTATAACATTTATTTGTAGACAATAGTCCCTCAATTGTGATAATGAATTTTAAGCATGTGGAATTATAATTTGAAATTGGTGGTTGGAATGTTTAAAAAGTGAATACATTAAAGCTTATTTGGCTACATAAAGGAGCCAAACCCAGGGCTTCCTTATCATCTAATTTTAAACTGCAATAAAAGAAAATAGTACACCTACAAATAAAAAGTTGTAGGCTTTGTAGCAACATAAGTGAGAAAAAAATATGATAAATTAAGGACTCATGTAACATATGTTTGTTGATATCTTTTGTTTATGTTGTAATGTCTGTCATTGATATTTGATTATGCTCTCATCAATTATTGCTTTCCACTAAATTCTGTTTTAACACTTAACAGGCTAACAAGCACAATAGGCTAATGAAGAAAACTATAGTACATAATGAGCAACTAAAATTTGAAATTAGTAATAATTAACAACAGTTGAAAATTTAAAATCCCTAACATCTGTCCAATTACCCCCGCTTGCCTCCTTTCATCTAATCTAAATTGGCAGTTGAAAATTGAAATCAACATATATAAAACCCTTGGCATGGATGAATATTCTTGAAAAATTCGCTCAACCATTTAAACATCAAACATATATAACAAATAATCTATAATATATCAAAATTATATTGGAACATAAAACTGATTTCCATGGCTGGGGCTAAAACAATGTATTAACAAGAATAAAAAAGGCCAACATAAACAAAATATAAAAAGTATATCTTAAAAAATAAATGAATAAATAAAAGATTTAAAACATCAAGCCGGATTGCAGTCATTAGAATTTGAACTTCCTTTGTGTGGACTTGAAAATATATACCAGATATGACTGAAGAAAGATTATAGTTAAGGAGATTGAGGAAAGTGACAAAATTCAATTACTGAAAGCAAGGACTTTAGGACTAGGAATATGAGAGGGGTCGATCGTCGATGGCATCGGATGTCGTACATGAATAGTATTAATTGTGCAACGTTTGTCGGAGATCGCACAATGTCGTTTTGATGGATATACTTAAATTGGAGAGAAAAGCCATGTACACCTAAGGGTGGGCTTCCCCAGGTAAGAATGGTTCACTTGACAATGTAGAAGTAGAAACAAAGATGTATGTGAGTATGTTTTGTGATTGAGAAAAAGATGTATGCATAATAACATAATTAAAAATAAATTCCTACAAAATATATAATGTATTTATATTATTTTTGTTTTTTTATAAATATAAAAAACAAATTATTGTTGATATTTGTGCAAATATTAAAACATTTATATTAGCAATGTCGTAACAAACTACAACTGAATAATTTATTTAAAATATTATTTTTTTAAATTTATAATGTAATTTTAATTATTAAATTTATTTGTTACTTTTTATTGTATTAATTATAGGACTTTAATTACTTTTTTCCATTGGAGTGGAAAAAACTACTTCGAAGTCGTCCCTGCTCGAAAATGGTATTTTAGTATGAGTTTGGACCTTTGGTGCCCTACCAAAAGAAAAAGATGCCCCAATTATAATGCCCCACAGAGAGAGAGAGAGAGAGAGAGAGAGAGAGAGAGAGAGAGAGAGAGAGAGAGAGAGAGAGAGAGAGAGAGAGAGATGTGAAATGTAATATAGTTGGGATATCATTTGCTAGCTTATTTGTAAAAATTTAAAGACAACTTGATATTACGTAATTATATACCCATATCTTTATTTATTATAAAACATTACATCGCGATCTTTTTTGCCTTACAATAACCCGACTTTTAAGATGGTAATTTTTGTTCTAGTCAATACTAGAGAAGATAACTATTTCCACAGTGACATATATGTACATGCACACTTGCATTTCAAACCAGTTCCCTTAAAACAAGGAGAAGATATATTTGTTATGCATTGACACTCTTTACAGGTTACAATATTCTTTTTTAAATTTATCATAGCATGAGTCTTCCAATAAAAAAGTTTCCCATGTAGCTCATCATTCTCTTATTCTTTTTTCATACTGCCATTTTCTTTGCTTGCCATATTCAAATAAACCTATTTTAATTTGACCCCTCAAATTGTTTTCCTCAATTTTCAGACTCTAAGTATCTAATATTCCCATCTAGACATCTACGATGCATCGATTAATAAGCTCCTTTTGTCTTTTTCCCACTTAAATCCAAACATCTGAAATGTGTACCCATACAATCGATGCTTTATGACGTCGAAGACTTATGAAATAATAAGGTTATTAACCATTTTGACAAAAATTGGATATTGTTACTCACAATCTTTAATGAGCATGTCTGTAATGACTAATGAGGATATGAAACTCCGAGTACACTCTATGGCCGCAGTAATCCCGAGCCACAAATGAAATATGTGAACAAACAACAGCCTAATAGCAATAAGCTTTTTTTTTTTTTTTCTTTTTACTGATATCGATGGTTGTTGACCACTTTAATTGGGCGGCCTTAATTATTTGATATCATAGCGACATTTCAAGTGATCAAACTAAACAATTAAGAGCTAAATTTTATTCCTGATAACCAATTCTTTATTACTTATAATGGGTGTAGCACATTTTTCTGTTTTGTAGCACATTGGCTATATATGCACTAGTTAGCTGTGGGTTTGTTCTATTGAATTGGTTGTGTTTTATTTGATTGGTTAAAGATGATTATATATCATATTGACTATGATTATATTTTTGCTATTATGATGAATGGTTTGTTGCTTGGACAAAAAGTTTGAAGAAGGAATGATGTGAAGATCTACATTTGAATAATTTATCAGGTAATTTTCAATTGAGTTCGAAAATATTTTAATATTAATATAACCAATGTAATAAGGGTTCATATTTGAGTTTGAAGTTTCTGAGAGTGATTTGGTAATTTTGGGTGTAATATTGTTGTTAAAAGAGTAAAATAATAATTAAATAATGATTAAAAAATAAAAGAAAAAGGGCGGCTGTTTGGGGGCAGGTACTCACATTATGCTTAAATAAAGAAAAGAGAACGTGAAGGGGAAGAGGATTGAAAGAAAAGGGGAAGATGAATTTTTGAAGCAATTCATGAAGGTTTATGGATGCAGAAGACTTATGATGTATTTCATGTTGGTATCCTATCTGTCTGTATCTCTTTCGCATTCTTGCCATGCTTAGATAGTTAGATTTGATGTGAAAATCTAAATATTGGTATTTTGATGGAAATTTAGTTTAATAAATCATAATTTAAGGATATGATTAATTACCTTTCAATGCGTTATAATTATATTATAACGCATTGGTATTTTAAATTATGAAATTCAGTTTAAAAAACTTTTACTACATTATATAGCATTATTGGAATCCTTTATAATATAATTATAATTTTTAATAAAATTTATTATTTTACATATCCGTAAATATATATTTTAATACATAATTTTTTTTGCTAACCAGGTAATTCAAACACACCCAAAATCAAATTGAGTCCAACTAAAATTCAAATTTACATTCCTAATCAAATCGGATTTAATGATTTCAATGAGAAATTTTCTATCATCACGGATTATGCCCATCCAATTATGTGAAATTTATTTTATGCCCATAAATAAAAGATCACACGCAGAAGCAGTGGCGGACGCACACGCACATAGAATAGTAATAATAGTAATAATAATAATATATATATATATATATATTAATAATATATTTAAAAAAAATTAAAAAAAAGAAAAAGAAAAAGAAGAAGAGGTAGACCCCTTATGTTAGACAAGTCGGCCCAATATCAAGACAATTTCGCAAGACACTCTAGCCCATTGCAAAGTTGGCAACCTTTTGGGCAATCCAAGATAATACTTTTTGTGAGTGTCCAAAAAATCCATTTGTGTTAAACAATTATTGGAATCCCACTGTTTAATAAGAATAATAATAATAAATGAACTATTTATTTTTAAAAAATAGAAAATACTATACATTTCCAAGTCTATATATATATATATGATGAGCAGCTATGGCTAATATTGGCTATGGCTACGGCGCCGTCGATCTGTTTTAACTAAGGAGACACACTCACCTCACTCCATAAATGTTAAACCAAATGACATTAACATTATATAATTTTTATATATATATACACATAATTTTAAAAAAGCACATATATATATCCGAACGTATAAGTGGTACAACAATCTATTAAAATTCAAGATCTTAACACTAACTAATCGGTTAAAGGCCTTGAATATACAATCTATATTAAAATCTTTAACGCTGGGACTCTAACATACAATCCACCCCTCCACCTCCATGCCGGAGATCTCCCGACCCGACATTACCGGTCTTGGATGAAACCGCGACCTTCACACCCCGACACGCTACAACTAATGTCCTCCTCCAAGTTGGCCACTCTCCAGCCCTATATTTTGCCAAAACCCTCATTTCGACGTCGAAACCCACCGCCCGGCCCCTTTGTGGGGGGACGACCACCCTTTCCGGGACCACGGCACTGACTCGGGCATGACTCAGTCTTCCCACCTCGAATTCATTTTCAGGCGGCCTGACCGCCTCCCGTTCCGGAAACTTGGCCGGTTGGCGGCGGGAAGAGAGATGGATCCGGATCACCACACGCTGGAGCTGGAGGAAGATGGTGACCTTCGGGTTGGGGTTAGTGGCGGTGAGATTGAGCGTGTAGAGGGAGCCGGACAAGTGAAGCGAGTCGACTCGGAACCCCGGGGGGCGGGGGTGGAGTGCGAACCAGGCGATGGAGGTGGCGACGGTGAGCGTAAAGAGGGTTAGGAGTATGGTCCTCAAGCAACGGACGGCGTGGGAGGTAAAGTTACCTGTATTGCTGATGGGGTGCGAAGCGACGACTGAGGAGGCGTGGCTGCCGCTTTCGGGCTCATGGGTGATGCTGCCGGAGGTTTCCATGGTTTGGGGGTACGTGTATCAGTGTATGCATTGGGATTGATGATCATATGTCTACATATATACACCCACAAAAGGTTGTAGAAATTAAGAGAGATGGATGAAAGAAAACGCGTGGAATTATAAGTTGGTAGTCGATGAAGTACTGAAACACGTACGTACGATTAAGAAAACACACACGGCACCAAAAACGTCAATGAGTGGCTTTTCATGTATGCAAAAGAGGGTTCCTGGTGTAGACGTGTAGTGTAGCGCCGGCTGGTAGTTTAGCTTCCTCGTACATGCCAAGGAATTTCTCCATGTCATTAACTCAAGTACTGGAGTGTGGGTAAGACACTACCGGTTTATTTAAAAACAAATGACGTGGCTCTATCGGCACCAGGGATCCATTCGTTTGACCGTCATGCAGTAAACCGTACAAAGCTATCAGTAACACAACAGCTACTTATTAATTAATCTCATAAAATCATCAAGACGCTAATATATATCTGATTAATTGACAATCATACAATAATTATATTCTACTAACAATTCTTCCGTTAAACCGATGTCATGTATGATCACAATTAGTTTAATTGCTTCTTGCAAGCAAACTATACATATATATATATAAGTAATTTCTTTAACTTCATGTCTCCATATCATGAGAGCTTTGGAAAAAATGTCTAACAAATCTTCACTATTAAATCAACAGTTTCATTATTGCTCGAATCTCTCAATAAATAAAACGATCATATCAGTGCACTTGTTTCTTCCATGTAACATGGGATTCTTAAAGAGTTAATTGTTGCCACAAAATATTTAGTTGCACCTCTTGTTTAAATTTGATTTCTTTAAGAACTCCCCCAAGCTAACAAAAACATATATACCCAGAATTGTCCGTTCTACCTTCCTAATTTCCTGCATTATCATTATCAATAAAGCCCAATAAAATGGATTTTATCCCTTACAAGTAAAATATTTATCTCAAAGTCTATTATTCCTTGCAAGTAAAAAAGGATTCTTTTGGCATTGGACAATCCCACTTTAGTAGGATTTTTCATATACCTTCTAGTTAAACTAATTGAATACATTATATTTGGCCTTGCCATCATCAAATGCATCAAATTACCCACATTTGTTTTTGTAGAGGCTGTTGTCAACTTTCTTTCCAATCACGTGTTAGTTCAAGCCAAATTCCATTGGGGTACTCACAAGATTATACTACTTCATATGAAACTGACAAAAAATTCCTCCAATACACTTCTTTTGAGAAATAAATTAAAAAGCTCATCACCCAAATTGAACAATTCCTATGCCATGATATATAGTAATGCATCACACCAAGGTCAGACATTTCAAACCATTTCATCGTGGACTTTTTGATTTTTTAACATCACCATCCCTAGTAAATAAGATCATCAAGATAAGTAGACAATGAGCAATTTTCATCATTTCATGTATCTCTAAGCTTTAAAAAAAACATTTAAAAAAAATCTCTTCTAGAAAATATGACCCATTAAAACCATACCAAACTCTTGAAGCTGGATTTAATCGATAAAATTGCCTTTTTTAAATATATACCCTTTATGTTCATTATCATTCTTCATATAATTAAGGGATTATTAGAAGCTTCTCCAAGTATCCATGCAAAAATGTAGATTTGGTATCTAGCTAGAAAATTACCCAAAAATTCTGCACTACTAATGAAATTATCAATCTTAATGTGTTGGACACGTTGCTATAGGAGTTTTTTTTTTATAATCAATCCATTATTATTGTTTGTACCTTTTAATGACCAAGAGTGCTTTATTATTCTTGTCAATTTCACTATTTGTTTTCAACTTCAAAAATTTACCTCACACTAAAAAGATTTCGAAGACCAAAGAACTCTCAAGTGCCAATTCCATTAAATGACATCAATTTCATCATCCATTGCTTTTCTCCATTTTATCATCCTTCTATGATAGCAATACCAAACGTTGTAGGATCCATTCAGACAAAGCAAAGTCTGCAATTGGATCTTCTAAGTTTGTAATTCCAGTTACTTCATGGTCTTGCATATCCAAGATGGCCTTCCTCGAGCGTGTGGAAGAAAATAAGTTTGTTAATTAGTAGATGCTGCTGCAATTTTAGGGTATGTTGGAGTAACACTTGGTGAATCTTCAACCAAGCACTGTGCTGATTTTTTGCCTAAAAATACTATCCTTGTTGATCAAAATCATTTTTGTGAATGTATTCAATAATTTATAACTGTAGAGGTATCACTTAGGCTAAGAAAAAAGATTCCAAGGCCTTGGTAGGTAACGGGTCGAGTCGGATTTGAATGTTGTCTGATTCAAATTCGATTCAAAATTTTATAAGTTGCTCTAAATTTGCCTTGACTTAACTCATCAGTTTGAAAGTTTGAACACTTTAGGTTGAGCCGAAAAGGGTTGGAGCAATACTTTTTAATTTAACTTTACTTAAAAATATCACATCAAAACGGATCAAATTTGATGACATATTGGAACGGGACAAATCGGATTGAAATGGCCTGAGTCAGAGCGGGTCAAAATTACCACTTCTACTTCTACGTGAGAGTTATGGACCAAATGAAAAACAAAGAAAATCATTGGACCAAATGAAGGCCTTAACGTGCTTAATTTGGTTTCCGTTCCGGCGTTCACACAAAGAAAAACATTGGACCAAATGAAACGCGATCCGCGCTCGTTCTGTTGAAAATACGACAGGGAAAGAAAGAAAGCAAGCCGTGACGAGGAATCTCGCAGTGCGTTTTGAATCACGCAGGTTCAACGAATCTTCCAGCCACCTCCATGATGAGATACGGTGTCCGTTAAAATATCTGCAGGAAAAGAGACCATTTTCAACGAGTTTCTTCTAAATCCTATATTATATATATATACACACAGCGCGTACAAATCATCGGGTGATTTAAAAAAAAAAAAAAAGCCAAATGTGGGGCATTCCCTCAATCATGAAAACCAAAAACAAAACAAAGAGACCCACAAAAACAAAAACAAAAAAAATCCCGAGTGAAGAACTGGCATTCACCTCAATCATCAAATTTAATGAAGAAAAAATAAATTAGAGACGTATGCTCGCTATGTACATCAAGCTGCTGCATTCAAGGAATTACAAAACCGAGCCTGATAGATTTGAGGGCTGACCCTTTGGTTTGAAAGCTTTGATTAGCGAAAAAAAAAAAAAAAAAAAAAAAGAGGTCACAAACACCTGTAAACTCACCCACTCAGATATGAAAACTCACGACCCAGATAATTCCTCAATCATAATTCCTTTTAAACTCTTGGCCAACCAGATAGCAGTCTCTCTGGGAGAAACTTTGTCTTTCCCAAAAGGCCTCAAAACGACCCCAAGCTCTTCCAGCCTATTTTGCTGCAGCAACTCTGCAGACAATTCCAGTAACCCTTCTAGTGCATCAGCCCTCTGCCTAAAGGATTTCACATCTAAAGTTTCCTTCGCCGGGGTCTTCTGCTCTTCTATTCTGGGGTGGTACTCTGGCTCCGTTGGCTCTGAGCAATCAACTTTTGGCGATGGGCAGGCAGGGTTCATGGCATCAGTTTCCACAATTTCGAGGTTCTCAAACGTCTTTGGAATCTTGGCCGCAGCTTCAACTCGGCCTGTTGATTGAAAAGCAGCTTCCGGGTCCATAGTTGGGCTCCCCTTCTCCAGTTCATTCCCCCCCACATTTGTGGGCTTCCCAATATCCATTTTTCTCTCCACAGTTTCCATCACCTGTGGTTCACTCCCAACCGAGAAACTGCTGTGTCTCATATCAAGTACTACATTATTTAATGCAGCAGGGAGGGGCGGCGAAGTAGAAACTTCAGGAGTTGAATTTTGGACCACACTTTTTTCTAGTCGTAAATTCTTCTCAATGGAGGGAGGGGAAGAAAGAGAAGTATTATTTACTAAACATTCCATTACTGCAAACTTGTCGTCGTCACCAGTAGGTGTAGAAGATGGGTTAAACAGAGGTACTGTATCTCCGTCGCAATGAAACCTGCTTGTTGAGGTATCATCTTCTTTGCAAAAAGATGCTTCCTCAGTACTAAATAATTTTGCATTATGGACTGCACTTGATTTCACTTTTTCAGAACTGGCATTAAGACTCTGCAGATATGAGATAGGCTTGGAAGTCTCAACCGAGGATGTGGCAGAGATACTGTCAACATGGGTTTTCCATGACACACTTTTCTCAGAGTGCAAAGGAGAGGTCTGTCTGAATAAAGAGGATTGTGAGCCTGGGGATTCAGCATGAGCAACTCTATCATGATCAGATAAGGGAGGACTAGGACTCGTTGATTGGTCGCAAAGCTCAAATCCTTGAATTGACACACAAGATGAAGTAGAAGAACAGCTGTCAGCCTTCATCCCTCCAGCAGCTTCAACAAGAGCCTCTTCGCTAGAAGCCATAGATTCATGCTCCTGGTGACCAGTAGACACTGAATTCTCGGCTCTTTCAATCCCTTGGCTGACATTGCCAGGACGTAACTTCATTTTACGGCTCATGGGATTTGGAATGTCAGCTCCTACTTGCTTCATTTTCCCAAGAATTGACAACCGTCTGACTGAACTTGGAAAGATCCTTTGCCTGGATTCAGAAGGCGATACATCCAAAGCAGCTTGCTTTGTAGCACCAGATTGAGGAATCCCATCATTCCTGGGTTTAGCCTTTGGCGACGACTCAATTACATGCAACTATCACATGCATCATTGAACATTTAAATATCTACAATACATAAAAATGAAAATGTATACTAAAAATTATGAAATCATACCTGATGCTTTGAAGCATGGATCTTCTTGGTAGAATCTGGGGTTCCCTTTATTGGAGCAGCTGTTGGCATATCTGCATTTGCTTTTGAAACAGGAGAAAATGAACCTATTTTGAGGATTTTAGGAAATGCATCTGCAGTAGCTCTTGGGTTCGGCAAGCATCCTGCCTTTGAATGGCAACCTCTCATTGGCGAGATATTTTCTCTAGCTTTTCCTTCTTTAAAGGCTGTCTGACTATTGATAACTACTTTTTGATGCCCATGAGCAGGCTTCAAGGCCTCATGCTCATCCCTTTTGACCCTACTACTCAAGTAGTTGCCATGCTGTTTCTCAGTTCTTGGCTGCTCAGATCCAACTTCGTCATCAACAATATTCAAATCAATGTCAGTAGCTTTACTACTGCAGCTGGATAATATGCCTGAGATGTTCTTCTCACTTGAAAACAAACTATCTTTGTCACTGCTAGAACTGTTACTTCTTTGGCTCTCAGCCATATTCCTCATAGATTTCCCTGAGCGGGAATTTGGGGAACCAAAATATGGGCGGAATTTATCAACATAAGGTTGCAAGTAAGGGTGCTTCAAAACCTCAGAGGCCTGATGTTCAAATCAGGCGGGTAAGATAGAATCCCATTTGAAAAGAATGTTTTACTATGACATAAGATATTACAAAGGAGTTCTTACACTTGGTCGATGCTCAGGATTCTTTCTCAGCATGCCCTTGATTAGTGTCTTCCTGTAAGCACAATTTTAACAGATTATGAACCACATACACTGTCAACAACTCGAACAATAGTAAAAAAAATAAAGAGAAAAAATTAAAAACATATTTTCAGACATCCAAATCCCCCTATGAAACCAGTCAAATATGTCTAATCCATTAAGATTTTATGTATAACATAAACAGGGACCAGCGACAACCAGATTTCCAGAATCTGGTGGCACATCCAATAAACAGCATCCAGGGAAAGTTTGATATATCAAAGGCCTGCCCTGGCAAAAAATTCTATTGCACAACGCCATTTGATTATTACTCACAAGCCTTTAGTTAATTTAATTTGTGTAAAGATATCTAATCCAGGAAGTAATTTAAATATATATATATATATATATATATATACATATGTAAGATAAATTTTATTAAATGAAAATTGCATAAGGAGTGCGCGAAATATAAGATTATAACAAAAAAACAATAACCAGCTCAAAAAAAAGTCATTAACAACATTCCAAATGGAAGAAAAACGGAAACAACCTGAAGCATATATCTAATTGCCCAAACAACGTAAAAAAAATACAAAAAATACAACGCATTCCTCTCCCGCCAAAAACTCTACATGATACAATGAGAAACAGCCCGCCACATCCCTAAACACCGCCCCACACTCCCTAGCCAACAGGCAAATAATGTATGAAGAGACGAAGATATCACTCACGGGAAGCCAAACAAGCTGATGGCCATATCCCACAGCCTCCTAGCATATGGACAATAAAGGAATAGATGGTCCACTGACTTCGTCGAAGCCGTGTACATTTAACACCTACTAACAAGAACGAAACCGCTTCGCCTCATATGATCATTAGTCAGAATCTTATCTCAGACTGCAGTCCAAGCACCTACGCCTTCCAAACACTCCGCCAAGGAAAGCTCCCAGTCCGGACAGACATGAGAATGGAGTAAAAACTCTGGACCTGATACCTTCACTGTCGATTAGGGCACCAAAACAACCTATTCGCATCAAACGTCGCAAAGAAAACTGAATACAATATATCAAAAAAGAGAAAAAAAAACTTTTAATTCTCAATCCTAAGTAGCATGCGAAAACAACACCTTCCATTGCATGAAAGTATCTCGAAGACAATGAATACCTGCTACAAAAACATCAAAAGAGCATACAAACTGAAACAACTTTGGATACACAAGCTTCATGGGAGAATCACCGCACCACACATCATGCCAGAAGCAGATAAAAACACCATCTCCCAACTTAAACACCACAAATTAAGAGAAAGTGTCTCACCCCGCACGAATGAATTTTCACAATCGAGGAAGTAAATTTAATGTACCGAATGACACATCAAAGTGGACTGTAACAACAAAAGAGATATCATATACTTCCTATCATCCAGTTTTTCTTGGGTTAAGAACCTGGTGAAATAGTTAACTCCAATATAATCCATTTAAACTTCTATAAAAATTGAATATTTCATCATCACCAATTGTACACAAGGTTCACATTTCCTGTCATGCAACATACTGCACAGATAGGACATAGCTTGATTAAATCCAATGTTCTAAAATACTATATATTTCCTGAACTGGGCAGCATCGGCTCCTCTCTCAACTGATTTGGCAAAAGGCAGCCACAGGGAGTTGTCCCAATTCTGGCCTCCTAAACACTCGCTTGGGATGCTTAGACAGACAATGGCCACTTATTATTTTTTCCCCCTAACCCTCAGAGAACTGGGAGCGTAATGGTGATGATGAGGGGCCTGTGATGAGGGTCATTGAGAATAGAAACTTTTGTTAACCATGTATTTGTTGAATTGCGTGTTAGTTTTACACTTATTAAACTCACATTTTTAAAACATATGCTTATTTGTTGGATTTTTGTTAGATTTATGTTATATTTACAATGTTTTCTGCTAGTACTTTTTATTTTTAAGAAATACAAAAGTGCCTAGACAGCATAGAACCACCACATCAAATTAGATGCTAGGTGGTCCTCAATCACCTAGCACTTTTTAGAATCTCAATTGAAGCCATAGATAGAAAAATAATACTTTAGAGCCACATAGCACTTCTTAGAACTTTGATTCACGCTATAGATAGCAATATAATATTTTTTTCAATATGCTCACTGAATCTTCATTGCGACCTGTTTCATATAGCATTCAAGATGAATAAAAATTAATTCGAGCCGGCTCCTTTTAGATCCCTCCACCCCTTCCATATTTACACTGTAATCAACTATTATATATAAATAAGATCACGGGTAATCATTAATCAAGCAGATTTGCTGTGAGGACAAGGATAACAAAATAACTTTGAATGGCTATTAGGAAACTGCCTCATTGCCATAGCATGGCCTAGGCTCTATGGGAGAGAGAAAGAAATAGCTTATAAAATTTTCAACACAGAAACAGTACACAATTAGTTAAATATATAAACTCCGCACATTAGACCCTAAACAGTGGAAAGGGAGGCTTACAATAAAGGGGAGTAACATGTGGGCAAAGGACCAATACAGGAGCGATTTATCTTGCTTATCAATCCGGCCATATCCTGAAACCACACGTAAAGCTCCAACAATGAGCTTTGCCAATATAAAATAGTTGAAGTGAGCACAGTTTGCACATTTAAAGTATTAAACCGCTTACCACACTTAAAAATTAATAGATCTTAAACTATTGAGGTACGGCATAGAAATCTAAGGGCCTGTGGGACCGAAATTAGCTGCCTTCCAAATCACAAATCAGAATATGCAGAAAATAGACAGTATTTATGTATTTGTCAATAATATAGTAAAAGCAGACCATATAAAGATTGATTTACAACGTTGATGGTATTAGAAAAGGAGAAAGACAATAACTTAGGTGCCTTGACTCCAGTTATTAAGACTCAACTTATAGCAGGCTTTTAGACATTGTGGACTCAGAGCAAACACAAGTAATGGAATTTTTCACAATCCAGCCTCTAGGACGAAGTATAGCACTTGTTTGAGATCATTCAAAACATGGTGCATAATATGAATCAAAATAATCATGATAACATCTTACAAAAGCTTTGAATGCAGGGCGATGTGCAGCCATCTCATACATGCAGCAGCCTGCCAAGAATAAACAAATTAACAAACACTAAAAAAGCAAAAAAAGATAACAGAAAGATATGCTCTAGTAACACATACCTAGAGACCATATATCAGATTTAAAGCCATATGGAATATCTGTGAGCAGCTCGGGGCACATGTAATTGGGTGTTCCAACCACCTAGGCAAAATGGTTAAAAACAACATCGTAGCTGTATTAGATGGTTTAAAGTTTTCAGAATTTACTGTGAAAAGGTAACCTGTCTGCAGATACATACATCTACATTGCAAAACGCATGCCTTTATATTCTATCTTTTCCATCAACACTTTTTTGTTTTTGATAGATATTAATGTCAACACTTTCAGTTTTACAATAAATATTATTGAATAAAGCCTAAATCAGTTCTATTGTGATTTCATACCTGGGAAGAGCATCTCCCCAAACATAACCGTAAAAGAAACTTCAGAAACATGATTTACATGATAAATCAATTTCACACCTTTGGCCTTTACACCAGTATACAATTATTATGCTATGGAACTCATCAAATCAAAGATATTTAATGTATGATGCACTAGTTATTATCATGAATCGTCATTACCTGGCATACATAGAGTTTATACATGCAGCCCAGGAAAAATGGGGTCTATCATGATATGTTTATTATTTTGATACGGCTAAAAATAATTAAATTTTAACCACAGACAAGTAGAATCCTTCCTGCATTCCATCCCTCAAAAAATATATATATATATATAAACAAACATTAATTTTTCATGGAAAAAAAGTTTTTGAGTGGATACAGTAATTTACCGAAGAAGTCAAGTCATCTTCTTTCAGAGTTTTAGCAAGTCCAAAATCCCCTGTAAAAAAGGAAGCATGAATACCCCAAATCAGAACTACAACGAGATAAACCAAATCAAGCTGCAAACTAGTTCATTAATTTTCTCTTCCTAATCATTGGACTCACCAAGGCGTACATCCTGATTTCTAGTAAGAAAGATGTTGGAACACTGCCAAGAAGGCACTAAAAAATTTAGTATGTCTAATCATTAAAAAAAATCACATGGACAGAAATTTATGAGTATGAACATACTTTGAGATCCCGATGTAAAACATAGTTTGAATGCAGATATTCAACTGCCAATAATAACTGCGTGAACCACTTGCAAAGTTTCTGCAACAATTTCACGTCTCACATATCAACATACCCAAAAGATAAAAATGAAATCTAGCAATTATCTTATACAAGAAAAATATAAACAAATAAATAAAAGAACATACCTCTTCTGGAAAATAAGTTCCATTTGATTTTTTCATTAATTCAGCCCTGTTAAAGACTCACAAGTCACAGGGTGATATGAAAAGAACAAAGGAAATAAAAACAAAGACACGATGCACTAAAATCCATAAAATAAAGTACAATAAAAAAAAATCGAACTTGTGTTTAAATGAACTCACATGTCTCCACCTTCACAGTATCCAGTGACAATGCAAACGTAGCAGCCCTACGTTCAATATTTCATTCTAGGTAAGGACGAAAACGACGAGTACTATAAATATCTAACATACACTGGAACACGAAAATTGTCGGGTAAAAATAGTGCAATGCTCACCTTCTCCACCCAAGCCTCCTTAAATTCAACAACGTAAGGATGTCTTATCCGAGCAATCAACGCCATCTTAGGTTTAAACGGAACCGGAATCAAGAACATGAACACCCATAAGAAGAAAAAAAACCAGGATTACAATGCAATGCCATCCAATACCTCTTGATGCGCAGACCTTCGGCACCGTTCGGTCTGCCGCGCGAGGCGGATTTTCTTCAGAACATACCTGCAGAATAGTAAAAAAAAAAAATTTTAAAAATCCAACAAGACCCAAGCTTGGATTCATTTCAGAAACGCTAATTCTCGATCACCCGACACGGAGCGAGGAGAGGGGAATGAGAATGTACATTTTCTTCTCGGATTTGTGGTGGACGAGGATGGCGGCACCGAACGCGCCACGGCCGATCTGCTCCATGATCTCGTACTGATCCATCCGAGACTCCATTACACTGATCCAATGAATCACGGCACAAAAATGGCAATGAGTCCTCCAGTCTTCAACGACCCATGCGCGGATCGAACCAAACCACAACGTAGTGTTCGGATGGCGCCGTCGTACGAGGATGTGTGCAGTCAAAAAGGGTTCGACTTGTTCGTACGAGTAAAAACTAAAAAAAGTCCAAAAGCGAGAGAGAGAGAGAGTGAGAGTATTGCGTGTTTGTGTGCCCCCCATTTTTAGTCCATTACCCACAGAGCCAGCTGGTTCACGTGGCTCTATCTGCACCGTGGATCAGCCGATGTGTTTTATATTTTTCACTGTGACCGTCCGATTGGTGGAGTTTGGTTACTGGCTTGCGATTTGTCCCTGCTATAATAATTAATAAACCCAAAAAAAATAAAAAATGATGAGGTGAGGAGGACCCTATATTTGAAGTGTGGAAGTAAGTGAGTGTGCGATTTGTTATTTTGTCACCATATGTAGGTGCCAAAATAGGGCCTTATATTGAATAATACTAGGCTGCTAAGTTAGATAATTTATTAATTTTGTTTTATGGTAACTATTTGTTTTTAAAAAATAATATAAATACAACAATTATGAGAATGTTACTACACATATTACTTACATAATCTATTAAAAAAAACATTGCAATGTCTCATAAAGCTAAACAGGCATTACATTTTCCCAAAATAATAAATTATCCAAAACAATTAAATTCCAGCCCAATTCAAGGCCAACGCATATAATTTCGATCATGTCCTTGAATTTTTTTATTTAATTTTTGTTGTTGATTAATTTGATGGAAATATAAGGAAGGCCACTTAATTTGATGGAAATTAAAGCTGCAAATTTTAATACATGCAGGTACAGGTATAAAAGGTAATTTGACTGGAGGTCAAAAGTCATTGTCAGCTAATGTACGACGGTTTGTTTAACGTAAAGCTTACGTGACACTGTAAACAGCTATTATGTGTACCATATTGTCAGTGAAATGCACGACCGAATCAATCAATGGCAGGAACTTTTATAAAAGCAGAAAATAAAAATTTAAAACATTGAAAATGTTTTTTTTATATTTAAAAATAACTAATTTTTAAAAACCAAAAATAAAAATAATCATCAAACATAAAAAGTAACTGTTTTCATATTAAAAACAAACAATTATTTTTGAAAATACCAACGGAACATTCCCTTAGTTGGAACATTTTAAAAAAATTATATCATTTGATAAAATTAGTTAATATAATTAGAAGTCCATAAATTAGAATGGTTATGAGTTTTAATTTTTATATTATATTTTTTGAATTTTATTAAATTTGTATTAGTTTGTAATTTAAAAATAATTTTATTTAATAAGATAAAGAATATATTTTTCTTAAAAACATACATTTAAAATTTTGGATTTCAAAATTTTTAAATAATATTTGATAGGCACAAATAATAAAAGAGAAAACAAATTAAATTTAAATATTCCAATAGAATTGAATTTAAATTTGAAAATAAAAAACAGTTAGAAATAATTTTAAAAAAAAACTATGAAACTCTCCTGAAAATTAAATTCTGCAAATAAAACAAATTTTTCTATGTTTATTGTGTTGGAACAATTTTTAAAACAAAATTGTATCCTTAGATAAAATTAGTTAATATAATTATGAGTGCATAAATAAGTGATTTTTACAGCCTAGCAGTTACACCTGTAGCAGATTTTTTTATATAAATATTTTTTTATTTAAGAAAAAAAATCATAAAATCATGTTGCTATTTAACTTTATCTAGAATATATTTATACTGTATTTTTTAATATATTAAAAAATATTATTTACTCTTTATGATTATTAAATTATAGAATTTTTATTTTTCTTTACATTTCATACAATTTTTACTTTTAATTTATATTAAATTATAAAAAAATTATTTAAAAAAATAATAAATATAAAATATTATTTTAATGATATATAAAGTGATTAAGAAAATTTATTATGCCTGTATTTGAAGGCAAAAATTAATTTACATATATAAACTTAAGAAAAATAGTTGAGAAACTTGTTATTAGTGGTGTAAGATGTTTTTAGTGATAGGTTAATCTTCATCCTCAAGTCTTTTTTTTTCTTTTTTTTTTCCTTCCAATAATTAACTATTGTGATTAAAAGCCCTGATTTATTTGGTTGACCTATGTGCTTTTTCTAAACTGCAATTACCAGTTTTTAATGTCACCAATTTACACACACTCTTCAAGACGTGCTATATTTTCCCGAATTTCCTTCCGTAAACGATAAAATTTTAGATATTAGTTTATAATTTCAAGTAGTTTTTATTCGGGTGGGTTTGAGAATACGGGTGAGCCAATGACCCTCAGATTCATGAAGGATGCATGCCAAAGTGTTGCAAATCTCTAAACCCGTGTGCGTGCACATTTAAACCGTTTTAGTAATGTACAAAGTTCCATCCAGGATAATTTAAATAAATAAATAAATAAATAAATAAATGGTGCTTAATTGTATGTGTACAAATGGTGTCTCCACCCCACACAAGCTATCCAACATACAATGTCATAAACTTGCACAGATTTCACTATGTACTACGTCGGGTGAATAGAATAAAAATGGCAGCAGGTTTGTGGACCAAACATCAAAACTCGTATTACCCATGCACAGCACAGCCAGGTTCAAGGCCCATTTGCTTTCTAGTTTTTTCCACAAGCCGGTCTCTTGATTTAATCAGTCCGGGAATGTGTCCAATGACAGTCGTGAATGGAAATTGTGCCACAGCTTCATTCCTCCCAAGTGAAACAACAGCCGTTCTGATGGAACGAGGTTCGTAGGTAGCCATCTTCCTTTCTTTCCCCCCCACCAATATCTTCAAGTTCTTGGCAGCCACCTGAGCATGTTTCTGTGCCAGATACCCTTGTTTTATTTCCTGTGATCATATTGGTTTCTCATATGAGCCATTGATTGCCTTGTAATGAATGAACTAGAAAAGTATTACAATATTTACTGTTATCCATATTCATATTTTGATACGTGATTTATTGCCCTAGACCATTATTGCAGTGCCATTCTACATTTCACAAACTGGCATCAAACTTACAATGCTCAAATTTTCTTGTTGCTGCATATGAAAAGATCCAGAACTCCTCAAGTATCCAACAAATTCTAAAACATTTTTGCTATACCTTTTTCTATTTTTTTGCTAGATAATTCAAATAGGGCTTTATAGTAGTTAGCGCCAAGTACTTACCTTAATATCAGTAATGTCTCCAATAGCAAATACATTTGTGTGGCCTCTGACTCTCAGATACTCATCAACCATCAACCTTCCATCAGAACCTAATTTGTCGGCCATTGGAGTGTCCTTCAGCCACTCAGAACCCAGTGGTCTCCCAGTACACACAAAATGGCAATCTGCTTCAATACTTTCTCCAGCAGAAGTGTAATATATTTTCCTTTCGTCTGGAACAGAGTTCAGATCAACTTCTTGATCCAATTTCACTTCAACTCTCTTTGACTTCAGCCAATTTAGAGCTTTCTCCGAAGCTTTTGGCCCTAGGAATCCCAGCAGCCTATGGCCATTGTGCACCAGAGTAACCTTTTTATCTGGAAAATCGACAGCAATTTCTCCAGCAAGTTCAACACCAGTAGGGCCTCCTCCAACAATCAATATGGAGCGAGCAGATTTAATCTTTTCATTTTCTGTCATTATAAATATAATGAACTTAATAAAGCAGGAGTCATTTTAAAAGACAAAAATAAATCAGGAAGAAAATATGATCAATCATTGAAGAGATTGTCAAATTATTACAACATAAACAGTTAGTAGTAAACCCTTAATTTTTTCAGAATTTTTTTTTCTACCAGAATAGCTGGCCCCTCAATTGGTTAGCCAAGATTTTGTAAGCCCACTAAGAATTCAAGTTTGAAGGGTAACAAAGACATAAAAAGGCTAGAACCAGAATATCATTATATCCAATCCAAATATGACAGCCAACTCAGAAGAGATAATGTTTGAAGCAAATTAACATTATATGGCTCAACAAAACCCATATATCGCATGTCAAATCTAGCTGAATTTAAAACCAGTTTTTAACCATCAATGTTGTTTGAACTCTTAGTGCATTATATAAGTGTACCATTAGGGCTTTCTTAAGAGGCAAGGCATCAAAATGACAATGATAAGCTGTAACTCTAGTCTCAAGTAAGTTTACCTGCTCCGTATTGATTAAGTCTATCCTCTTGAGTTTTGGGGTTGGAATCATCGTGTCCAGTAGCAATGACAAGATAATCATATGGAATCAAGCGACCACCCTCTGTCAATACTTCAGACTTGGTGATGTTGATGGCTTTAGATGCAACAACACGGCCAATACCGAGGTAATCCTTATGGTTGATCAGTGATCTCTCCCCGAATGATGGCTCCACCATTGCTCTTAAGTTTGCCCATGGCATCTCAAAATACTCCTTGCTGTTTTCAATTTAAATTGTTAATACTAGAATAAATTGTTAACTTTTTTGCGTGATCAAAAGCAGTATTTACCAAAAAAAAAAATCTCAACAGAGAATCATCCAGCATGCAAGCAAAAGTCGATGAGAAAATTTAGGAAAGGTAACTATGAAAATGTGTCATACAGTGCTCAACTTATTTTTATAATATAATGTAAATGAGTATCAGAAAACCAATATTCTTTCAATTTGTCTATTACCCATTTGAAGTGGCTGTCATAGAAAGCTGCTATGTATGACGTGTGCAATACCCTTATAGAAAACATACATACAACTTTAAAACCAGATGTTGGTCCATGCCATCCTTAAGATCCAAACCCTTCTTTTGTTTTTTTATTTCACTGTCAGCAAAGGAAGGTCCCTGACAATTCTTAGATTTTCAAAGGTAAACAATTGTCTAATCATTCGGGAGCCACAGTTCTACTAGTTGGTAAACAAATGTCCCAACCAGATTTGCAATCTAACAACCACGTTTTTGTTTTTGCCTGAATTGAGCAATAACATTTAAGTTCTACTAGTACCATTTGGTTATAAATCAATCCATTCCATTGATACACAAATTTGATAGTTGATATAATGGCACAAGTTCAGAAAAGAGATGATCTTACGAATCGATAAGGGTGACCTCTGCGTGCCATTGGAGAGACTTGGCGATTAAGGAACCCGCAACTCCTCCTCCGATCACAACAACCCTTTTCTTCTCCAGTCTCCACCGATTATCATCGATCTCCTCCATCAACTTCTCCGTTGTTAATTTACAGATTCGAATTGTGAAGTTGATGAAGGTGAGGTGAGGTGAGGTGAGGTGAGGTGAAGTTGGTTTCAAGCTCCCCGTTAACTTGAGGAAACTGATGAAGGATAGGCAGGTCAATGATTTTAAAACAAGATTACAACGCGGCTTTGACTGGGTCCATCTCCAGCGTTTGATTTCTCCGACCGTGACTTTCACTGACGACTTCTTCTTCTTTCTTCTTCGTTTTTTCTGGGACATTTGACTTTGTTTTTTATTTCTTCTTTTATTTTTAATTATAAAATTAAAGAATAATTTACATATAAAACATCCCAAATTAAAAAAATCTTAATTTCTTCTTGAAATATAAAATCATGTCATCGATAAGACACCATATCATATATTAATATCCATTAAACTATTTTTAAATTATAACCATTTATTTACTTATCCAGAACCAACAATTATCTTTACAAATCCAATTTCTTGTGTCCCTGTTTTCAAAGCAATTCTCCAAGTGTTCTTGCCGTGAGGGTGGTGGTGCATGTTACTGGTAGTGTTCCTCTTTAGTCCTTCCTTTTCACGACCACAATGGACGTCTGCTAATAAGTAATAAGTCTCCTCTCATCCATGGATTACAAACTCCTTAGAAACTTCAATCATATCGGTAAGATCCACACACATCAGTTCTAGGAACATAACCACACATGCTCAGCTCTACCGATAAATGGTCAAGCATCTTATAAACCAGCTCCGTCTCTTTGTGAGACTTGTCACCAGCAACAAACTCATGGACACAAGAACCAACTTCAACAGAGCTAAACCCGGGTGTCTTCTGCACCCCACGCGACTTCATTCTGTTCCTAACATTGTTGGCACCATCCCATCTTCCGACCATCGCATAAGTGTTTGAAAGTAGCACATAATTTGAATCTATCTCCGGGTCTGACTCCTCAAGATAGCCCATCAACCTCTCCGCTAAGCTAATCTCAACAATCCTGCCCCCAACAGCGACCCCAGCACCACTGCATTTGGCCTCATAGGCATGCTCTGGATCACCTGCATGGCATCCTCCAACCTCCCAGCGCGGCTATACAAATCCACCATGCATCCGTAATGCTCAATTCTTGGCGAGATTCGATGATTTCTCTTCATAATATCAAAGAAATGTAGTCCCTTTCCAACTAAGCCAGCATGGCTACAAGCAGTGAGAGCCCCTGTGAAAGTGACTCCATTAGGCTTGAACCCTTCCTCCTCCATCCGGTTAAAGAACTCCAGAGCCTCCTTGGCGTACCCATTCATGGCAAACCCCACAATGATTGAGTTCCAGGACACCACGCTCCGGGTGGACATTTTGTTGAAAACTTGACACGCCAGCTCCACGCACCCGCATCTAGAATACATGTCGATTAAAGAGTTATTGATTCTAAGGTTGTCCTGAAACCCCATGTGAAGAATGAGTCGGTTCAGCCAAAAGCCCAAACCAAGTCCCCCTAAATTGGCACCGGGCTTGGCCGCTTGGGGCCCGGCAAAGAAGATGTGGGCTGGGGGGGATGCTTGAGGGCAGTCAGTGGAGGCGGGGTGGGCTCGCTAGCAGCAGCCCCTTTTCTCGCTAGGGTTTTGGCGCGGCCTTTGCCTATATATATATATATATATATATATATATATATATACGGGTGGCGGGGTGAGGCAAAGATCAAGGCGAACCAAAAAAAACAAAGAAGAAGATTGGAATGTTGAATCGAGTGGGGCGGATGGGTCCATTGTTCCCTCCTTGGCATCCTCTGTTAAGAGAATTTTCTCCTACTCCTGCTTGTCGCGGCTGCCGTCGCCCACTTGCCATCTACACTTGAAGAGATTTTTCTCCTACTCCTGCTTGCCGCCGCCGCCATCTCCCGCTTGTCATCTACTCTTTTGCCCAAAAGAAGGAGGAGGAGGAGGAGGAGAAAAAGAATCAGACTCGGACACCACCACCACCGACGAAGACGACGACGACGACGTTACCTACAAGGGTATTCTAAGCTTGAAGAATAATTATAGGTATAGCCTTAACCTAGCAGAGAAGAAGGTGTTAATGGTTGATGGGACTAAATCTAATTGCAGCAGCAGCAGCAACAACACGCGTGCTACTCCACTTTTTATTAACAACAACAGGTTGCAGGAATATTAACAATAGCTTTTACTGGCTAAACCGGAGGACTGCTCCCTCTATCTCCTCAGCCCATTTTTCCCCAACCCACCCGTCATCCCCCTCCCTCCCCTCGAGTCCCTCCCTGACGTCTTTTCCACCCTTCGACGACGCGTACGCCACCCGTCCGCCCACAACAACTCCTCCTCGTCCTTGTTCGCAATGGATTTCACCATTTCCACGCGCGATAAACCGGTGCCGTCGGATAAGTTTATGCTCAGTGGTCGTTATCCCATGATTTGCTTCACTTTATCATCCTCCCCTTTCCCTTGTTGCAGCCTGTCTTCCAACGCTAGTGCTGCTGCTGCTACTGCTACTCATCCCAAGAACGATGATTGCATTGCAGTGATTTGTTGTGTCGAGACCCTTGCCTTCTGCCGCCCTGGGGACGCGGCGTGGACCGTCCTCACCAACGGAGAGTTCCTTAATTTTGGATGCTCGTGCCCCGTGTTTTCCCACGACAAAAAAACGTTGTACGTCAGCTCTAGTAAGGGGCTTCTTGCGTGGGATCTCACCGACCTCTCCTCGCCAAAGCTGGCTTTCCTAAAAAATTATCTTCCAGTGTCTTATTCTACAGAATATCTTGTAAGGTCTTCTACAATTAGGCACACCATGACACACAAGGGTGTCCAAGACAAGGGCACTGCCACTGGCCGGCCGCCTTACTTGACAATCGATTTTAAGCTGCGTGAATTCCAGTTTTCAGCCAACACTATTAAGTCCAAGGTTGTTGAAGACGTGGGAGACAATGTTTTGTTGTTGGACTACCGCCATTCAACGCTGGTCTCTGCAAGGGACTTTCCCGAATTAAAGCCTAATTCTATCTACTTCGTCGATGACAATCAAAGTGATTATAACGGCCACGATATGGGTGTGTACAGTATCAAGGACCGCACCATTTCCCCAAGCTGGAGCCACATGGGTTATCCCTTCCCTATCTTAATTATCTTTTTCACCCAATTAAAAATGATCCAAGTCATTTGCATTATTTCTATTTATCTTGCTTTGGTTGGTACCAATATAAACACATGGATTTCTGTTTGATCCGATGCTCTATTGTATGACATTCTAATATATATATATATATATATATATATATATTATATATATATATCGTTTGACTTACTAATTATAGAGCTGTTTCTGCCACCACCTAATAAACGTTTTTAAAAATAAAAATTTATAGCCACTTTTTAAAAATAATTTTCAAACTTTATATTACTATTATAACGTTTTTGGCACCATATATGATGTCAACGAACACCTTGGTAGACTGGACACAAATATATTAATCATCTTATCAATATGTCAAGTGCAATTTCACGGGAAAATAAAAACTAGCAAAAAAAAAACACGCATCAACATAGGAAATTGGGTCTTTCCAACACATTCAACTATAAAAAAATAAGTAAAAACAAAAATTAAAATTAAAATCATTCATTTATATAGTCGACAGAGGCCATAGAAAGAATCCTATGTATGTATATATAAAGCCCTCATTGACAGGAAAATGGGGGGAGAGGAGGAAGTCTAAACCACAAATTCAAACCGTCAAGAAAAGGACGACCCTGCCAAAAAAATACATATTAGATGATATTCACCCACCCTAGCATCCCGGATCACCAAAGGTCAACTCAAGCCTACAACCAAGGAGGTAAAGAAAGTAAAATAAGAACGCATCCAATATTTGAACAAACACAAAGGGAAAATTTGGTAAGCTCCAAAACCAAATTTAATGAAGATCACAATAGAAGCCACAAAATGCTCTTCCATAAAAATTCTCAACGAGGAAACTAAAGGAACGACGATTTTACTTTGTTAGTAATGTTGTTGGACAGCCAGTCGAACCCCTCGTACAATCCATCCGCAGAGGTTGCATAGGTACTCTGGATTTACCTAAGCAGAGCAAAAAAGCCCAGCGTTAGGAACTAAAAAAACTTAATTCCAAGATTTCTTAGGCAGTTACCGGAGAGAGAGAGAGAGAGAGAGAGAGAGAGAGAGAGAGAGAGAGAGAGAGAGAGAGAGAGAGAGAGAGAGAGAGAGAGAGAGAGAGAGAGATTTCAATAACTAATAACACCAAAGGTCCAAAGCAAATACCAGTGACGTCAGTTATTTCAGCACCATTCATTGCATTAGGAAGATCTTGTTTGTTAGCATATACCAGTAGTGCTGCATCACGAAGCTCATCCTAAAATAAAATATCAAAAAAGAGTTCAGTTATCTTCTCATATGGCATACTAGGCATTGCAGAATAACAAAAAATGGTAAATTAATAACCTTGCAAATATACACAACCCCAAAGATGGAGGAAAATGTAATTCACCAGGCATCAGGCTCTACTACTAAGTTGGAAATTGGATATTGACAAATAGAAAGCAACTAGCAAGGACACGTTTGTTTTTCATATTTTCATATTTTCATATTTTTATTTTAAAATGTGATAGTTATTTTTTAGTATTGAAAAAAAAAAGTAAAAATAAATTATTTTTACTTTTTAGATCCAAAAAATAAAAATATTTTTTTATTTTTATTTTATATTTTCTATCAACATATCATATTTTAAAAATAAAAATAAAAACACACAAAATAAATATACCTAAATTACCTTGTAGAAATATCACCATGTTAAATACTAGCTACAAAAATATAATCAGGCACACCGCATGATCCAGACTAGATTGAAAACATAATTAATCAAACACCAGAACATCCAACCAATTCTACATGATGAAACACAGCTACCTCCATTTTAAGAAAGTCATTCACATATAAGTAGGAAGCTAAGTTACCTCTACGTCATTAACAATGTATGTTTCTTGAAGCCCCCATTAGCCCTGAACAAAGTCAATTTCCTCTATATATATGCATGCGCATCTATGTCTAGCATTGATTGGAAAAGTAATGGCTTGACATTAAAGTCCATTTTGGAAGGAGATGGACATACTTTAATAGTATGGGAGAACCTGCCTTCAAATACTCGTGTTGATATCGTCCTTCACTGTTATCATGAAGAATATCCAAAGTTACATTTCAGTTTTTAAAAATCTGGTCCAAACTGTTCCATTGTTGGTTGTGAGTTTTTTTATTTTTTATGTTTTTGGAGCTGCATGTGTTTTATATAAATATGGTCCGAGGATGAGGAAGCATATGATACCTTTGGCCTACAGTTTTTATGTATCAAATGTCGTATTAAGCTACCCCAGAAAAGTGAGTCATACTAATTGTTCGCATCATTTTCATCAATAGTCACTGGCATGTAGGGGAACTGTTAACATTTTGAAACCAGCAAGACCCGAAACGGGCCTAGGCTTTGTGATACCTTAGAAAAAATAGCCTCGCCAAAATTTACGCCTCCAATTTTTTTTTTAAGAAAAACGAAATTGATTGATAAAAGAGAGCAATACAGAAATTCCAAAGGGGGAGACAAGAAGTCTTACAAAAAACAAAGCAATGGGGGGAAAAACCATTCCGAGCAATTCTCAGGAACACGAATACCAATAAAAAATAGTAATAAAAGCATCACCCAAGAACAATTAATCAATAGAAAAACATTAACAAAACAACCAAACAAATAGTGCCGTGATGAACTCCATTGCATATCCAACAAAAAAAAACATCACATCAAAAAACAACATTAAACAAAAAGGAAATACCAAAAATCTACAGGTTAACCAAATGCTAGGAGTGATCTCGATAAAATTGCAGATAACTACGGCATTATTTATACATATTTATGACAGCAGCAGTAAAGGATAGACAAACTACGTATCAGCCACAGGTAGGGTAGGCCTGCAGCTGTTGCCATTTAAATCTTAGTTTCAATGACCACTTCAAGCTTGAGTAGCCTCAGCTGATCCTTGGGGCTTGTCACGTTTAGCTTCGTAGTCTTTTACGGCTGCCTTAATTGCATCTTCAGCTAGCTTGCTACAGTGCAGTTTCACAGGTGGAAGAGAAAGGTGCTTTGCAATTTCCCTTCAGTATAGGAATAAACAGACGCATTAGAACCAAACAAAACCGAACAACAAAGAAGGATGAAACTACAAAGTGTCGCAATTTCCACCTGGTGATCAGCAGAGAGCTGCAAATATATATATATATATATATATTCTATTACTTGTTATTTAAATTATGTATCCTTTCTATTTTTTGCAAGTGATGGTTTCTCTGTGATATTGATAAAAGGAAAAAAGTTCCATCGCCATACATTGGTTTGAATTAGACAACGATACAACCAACCCATCAAATGAATGCACTTGCAAATAAAGCACTCCAAGTGCGAAGAGAGTGCTTCAGCCTAACAAGGAATAATTAAAGACCTAATGCAGCATCTGATGTCATTATTCAAGATTTAAGAGAGAATTCCTCTCCCACAGGCAGTTCATATGGCATTACAAAACGGAAACCGTCCACGAAGAAGCATTGACATTTTGTTAAGCCAGCCCTGGCCCTGGGCAGTGCAGTGTGTAAGCCAGCCACGAAGAAGGCCACAAACAAATGACACTAACAACTCATATAGAATACATGAGTGGTGGACAGTGTGGTTGAAAAAAAGTACAGAAATTAGGTAGGACAAGAGCTTGATATACATGTATTCGTTCCTTGGAATTGTTCCTAGGTTTTTTAGTGATGGAAACTCCAGAGTGGTTGATGTATCTTAGTACTTCTGTAATTTGAAATTATAATTTAAAAATAATTTATATTTGATTAAAAAAATATTTTTAAAAAATAAAAGATTTTATAAAATTAAATCCCATCAAAAAAAAATTTAAAAATAAATTTAATAGACTCAAAAAATAAAAGAGTAATAATAATAATAATAAATAAACAAATAAAAATCACATTGTTATAAATAAAAAATACATTGATTAAAGTGATTTTTGTAATAATAAAAAAAAATTATGTTGCTGAAAAGTGGCAGCCCACAGACAGTCCCTAGCTAGGTAACCAGGAGACCTTTCTTGTAATGGAAGAGATACCAGGAAGACTCCAGTAACCTGTTGCGCATGCTGCCATTATAAATGAAAACCCCCCAGGCAAGCAGCTTGAGGCCTGGATAAGAGAACTCTCAAACAGCAACCCGTGATTGTGGTGGGCCTGGTGGCAGTAGCGGCAGTGCAGGTCCTGTGAAGCAGTGCAGCGGAATCCGTAAAGTAGTGCAGGGGCCCTGGGGGGTCTTACTCTGCTTGATGTCTGCAACAGCCATGTCAATTATGGTGGCAGCAGCGGCATCCACACCAGCAGGTCCTGTGATTTATACCTCTCCTGTAAATCCTCCTTTGACGTGCCGCAAAGGTCCTATGAGTTTCTAGTGCTGCTGGTGTGTTATTTATATAAAGAAAATTACGATTATGGAAAATATTGATTCATTACTCCTGTTAAAAAGTGTTAAGACATCAATTTTTTAAAATACAAAAAATCACAGCTTATTTATTTGTTTGGTACTGTAAATTTTGTTTTATCTGGTTGCAGGGTTATATTAATTTGTTTTCCATGCTTCTTTTTTTCCTGCTCATGCTTACAACTTGGTGTTCTTCTTTTGAATATGTTTACGGATTTCTTTGCGCGATATATATGCTCTATATTATATCCTTTTCAGAAGTGGAGAAAGTTTGGTGTCCGAGCTAAATATCATTATTTGTCAACTTGCCCACCTCCTTCAATTAGTGGTGAAAAGATATAAGATACATGTAGAAACGTCTATGTTTTGTATGTTTATGCTAGTCAAGAATTTATGCATATATTGGAATTGATTGTATTTTTATTTCCCGTGAAAACCTTTGAAACTGTAATTTTAAGTTTGAAGGATCAGAAAGCAAAGTCGGAAAAACTTTCCCGAACTTAAAGGTATGTGTGTTCTCTTTTATAATTTTTTGAAGTTTACTAATGCATCATTGGTGGCTACTTTAAGAAGTTTGAACAAAACTGTGATTCTTGAGTGTTCTTTCAGACGGTACAACAACTATTTAAATCCGAAAATAAACAGAACTGTATGGACTGATTTAGGCTTTTATGCACAACCATGTATATATATATATATATATATAATTATTCGCTAAAATTTTCAATGAAATTTTGTACAACTCACGCAAAATCAGAATTAAAAACAGAAATTAAAGCTACATACTTTCAACTTTATTGATCTCTCTCCCACACACACATATAACCTTATTTGAAAATACGAACCAAAGAACTATAGATAAATAATTAGTAACCAAGGTGCTATCTATATATAGCTAATTAATTAGTATTAGGAAGTGGAGCAACCCAAACAGGTGGGGGTGAATCGGCTCACCAAGATTCCAGGGAAAGTGTTGCGTGATTTTATTGTCTGCCAAGTGAAAGATGCCCATGTCATGACCGCCACCCGAATGGTCAAACTTGGACAGCGCTGATGTTTCGTCGGTGAAGTAGATGGCGTTGCTCTCTATGAGCTGGGGGGAGTGGCCTCGTGTGGAGAGAGAGAAGGAGTGATTAAGGCCAACAAACAACGCACGATCACCCAAGCATTTCAGTGGTTCCCAATTTTCTCGGGAAGAATCTAACTTATAAACATCGAATCGAAGTGTTCTGTAGGGATTCAATTCGACAAAGCCGGCGTCACCGGCTCGAGAGTAGGCCTCTTGCCTAAAATTAAAATCGACAAACCTATCAACCAGCAGAAGTTCTCCTTCTGATTCCACCAGATATGCATGTTCATCATAGCACTCACCCCGGAGCATTTTCTCCGGTTGTGAAAGTTGTTGGTGCACTCGTGCGTCGATAACGGCCGTCCTCTTTGGAGGAGAGTCGGGGTCAGTGAGGTCCCAGCACTCCAAAATGCGACGATAACAGCCATCATCACCCGAGTTATTGGCTGATGTCAGGGCGTAGAACAGTTGGTCGTTATGGGAGTATATCACGTCGTGATATCCGCAGCCATACTTTGTGTTTGCAAAGGGATCCAAGCTGGTCCACGGGGACCTGCAGGGGGCATAAGTATAATTATCGTTTTCGAGCCTGCAAAAGGCTAGTTGGAACTGCATGTCAAACATGGCCATGGCGATGCATGAGTTTTTGCTGCTAGTAGTGGGCTGGGACGACAAAACAAGCTTATGGATGATTTCCTCGGACACCAATTCAGAGGAATAGGCACGGTGACGAACCCTGTATTCAGAATTGGCTAGGCAGTAGTTCCGGGTAACCGGAGAGGGGGGGCCGGACGAGAACGCATGATGATGATGATCGCGTGATGCTGCTGCCTTGATCCCATAATAAGAAGAAGAAGAAGCGCCTTTTTGGGTACGGACAGCTGTGACATGCGGGAGGGTATCAATGGGAGGCAGACGGACCATGGAAGAGGGAGAAAAGAAATCATGAGAGGACAGAGGCGGGTGCTTGAAGAGGCAGATAGCTGGGGAGGCGTTGTTGAGGGGGATGACATAGGCCAGCCAGCCGTGGGTGGAGCCGACACAGCGCGCCTCGGTTGGCAAAAGCACGTCTTTTTTCCCATGGCAACAGCCTGCACTTGTCGTTCTTCACGCCTCCAATCTTCTTGTCTTCCATGCTATAGAATCTATACAGGTATTCTTCTTCATGGTCCTTCTCTTCTTGCTGATGGCTGCGTATTACCAATCCGGGGGGCAGCATCAGAGAGGGTAGCGAAGATGCATAATTCATCTTTCCTGCACCTTCTTCTTCTTTTGGTTTCAGCCGTCCCATGGAAAAGGTGTTGGTGCTCATCAACATGGCGGCCGGCCTCGTGGACCGCAGTACTGCCCCAGGGGCGCTAATTATTATCCGACCCAAAAACCTCGACAACATCGTCCTTGTTGTCGATCGTTTCTGCTCTCCCTCTCCCGATAAATGTGGAAGTTGTATACCCGATCGTTTCTGTATCACCCTCAAGCCTGCACTCACCCGCCCCAAATCCAAATCCAAGAATAAGTGGAGAAACCCTAGCGTTATATATATATATACCCGGGTTCTCACGCCGGTTGCAACCCTGCTGTTTCCTGCTGTAGGGAAAAACGACGACTGTTTTGTTTCCTCATTTGCCGTGTTTCGCGTACCGGACTACCGGGGCGTAACCGGCTGTTTTTTTTTAAAGGCTCTCTTATCTTCGCCTCTCCTCAGCCGCAGGCCCGCAGACCGTTGCTTGAACTGCGCCTCACCGCCTGTGACGAGTTCTCCCTCACCCACCTTTTTCTCTATGTTTCTTCCTATAATATAAACTGGTCCTTGGATGAGGGATAAAGTTTATGGTTGCTGATTATTGTTCAAATCACCTCGTTATATATACCAGGGATAAATTTTAATGTTGATTATGATAGGATGGTGGTGGTTCTTCGAGTACATTAATGATACAGGATACTACTGGCGGGGTGGCGGTCAAGTGGAGGACGGCAATCTTAATGTTGATTATGATATGTGGGACTGCTTGATGATCTTCAGTGATGATGATGCCTACCTTAATATTGATTCTTTACTCTTGAATCTTCACCTTACTTTTTAGGCTCATTATGTAATGAAAAGTAGAAGAATTTAAAGAGTTGTTGAATGTGTATGCTACGACAATGTGCAAAATGTGAATTGAAGTACATACAATAAGATATTTCTAATTTCTTATATTCTTGAAGTTTAGTTTTATGATTTTTTTGTCTCTCTTGTTCTTGATTCTTATGAGATTGATCTCTAAAAACTCCTGATTATAATTTCATGTTTCTATTTTTCAATTGTCTCTTTTTTTCTCTATCAATGCTGAGAAAATCTCTTTTGAGTTGTAAGTTATTACCCTATCGGGTGTTACTACTCATCATTGATCAATCCATCATCAAACTTGTTCTTTGGTGAGAGTTGTTGGTGCAGATCATTTTAAACCTCAATAACAAAATCAAAGTGCCATAATTCAGGCTACATTGTCATTTTAATGTTGAGTAGATTATCAAGAAAATACCATAAAATTGCGTTGTTAGTTGATTACCATATATCAAATTTAGTAAAACTTGATTCTTGACAAGACGCAAAAGAGAGCCATCAATCAAACTAATATTGATGATTACTCATTATAGTATAGATATGAGATTGAACTCAATAGGCCTCGCCAAAAACACCGCAGCCAAGGATTGTACAAATTTTTCCGCAAGTTGGGTTGCATGAAAATGTAACAGCAATAAAAAGATCAACCGGCAAGACGGGGGGGGAAAAGAGCCTCAGTAGGAGGAGAAACTTATACCACATATAACCAGGGCAATCTCCTCCAAATCTTATCTCTCTTTAAAAATCTCAAAAATATTCTTACCCGATTATCGTAATTGTCGAAATATTGTCATAAAAATTAAATTGAACCGCCTTTTTTTCCCTTTTAATAGAAACAACAAGAAAATTAAAAAAAAAAAAGATCCCAACTACTAGTTGGAAAAACGCTTCCCCTTTTGTTATTTTTTTTTCTCTTCTTTTTTTCTTTTTCTTCCTTCCATTATTTAGCTCTATCTACAATCCTCCCTTATTAATCCAAACCATTTCAAGGAATTTCTTTTTTTTTCTTTGAATCTATAGTGTGCACAATAATAATTTTTTTTTTAAATAAAAAATCTTTTTTTTTTTCTCCCTCATTTTGGGGGAAAAATTTTTTTTATTATAATATAAAATATATGTGGTTGTTGCTATTCTAACCACCCTCTCTGATTTTGTAGGGTCCTCTATCTACCTACCAACATCTCTTCTAGGGTTACTCTTTTTTATCAATCTATATATTAAATTAATAAAATATATAATATAGTCTTTTCTAATTTTAAATTTTTTTACCCACAACTTCTTTCTCACCTCAAAAAAAAACCAATCAGTTGAACACATATAACTTACTCATTTTTATTTTTTTTTTTTTTTTTTTTTTTTTAATATATATATTATAATTTTTTTTTTTTTAATTTTTTTTTAATTTTTAATTTTTAAACCTAATCCTTTCCCTTTTTTTTTCAAAAATTATCTTTACAAATCCAATTTCTCAATCTCTGGTGTCCCTGTTTTCAAAGCAATTCTCCAAGTGTTCTTGCCGTGAGGGTGGTGGTGCATGTTACTGGTAGTGTTCCTCTTTAGTCCTTCCTTTTCACGACCACAATGGACGTCTGCTAATAAGTAATAAGTCTCCTCTCATCCATGGATTACAAACTCCTTGGAAACTTCAATCATATCGGTAAGATCCACACACATCAGTTCTAGGAACATAACCACACATGCTCAGCTCTACCGATAAATGGTCAAGCATCTTATAAACCAGCTCCGTCTCTTTGTGAGACTTGTCACCAGCAACAAACTCATGGACACAAGAACCAACTTCAACAGAGCTAAACCCGGGTGTCTTCTGCACCCCACGCGACTTCATTCTGTTCCTAACATTGTTGGCACCATCCCATCTTCCGACCATCGCATAAGTGTTTGAAAGTAGCACATAATTTGAATCTATCTCCGGGTCTGACTCCTCAAGATAGCCCATCAACCTCTCCGCTAAGCTAATCTCACCACAATCCCTGCACGCAGCCAACAGCGACCCCAGCACCACTGCATTTGGCCTCATAGGCATGCTCTGGATCACCTGCATGGCATCCTCCAACCTCCCAGCGCGGCTATACAAATCCACCATGCATCCGTAATGCTCAATTCTTGGCGAGATTCGATGATTTCTCTTCATAATATCAAAGAAATGTAGTCCCTTTCCAACTAAGCCAGCATGGCTACAAGCAGTGAGAGCCCCTGTGAAAGTGACTCCATTAGGCTTGAACCCTTCCTCCTCCATCCGGTTAAAGAACTCCAGAGCCTCTTTGGCGTACCCATTCATGGCAAACCCCACAATGATTGAGTTCCAGGACACCACGCTCCGGGTGGACATTTTGTTGAAAACTTGACACGCCAGCTCCACGCACCCGCATCTAGAATACATGTCGATTAAAGAGTTATTGATTCTAAGGTTGTCCTGAAACCCCATGTGAAGAATGAGTCGGTTCAGCCAAAAGCCCAAACCAAGTGCCCCTAAATTGGCACAGGCCGCAAGGACAGAGAGCATGGTCACGTAATCAGGCTCCACATTAGACATTTGCATTCTACGAAACCATTCCATTGCTTCCTCAAACTCGCCTTTTTTTCAAAAACCCGCCTATCAAGGCAGTCCAAGATACTGCGTCTCTATGCGGCATTTCAGTGAACAGGTCAACCGCATCTCCAATTCTCCCATCCCTCATATACCCATCAATCATAGTGTTCCAAGAGACCGAATTTCTGGCGCGCATTTTGTCGAACACCAACCGGGCACGATCGGGACAGCCACGTTTCGAGTACATGGACACTAGGGCGGTGCCAACCATGACATTGTCGGCGTCGAACCCCAACTTACACACACAAGCATGAACTGAAGCGCTAAAACCCATCATTTCAGGGGCAAAATCGGCGCAGTCTGCGCAGCCGGAGAGAAGGGCAAGGAAGGTGACGTGATTGGGGTCGACCTCGGCGGCTCTCATGCGGGCGAATGCGGCGGCAGCTTCCCGGAGCCTGCCACTTCGGCATCGGCGGGCAATAGAGGCGGTCCATGAGACGGTGGGATCGAAGGGTTTTGTGGGGGGGGGCGTGAACGGGCGAGGTGGCGTTTTCTGCGGTCGGTGTTGGGGTACTTGCAGCGGCTGTGGTCAGGGAAGGAGGTGGTGGGCTGCTCTGAATTTGGTGGTTTGACAGGTTTGGGGACTTGGGTTGTGGTGGCGACTGCAAATGCAGGAAGGCTCATTGCAGCTTAGAATGAATTCGATACAATTTTTAACTCTCTCTTTTTTTGTATTTTGTATTTTGTTCTAGCACCACGTCTAAAAACAAAATGTCACAAATTCACCTACAACAATATAGATTTCATACAGTAAAATAAGAAGTCACAAGTTCTTATACTTTTTCTTATTTAAAAATGTTTTTCAGATAACCTAGGACCATGCAATCAAACCTAAACTCATGGGACACATTCCTCTTAACCCTCATCAATCCATCCATGTATGAAACATAGAATTAATCTAAGTCGGTTATTGACACATGGAATTAAGGGCTGCACTTATCCCTTTGAACATATTATATATTAATTTTTTATTTTTATTTTCAAAATAAAATATAATAGCTGAATACTATATAGATCCGAGAAAATGCCAAATTATATAAATTGGACTATGCCCTGAAATTCTATAATTTACATATACAATACGTTATTGGACTCTGACTTGTATGACAACCTCATACGGATCATTAATCTGAATGGACACTTGAATGTCTTCTTCATAAGGAATGTATGTGTTTCGCTCTCTCTATTGCTTGCTTCACTTTGCTTGATGGTTCCTCGTACAAAATCCTTGAGTCATCAATCTTGGACGCCAAACTTTGGTCCCCAAGAAGAGCTCTAAAGGATTCTGCAACAGAATGAGAAAGAGCCTTGAGGTTGTATCCTCCTTCCAAGAAAAACACACAGCGGCCGCCACATAAACTCTTAGCTAGTTGCTTAATTTTAGATGCAAGCATGTAGTATGTCCCCGTAGTAAATTGCAGGCCAGCCAGAGGGTCCAAAACATGCGCATCATATCTGAAATTAATTCAGTCGTCGTGGGATGAACATGCAAATAAGCGTAGTGAACAATGGAGTGGAGGCCGTCATATAGTCCCAGAATCGGAAACTCACCCAGCTGACACTAGAATTATGTCTGGCTTGAACCTCTGGGCACAGGGTACAATGATTTCATCAAACACTCTTCTCATGGCAGTATCACCTGAACCCCCTGGCAGTGGCAGATTTAGAGTCGCTCCTTCACCGTTTCTGTGCCCTATCTCATTAAATTTACCTGTACCAGGGTAGCTTCCATCCTGTAAAATATAAGCACATACCATGTTGCGTACTTATCTTATACCAATAAAACCCTTCTTCTTCTTTTTTTTGCACAGAGTTATATCAGATTGGGCACTCTATGCCTCCTGATAAACAATTCAAAGATCATAGCCCAGCATTAAGACATAGACAGGTCGGCTAAATAGCATTATAAATAGTCCTCAACACTTTCGTATATAAAATAAGATGTCCCAGTGTATTTAGACAATTAATGGCATGGCTTACTTGGTGAGTGGAAAGGAAGAATACATCCGGGTCATCATAAAAAGCATCATTTGTTCCATTCCCATGATGAACATCAAAATCAATGATAAAAACACGTTTTAACCCATGCTGGCGCTGAGCATGGCGGGCTGCTATGGCAACATTTCCAAAAACACAAAATCCCATTGGCCCATTTCGAATTGCATGATGACCAGGAGGTCTTATCAGAGCAAACCCTGTTGGTGGATCCAGCCTTTCCTTTGAGGCAGTCACCTGAAACAGGACAAAATTTTCTAGCAGATGGATGATTGTTCCTGAAGGGAACATCAGTAGTATGTAAACATCATGTTTACAATTAAATTAAACTTCTGTTGAAACACAAGTCACATTAAAGTTTGTAAAGTTTATATATCAACAAAAAAAACACAAAATAATGTTAGAATGAAATAAAATATAGTTCCCCACAAAGAGGCTTATGCGGAAGGTTAAGATGTTACCACAAAATCAACTAATGAAATTCCCGCCCCAGCGGCAACTAAGCAATCTTGAAAAGTCTGCATCATTTTCACACGTAAAACAAATAAACGAATTGAATTCAATAGCATCATTAACATCATATAAGAGAGTGAAAAGAAAATTATAATATATATTGAACCAAAAATATCTGAATTAGCCAAAAAAACCTTATTTTTAAGTAGTGTCTAGCCAAGAGAGCAGTAATTGTAAAATGCATGCATTTATTAACTACTTTAAGGATGCATAAATATGTATTTGCCAGACTTGTAAGACAGAAGGCAAGACAATCTTTCCAATCTGCTCACACAAAAATCAACTAGTAATAATTTGACATTTTAAGCACAGAGATGTGAACCATTTTCATTTAACAGTTTCCATGTCAAACATCCCATTATGATGGATTGTAAGGATTGAAAATGAAAGATTATTTATAGACACTAATGGATGAATGCTCTTACAGTGGGGGTAGCATATGTTGTTCCAAAGCCTTCAAGGGAAATTACACCTTGTTGTGAAGCCATATCCATAGCCTATAAAACATTTAAAGCACCCAGCAATTTAAGGAGAGTTTTTTTTTTCCTTTTCATTTTTTTTTATATTACACAGAAATCTCAATAATAAAAAAAATACTACATTGTATTATTCTATATTTCTAATCAAAAAGAGAAATTAACAAGGATAGCCAATTTCCAATAGTTTCATATGTTTTGAGGTATAGCAGGATCAAAGAAAATAGATTCTCAGCAGCATAAAAAGATTTTAAAATTGTAAGACCACCAACAGTAATGATATTCATTATAGCTAAATGCGGGGAAAACAGTCATGCCCTTCTGATTACATTCCCTGCACTCCCAAGCAAACAATTAAGTTAAAAGAAAAAAGTGAAAATGAACTACAAAAATATGAATTTACCTTCTCAAATCCGGACACATAAGCTTTTGCATGAACACTTGCAATATCATCAACTGTAGCACGTTTAAAATTTTGAACTTCAATGATCTCTGAGCCACGAAGCTAATATCCAACAAAATGTGTGACGAACAAAAAACCAGTCTTTTTGAAATATGCAATTTTATGTTAGTGTGCTCTTTAAGTGATTAATAGTGAACACAGTTCTTTTTATCTTCCAGTTTAGTAAAGGCTTCTTTTCTTTAATCGATCACCTTGGATTTATAACACTTCTTTTTTTTTTTTGTCAACGTAATGACAGGAAAACAACACAATATCTCCTTCATTTCTCTGTACTTTTTTTCGATTGTTTGATAAATGCAGTGGACTTCATACAGGGCAGCTGCTTTATGATACATCACCCTAGTTCTTCTTCTTCCAATTTTATTCTCAACAAATCAAACTGTATTTGTGCCTTATGAACTTAAAAAATCAATCTTTATTTATCTATTTATTTGTGGAGAACAGGTACAGTTGAATGTTACCATATAAAGTGCATACAGTGAAATACCTTTGGAGTAAGCTCCATCTTTTCAAGCAAACTCAAGATTGCTGGAACTCTAGAGTTTGATTCTGGATGAGATACCTATCAGCATAAAGTAACTTTTTTTATTTTGGGTTTATAACAATACCACAACAAAAGAATGATTGCATGAATGAGCAGAGGGCAATTAGTATACCTGGTTATGTCCCATTGCTGGAGCTACACAGTAGATGACTTTTGCATCAGCTATTTGACTGCTAAAGGGTTCAAATGAATCCTTCTCTTCTGCATCGACTTCACAAGAAATAAAAGTTCTTGTGGCTTTTGAAACACCCATTTTCCTCGGTCTCAATTTCTTCCAAATGCTCCCCACAAGTCTCTTAGATAATTCGACTCTATGGCCATTGTTGCACTTGCGTGAGTAATGCCTTGCCAACCGTGCCCCCAGTTCACCTAAAATTCGAAATGTGTTTCGGTAACAGGAGATCAGAAATCAGTGATAGATCACAGATGGTCTCTTCCAGCACCAGGTAATTTGTAATAAGAGGGTGTTTTGGGTTTATGTTATGATCATAAACATGCTCATACAGACATATTTTAAAAACAAAAAAAAAAACAAAATTAAACTCGCTCGAACACTTTTGAAGTTACAAACAAAAAAAGAACTCCACAAACACCCTCTAATGTTTTATCAGACCGTCCATGACCATGACATGTGCAACTTCAAATGTTATGCATCTGTTTCACTCAAAACAAAACAGGGCTTAAATTCCATGTAAATAAAAGGAGCTATCCAACTCACTTTCAGCCATCAATCTGTCAAGGATTTGAACGAAAAAGGCACACATGGATTGGGGTGAGACCAAAATTTGATATGTAACTGCTTGCTATATGTATCTTGACAGTTCTAACACATTTCTAAATATAGTAACTTAACGGTCCTACAAACGAATTGAGGAAACAAATCCAAAATACTTATATTCATTCATTCAGAAGGAGGAAAGTGCTTAATTTAGAGGACTCAACACTTCACGCTTACCGTTATGAAGAGAAGAAGATGTTAAGGAAATTAAATATGTCAAATGCATAAAATCAGTGATTTCTTTGATTTATGCTCTATCAAATCATTTTCTTGTATATAGGAACGTATATTAGGATATAGATTTAATTTTAAGATCTTAAATTGATCTTTGTATTCTATATATGTATCCTTTTCATCAAGTAAATAACATACAGAAAATAGACTCTTTTCATGGTATCAGAGCACGTTTGCTCCCGACAATCCAATTATAATTTCTTTTTCTTTTCTCTTTTCAACTGTCATCTATGGCGGAAAAGCAAACCAAACATGAGGCAGAAAAATACAATGATCTAAATGATCCTTTCTATCTTCACCACTACGATCAACCTGGAGTTGTGCTTGTCACCCAACTGTTGAATGAAGAAAATTACAGCACTTGGAGTCATGCCATGCTTATGGCCCTCAGCATCAAAAATAAAGAATGCTTCATCAACGGCACCATTCAAAAACCACCATCTATATCCACCATGGCACTCCAACAATGGATGCGTTGCAATAATCTTGTGAAATCATGGCTTCTCAATTCAATTTCACACGACATCGGAGCATGTGTGATATACAATGAGTTTGCGCAAGAAATTTGGGCTGACTTTAAGGAGCAGTTTTCACGCATCAATAGTGTTCATCTCTTCCATGTCGAAGAAGCAATCCATGATTGCAAACAGGACAATATGACCATTGGTGCTTATTATACCAAGCTCAAGGGTCTTTGGGATGAACGAGATGCATTATGCTCTATCCTAACCTGCACTGCGGTACAATCAAAGAGGTTCTGCAGTTTCAACAAAGTCAAAAGACTATGAAGTTTCTCATGGGTCTTAATGACGTATACACTGCTATTCGGAGACAGATTCTCCTCATGGATCCACTTCCTACTGTCAACAAGACTTATTCCCTCATTCTCCAAGATGAGAGACAACAAGTTGTGTCAAAGGGCAATGTACCCATCTCGACATTACGGCCTTTGTCGTAAGGACCAACTCACAAAATTCTAGGAACAAATTCACTCTCAAAAATCCTCATTTGAAATGTGAACTTTGTGACAAATTTGGGCACACCTCGAAGACTTGTCGGGTACATCTTAAATGCAACTATTGTGGCTGGAACAGTTACACTATTGATGTATGCCGTAAATTGCGGAAGAAGAATATTGCTGGTGGTACACCTGACCAACATCCACGTCAGGATCTTACATGTAAGACCTATCATGGAAACGCTAGTGGGAATGCAGCCACATCTTCCACCTCTTTCAACCTCGCAACAGAACAATATCGAATCTCATGACCCTTCTTAATGGCAACAAGTCCAATTCCATGGCTAATAACATTAGTCGTGCATCCGCTATGAGTGATGTCTCAGGTACACCCTTTTGTGCTTCTCTTTTGGGTAAAGAATTGTGTTGGATACTCGACACCTGGAGCCACGGATCACATGATTTGCTCTCTTGACTTGTTGACTACCACTTCTCAAGTTACCAACCAAACCGTACATCTTCCCAATGGAGTAGTGGCTCCCGTTACACACACAGGAAGCATTTGTTTTGGCCCTTTTACATCACATGATGTCCTTTGTGTTCCATCCTTCAAATTAAACCTGATCTCTGTTAGCAAACTTGTTCAAAGTTCCCACTGTCTTGCTCTATTTACCAATTATGCTTGTATGTTTCAGGACCAATAGTCGGGGAAGATGATTGGGACGGGAATTGAACGAGGACTTTACTACCTTGATACTCCGAAGAATATCAAATGTTGCTCCCTCACTGTAGCGAGTTTTCTATTCCTCGAGGCTTTGGCATCAACGCCTTGGTCATCCCTCCAATAAGTGTCTTCGTTTGCTTTCTCAATCTGTTAAAGACCTATTTTTTAATGATATTGATGATTGCTTAATTTGCCCATTAGCTAAACAAACTCGATTTCAATTTCCATTAAGTTCTATCAAAACTCATGCTCCTTTTGAATTAATTCACGTAGATATATGGGGAGGGTACCATGTTCCTACTATCACCTGGAGCACGATACTTTCTTACCATTGTTGATGATTATACTCGATATACATGAGTCTATTTGATGCATCATAAATCGACGCCCCTACATATATCACCACCTTCGTTAATTTGGTCGAGACACAATTTTCCTTAAAAGTTAAGGTTCTTCGTAATGATAATGGTTCCGAATTCACAATGACCAAATTTTATTCAACTAAAGGTATCATTCATCAAACTAGTTGTGTCTCCACCCCACAACAAAATGGCGTTACCGAACGCAAACATCATCATCTTCTCAATGTGGCAGACGCCTTATTATTTCAAGCTAATCTTCCTAAACAATTTTGGGGAGATACCATCTTGGTTTCCACTTATCTCATTAACCGAACCCCCACCCTAGTCCTTCACGCCCAAACCCCTTTCGAGATGCTTTTCCATCAAAAACCCACCTATGATCATTTACGTGTTTTTGGGTGTTTGTGTTTTGCCTCTACATACCACCACCGCCCCACCAAATTTGATGCTCGGGCCACAAGTCTGTCTCTTTCTTGGGTATCCATATGGTCAAAAAGGTTATCGAGTTTATGATCTCTCCACTCTTAAAATCTTTGTCTCCTTGGGATGTCTCCTTCCATGAAACCATTTTCCCTTTTCCCCCTTCCGCCGCCAGTTCCCCTTTGGTGCTTCCTTCTACTCCATCCTCACCCTATGATGACGACATCCCTCGTCCTTCTTCGTCTCCCCTGTCCTCCCATGGACTCTCTCTCACAGGAACCTATCTCTCCGGGTCTTCCCTTGTCTCCCGTTCCTTTTCCTACCACCCACCTTCCGCCTACACAGTGACATGCATTACACGAGCTCCTGCTTATCTCATCATGTTGGTATTCCTCTTCCTTCACGACCTGATTCCTCATCTAACTCGGCATTGACTGGACCCTCAGGTATCCCTCACCCTTTATCTGCTGTGCTTTCCTATAATAAACTATCACCCCAACACTATGCTTTAACCATTTCTGTTTCAGCTATAAGAGAACCATGTTCCTTTGCACTGGCAGTTTGTGATCCTAAGTGGAGCCTTGCCATGAAGACACCTGGTTGGATGCAAATGGGTGTATAAGATCAAATTCAAACCTGATGATACTATTGAGCGTTATAAAGCCCACTTGGTCGCAAAAGGGTATAATCAAATTGAAGGCCTTGATTACCGTGAGACCTTTGCTCCGGTGGCCAAGTTTGTCACTATTCGCCTTCTCCTTCTTTGTGGCCTCCACTCAACATTGGCATCTTCGCCAACTCGATGTCAATAATGCTTTTTTGCATGGCGATCTTTGATGAAGATGTTTACATGTCTTTGCCTCCTAGTTACGGACGAAAGGGGGGAGACACGTGTTTGCAAACTTCACAAATCATTGTGGTCTTAAGCAAGCTTCCCGTCGGTGGTTTATCAAACTTTCAACCGCTCTCAAACAAGTCGGTTATCGACAATCCAAAGCTGACTATTCATTATTCGTCCGATCCTAAGGTGGTAAATTCACTACTCTTCTTATTTATGTAGATGATATTATTTTGGCATGAAATAATCTACAAGATATTGAAGACACTAAGTCTTTTTTAAAGGATCAATTTAAATTGAAGAATCTTGGCCAATTGAAATATTTCCTAGGCATAGAAGTTGCTCGATCCACTAAGGGCATTGTTGTTTCTCAACGAAAGTATGCTCTTGAAATCCTTGAAGATGTTGGATATCTTGGTGCAAAACCAGTATTTTTTCCCATGGAACAGAACTTGTCTCTCAGTGCGTTTGATGGTGACTATATTAGTGATCCTTCTTCATATCGAAGACTTGTTGGGCGGCTAATTTATTTGACCATCACACGGCTAGACTTAGCGTATGCCATCCATATCCTAAGCCAATTTATGGACAAGCCATGAGTTCCACACTTAGAAGTAGCTCATCGTGTCTTGCGCTATGTCAAACACACGCCAGGCCAAGGAATTTTTCTTCCTACAACCAGTTCAATCCAATTAAATGCCTATTGTGATGCAGATTGGGCTAAATGTCGTGATACTCGACGATCTGTTCCTGGATATTGCATATTCCTTGGAAAATCATTAATTTCTTGGAAGACCAAAAGGCAAACTTCAATATCACGATCAAGTGTAAAAGCTGAGTATCGATCCATGGCAACAACTTCTAGTGAGATTACTTGGTTGAACTACATTTTACAAGATCTGGGCATTAAGCATTCACGTCCTGCCAATCTATTTTGTGACAATCAGGCAACACTCCATATTGCTTCAAATCAGTGTTCCATGAACGGACAAAACATATAGAAATTGATTGTCATCTTATACGAGAAAAGATTCAAGAAAAGATAATCAAAACAGCTCACATATCAACATTGCATCCTACAGACATGTTCACAAAGCCACCGAGTTCCTTGCGGTTCTTGACTTTAATTGACAAGTTGGAAATTATAAACATACATTCCAAACTTGAGGGAGAGTGTTAAGGAAAGTAAATATGTCAAATGCATAAAATCAGTGATTTTCTTGATTTATGCTCTGTCAAATCATTTCCTTCCTTGCATATAGGAATGTATATTAGGATATAGATTTAATTTTAAGATCTTACATTGATCTTATATATATATATATGTATCCTTTTTATCAAGTAAATAACATACAAAAAATAGACTCTTTTCGTATGCTTGCATATAGAATACTTGTGTTTTTTGATAAAAAAAAAATATTAGTATGCCCATTTTGTTAATATTTTATTATTAGATTTCATTAAAACTTGAAATTATCTATTATATTCAATTTGGGTGTGTTCGAATTTGTATTAGGAAAAAAAGTAACATTAGGAATTGAATTAATAGTCAAATCCTTGAATATGATAACACATTTGGTTTGCGCATTTATTTTATTTTATAAGATATTAGAGGGTAATAGAGTCCGTTCCATGTAATTAAAAAAAAATAGCATCTCTTGGGGATATTTTTAGTCTTAGAGGTTATGTTTGTAATTTTAAATGGTATTAAAAATTATATGTGTGGGTGTTAATAAAAGCGCATAAGAAAAATAAAAGCGAGATAATAGAGAAAGAAACCTCCAGGCTTCAATTTGCCCAAGGCTGCTTCGAGACCAGTTGTGAGCTGCCCGAACATTTCGGCTCTGACGATGCTGCGGGTTCCCCTTCTAACGGTGGGGGGTGGGACAACTTCAGAATCCACCCAGCCCCATATCTCCATCTGAAGATTTTTAATAATAATAATAATTAAATGACGAAGATAAGCAAATAAATAGAATCAAACCAATTTGCAAACAAAAACTTGAAAATATATATATATATTTACGGAGAAGGAGTTTCGGGAACAGAGTGCAGTTGCAGCGAGAGGGTTTGCATAAGAAGCACACGAAGCGGTGGTGGTGGTGGTCGAATATGTGGAAGAACAAGTGGCGTTGAGGCTTCCGTGTTTTAAACTTGCCGCAGCCGCTGTGAAGTGGCTGAGGTTGGAGGAGAAGGACAAGCAAGACATGACTTCCATTGGATTCGGTTGGAGAGGAGACCACTACCATCGATGGATTGGATGACTCCTTACAATCTAATCCAATCCACGCACAGTGACAGAACTTATAGGCGGTAACTGTAATTTTTTAAAATAAATTTTAAAATACGGTGTTTTAAATTATTTAAAAAAAATAACTTTTAAAAATAATACTCAATTATTTTATTTTTTATTTTTATTTTTAAATATAATAGTTATTTTTGAATATAAAAAAAGTAAAAGATTATTTTCATTCTAAAATTTTTCTAAAATGAAAATAAATTTGTGTTATTTTTATTTTTCACATTTTAAGTATTTTCGGTATGTTAAACTCTAGAGATTTTCTAAAAATAGTTATTTTTATACTTAAAAATAACTATCATATTTTAAAAATAAAAATAAAAAATAATATAACCAAACATGTCTTATATTAAGTGTTTTAGTACGCTCATTGATACATATTAAGCATTTCAATACGTAATTTTTAAAAAAAGAAATGTTACTTTGTTTTGTTTTTATTTGAAGTTTTATTTTTAATGTAGAGTGCAATGGCTACGAAATTTATAGGAAAGGTTAATGGACTAAGGTCTCCTGAGTTTAGTTTCCTTGGATAAATTTTTTTGAGAACTTCTAACAGAGAACAAAAAATAGGTCATCACAGCCTCACTGACGTAGTTTCCATAATCATCAAACTCTTTACGACAAGAGTTTTGAAAACTAAAATAACATGATAAAAGTATTTTTGAAAAATAAAATTAGTCGACATGGCAACAAGTTATTTATACAAATTTTTTTCCCTAAAACGTGAATACTTGATAACTCCTGCCAAAATTGATATTAGTTCAATTAATTATAGTACAAACATTGCAAATTCGACCATTCAACTACTTAGATAAAAAAAGACAAAGTATTAAATTTTTTTTTACTCTTGCATTAAAATTTTCATGTTATGAAATTATCTAGAGGACATTAAAAACATATTCTATTTTTGCAATATGAAAAAAAGATGAACACAATTTTAATTTTAACATTAAATAGTTGTTAATCTACATAATTTAACAAAATTGAAATGCATATATTATTTAGAGATAATAATATTGAAGGGATGAGCAAGATAGAGTTAATTCTGGTGTTTTTTTTCTTCCTTTAAATAAAACTTAAAGTTTTTTTGCTCTGAGAGAATTATAATGTAATCTTTCTTCTCATATTGACCTTTTAGAAACAAGAGTGAGCTCAAGCACTAGCTCGTTGTTGTGTTGTTGCTAGAATTAAGGGTGAAGACCTCCATTTATAGGCTGAGTTTGGACGGTAAAAGCTTATATGGTCATTGTAGTTGCTATAATATTTGTCAATTCTTGCTCTGTTCATGCCATGAATATTAAAGATAGCTATAGGTGTGATAACCCAACAAAAGGCTCAAATATTGAAATCCTTGAATACCTATAATGAAATATCAGCCATTAATTTGAAGTTCATGGATACTTTTACATAATAGAATTGAAGTTCAAGTTTGGACAGCCTGTAATCAACTAACACTTGTTTTCTTGTTATGTAAATATCTTTATCATTTATTAATGTAATTAAGTATGATGGCTTGGGTTGGTTGGATAACTTCTAGACTTTTAATTTGATATATTTATGAGGCCAATCCAATCATTATTGAGGGAGTTATGAATTTTTTAAATTATCAGACAAAAATACCTTGTGTAATATACTTTTCTTTTGGCTGTCCAACTTCTTCTATCTTTTCTAATTAATTTGAGGTCCATCAAATATGTAAGGATTGAGTTATAAAATTTTGAAGTCATCAAATAGAATACGTATGTACCCGTGTAAGATTTTATCAAATCAAGTGATTCAAATTTTAGAAGATATCTAATTGAATTAAGTAAAAAACTAATTTAATCTCCTGTGAAAAGAATTATGAATTTTTAAAGATGCTCTTCTCGATTGTGATTTATTTATTTTTCCTTCTTGTGCATGTTTGCGTAACAACACTCTTAACCTTAGTCTAATATATATACAGAGCTTGCTCTATTAATCAAACAAGAACGAAGGGAGTCATAGAAGCCCGATATTGAAATTTTAAATTTTGTTATGACATGGTAGAGCATAAAGTCCAGCATCGATATTTTGGAGAAGAAAAGATAAAAGAAAAGAAAAGAAAAGAAAAAAAGAAGGGAAAGGAAAAAAACAGGTACGCACGCATCCAATCTTGTCACTTCTTCGTCGCCCACCACCAAATGGTTAATATTTGAGCCAATCATTCTCAAATTCCCGGGCGACGATGAATAACAGTACAACTAGACTCTAACGTCTGTGGTGTAGTTCTCAGTTTTGTTCATTCAATCTTTGCTGCTACTCCTGAATTGATGAGACTTAAAAGGCAGGCGAGCAAGAGGATGGATTTGTTGTTGATTTAGAGCGGAGCAGAATAATTATAACATGGCTGAATGTGCAGCTTTTCCGTTATATATTAATAATCTTTTCTCTAAAACCAGTCGTACTAGCAATAGCATCGAAGGCCAAACCTTCAATTCTAGGTATTCTACACTTTTCAGATCCGATTTGTTTTTTTTTTTTTTTTGGGTTTATTTATTTATGTTTTCTTGTGTGTGTGTGTGTTTAATACCAGTTTCAATCTAATCTAATCAAGCTTATCATTTATCTTCGTCATTTATCTTTTTGTTTATCAACATCTTTTCAGTATTGACTTCTCATCCACCCATTCAAGTTTTCTACTTTATATTCGCGTGGTTGCTCGTATAGGAATTATTCATATAGAAGTTGTAAAGCCTGGGAAGCATCTACCCGGAAAATGTGCAAGCTTAGTGCTCCCGGTGTCTCAGTTGCCACACTCAGCCCCTGCCCTCGGAATGCATTCGCGTGTAGTCGCCTGGGGACTTGGATAGACTTTAATGGCGCAGCAGCCGCTGATTGGGTAACCACTGTTGATCAAGTGCTTCTCATGGCTACCGCATTTCTCACTTATGTTTCCGGAGTTGCACCTACTGAGAAGTTATTTTTAATGCCTCCATTGAATGTCTTAGAGGTCCTCGAAAATGCGGCATTTTCTGGGAGAGAGCGCATATCTCAATCTCAGGGTCACCCCACGCCTTTGCTATCAAGTATATACAATTCAACTGGAAGACTGAAATGCTTTATTTCTTTCCATCCTGGTAAATGAGCAGCTGCAGTTTTTCCTCTAGTTACTCAGTCTGTTTGTATTTGTTTATATATATATATATATATATATAAGCAATCATAATTGATTGGTTTTTAAAAATAAAAATACCATCCATTGTAAATACAAATCCTACCCTACGCAGATTTGCCGCATGTTTGTTCCATCCAAATCAACACGCCTTTCACTGGATGATATTTTAAAAACCAATCAATTATGATTATTTTGAACCATTAGATCAAATTTAAATGAAATCTGATGGTTCATATTAAGTTTGCTCATTTTAAGATAGTTGATCACCTTTTCAAGTTAGCATTACCTTTTATATATATATATATACATATATGTAAAAAATGCAGTGCCACTGAGGCCAGCGTCTCAAAGACCTTCAACTGTGCATGGGATATGGTGAGAGGGAAACTTTTGGGTTATTTGAATGCTATTGAAATTGAGGGTAGATTGGGGAACAGGCTTAATGAATTCGATCAGCATCAGATGAAGCAACCTTTAAGTTTGTATGCTATTGCCAAGGGTCCTAGGCTACGGTTGCTCTGGGCTTCATGTCAAGAGCTTCAGAATGAGGCAGGCATCATCTCTATTCTTTCACATGTCTTAATAATTTAACAACTTTTGCGATGGAACATGGAATGACAGATAGAATAAGGTCACTGAATGTGTTAATTTTAGAAGATACACTACAAAATATATATTTTTTAAAATAAAGAATTCAAAATTTCTATTTTCCAAGTCAAACAGTGTTATTTTGTGCGATAAGGATCCTAGTTTGTGATATGGTGTGAAGTTTGAAAATAGTTTCCCTTAAATTGTTTTATTTGCCCTATATTGTCTCTGCTTTAGCAAAAAATGGGATGAAAACCTAAATGCTTCTTGGATCTACCAAATCCAGTCCAAGGGCATAATTGTTGATGTAGAACAGAGATGAAGGTTTGTCTCAGTGTTTGGGACTCAGACTTAACCTGCATTTGATGTAAGTTTGAGTCTCACTACTTACCTTCTACCTTTTTTTTTAAATACAATTATTTTAGACAAACCAATAATCTGGTGTTCAATATTTAATGATTCTAATTAAATTCATGTGACCGTTTAATAGTCATTGCTTAGATGCATCAGTAGGCTTGTGGATGAAATTTGACCACCCATTTGGAAAACGAATTATATTTATACATAATAAGATGATTATATTTTCTTTAAAAAGTATATACTATTGCATTACATTGTCTCACCTCACGAATATATCATTAGTTCCTTGCAAGTTAAATCTGGCTGCCCAGCATTATTGACAGATGAATAATTGATCAGTTATATTTTAAATGCTTAAAATATAAAAAATAGCATTCCAAGATTTTATAGATACTTTTGCAGGTAAATGGTACATCAGGGAGCTTAGATGCTGTTAGTATGGATAATTGGTTGGTAGTTACTTCTGAAATTATTCAACGGACCTGTCAGTGTACTTGCTTGGGTTGGATAGAGAAAGAACTTAGCTTGACGGACACAAAAAATGACAAGATACATAGAAATTTTTTACATCATTGTATAGATATTGCACCAATCATCATGTTGCCACTTGACATCAATATATTCTAACCTCATTTTCTTCTCCCTAATTAGGAACTTTTGATACTAATGTTTGAGAAGTTAAAAGGAGAGGTAACTATCTTACAAAATATTCAGAAGTCAGGCAAGGAGGATCTCTATGCGGAATTAATGTGCTTTCTCAGGTTTGGTTCTCTTAGGTAAAGTCAAGCAAGCTCTTCCCTGCTTACTGTGCTTTTTATCTGACATTTATGTGATATGCCTAACAAAACTCTCATCCTTGCCCCCTAGCAGGAAGGGTTGCTGTTATGACATTGACTTGTTTACCCTATATGGGGTTGCCATATTAGAAGATTTGCTTATTACATTAGCAGATGGAATCGTGAGTATTTATTTGCAGCTCATTTCTGTTGATGGAAACATGACAAATGAAATAACTAGCGAGAGATTGATTTTGTGTACCTTATCAACTAGAGCACTTCAGAGATTGCGTAATGAGTAAAGTTGATTTTTACTGCATATTTATCACTTATCAGACCATTGCTTGAGCAGTTGATTTGGTTACAGGTGGCATTGAACCAATGGTTGTGTCAAAACATGGGGACAGTTGTATCAATGTATGAGGATCGGTTTGGCTTATGCACATTTCAAAATCAAGTGATTGAGGAGGCAAGTAATACCCAGGCCATCAAATTTAGTTTGTGGAAGAGGCTTACTCTTAAGAAATCTCAGCAGGTAGCGCTACCTCCATTAAGTTACATAGTGATAAGCCCCTTTTGCATGCCTGTCAAGCGGATCAGGGAATTGAGGGCGTTGAATGGATGGTGAATTATTTATTATTTATTCCCCCATTTTCTAGTGTTAAGTGTATTTGCAAGCATGAGTGAATAGAATTCTGCTACTTTGGCCCCCCTGATTTTGGTACCCTGGTCATTCGGAGTAAAATATCTTTGGCTAGGCTGCTGCCCATTATTAAACTAGACTACTAAAATTTGTAGCTTTGTTTTGTTGTGACATCCTATTCAATTTATAATGTAATATCATGGAATGTTGGAAGAGTAATTTTTATGTTCCTTTTGAATATGAGGAAATTCTGGAGAATGCGTGCTGAATCCTTTTGTTTTATTTTGTTGGAGAGCTTTAAATATCACGTATGTTTCGTGTGTGTATGTTATAATCTACTTAGTCCTTTGTTGTAACTCTTGTGGATGGTTGGAAAAAGATGAATCATCAAGGAAATTTGTAGTTGCAGGGGTGCTTCGTGGTTTAAGTAGATTATATCATAGATTTAATGTCATGTAAGGTTTAGGTTCTTTGAATGGCACCATTTACTGAATTAATAACTACTTATTCGTGCAGTAATATATAATGGCCTAAGAGAATGCTTCTAGGCATAACTCTTATTTGTGGATGCGAAAAGCCATTTTTTCCTAATTTTTAACTCGCCTACAACGGGGCTGGGTTACAGATGCTTAGTGTGCTCAAAGAACTTTATAGCTGCATGGCAGTGTTTTGTGATAGTGCTCTGCTGTATATATATCTCTACAGTTTTTTGTAGTTTGCAAGCTGATAAGACGTAACTATCTCTCCCTCTATTTTGGTCGCAGGAGGTACTACTTGAGCCTCTTCCTGGAGTTATCTGACATCACAATGCCATTGGTTAGAGCTGTTTTTCTGAAGTTCAGCAATGCAATCTCATTCTTTCCTGTTTGCCTGATTGGGCGATCCCTGGGACTCATATACTCTGGGATTAGGCAGTCCCTGCGGCGGAAATGAGATGTACTTGATAAAAGTATGTGATTACTCCCTCCGGTGGAGTTGAAGTAAAATAATGACGAAATCATTGCTTTGGGTACTCTATACGCCTCAGTAGGACCCTCCTTTGGTGATAGATGAGAAAAAATGGATCGGAAAGGTGAAAGCTCGATTCCACTGTGTGCGACATATCTGGTTGTCACAAAGGTGATGAAAGAACCAACAAGAGGAGTATCATGGCGTAAGTTGAAGTCTTTATATCAACGTTGTTTTTTTGTAGATTGTTGTATAAGCTTCATATGGAAGAAAGATTTATTTATTTATTTATTCACTATAGACGTGCACAATTTTAACATGCTGGTAGACTAATCAGTTTTCTTGGCGTTAATTTTTGGGGTTATGAAAAAGCTACAAAAATGCTATATTTACTACCTATTTCTTGGAAAAAAGCTACAAAAATGTTAATTTTTGTCCGATTCATTTAGGGAAAATTTGATAGAGACGACGATCAAATTGTTGTATTTGAGCACTTAGTATGTAGTCTGCGTTATTATCATACGAGAAGCAGAGAATAGGACCGGAGAGACCTTTAAACGGTGCTTTATTTGGTAGTGGCCCAACAATAATATAAATTCCAATTGAGCAGATGATAAGAGCACTTTATTAGATTATTAAATGTTTTTTTAAATAAGTATTTTAAGAATATTTTATAGTTATATGTAGTTATTAGAGCAATTTCAATTTATCTGTATTATATAGATATAAACAGTAAAATTTAAAATATCTGTTTTAATAGATTCTTTACATTTGAAAATTGCTACAGTAATCGTTCATTATTTATATTTTATTTTATTATTTTTTTTCTTTCTTCTTCTTTTTATCTCTCTTTCTATGCAACCCGTTCGAGCCTCTCTATCCCGCCGCCATCCAAGCCGCCCCGTCCTCGCTGCCCTGTCCCGGCCGCCCATCCTCGCGCCGCCGTCCGGGCCCCCGTTCCCGCATCGCCCATTCCCGGCCGCCCTGTCTAGTCCCCCTATCCCCGCACCGCTTGTCCTCGTGCCACCTGTCCCCGCCCCGTCCAGGCCCCTCGGATCCACGCTGCCACCTCCCGGATCCACACTGCCACAATCCTCGTCATCGGAGTCAATTTCCTTCTTCCCAAACGTCGATGTTGCCATCGTCCGTGTGCAGGGGTGAAACATTGATGAGGATTTGACGATCCATAAAAAAAATTATTTTAACATACTTACATAAAAAAAGATAATAGTGTTAGAGTTAAATTTGAAAAATATCTCTCTATATGTGAAATTTTTTTTACATGTAAATAAAAAATACAAGGTGTTCTTCGAGTTGCTCTTACATATGCATAATTTAGAAAAGCATTTGATGAATGTAATATCAGTGCTTTAAACGCTTAGGGCAAATCAATTAATAAAAATAAATCTAATATTAAATACTAGAATCCCGGGGAATATGGTCATATGTAAAAGGACCGCAATACCAACTTACTAAATCTGATATTTTAAATCTGAAATATTTAATTGAAAAAGAACGTATGCTCACTCCTGGATTTGACGCTCTCAAATTTTCAAAAAACATACTCTTTCATTTTTAAAATATAATTTTTAGTCATGCTTCTACTTCCTTCTATTTAGATCCACAGCAGCTCAAAGCCCCTCTCTCCCTTTCTCTCCCACTCTCTCTATCTCATTAATGAAACCCGGTAAGTTTTACCTAATTTTACTGATATAATAACTTTCACATAGGCAGGTTGAAAATATTATTTTTCTAAACAAAAACACGTTGATAATTCCAAATGCCACAATTGCCCCCATATCAGATGACAGAACTCCATGTCCAGAATGAGCCGCGTGAACCATCCGCATGTGATTGTGAGCCACCCACGTCACAGAGTCACGACACGTACGGAGGACCCATCTGACATTTTAATTACCATTTATTTCCCCTTCCAAAGCTATTCTCCTTTTCTCTATATAAATATATATAAACCAGAGTCCCCGCTCCACTCGACTCCACTCCACCGGCACAGCACAGCTGGTAGAGAGAAAGAGAAGCAAGGAGGCAACATAAGAGTGTGAGATCTTCAATGAAGGAACATGGGTGCGAGATCGAAGCAGAAGGAATCAACTACACGATCCGTACTCACGCCCGAGAGAGCTACTGCCCTTTTGCCGCCATCACCAAACGCCTAATAAGAAGGCCGTCCCGGGGAGGGCGCACTGGGCCGGAGAACTCACCGGCCCCGGCAAAAGAGCCGACCCCCTCCGCCGTCCGTCGCCGGGTCCTAAAGGACGTGAGCTTCCGCGCCATGCCGTGGGAAATCCTAGCCGTCGTCGGCCCCAGCGGCGCCGGAAAGTCGTCCCTCCTCGAAATCCTCGCCGGGAAGCTAGCCCCGGACTCCGCTGCCATCTACGTCAACGGCAAGCCAGTGGACCCCGCCTGGTTTCGAAGGATCTCCGGGTACGTCACACAGAAAGACACGCTCTTCCCGCTCCTCACCGTGGAAGAGACCTTGATGTTCAGCGCGAAGCTGCGGCTCCGCCAGCGGGAGCCTGACCTGAGGTCCCGGGTGAAAGCGCTGCTGAACGAACTCGGACTGGACCACGTGGCGGGAAGCCCCGTGGGGGATGACCGGGTGCGGGGAATCTCTGGGGGAGAGCGACGGCGGGTATCCATCGGCGTGGATGTGATCCACGACCCGAAGGTGGTGATCCTGGATGAGCCCACGTCGGGGCTGGACAGCACCTCCGCCCTCCAGATCATCCACATGCTCAAGTCCATGGCGGATACCCGGGGCAGGACCGTTATTCTGAGCATCCACCAGCCGGGTTTCCGGATCGTGAAGCTATTCGGCTCCATTCTGCTGCTGGCCAACGGGTCGGTTTTGCACCACGGTACCGTGGAGCAGCTGGGGTTTCAGCTGGGGCTCATGGGGCTGCAACTCCCTCCCCACGTCAATGTGGTGGAATTCGCAATCGAGTCCATCCAAGCCATCCAAGAAGCTATGAACATGAATCCACAATTAGTAGTGACCACCACCACCACTACTCCACAGTTCCTGCACAAAGCTAGAGGAGGGTCGACGACGACCAACTGTCGGAACGTGACACTGCAGCAGCTGTTTCAGCAGTCCAAGGTCATGGACGACGTGGAGTACTCGTGTGGGGAAGCAGCGAAGAAGAATAGGATGATGATCAGCAGCATGGATGTGATTATTATTCCCCGAGGGTTCGCCAACTCCAGGCTGCAGGAAACGGCCATCCTCACCCACCGATTCTCCAACAACATCTTCCGCACCCGGGAACTGTTCGCTGGCCGGACGGCTCAGATGCTGGTCTCCGGCCTGGTGCTGGGCTCCATCTTCTACAACCTCGGGGGAGGACCTGGTGGGAGCGCGAGAGAGGGTGGGTCTCTTCGCCTTCGTCCTCACCTTTTTGCTGTCCTCCACCATCGAAGCCCTCCCCATCTGCCTCCAGGAGAGGGAGATTCTAATGAAGGAGACCTCCAGCGGGAGCTACCGGGTCTCCTCCTACGCCGTCGCCAACGCCGTCGTCTACCTCCCGTTCCTGTTCCTTCTGGCCGCGCTCTTCTCGCTGCCCCTCTACTGGCTGGCAGGGCTCAACCCGGGGTACACCCCCTTCGCTCGTTTCCTGCTCCTCATCTGGCTCGTCCTCTACACCGCCAACTCGGTCGTGGTGTGCTTCAGCGCGCTCGTCCCCGACTTCATCGTTGGTAACTCCGTCATTTCGGGGGTGATGGGGTCCTTCTTTTCTGTTTTCCGGCTACTTCATAACCAGAGACGAGATCCCCAAGTACTGGGTGTTCGCCCACTACGTTTCGCTGTTCAAGTACCCCTTCGAGGGGTTTCTCATCAACGAGTTCACGGGGTCCGGCAAATGCCTGGGCCACATGTTCGGCAGCTGCGTGGTGAGAGGCGAAGATGTGCTCAAGGAACAGGGCTACGCCCGGGATACCTGGTGGCAGAGCGTCGCCATCATGCTCTGCTTCATCGTCGCCTACAGGCTCCTTGCTTACGTCATCCTAGAATTCAGATGCTCTCACCGGAACGTCACACTCCGGGGAGCTTCATGAACAACACGCATCCATGCTGAGCTCCCTCCCTCTCTCTCTCTCTCTCTCTCTCTTCACGTGTTATTGGAATTTAGTGGAGCACGGACCCAACAGTGATACAAACAGAGAAATGAATCAACGCGAATAGCGCAACACCTGTGAATGACATTCTGTGTTCCCGTGGGCGTCCATTTTTTGGATAAATATATATAAACGCACCCGGCGACAAAACAATTGAGGATTATGATTTTTGCATGGTTGTGTTTTTTTTATTAATCGTTTATAATAATACATATAATATACTTTCTGATGCAACGCAAATCACAAGAACCGGTCGGTCTATTTTATCAAAAAGACTGTTTGTTTGCTTGCTTTGTTTCTTTTCTTTTTCTTTTTTGGTAGAAGCTTGAAAGAGAGTCACGGAGCTAGACAAAGACAAGGGTAAAATGTCCGCTGCATTGGCACCATTATTCATACTTCAATGTTTACGCTCGATCCAAACAAGTAAGCATGGAGTGATGATAGCACACAGTTAGGTGGGTGGGGGGTGGTCACCCAGTCACGGTTCCAAAAAATTTAATCATACACAAATTTATGGCATTTTCTTTCATGGATGTGGGCGTTGGTGGCCGCCGAATCTTGTCAGGATTAATTGTGCATGTGAACGTAACGGCCGTGGGTCGGGACGTCAGTGTTTGTTCGGTATTTACGAAGTGTTTTAATTCTTATTTTATAAAATAAATTATTATTTGTAGGAGATGCCATATGTTTTAAGCAAAAATATGCTTTTAAAACTAAAAAAACTTGTGGTGGGAGAAATAAAATAGTTTTCATACACAATTTAAATTTAAATTTATAAATAAAAAATAATTAAAAATATTTTTAAAACTTAACTTATTTAAACTAAACTTTAAATAAAAAATCATATTACTTCTTATCTTCGATATCTCAATTATTTATCGAGTCATTTGATAATACTCACGATGATTTCGAACAGAATCATGTATTTTGTTCTTAACAAAAGGGTGAATTTGAGTTTTGACAATTAAGCTTATCTTTTACAACGTTTGCATCTTTTAAATTCTAGATTTGATTCAATAATAAATTTTTTATTTTATTATATATGTTAAGCTCTCTAGTAAAATTAAACGAAATAAATGCCAATCATTGACATTATTTTAACAACCATAAGATGTCAATCAACAACTACACTATGAGTCGTTGAGTAACCCGAGTAGTGCTAATTACTAGAGATTATTAACAAATAATATTCACAATCTAGGACAATGCTATATACAAGTAGTTTGTGCATATAATTTGCGTAAATGAACACTTTTATTTTTGGTGGATTGATAATATTTAAAAAAAATATACATACTCATTTAATGACTAGAAAAATATTCTTACTGCAATGACCTACGTACACCTATGGAGTCCGAGTTTACTGAAAATCAAACTTAGATTTATACCATGAAAATTTGGATAATTTCGATATTAAATTTATATTTATTTTAAAAAATAATCGTTACATTGAATATTAATATAATATGTATCAGTAAAATTTTACGGTAATCTAATAGTTAATTTATGTGCAAATAAAATTTAAAAAATCTAAATCTAAATTAAATTAAATTAAACTTATTTTAATAATACCAATTGGCTCCGTCCCCTCAATTCCACAAACTATCAAGGCCGCTGGTATTCAATGTTTGCGTGCCATTTATCCAAAAAGAATAAGAAGTTGCAATTATGTAATTGTTTTGTGTTACAAACTTGTTCTATTGTAAAATAGTCGTGGTCATGTTATTTGATTTGATTTTCTCATAAGTTTATTATAAACAGCTTAATTAACTTCAGTCAAAAATACCAAAGCAAACGAATAATGCAAAAATGAAAAATTGTTAAGCACATGAGAGTGACTCTAATGACAGCTTGGCTAAAGAACTTAACCACTTAAATATAATGCATTTCTTTTGAAAACCTAATATTTACCCACTATATTTTTTATGTTATTTGATTTATTGAGTTCTCCAAGTTGATTTAGTGACATAATTTAAACTATGTAGTCTAAAATGTCATAGGCTAGTCACTACCAACTATTGAGTCTTCTCCTAACAAAACTGAATGGTCTTTTTTTTTTTTTTTCACTTTTCCCTTGGTAATGTGCCAATACCTAAAAAAAGAGTGGAAAGAAAATATATGAAAAAGAGATTGAAAGAAAAAAGATAGAAAAAAAAAGAGTGATTGGTAAGAGGTAAAAAAAGTGAAAAGAAAACTTTATGATATGTATTGTCAATTTTATGTTTAGTATTTAAAAATAAAATTTAAACTAATAAGAGCATATTTAGCAAAAGATGGCATTCTTCATTTTCAATGTGTTTTCACATTATTTTGTGTGTGAAAATGTTGCACACCTTTCCATATATTTTTCTTACTTTCATCCTTTTTTCATATCTACCAGGGTTTGTGCTTGGGATCAAAGATGATTAACTTGGTAGGATTTGAGTAAGTTAATGAAAACCAACCAAATTCAAAATCAATATAAATGGAAAAATTCACTTATAGTTTTAGTAATTTGATCCAACTTTCCAAACTCAAGTATTATATATATAGAAATAAATTAATATTGATTATTATAAATATTATGTTTTAGGATATCTATTGACCGACACAAATGTGTTGTCGTTCACTTTTAGTATTTTAGTTTTAGTCTGGCAGCCTGGATTGAGCCCACAAAACCCGACCAATAATGCAACAACTCAGCCTTGCTATAGCCTAGGTTGTATTTACTCTTTTTTTTTTTAAGAAAAATAAAAAAGTAATCCAGTAATTAAAAGTCAAACACGCTTGTTTAATAGAACCAAGCTCTTAAGGGATATGAGCCCAAGCATCGTAATGCCCAACACGTGAACTTATGGGCCGTGTTTTTCAATGCGCTCAATTATGGGCGAAACTATGATCTTTCGTTTAGACCACTTCCGTGTTCGGTTTTAGGCCCAACAAACGCCGTACCCTTTTTTTTTTTTTTTTTTTCAGGAATAAATCAATAAATAAATTCGAGCCCCGGTTGATTAGAAAAATCACACTTTTGACTTGAAATTCATATCAAACTATGTTTTGTAAAAGTTTATATCCTGTTTGATTTTTCTCTTTTCTTTTTAAAAATGAGATTTTAAAAAAATATATAATAAATTTTCATGCCTTATAAATAGTTTTAAATTTATCAGATTTACTAATTTTAAAAATAATTATATTTTTAAAAATAATATTATGGTACAAAATAAGTATTAATTGGATTTCAAATTATGGTTTTAATTATTTTTTAAAATAAAAAATAAAAAATAAAAAAATAAAAAAAGATCGACAATTATTAATAGAATAAGATCGACAATTATATTTAATACACGTGTTTTTCAAATAATTTTTTTTATTCAAATAATAAAATAATCGTACATATTTCAGCAATTTTAAGTTTTCAAATTAGATTTTACTTTTTTATGTTTTGTAGAGGTCATATTTTATGGTGGATCTTGTTGAACTCGCATGGTAAAAAAAATAAAAGTGCTAAAACTGTATCACGTGAATAGATCTTTATAAGATCTTTAAAAAACATGTGGAAGCTAGTAGAGATGTAATAAGTGTATGAACTTATTTAACGTGCAGTCTGATTAGCTCAAAATCATTAATTAGGTCCTCAGGGCCTTAGTTTTCATCCTGGAAGCCTTAAATAATAGCACTAAATTTTAAATTTAAGCGATATATAAAGCTTCAATATAGCTGTTGATATAAAATTTGTTAAAAGTCAAATAATTTTGAATACCATAAAGGATATATCATACATGATATGCTATGTTGTTGTTCATGTAAGAATAGAAATCAATTTATGTTGTTGTTCATGTAAAAATATAAATTAATTTATGGACATTATAGATCTTTCTAATCAAGATCTCAAATAACAAACGGAAGCAAGGTATAGAGAGATATATAGTATAAGTATATGAATTTGTTATGAGCTGTGATTGATTATATTATTTAGTTGTTGGATAAATAAACCTGGAAGATTATTATGGGTAATTAGTTTTTACCTTGTAATTTAATTATAGACATCGTGGATATTATAATTATAATATCTAAATAAATATGAACTTAGTTAATCAGGACTAAGATTAATATAAGTACATAAATAGCATTAGTTCTTGTAGCCGCACACATTCTATTATTGTAATTATAATAATTATATATTTGAGTTATCTCATCACAATTAAAGGAGACAATTATTGTATCTGATCATGTGTGTGTGTGTGTATATATATATATATATATATTCTAATACATATATTTGTATGATTCGGTTTTACACTACATATATATCAACCCCTTAGCATAATTATTTTTAAGTTTTCATATTAAATAACGCAGCTGCATTTTCACTCTTAAGGAAGAACTTATACTGTGGCAAAAACCAAGAAATTAAAAGAAGGTTTTCTTGATGGTGAGTCATGTAAAACGAAAAAATGAAAAAAAGTGTACGTGCTTCAAAGTCTTTGCTGCAGTTAATAATATAAACATCATCATCATGTCCACTCCACTCCACCATTGACTATATAAGCCGTTGGACTATAATGGAGGTGAAGCAATCAGATGTGTATTATTCATTATTTTCAGCTCAAATATTGTTTCGCATTCCTAGAGGTAGGGTCTTATTTTTATTATTTCGGTTTAGGGTAGCCTGTTTCATCAACTAGGGACTAGGGAGGGTCCTAAACAGAGCCAAAAACTGTAATCATGCAAAAATTATATATGTTTGTCTTTTGTATCACTCATGCCATTTATTTTCATTTGTTTTTTTTCATTAATTGAACAAATACAAATAGGATACCCATTTCTGTAAGTATATATCATATCACAGTTTTTTAATGGATTTAAATATTAATTCTATGATAATTTTTTTTACAAAATATTAACTCTATGTTAAAAGATTTTTATAAAAATAAAAATAAAAATAAAAAAGTTGATGAATCGTCGCGAGAGATGAAAAGTCCTTCTATCAATAAAATTTAATATTATTAATTATCATCGATTTTTTTTATCTATGCTTCTCCATAGACGTACTAATTAATTACACATATATACACTTATTAATTAGTGTTTAGGTCTGTAGGCTTCATATATTTATATAGGATTCAAGAGGTGCGGAAATTGTCAACCAAGCTTTACTCTTGTCAACATTGGCCGGCGAAACCGTAAAAGAGCAAAGACTTCTCGCGGATTTGAAAATTTTACCGAGATTTTGGTGGAGTTTTTTTTTTTTTTTTCCTAAAATCTCATTCAATACCCAAAATGTATTGTACCATGCATTTTAATAAATTTGACCCGTTAATTGATTTTGAACTGTTCATATTAAAATTTTATTTTATTATATTTTATCTGAAATACAGTATAATATTTCAATGAAAATATAATTGTAACTGTTAAAAACAGATAAAATGGTTCAGGTTAATTTAATTGCACCACGCAAGTATTTCATGAGATATAAATTGGCTAAAATTTTGTATGCTATAATATTCTATACATAAATTTTGTCTTCTTTTTTTTTTTTTTTAGCGAAAAAAATTCACATAGGCAATTGTTCAAATTATCATCTGTCACGCCCCGGATTTCCAATCCGAGGAAACCGGTACGTGACTCCTCTTTTACCCACACGGAGGGCAAAGGGGTTAGGATACAAACCAAGATTATAACATTTTAAACATCCACAACACATTCAAGAAAGTGTTCATAAAAGCAATCCAAACCAGTTTATTACAACAAAATCCTTTCCAATCCCATCCCCACTGGGGTTACATCAATTCCCATAAAAAAAATAACATAAATGGAAGAGAGTAAAATAAATAAGGTCTTCCACCTTGGTGTATCCACCTAACGCCTGTAAGTCCCTGGAAAACAAGCAAACACAATAGGAGGGGTGAGCAACCACCGCTCAGTAGGGATCAAGTCTCCCCAACCTTTCTCATGCTCCTAATGGCTACATGCATGTGCACAGGTGTAGTGACGTGACAGTATTAGGAAAAAGAAAATAAAACATTCCACACAACAGGCGTAACCTCAGCCCCAGCCACACTGGCTAACAAACCACATCTCAAATAAGTAATTTAACCGCCTCTTCAGGCCACTGATTTAACCGCCTCTCAGGCAAAGTAATTTAACCACCTCTTTAGGCCACTGGTTTAACCGCCTCTTAGGCAAAGTGATTTAACCGCCCCTTCAGGCCAGATAGCACAGTCATGCACACAACATACACCACGGTCACTTAAGCATAAAACCAAACACTTGGTGTGCACCTGTTCACAAGTGCACCAACCCAGTCATTCAGGCAATAGAACAAACACCCAGCATACATACATACACTAAACCACAAGTCCAAGCCACACGGACATATTACCAAACACGTAATGGGCATATACACACAGCTATATTCACACAGGCATTTCATCGAACATATAGCATGTAACAACAGGGTCACACCAAAATGCCACTGAAGGCCAACATCCATATAGGAGATCACACCTATATGGATTACATATATATATAACAGATATAACCTATAATCTGCCCTAGAACCCTAGGACAGAGGAGGATTTAGGAAGAACAGAACCCCTACCTTGTATGTTCTCCTGCTCCCGCTTCCACGCAAGACTCCGACCACCCACGCAAGACGCTCCGGCAGCCACCGAAGCTCTCCTTCCTCCCTCTCTCTCTCTCTCTCTCTCTCTCTCTCTCTGCGACGGCTGGTGGAGCAACAAACCCTAACCCTAAAACATAGAGGCTTCTCCTCCTTATATAGACAACACAACATCAAAACGACGTAGTTTTGATTAAGTGAATCCCAGCATCAAAATGACGTAGTTTTGATTACACAAGTTACAACCTTTTCGCATCCATACACACCAAAATACTCACTATTCTAACCTGATCCTTTGGGAAAAGATGATTAGAATGACAAAACCAAGGCAACCATGCAAAAACATGCCTGCACGCCAATTTGCACGTGAATTCCCCAATTCACGTGCAACCCCAAATGCACTCCAAATGCGCTCAAACTTCACCCCTAGCCTCCTTGCATCATGTAGAAGACAACTACACTTGCACGTGAAATGGACCCATTTCACGTGCACCTCACATACACGTCCGTTTGGCCTGAAACTTCTGTGGTAGATAGAGGACATCATTCTAAGCATCTTTCCTTTTGCACGTGAATTCATTGGAGTCCATTCACTAGGTCAAAATCTAGAAAAACTCTACTCCGAAGGCAAAACTGTGACTAACTCAAGGTACGGGTTCTTACATCATCTATAATACATTTTCTCTACCAATATTTAGGGCCTCGAGATGAATTCAACAAAAAAACAAATTGTACCAATCTTTTTCTTTTCGAGAAAAATTTCATTTGAAGTACATTAATTCGCATAGAAATATTTTTTTATTATTAGATTGATATGAATATTTTTTAAAAAATTTAATATTAATTCAATTACAATAAAAATGTTTCTATATTACTAAAAAAACTCAAAAGGCATGAAAATTATTAAAACGTTATATATAGTCTATTTTTACTGTATATATTTTTAATAAATACAACTCACTCCTCTACCTTCTTCCTATAAAATGCAACCTTAAAGCTAATAATATTGAATAGGTCATAATAAGTAGTATCTGGCTAGTCAAACATATCCTCATTGTCTCGTGAGAGAAAAATTCTATGGCAATGACAAGAAGGCTTTACAATATCATAATCTACTTAGATTTCACCTTATCACCTACTTTATTTTGAATTTTCCATAAAAGCAAATAAATAAATTAATGAAATAATATTCAGCACTGCATATATATGTTTAGAAAATCGTTTATTTCCTTCGGTTCATAATTAAACGCAATACATTTTGCTTTTGATTAGGCAATGTAATACAATTGACACAAACTGCACATATAATGTAATACGGTTGACATAATTTTCTTTCGATTATGTAGCTTTATTTCGAATTTTCCATACATAAAAGCAAATTAATTATCCTAAAAAAACGATTATTTCGTTCCGTTCATAATTCAATGCAATACAAATTGCTTTTGATTAGGCAAGAATAAGAATAAGATAAGGAATATTCAAAACCTAAACCTTCCATCCGTAGAAAATTGACACAGACTGTGATAAGCTTAATAATGAAATCGAAAACAACTTGAAATTGAATGATAAATTTCTTTTCTTTATTAACTGAAGTCGCGAAATTCAATTCCATGCATGATGCATCTAGCGACTAGCATGGGCATGTGTGCAACATCATAATGTCACTACCTAGCAGGCCAGCCCACTGCTGTGTGCTGGATCCATTTTTTGACTCATAGTTCTTTATTTCTTTTCCTTATTTACTTTTTTTTAATGTTAATTTCCTTCTGGGCAACGTACCAAAATATGTGTTCAATCATAGACATGCACATCATTAATTAAATGGGCATGTTGAATGCACATGTTTTTTTTTTCACTATTACTTTCATTAAATAGGCATGTGTAGGACTGGACGTATTCAGTCATGACATGAATTGAAGTATTTTCCTTCAACTACCTATTTTGATTTTTCTAAAATTTATTAAATGTTCGGCGGTGCACAGAATGACGGTTTCCCCACTGCCCATTTTGATTTTTCTTAATTGCAATGGCCATAAATTAAAATGTTATTGTCCCCTCCATATATTAAAAGAAAAAAAATGTTAAGTATAACTTGATATTATTATGAAATTGTGACCAATATTAACTATAATAATTTTTTATAATTTTATTTTTTTAATAATTTAATATGATTATTTACTTATTACACATCATCACGGTTATTATTACGTAATTTTAATCTAAATGATATGGAGCATTACTTTTTAAGTATCCATTACAATTAATCACTTATTTTAATAATTTTTTGTAATTTCGTCCCTTTGACACATGCGAACTATTTTTTTAAAACATTTACTTTGTTTTATAACCGGCCCGTTATAATGCCATGTGATTTCATGTTCGAGGGTAGTTTCGTTGATGATTAATTAAAATTTGTGAGGGAGAAATATTACACACGTTTCGCCTATTTGTGTGTGATAAAAGAATAATGCTATATAATATTAGGATGTGTAATTAGTATGTAACTTGTAAGATCAACGAAAGAAAAAATTATTAAATTTATGAATCAGTCAGTTTACTGTATCCATTATGGTTTTATAATAATATTACGAGTCTCGAAAGCATATATTATTTCTTATTATATTTTTTTTAAAAAAAATTACATAAGTGTTTATTTAAATGAATTCAAATAATAAAATATAAATGATGTAACGGTCTCGTTTGATTACATGCGATTACTTTCAAAATATTATTTTAAAAAAATTATAAATTAAAATTAATTTTTACTAATTATAAATAATTTTAAATTTATAAGACTTCCGACAACGATCATATTTATCAAATAATCACATTGTTTTCTTCATGGGTCTCTATTCTCATTATTGAGTTGTTGAACACGTTTTATAATCTTCTAGGTATTTGAGAAATTATGCCCCATGAACAGTTTATGTGGCAAATGAATTTAAATAATTGAAATACGCTTCCATGTCCATTTAAAACCAAGACAAACCCAATCAAACCACTCCAATTCCAATTGAATTCGAATGGGACATAATTAAGGAGCGAAGCATACCGTACGCATGAAACATTGTAACCACTGACATAATGACATCCACACAGAGAAAAGTAAACTAATGCCCTTCGATTGTTTTGAAAGTGACCCCTATCTCAATAACGTTACCATTATTTTAAAAATAAAATCAAAATCAAAACAGAAATAAAAACAGGAGGCATCCTTGTCAAAAATATTACCTAAATCCCACCCTTTGGAATTCAAATGTCAAACTGAGTGATGTACAACAGCCATGAAAAGTCCCATGAGAGGCTGTGACTCATGACCAGTCATCCATTGTTCTTGTTTCCATTTTCACGTCACTCTCTAATATATATTTTCTTTTCTAATATTAAAAATTTATTAGGAAAGAGATCTCTCTACTTAGAAATTTCTTTTCTTTGCATTTCTAATCTTTTCCAAAAGTGATTCAACGCAGTACACCAAGTAGAAACTTCATTTAAAAGGAAAAAAAAAAAAAACTCTTCCACGAAAGTCAAAAACTGATAAGCCAAAATAGATAAAAATGCAGAGACTTCTTACCACCAGGTGTAAACTTTATTCTACAATTCAAAATGTGTTTAAAGCACAAAAAATTCAACGCAGATTTGTCGGACAAGCTTTTTTCTCCAATTCAAACTAAATCTGAAGAAAAAAGAAGCACTAATTGCTTTTGTGTATTCAATAAAACCCATAATTATGGGAGCTAAAAAAGTCAGCAACATATGCAGCCTCAACTCCACCTAGACCAAACCCCACGGGGCCATGAAAATGATGATTCTACTGTAAGAGATGTAGGCACTTGGCAGAGACAGTACAGGACGAAAAAGTAGGGAGTATGGACCCGCCAATCGCCACCCAAGCCCCCCCACCCTCTCTCTCTCTGATAAAAAGCTTTGCAGCAGAAGTAAACAAGAGCATGTAGCTTCTTACTTAGTCCTTCTCATAAGAGTGCCTGCACTAATCCAGCTTCTCCCAGAAACTTAAACCCTTAAACCCTCACCCCTTCTTTTAACGAAAGAGGCCTTTCATTGTACAGGTCCCTTCTCAGGTCATGCATGATCTCCAGCGAGGCTTTGGTCAACATGGTCCCTCTTCTTCCACCTCGACTGCCCAGATGAATGGAGCTACTGATATTCTGGGGGTGGGTATTGAAAGAAGCAGAAGTTATGAAAACCCTGTTGATTCAGGTGGCGGCAACGGTATAGCGTTCCAGACCAAATTTGAAGATGTTCATGGAGAGTGCTCACCGCCGCTGTGGCAGAAAAAGCCGCCAAAGGATATTGCAGCACAAGAATCTTCTCCCCTACTGCCCCACAATCACCAGTACAGCCACTCCCCCGAGTTGAGATTAGAGGCAGTTACCATGGGCAGAAAGGAGCTCATGGAAATGGTAGGAAACATGCCAGAGGATTGTTTCGAGCTGTCCTTGCAAGACATCGTTTTAGAGCAGGAGCGTACTACCTTGCGCGAAACACAAGCGGCTGAGATGAAAGAGAAAGGTTTGAGTTCTGACACCGAGGGTCAACTGAAGAAGCAAAAAAAGAAGAGAAACAATGACAGGGGTCAGGCATTCCAAAGCGAAAGCTTGGATAGCAGAAAGTTCCTTCTAAAGATGTTCATCCCTTTTTCCCCAGGCAGCAGGAAGAGTTTAAGCAGTAACGCCATGGTTTCTCCAAGGCCCTCAATTTATAGAACTGACAACAACCTCAAGGAAAGTGGTAGGAATTCAATGGTTTATGAACATTCAACAGCTTCTCCAAGGCCCTCGTTGGATAGAACGGAAATCCTCAGGGAAAGCAGGAGGAATTCAACTGCACGCAGCCGCCTGGTCGCATCTCGGAGGCCCTCGATTGATGGAGCAGAAAAGCTCAATGAAAATGAGTGGTGGAAGAACAGGTATGCAGTTCAAGGTGACAGTAAAAGTAGTGGAAGGAGCAGTAGCTGCGGAAGCACTAGTAACAGCAACAACGGAAGCAGGTAAACTTTTAACCATCAAATGATTTCAATACATAAAAATGATTACAGGGATAATTCTATATTTCCAGGAATCGTTGAATGCTTATTAACAAGTTACGGACAACGGCAAAGATAATTCAAAAGACTGTTTCATTTTTCCAAAAGAAATTATTGAAACGCCAAACTCAGCGTTTCTTAGATATACCATGGTTTCATATCAGAAAATACAACAGCATCCAATTTATTGGTAAAACCAAAATTTTCACCATCATTTGATTTCATTGCAGAAAAATAATCGTATGGTGATGGGGGATAATTTTATATTTCCAGGAATCTTTGAATGCCAACTAACTAGTTATGGACAACACCACAAATAATTCAATGATTTATTAATTTTTCCAAAAAGAAATCATTGAAAAGCCATACTCAATGATTCTTAGATGTTCCATACTTTCATATCAGAAATCAAAAGGAATAACTCAACAGGGGAGGATAAATTAAGCGGTCACTGTTCAAAAGCCAATGGGTTGAATTCAAATGTTATTGCAGTATCTTGAAAGTGGCATTTGACATTGTGCAGGCACACAGATGGCAGTGTACAACCCAGTTGCTGGCCCTCTTTCAACACCAGGAAAAGCAAAATGAAGTAGCATAGGAAACTATATCTGTATGAAATATAGCGGGCTTATAGTGTATAACTTTAAGTCTTATACATATTTCTCCTGTCAATGCAATCAAGGAATTGGAGCATTACCGGCTGCCATCTTAATGTTGAATTCAGATGAGTGTTTTGAGTGATAAACCAATTATCCCACAGTAAAGAGGGACTAAACTGTAAAAAAAACACTAACTGAATTGTCTATCAACCAGTAAATGTATTCGCCTTTTAAAATCAAATCACCATATTGATGAAACCAGTTGCAGAGCTACGTTTACTTGAACATGTTTCAAAAGATTCACCAGAGGAGCCTCTTAACAAGGCAACAAGCATGTAGAGGTATGTTCCTTACTGTACAATAGCTGGTAGAACCAACCAAAATTTGAATTTTGCATTACATATATTAACCAATTTGATGATTGCCTTGCATTCTAATTATCTATATCATCTCCAGTACCATGCAGAAGGGCTCCTCTTACCTTTGCCCTGTCCAACATGACAAATTGTAAGAAATTAATAAAAGGAACTCATGCTAAAACATCAAATATCAGCGAAAATGAATTACCTGCGGTGAGTGGGTACCACATGCTTGGTCACTTTCCTCAATCTTATATCCTGGGTACCCGGCTTGTCTACAGTAGAGAAGTCAATATATCAACAGATTGTTCACAGAGGAGCATCCAAATACATACCAGCATTCACCTAAACTAAGTAGAAGCACAAACTGCCAAAACATCTCCAAGTCCTTCAGCGACCAACTTGAAAGACATCCTACAGTATTCCATATACGCCAACCAATTTGAATCTAAAGAAATTAACTTGGTACGGCCAGAGATCGCAAGGAAACATTGTCATATGAAACTGAAATAGCAGACGTGTCTAACCAAATAAGTACATGCTACAGCTTGATAGAAAATGCTTGAACTTTGAGAAAAACAGGAATGCCTAAAATTGGGAATCCAGAAACAGATCTTGTTGTCAAACAAAAACCAGAGTTAAGCCAAGATATATGGAAATTACAGATATGTCCCTCAGTAGTTCCAATTGAATCAATCAGGTTGCAGTGAGAATCTAAATATTCAATTTTGCATTTGATGATCAATTAGAACTTTAATCCAATAACTACTTTGAAAATATTTGCTGTAATTAAAAGAAGTTTGTAGGTTCCAACTGATAATCTATATATTCAATTTTGCATTTTATAATTAATCAGAACTTCAATCCAATGACAACCTTTAAAATATTTGCTGTAATTAAAAGAAGTTTGTAGGAATTCCAACTGGTCTTTGAACAGACTTTACAGTAGTGAATTTATTAGTACGGAAACTAAAAGTGATTGTCCATAGAAACCAACCGGACAGGTATGGTGTCACAAACAGGAGATCATACCTGGAGAATTTTGCATGCCAGAGGTTGACATAGCATCCAAACCCCCCAACACACTTGCCTTGTTCAAGGAATTCATCTTTTGAAACTTCAACCTAGGTGGGTTCTCGGTGCTTTCTCCTTTTTCCTAACAAATATAATGAACTAGCTTAGTACATTAAAATAAAGGATATGGCAATGACATGGAACAAGCATCCAAACACAACTTTTTTATTTACTTCAAGCCTAAGGTAGTGATTCTGCTTCAATAGAAACAGACAAATTATTATGCTGGTAAGCATAGTACATATGGATTGGGGTGCGTGTGTGTTGGGGGCTGTGGGGTTGTGGGATTTGAGCAAAATAGCAACATGTGAATTGACTGTAGCAGATTTGATATGCCCTTGTTTAATAGATATGCAGTTCCTAAATATAAAAAGCCCACATGCACTTAGAAAATCCTTATCAGCCATTATGTGTTGAAAAACATAAACTACTTTCTTTTCCAAAAGTATATGCTAATGCACTTAAATATTCCAGGTTAGGAAAGAGCATACAGGTAGTGAACAAGCATAAACTGTTTCTACTCTTCATTCCTTGCACATCAATCTAATGAAGCAATTACCCATCACAACATACTTAGAAGAAGTTTCTTTTATAGGTCAAAAGAAACACCAATGCAGTATTACGGGGAAGACATGTAACCACTTACACTGCTGTTTTTTTTTTCCTATCTACTTTTCCACACACCACTGGATTACAAGAAAAGAAAATTTATGCATGCAAATTAGGTGCAAAGATATTTAATTATACCTTGGCGATTCAATAATCAATAACATTAATAAGGATGCCAATCTTAAGAGTGACTAAAGTTAGTATTGTCTCAGTTTCAGGACTTGCAAGAAGCAAGCATACCTGTTCTGCTGATATCACACTTGTTAATTGAGATGACCGCTCTTGCTCTGATGGAATATTCAAGAATAGAGTAGTCACTACAAGACTTAACCTCAGATAAAAGAAAGGGAAAACTATCCGTGAGGTAACAGAATAGGACCTTGTCCAAGTAATTTTTGTGTCCTTTTAAATTCCTTGAAGAGATTAAGAGACACAATTGCCTTAGCCTCGTCAGCAGCCGCGCTATCCACAAGTTTAGAAAGAGAAATGGAAATTCGAGGCATTCCTTTTGATTTCTGAGCCACTAATTTTGCACAGGTGACACCTGAATTGCAGAAATCACATGCAACTCCTTCATTGAAGTAAAATGTCATAGAAAATTCGATTCCAAAATAAAATCATGACGTAGCCAATGTAAATTTGTAAAGATGAAGGTAAAGAAGAACAGAATCATGATTAGTTATTAGTAGAAAAAAAACATATGGAAAGGACAAATGCCAAACATGGGTTATAGTAATACACGGTATTATTAAGACTTGGACCCAAAACTTAATCTAGAACCGAAGATTCTGAATTCCTAGGATTATCTTACTCACATGCAAGGAAGATTGGATATCAAAGGGTTGTGTATATGACAATTAATAATCCATCACAAACAGATGCATCAAGAAAAACGGGAGGAATTATGGTGTAAAATAGAAGGGGGGTTAAGAACATCAGTTACCATGTGGCTCTGAATATCCTAGAATAAGCTTTACATCCTCAGATTTTATGGAAGCCAACAAATAATCGAGAAACTCAGCCCACGTACTACCAACTCCCACACTGTCTCTCTGCAAAAAGGATGAGCATGATAAGTTCCTCCACTTTTTTGCAAAATACTAACACTGTAACTGAGTTCATCTTCAGGTCTTTGCGTCACGGGGCATGCTCAGCATCAGTTAATCACGACAAGTACAAGGATAAATAAGTTAATTGATGATACTAAAAAGAGACCAACCAAAGAGCTGTTAAGCCACAAACTAAGAGCACAAACATGTTCACGGTCGTGTCCGTAAAATAACAGATGACATCTTATCACGAATTAAACTCATAATAATTTGAGTTTGATTACCGTTGTTTATCCGTAAAGTATGCTCAGCCTCAGCAAATCATAGAAATATTATAAAATTTAAAAATTAAAAAGAAGAAGAAGAAGAAAGGAATCGATGACGATGATGATAAACCAAAAAAAAGCTCACCATGTCCTCGAGCTGCTCGACCGACCGAACAGCCTCCCACGTACTGGAGTGAAAATCGGTAACATGAAATCTGAGAGAAGAAGTGTCGGGAGCTTGGACATGGAACAAGAAGGATTGCGATGGAACTGAACCACCAGGATTTGCGCACTCCGCTTTCGCTTCACCGAATACGGTTTCGAAGTCTCGAATCTCCATCGGCGTCGACTTCAATCGAAACCCTCACTGCAATCCAGCCAATAAATATGTAACGGAAAGCAGTGATTTAAGGCCGTTTCGCGCCAGAGAAAATGCGGGAAGAAAATGACGGGAAGTGTTGTGAAATTAGAGAGAATGTTTTTATGTGTGTGTGTGTGTGTCTCGGTGTGGTACCTATTTTGTTGTTCCTCCACACTCCATTTCCTCGGCAGCTGGTAGCCACGGGTAGGGATGGCAAAATCGGCCCTACCTGGCTGCCCCGACCTGAAATAACCCGCCTCGATCGCCCCGAACTGCCCAAACCTCGGGGTTGGATCGGGTTTGGATTGTAATAAAAAATTTCGGGTCAGGTTCGGGTCGAGCAGTATCTGAGCCCGACCCAACCTGTTGCCATCTCTAGCCAACAGGTGCGACTTTAGGAATATATTTTAGGATAATATTTATTATAAATTTAAATATAATATTAGAAATTAATATAATTTTTTTTATTTCTTTTCAGGAGACAACACATCAACGCAAATATATACTTACAAATGCGAGTAAGAATAAAAAAGAAATGAAACATTTAGCAAAACTGTACATGAAAAAGAAGGAGAGTTTATTTGTTTTATCATCATATCATTTCAATATATAAAGTCAATGTGCCAAAAACATATGATTTAAACATTTTCAAACATAATTACTAGCATATAACATGAAAAACCAAAGTTTGAAAATAGAGTTTTATAAAAAAAAATTGTGTTTTATTTATAAACCGGCTTGCCCAAAATTCCAGCAGAATATACCACAAAATTAAACACTTTACAAAAAGGTAGTCTTTATAATAAAGAACTAAAACTCAACAAAAAAAATTAGTATTAGATATTTATGCATTTTAAAGTTTTTCAAATTAAAATCCTAATAATTTAAATTCCATTTGAAATAATTGAATAATACATTATCAAATTATCAATTATAAAAGGCAAATTAAATATATATTTTTGACATTTTTAAAATGTCACTATCAAATTACTCAGATCTCTTTTTTTTTTAATATTTGATTATGTATTATTATTATTAATATTTTTTTTACCATGTTCAGGGTGTGCAGCTGCACACCCTGCGGTGAACGTGGCGCCGCCCCTGGGTAGCCATCCAAAGACATGTTACATATCGGAAACACACACATGCAAAAAATTTTAAGAAAAAAATTTACTTCGTTAGGCAAAACACTTTAGTCCATGGTAAAAGTAAGTCAGATTTATTATTTATCTTTAGTAAGTCTTTGAGGATAATATTACAAATATATAATTGGTAAACTACAGCTCTTTCCAAGATGGCTGCCTTCACCTATAGGAAGAGCTACAGCCATTGGCCTTGACTCCCTAATTGGGAATGAGTCCCATAAATCTCTCCCTCACGGTCAATTTGGAATTGAAGTTGATCTGAAGTCTCCTTACAGACTTTTAGCTTCTCTACCAAGTCTTGATTTCATGTTTGTTAGGATCAAGCCAAAGCACAGGCCCATCTACATGCTTTATTATATAAGCTCATTGATTTTTTTTTTCTTTCGACGTGTGACATGATTTTCCAACAAGACAAGTATGAGGAAAAATAACAAAAATGAATGGAAACAACGTCGTCAATAGAGTAGAGCTCAATTGAGTTGGAGTTACTATAAATTTTCTATCGATTTTAAAAATTTGATATGTTACGATTAATTTATGTTTTAACCGATTCAAAGATTGAACTGATCAAATTTAATATAATATATATTTGAAAATTTCATTTATTTCTCTTCTTACTTAGATCACTTGCACATGTAGTCGTAACCTTCACGAATCTAGATTCGTATTTAAAATTAAACCAAAAAAAACATTAATACGTATGTATAAGAATTACTAGACTGATCAAGAATGTTAATGGTGAACATATTGAACCTTATAGATTATATATATATATATATATATATAACCATAGTTTATCATATGTTACTTTAATTATTATTGATTGAGGGTTAGTAATAATGAAAAACCGATTAACTAAACCGGAAAAATAGTTTATCATATCATCATGTTTGCAGGGAGGACAATAATTTACATACATTTTAATGTACAGTAAAACTAAAAATAAATTTATAAATTAATAAAAATTAAGTAATCTTTTTGTTGTTCTTGTTATTTAATTACTTCATATGATCCCTTAATTTATTTAGTGTTGGATATAATTCTTTTCATATAAGAAAATTGAATGGAGACATTGGTAAGATAATAAATGGGGAAGAATTGGTCTGGGGTGATGGAGCGGAGGGGCCTTTACCTAACCGTTAAGTGTTGGTTACTAGGGTCTTCAGTCTCACGCAGACCAGCGCAGCCTCGTTTTTCACAGAACCCATAACAAAATTTGTATTGATATTACAAGAATTCCATCCCTAATCCATAAGGGAAACTGTAATACAATGTAATAGGAACCTATAATACGTGCTTCCTATTCATTAACTACTAGTACAAAGCGCCAACAAAATTATTAGCTGCCAGGTCCGCCCAGACCTTCAAGAATTATTTTGCTGCATCCAGCAAACCTTTCCTAAATGTTGTCTCCTCAATGTTTTCTATATTTGTGCAAAAAGCAGCTCGTTCCATGCGTCCGGAATCCCCGGCAAGCACCAATGCAAGCAATCCTGTACGCCCGCAGTTGCTTTAACACTGTAACGAGATATGTGTCCTTCATCCCTAAGCTCAGACATGGCAGTTATATCCAGAATCTTCACCTTTCTACCCTTAACAGCATCCTCGACTACGGGATCACTTGATTCATCCTTGGAAACTTCACTCCCCTTAGCCAATGGAATTGTACTGTCACAGCTGCCCCCAGTGTTCCAGTCACCATTAGCGAAATGCCTCGGTGATATTGTCCTAAAGAATGCCTTGAGACGTGGATGCAAGGGAAGCTGCGAATCTACCCATTTCACTACACTATGTACTGCTAAGTTCTTGGCATTGCCTATTTGTGCTAGCTTCCTGTCTACAACAGGCTTTCCATTGGCATACATCACCCACCGGTTCACATTGATTTTACCTCTGTTCCAATGGTGCCCCGTATTAAGAACCAAAACATCAAACTGGTGCAGAAATCGGCTCAAAAAGTACGGAGGACGGTCGAGGTGCATGGCATAACTTGTTGCTGGATCTGTAGAGTTAATAGGCTCTATGTTACAAAGACTGGCTGACCAATAATATAGGATGGTTGTGTTAGTATTTGGGAACCTATAAGCCCATCCATCAGGACGAATGGATCCAGGAGCTTTAACAAGACCATATTCTATTCCAACATCTTCAACTTCAGGGTGCTCTTTGCCACCAGTTGCCATACACATCATAGACTGGAATTGCTGCCTTCCTAGAGAATCACCTACAAAAGCCAGTGTTTTGTCCTGCATTCTGAAATATGTGAAACATAATGAAATAGACAACTTTTGGTAACCATCTCAGGTGCGTTCCTTTAAGTTTCAGGACACTTGCATCTCAAATATAAAATGGAAACATAATGATGGAAATATCAGGCTATATCTGACTTGGATTGACTAAGGAAGCCCTATGACAAACCATGCTTCAAAAATGCAAAGCTAACCTCCAATAACGCTATGCTTTTGTGCATTTAAGGCTGACAAATATGACATGAGTGGCAGAACCATCAATATTAAAGTTTCAGGAAAGAAGAATACGACTATATATTTAGAACTGTTCTTGTGGAATGAATTATTGTGTCCTAAACAAAAATCACTCATTTTCGAATGTGAAAGCTCTTTCCTTCAGAAACCTTAAAAAATAAAACAAGGTACAACGTAAAGGGAGGATCAATGAGAGAAAGGCCCACCTTTCCAAGAAAGCTGAACTTTCAAATTCTGGCATGTCACAGTTTTCTGGCTGCCAACGATAATTCTCATACGAAAAATCTGTTCGCTGAGTCAATCTACATGCCCACATCTCTGATAGCCATTGCTTACATTCAAAACCAGAATACAGTGGCGGCAGAATGCGTGCAACCCATCTACCCTTTGCATAGTTACATACTGCAAAAATAGAAGGGTAGAAAGATTAAGATTTGACTATGGATCAGATCTGAGTATCTCACAGCTATAGCTTTCCAATAAACCACAAGACGTCAATGTATTAAAACATTGAAAGGAAAAAACCTCAAAAAGTAAAACGAGGACACTCCCAATTAATTCAAGGGAAGAAAATGTCCTGAGACTTCATTTGCTTCATTTCCCATAGCTCATTCCACTTTTGAATGACATGCACTCAATTTGAGTACAGAATCTTATAGTACTTCTAATAAATACATTGTTTTGGTAACATTGCAATCATTCATGCATTTATACTGAAATGACATAATAAGTTGAATCCGTTAGTATTTTATGAAGCTTCACCAAATCCATTACTAGCAAAGCTTCCAATGCTCACAGAGATACACAGGCATTGAGGGAGGAAAGAGGGTAAGCTTTATATGGCAATTGAACACCAAAGACATCACATGACAGATACTATCAATAAAAGAACCAATCCATCCACCATGGTTGCTTGAAGCCTTCCACCGTGGAACTCTTTTGAAGATTACACAAACAACATTAACTTCAAAGTCACAACTGTCAGATATAGAGGGTGTGCCTGGGGTAAAGATTAGGATAAAGGGGTATTAATAATCTTTGGTATTACTTTAATAGTAATTAGTTTGCATTGGGATAATGCCTACTTGGGCTAGGAATAATAATTCTATCATTTAATATAATAACATGTTTAGTTTATGCATTGTATAGAAACATCAAGATAAAATAATTTTATATAATATTAAAAAAATAATATAGTTCATTTGTGTACAAAAAAATACTCCTTGGGGGTATTAATTATTTATTTCCCCATAAAAGGGTATTATTTTAGTATAAGAATTATTAATCATTCTATTTCCAATTCCAAAAACACTGTTGGATTGAACCAAGCACCATCAAATCACAACGCATTCAAGAAAACATGGAATAAGAAATGGTACTGGCCTACTGAGGCCACAAAGAATTATAATATCTATTTATTTTGCAATAACTTCTAGTCCCGACAAATAGTTACAGAATTGCAAAGAAACTTTGTCTAGCAAGCTATCCCAGCAAAATCATAAAGAACTATTTTGCATCCCAAATATGGACTTCTATGCATTATCCAAGAAGTGATAATTAAAATTAAATGAGGGTGTAATTCTACCTTTTTTTTCGGACGATGATGTCATATTGCTATCATTATCTGTCCTTTCAGAAGAACTCTTGGTCCTGGAATCCATCGTCACAGCATTAAAATCCTGTACTGGTTTATTTCCTGAAAACTCATGATTAAAGCAGTACCCCCATTAGAACAAATGGCAGGTCCAAAGCCTGTACCTAAATTTAAAAAAGAGGGATGGGTTATATAGCATTACTATATCCTCCACTGGTACAGTAAAGTGGAAAGGATGCCCTTGGAATTGGGGTGGGGACCATTTAACTTAGCCCTCAGGAATATGCTTTTCATGCCCTGGTTATAGTGTTCTTCTATTCTCCTTTCTACTTAATGAATTTCCCTCTTCCCTCTTCTAAAATAAATGCATTTCAAGCATTCTTTGCTATAAATGGAAGCATACCATACATTATATGTCTAAACTAATCAGAAGTAGCTAACATATGCAGTGGGACAGATACAAACATAAGATATGGGGAGATTAAGTTCCCAATGGTAAACCACAATGTTAATGTTTCAAAAAAAAAATATTCACGGGTACATTGTGTAGGTAATTCACACAGAATTATCCTCCCTGCTGTTATATTAGTATAAATAAAATTTTCTTAAAAAAATAATATCAATTTATCGGCAATAAAAGTGTCCTTGTGTGCAGTTTACCTGTACAATGTAACATTACTCTTCAAAAATTATTAAAACTTCATTTCATAAATTCCATCTTTGAATAAAATTTAAGTTATACTCTATTCTTCAGTTATTTCTGTGTGTTTTTTGTTGATAATCATGGCTTGTAATTTTATTCAAATGTCATCATGAGTTCTAATAAAAGAAATTGTTATCACAGCCTATAATAAAAGTGATGAAAAATAATAGATTAAAAAAGGCATTTACTGGAATCTATTGACAACATAGAATCATTAATGGATCAGAAGACTAACCAGCAAATATCATCAACTGATCTTGTCCTGATATTAAAGTGCTCACGAGTGGACTTTTCTCCCATACCAAAATGAATACAGAGATGAAAATAATAGTAATCAACATAAGAGAGAGTTGTCTCCCTCTCAATCTTTGAGGATGTCCTCCCTTCATCTCCACAAATACACTTCAACCAGACTGATATTTTACTACCACTTTTTGTCTACCATGAATGCAGAGCTTTAAACCTCCACCAATTGAATGGTTCCAAAACTATGTTGTCACTTCTTTAAACGGTGAGTGTCAAAGAATTAACCTGAGAAAGAGGCAAAAGATTTTTTATGAATAAGGTATAATTTCTATAAACTGCAAATTTGCAACAGCCGAAGGTTTCACCAGGAAATAAATAAAAATAAAAAGCAAAATAAAAAATATTTTTCTCAATAAAAAAAAGAGCTAAAGAAAAATTCTTCAGTAGCCGTTCAATATTAGCAGAGAATGAATAGGGGGAAAATCAAGAAAACTATGCAGTCCTTAAAAGCTATGGAATATTTTAGTATTTGGTGAGGAATCAGGAGCACAAGTCTTGACAAAAATTAACACCCGATTAATGTAATGCGTAGAACTGGCCAATGATGCACAGGTGTCTGTTAAATCTTATAGTTGTAAATAGAAATCATGACGAACAATGCAGCTGGATGCAATTTTTGAAATAAATTGCATTGATTTATAAAACTCTAATGCAATGTACAATGAATACATTACACAAAAGTATATCACAAGTCAACCTGTCATTTTGAAAAAAAAAAAAATTAAGTAGTCTCTCCTCTAACTTGTTTTTCCCAATTATTTAATGACAGGTGGACTCGTTATTTAATCTGCTCAGTAAACTAATGGTGTAAATTTTACATATTGATGTGTGAAAGTAAATATGTGCCTTGTAGAATTTAACCTAAGGCCTAATCTTCTAAGGCCATTTTCTTGTGAAATTTAATAAACTGCAAATAAAATCTATATATAATCCTTGTTACAAGGGCCTGGACGGCTGTCTAAGGAGATAGTTTTCATCTGGTGTAAAAAACAGTCTATGCCTTTTTTTGTGGTCAAAACTTCCTAAATAGTGTCTAGCACTTTTTCCGCTTCTACTTTTTTTATCTTTCATTTTATTTTTTTCCTTGTGATCTAAATAAAATATTTAACAAATCAATGGTGCATGATGCATTATGATTCATAACTTTTGATACTTGATTTGGTTTCTAATTTCTACAATATGATATGGTTATATTGTGTATTGTTTATAGGTGAATTTGTGCTTTGTGAATTATATATTTTCCTACTTTTGTTAAAGTTTATGATATTATCATGTAATTCTACTTATATTTACCATCTAGACAGCCCTTTTACTATCTAAATACTAGGGGCGATGCCCATACCATCCAGGCCCATCTACTGTATTTCACAACTTTGTGCTTAAAATTTATGATATCTTCTGTTTAAAATTAGAATTACTAGAGACCAATCTAAAAGTAATAACAATTAATAGTTCCAATGTTGCTTACTGGTAGGATTAAGAATATGATTATTAGGTATGAAGAATTTATCTTGCTTAAGCAACATAAACTTTAAAACTCTTGCAGGCTTTAAAACAGTAGGGCATCATATGTTATGACCGTTGATAAAATGTTATAACCCCACATTGGGGCCTCACATGAACCATGTTTGGTACTTAAAGCCTCGAGGCTCTCCAACCTAATGTATTGGTTCATGTGAGGTACCAATGCAAGACCATAACATTGCCACCCCTTTTAAAAGCAGACACCCAAGTTGGCTCACTCCAAACAACTTTCACTCTAGCTCATCATATAGCTCTTTCCCAACGAGGTCGGCACTCAATGAAAGTCAATGTTGGATTTTATTAAATATTAACATATGCCGACAATCAGGAAGCTAAAGACTACAGAGTATATACTATATAATATTATATACTTTTAAAACCCTCCAGCAAAAGATGTTCCAACAAGATGAGTAAATGTTCGGAAACATTTCTGAATATCTGAATAGAAGTTTGGCACCTGGAGAACAATTTGCCAAGAGCGGCTTTAATTTTTATTTTATTCAGCTAAGCTACACTTGCCTCAATCACTCCAACTCTAATTCACAAAAAGTTCAACGGGGATCTGTTTTCCACATTCACTTCATTTGATAGTTGATCATTTGAGCTTATTCATTAAACATACATAATCACAAGAAGAATACCGCGGCCCTGACTATTTCCTTTTGCTTCTTTTTACTATGAATAGGATACATTTGCCTCCACTAATCTCCAACTCTATCTGCCTTTGGGGTTAAATGATCATCCTAAAGTTCAATGTGTTACTGTTATTTCGGCCCCGTTTGGTAAAATAATATTATTTTAAAAATAAAATTATTTTTAAAAACATTAAACCCACATAATTTAAAACTATTTATGAGTGATATAAACCTATAGTTTTTAAAAATAATTATTTTTGCAGAAATAATCCTGCTAAACCAAAAATTAATTCATCATTCATTTCATAGGACAAAAGCCTAGGTCCCCAGGAACTCTTCTCGATCTTACCAAGAAAACACATTTCCGTTTCCCACATTGTCTTGATCACCAAACAGAGCAGAAAAATGCTTTCTTGAGATGACCATTAGAAAAATGCAGGAACACAAAAAGAAGACTAAATAATCGAATCAATAACATATAAGACGCCATAAATTACAGAGATAGAATCTAAATTCAACGATGCTAGCTTTTGATTCGCATTAAAATGGCAAGTAAGACAAATTAATTGAAAAAAAAAAGGTTTTCATGAATTACATCGATGCGTGAGCATGCAGATCGACAGAGATCTGATGAATCTTGGCAGCGGAAAAACAGAAATTGTGCAGAAATCAGAAGAACCTGTTCCTTCAATTTGCGCAATCAGTGGCGAGGAGGGGTGGGGGAAAGAGAATGGCGTTCCGGGTAGCAGCCGAACGGGGGCTTTCGAATTTCGATCTCTCGTGGTAGAGCCAGGTACGACAAACTACACCATTCCTTACGACGAAGCTCCCTAGCGGACCAATTGCTTGGCGGCATCTATCACGAGTCACTTTTTGTTTTTTGTTTTTTGTTTTTTGTTTTTTTATTATTACCCGGTTGGCGCTATCATTTATGCGGGAAGAAAAGGTTTCCTCGCTATTTTTTATATTATTACGAGTATTATTTTTTATTTATTATTAATTTTATTATAATTTAATATAGAAAAGAAATAAAAGATTAAAATTTTTTATATATAATTTAATAATTTAAACGTTAATATATTTAAAAAATATTATATACTTCCTGTCAAAGAAAAAATTTTAAAAAATAAACTTTTATAATCTTATGTGAAAATAAAATTATATGAAAATAATTTTATGACTTTTTATTATTTTTTAATAAAAAATAAATTTTTATATAACATTTGCTATTAGCGCTTTTAAATCTTACTACAAATTTAAATTATATCAATTTAATTTATGTCAGCCATATTATCTTGTGCGATAGATAAAGTAATATATGTATATATATATATATAATAATGACCAATGGGTTAATATATAGTCTGACATACAATTTACTTATGTTTTGTAATAGTTTAAAATTATGTCATTTTTATAAATAAAAAAAATTATAAAATATAATTACTCATTATAATTTTCTTTCAATCATGGGTCATGGCCCTGCATTCATACATACAAAATTGTTATTTCTTATATGAAGCATACATTTGTTTATCTAATAGGAAAAAAAGGCGAAAAACTATGTTTTTTTATTTGCTGCCATAACACAAAATTATGAAAATTATATTCAGTGGTCCGCATAATAATAATAATCATAGTTATTTCCTTATTTACTACTATAATAATACATTGCTTCACCTACATTTAAAATTTAAGATAGTGAACAATTAAACATAAAATAAAAAGTCTATATAAGTTTTATTTGCGAGTCTTGTATATTTAATGTGATAATATTTTATTGGCTTAGTATTTTAATTAGGCATCACTTGTAATTTTATTAAAATAAATATAATACTGTCACATCAATATGTGCAAAAAGGTTTATACATAGTATTGCTCATAAAAAAAGATACACATATACTAAATTGACTAATACACTCACCTATTTTATAATTTGATGAAAATACTCTTATCCTATCATCTAAACCTACTTCCCCGGATTTGATTAAGTGCTAAATTGACAAGAGAGGCATAGTAACTATGCAATGTCACATCATCCGAAGTTATTTGAAAAAAACAAAACTCAAATGAGAATAGTAAGACTCAAACCAGTAAGCAATAGAAGTCTTTAACTACTAAATTATATTAAATTGTGAAATTAAATTATATATATATATATATATATACACATATATATATATATATATGTCCATGTTTCATTAATAAAAATTTTAATATAAAATTTATATGAAAGCCTATGAATAATTTTATAATTAAAATTTCAGACATTTAATATTTAATTAAAACTTTAAAGTATAATTAAATTAAATGTATAATTTATAATTATACATTTTAATTATAAGTGTTAATTGAAAATTTAATTTTAAAATTTTCAAGAAAATTAACATTTAATTATAAACGCAAATTAAAATTTTATTGTAAACTTTTTTTAACTTTTAATGATGACATGAATCTACATGTGAACAGCATTAATTTATACTCCGAAATACCCCGAAGCTCAATCAAAAGAAGCATGATTTGTTTTGGTCAAAACAATCCCGTGAATGACTAATTAGTTGCAACTTCCCCGCTAATGACTAATTTAGACTCATTAGTTTCTCACTAACGAATCTAAATTTAAGGCACATGGCCAACATTTCAGTTTCTCACTAATTAGCTTCCCATCTTCCATTTCTTTACACAGTACAAAATTTACAGCAGGGAGAGCAAAAAAATCATTTTATATTTTCGTAAAAATTTAGAAATATTTCAATGTTCTGATATTTCCTTAATAAGTTTGGATTAAATTTTGTTCTCAATATTTTTATTACACTTTTTCATGCCTTTCCCTTATGCGCACACATTGTAATAGTGCTACTGGGCGTTTACACAAGTTCAAGTCACTCTTTGATCTATTGTACATCAAAAGGTCACACACTGACCCGTTCATGCTGATCCCACATTTACAAGTCGTAACACGTTTAAGAAATACAGGTATGTATATAAATTAGCTAATATTTCTAAAAAAGTATATAACCCAATTAGTGTCTGTGTAATACTTCCACTAATTTATGTAATACTGATACATGATCTACAAAATTGGAATGAGCGAATCCTTTGCCCTCAGGAGAGCAATTAACAGTACTCTAGTGTTTTACCTAGTGTGGTTTTGGAACAAACCCATCAACAGCAAAATTTCTAGTTGCAGCAGGAAGAGCCAAGCGAATACCATCAAGTTCAGGTCTAGCAATCACTTGACAACCCAGACGAGACCTGCAAATCCAAACATAAAATTTAATACAGGCTTAAGTAAAAGAAAAAAATAGATTCAAGTTTCAGGATAGTGGGGCCCACGTTTCTGTAAGTCCAAAAGCCAGATCCAACATGTCATTCTCTTCATCAGTTGGATCTTCCAATTTATTGTAGTACTCCATGTCCTGCCAAGGAAATTTTTTTAAGCCACACACCTTTGAGATTCATTAGGCATTATGAAAAGAAAAAACAAGTGCTTTACAATACATGAGTTTGCAATGATTTACCATCACTACCACATGGCATGTAGAACAGGCAAGTGAGCCCTCACATGCTCCTAAAATAACATAAAATAACAAAACCAATGAATTTTCACACTATAAAAACGTTCAAACAAAAGTCATCTTGGCATCTAAGGACAAATTTATATACATACTTTGCAAATGCCGTATATATATACACACACACACCACCACCACACTGAGCATGGAACGCATAGTCAGTTATCTCTGAAATGTATTAGCGTACGTACCTTCAAGTTCAATTTCATTTTCATGAGCAGCCTCAAGCATGGACATTCCAATGGGAACCTTGATTTGTGTTTCCTCTCCATCCTTAGCAACAAAAGTTACAGATATTCTGCAAATTATAAGAATTTAAATTGTAAGAAGCATCAGAATAATATCAAGCAGTATTTGACAGGAGGTTTATCTTATTTTTAAAATTTTTATAGTCAATGGAGTGTATGTAATCAAATTTGTATTTATGACTCAGGACAACTTAACAGAGGTTTATCTTCAACAAAATTAATTAATAAATGAATTTTATAAACTAAATCGGGTATATAGCAGCATAGCATGATCTGACAAGTCTAGTTCTTCACATAACTATCAGAACATGTCTATCAGATTTGCAATGGCTGTAATTATTTTCAGCAAGACACATTCAATGCTTAAGAAAACCTTGTCAGGGAAATTCTTGTAATTCATGGGAGGGCATGTGAGCTTACGTCTTTTTCTGCTCCTTTCCTTCCTGAAGTGTGCTCTCAGTTGCTGAAGTACAAAAATAACAACCACTCTCAAACATGGCATGTTGAGGTAACCTGGTTTCGGAGCATCGTTCAAACTATTTGAAAAAACAAGATCACAAGACAAGAGAATAAGATTGGGGTGAGATGAATAAGAGTATGACTATACATACAAATAGACATGAAAAAACACATGGTCGCGAATAGACCAATTATCAATAATGTTGGATTAGATTTGTGCCACTCAATGGTTGCTACATTTGGATTGGTTGAACACATTATTTATCATGTGATGCCCATGACCACAGGTACAAATACATAGGCTTAAAGGGCGTTTATTTTCTGAAGCACCTGAATGCTGTTATGGTTCAAGCACAAACACTGCAACCCATACCTTACTACTAATCAGAGCCATTACAGCTTCTCCTAAGTCCTAACAAGGGATAGCAGCCAGCATCAATAAAAAAATTCCTTTTCTTCTAAAATATCTATACAGAAATTCGCTGTAGCAAAAATTCCCTCTTGTGAGCATCGATACATTCCTCTCATTCAAAATTCGAAGTCTGAAATGCTGATCATATTATAACCACAGAAACAGACGACATCATTAACTAAGGTAAATAAATTCTCTATTAAGAAAAAGCATAATAGAATAAATTGGTGATTCTATGGCTCTTATCCTGTGTGGTCGTCCAGTGGCCATCTCCTTAAGGAAGGATATGTGTGTGTGATAGACACACACACACACACACACACTGACACACATGTAAATATATATATATATAATTGTGTGTTTGGTGCACATATTAACATTCAACAGTGATCAGTGCCTAAATTTAAGAGCAGACAACATGTTTAATTGAGTTTCATAACTGAATTGTAATGCAAAATAATGCATACTGGAAGTAACCATAATTAATACTGTAAGAAAGCCAATATATTTTTAAAAATGAGAATTAACCAGAGGTTGCAGAAGATGACGATGTGGCCTTTCGAAACATTCGATTCTATTCATAAATGATGATTTACCTGCTAACATCAGTTATACAAACGACCAATATTAGACAGTAGTAAACAGCCTAAGTGGAATAAAACTAAATAAAACGCAGGAAGAAGTCCTACTTCCACTAAAAGGTTTGACATGTATATGTACTACTATTAATATCAAATGCAGAAAATGAACAGAGCAGCTTATGCAGGACCTTGTGAAGAGTGAGAAATGTTTGTATCAGTGTGGTCTAAGTCGTTAAAACAGGTTTCAAATAACTGCAATCTTGTGCTGAAAAGTTCTTGCATTTAAATAAACAATACCTCTTGAGAGCTGTCTTGACATTTGAAATCCAACTCTTGAAAGTCTATAAATAGACATAATTTCTGCAGGAAATCTTAGAAACGCATAACAAAAGACACAGTAAAGCAATATTAAGAAAATTCAATAGAACGATTATGGATATAGTATATTTTAAAATTCCTTTGCGAATGTTGCAGTGAATTTGATTGAGATTGCTCAAATTATTCAATGATACAAACCAAACAACCTATTCTAGTCTCATGGAATGCAGATCCAATGCCACCATAACTCCATTCCATTCCATGAGCCAAACGTGACTAGCAGAAAAGATTAACAACAAAAAGCAAGTGGAATACGAATTCCTCGTAAATTACAGGGGGTCCCAAAACTAATGAACAATGGATAGAGGAATGAAGTTGAGAATCCTGGGCGACTAGTAAACTCAAAGATATCATGATTAGGAAAGAATTTCAATTGGGGGATGGTGGACTGATTGAAAGATGAAAGAAAAGACTGACATTTGTAGGGTTTTTCCATGGGAGTTTCTCCTGGCTCATAAACCCCTCTCCCTTTTATAAGAGTTCTAGAATTCTCAGAAGAGGACATATATTGGGTGCAGGCCGTAGTGATTTTTAATCATAACAAACCCCATCCTATCATAACGTTAAGACATAGAAACTGCACAAATTAACTAAATTTCTCAAACCATATAAATACTTTCCCCTTGTTAGATTTTACCAGTTTCTCAGCTCGCCATCCAAGCTATGCTGTAATTGCTCAGACATGAAATGGACACCATTATATCTAACAACGTTTCACTGCATGAATGCTTGATAGCCATGGCTGCTGCAATTACTTTAATGGACAAAGTACAACCTTAAATTATAAAATAAAATTTCCAACAACATCCATATGCTTCTTATCATGCTGGAGGGCTGAATAGGAAAACCTTAAGAAACTTCCCTCACTCACCTACCCCGAACAGATGTCTCTGATTAGGATTACAACATAAATAGTTTATATCTCCACTTCTTATACTAAAATCTTAGGTTTTGGGCAAGGCAAACCGAAGTCAATATCATATCAACCCATGACAGGGGAAAAAAAACACCCAGCAGTGGGTGCTAAATTCACGGGGATTGTATTGAATGGTTGTACAAATTCATGAAAATTAGTGACGGTGTGTTATTATTGGTCTTGGAAGCTTGAAGAGAAAGAAAAAGCAAAATAAATTCAACCAGAACAATTAAATTAACCTTCACAGCAAAAGAGGAATCAATCACTTACTTTACCTCTCTGATCCACAGAAGAGGGCAAAGATGGATAGCAGCTCAGCGGAACAAATACGAATACAACAGTGCAATGTGGTACATTGCAGTGCACTAGAGTTTGATGAACAAGAAATGTAATGTTAGTGGGTTGGGCAGGCTTGGTTCATCACATCATGATCATGAATGCTCGGCCCATTCAACTCTCTTGTGACCAAGTCGAGCCAAACGGCCCAAAAATGACACAAATTCAACCGCTTTTTATTTTTATTTTTATCTATTTGAGTCAAAATACCAAATTTGCTCTTATACTTTACCCATAGGGTCAATTCTGCCATTTTACTACTCTTTTTTCCAGGCAATTCAACTCTCTAGGAATCAATTAGTGGGGTTGTTTCCTCAAATAAATAGATTTTGTTATTTTAATTTAAGGGTTTCTTTGAAAAGAAGAAAAATTAATGGTGGGGTGGGTGGCTAGAGATACATTTTCTGTCAATGGTTCCAAATCCTATTCAGCGTCTTCTTCTCTGAGATGCACAACAAAAGGAAAACTGCCCCTATTTTGAATCAAAGTAACATTAGTTGTTAATTCCTTTATTCATTTATTAGTTAAAGCTAGTGCATGCTTTTTCAATTGAAAATTTCCATCTTTTTGGCATTTTCAAACAGTTTCACAAATCTGAAAAAACAATTTCACAAACAAAACACACAGATATGGGTGCATTCAAAATCTTCATTTTCACACAAATAAATTTGTGCAACTAACAAAATTCAACCAAAAAAAATCTTATTGAATTAAATAATTATTTTCCTTTTTTACGATTTTTTATCAATCAAAATAGTAAGTTAACGCCAAAATAACAAATTAAATACACTTCCACATAGGCAGCCCAAGCCAAAGACACTGAAATAAAATGAACACCTAGAGATTGTCACAAAAATCAAAGGAAAACAGCTATAACTAGCCTGAAAGTTATGGAACAGGTGAACAGCAGTAAATTAATGATGGCAATCAAAGAAGTTCGCAGGGAAAATCAAGGAATTGTTGTTCATAACAATGGTATTAATCATTTCATTAGAGGGGATTCCAACAGAAAGTACACAACAAAATACTAAATTGCTAAGATCCTTATAGGACTACAGACAAATCTTATAATAGCAAATGATCAACTGAATAATTGTACTGAAAAGTACATAACTAAATGGCTTCTGCATGTGTACCTTATTCGCAGCACTAAGACCTGAACTCTTCTCCGCTAAACTGTCTAGCTTCTTACCTCGTGCAAGCACACTGGCAATGGTATTATGCTGACATAAACATAGGAGCACGTGAGAAAATTGAGAACATAAGGAATCAAACCAAAGAATACCAGAATACTTTCCTAATAGATTAGCATAATGATACAACAATGCTTCGTTTATATGACAGGCAAAAAGTTAAACAATCAACAAAAGAAACTTTTTCATGCCTAAATAGGAGGGGGAAAAACTGCAGCACATGAACAAAAAAGATAAGGCAACAAAAGTACTGTCCAATGTGCTGACTGTTTTAAAAGGGGACTTATTCCAATGATTATCAATTTTGCAAACCGCCCTTGAAGATTTGATTCCTAGTTTGGCAGGAGAGGAGAAGCCACGCGCAGGATACAGTCTACTCATCAATGGTGATTGAAAAAAAAAAAAAAAAACCTTCAATGCATAGCTAAGCTGGAAATGAAGGTCCAAGTTTTACAGGTTAATCTAGTTATAGAAAAAGGAAAAGCTGTGAATTTTTCCACCCATGAAAATTATTCAGTCAGTCCCAATCATGATGCAAACACACCCAATCAATCGTCTGCCCATTTGCGGCCTCAATTAATATCATAGTTTTCAAAGCACCAAGGCAACCCGAGTGTTTGTGTTTGATGGCCTGGGCTAGGCAAGTGTGGCATAGCGGTGCCTACACGGACGGTCAAGGCGTTTCTAATATATAAATTTTTATATGAGAATTTATATTGCAAATCTGACCAAAAGAAGATGCAGCAGTGCTATCAATCCTACTACATCAAAACCAACATTTTCATTGCCAGACATTCCCTACAACCATCACAGTGTCACAAAACCAACAAAATTCACATTTCACATTTTGGACATAAAGATAGAGTTATTACGCCACAGAGACGGACTGCCAGAGACACAGATATAATGATTAAAACAAAGTCAATTTTAAAATGTATTTAATAATTAATATTTTAAATACGCTTCACAGCCTTCACTTACTGCCAGAGACGTCGAGACTGGCGTGGAGCAGCGACCGGCGACCGGCGACGGCGACAGAGATAGCGACGGAGGAAGAGAAGAGTGAAGGGCCGTCCGACAGCGATGTCAACGGTGATGTCGACGCTCGACGGTGATGTCTGCGTCGCGGCGATCGTCGGAAGGGGGGATGACGGCGTCACGGATCGAAGTCGAACCCTAGCGTAGCAAGAGATGCGGGAGACGGGGGAGCGTTCATGCCGGCTTCGTTGGACTTCGTAGGCATTGAAGAAGTTCGACAGTTTTATTTGATTTGTTTATTAGGTTTAGTTTTTTAGTTTTTTATATTAAAGTTAGAATTGTTTTTTTTTAAATAGTTTATTATTTTTTTACTTTTTGTTAGTTTGGTTTATTTTAAATTTTAGCTCAGTTTTTAGTTTTAGTTTATTTATTATTTAGGTTTTTTTATTTATCGTTTGTATCCGCCTTTGATTATTTATTTTAAAAAAAAAAACGCTCAGTGGAATGAGAAATGTTCAAAAGAAGACAAAATTATTATTTGTGGTGCTTTGGACTCTCACTTCGTTGGACTTCACAAGTGTGTTTGATATTCTGCTTGTTTTCATAATTATGTAACTATTTTAAAAAATATGAGCTTGTATTTATTATATTATTATTTAATTTTCAAAATAAATGAATCACATCTAAGCTATATAAAAATTATTTTTAAATTTAAACTCAATTTTAATAAAAATAAATAAATAATTTTTTTAATTTTTTTAATTTTGCTTTTTTTATTATCTGAATCTACCATATTTTATTGCATCACCACGTGATGTGATATGGGCAATCCCTTGTACAAGGCAGATAACCTCTGGTATCACCATTTCTATTATTGTCAAATAAATATTTATTGTAAATAACGACTAGTAATCTTATGAGTGATCTTAAGAATTATATTATTGTAATTGTCTATTACATGTGTATATATTCAGTCAATGTAATAAAAATATAAGGTTGAGACGAAATGAATTTTCATAATTTATACATGAATTCCATAATTTTCATATCACATTTTCTTTTCTACTAAATATAAATTAATTTTAAATTAGAATTCAATAACATATTACATAAGGCAAAATTCATATCAAATATGTCCTTCACTTTTTGCAACGGATAATATGGATATCAATCTTCCCATTTTTGTTCCTTAACTTATTTGCTTAATAATATATACTGTCATTTCATTATACCAATTTAATTAATTTGCTTTATTTATATTGTATTAATGAGTCACTAAAATATGTATTTGTGGGATGTTTGTTTTCTCTTATGAGTGTAATTGTATTTACGAAACATGGTTTATACGTATAATTAGGGGTGATTGAAAACCAAACTAAACTGATAAATCAAACAGAACCAAACAATATAAACCAAAAATATGTTATTTTTAAAATTGATTTGGTTTGTAAATTTATAAAACAAATACATTATGATTGGATTATAGGTCAACTAATTTGTGAAACAAACTTAATAAATATAATAAAATATAATATATATTTGAATACTTTATATATGTATCTTATTACCTATATCACTCATAGGTGGGGATAGGCGGGCAGATTCGTAAGTACACGAATAAACACAGACAAAGCGGACCAACAAGCGGCCACCAACACGAAGAGTCTAGCGGCCACCAACAGGCGCCGCCACAAGGATCTCGGAGAGATTATTTAAATAATAAATTTATTTAAATAATAAACCAAAAACATAAAATACATGATAAGCCCAGACCACAAAACATAAAACACAGGAAAACACAGGATTCTGAACATTACCTTTTAATCGTAGCTCGTAAATATAGAAAGTCCGTACAAGGGATTAACGCCTACCCTCTTCTTCCATTCTTCAAATCTCTCCACAGACTTGATGGGGCACTCCCCATCTAGTACAAGATGAGCTCTTTTTCCTCGTGTTTGTTTAAAAAAGTTGACGCACCCAGCGCAGTAATGCGCTGGGACCTTCTTTCCCTTCTTTCCAACAAACGCTTTCTTGAAGGCATCAGAATGTTCTTTCCTGTAGTGCCCCTCCAATGTTTTTGGAGTTTCTTTGTCTCTGCCGCACTCTATGCAGGGCATCACTGGCCTATTGTTGGATCCTTCGGAAAAATATCGAGACGACCATAGTCCAGCAGCAAGGTAGCGTTTTGCTTTGACAGGCACGGTGCATCCCAAGAGCATCAGGGCTGTTCTTCTCATCCCAACAAACAAAACCATACAATCCAATCATTCCATCTATTTGCAAAGCCGATGAATCAAAAACTACATTTACCTGTTGCCGCCATTGATGAGTCGAAGAACTCTCTGTCGCACACTGCCCTCTGCTGCTGCAATATTGTACCTGAATAAAACAAAGACCAAAACGCCAGAGCGTACCCGCGCAACTTTAGTGTGGGCCATCTACGCTTTCAACCAACCCCTCTCTTTTACGTAGCACGAATACATTCCTGAATCGTGCCACTGAGAAACGTCCCGCCAGCACCACGCTGCTCGGGGTCGTGATAGGTGGCCCAACCATAGGTGGGGATAGGCAGGCCAGATTCCAGAAGTACACGAATAAACACAGACAGGCGGACCAACAGGCGGCCACCAACACGAAGAGTCTAGCGGCCACCAACAAACGGCCGCCACAAGGGATCTTTGGAGAGATTATTTAAATAATAAATTTATTTAAATAATAAACCAAAAACATAAAATACATGACAAGCCCAGACCACAAAACATAAAACACAGGAAAACACAGGATTCCGAACATTACCTTTTAATCGTAGCTCGTAAATATAGAAAGTTCGTACAAGGGATTAACGCCTTCCCTCTTCTTCCATTCTTCAAATCTCTCCACAGACTTGATCGGGAACTCCCCATCAAGTACAAGATGAGCTCTTTTTCCTCGTGTTTGTTTAAAAAAGTTGACGCGCCCAGCGCAGTAATGCGCTGGGACCTTCTTTTCCTTCTTTCCAACAAACGCTTTCTTGAAGGCATCAGAATGTTCTTTCCTGTAGTGCCCCTCCAATGTTTTTGGAGTTTCTTTGTCTCTGCCGCACTCTATGCAGGGCATCACTAGCCTATTATTGGATCCTTCGGAAAAATATCGAGACGACCATAGTCCAGCAGCAAGGTAGCGTTTTGCTTTGACAGGCACGGTGCATCCCAAGAGCATCAGGGCTGTTCTTCTCATCCCAACAAACAAAACCATACAATCCAATCATTCCATCTATTTGCAAAGCCAATGAATCAAAAACTACATTTACCTGTTGCCGCCATTGATGAGTCGAAGAACTCTCTGTCGCACACTGCCCTCTCTCTCGCCGCAATATTGTACCTGAATAAAACAAAGACCAAAATGCCAGAGCGTACCCGCGCAACTTTAGTGTGGGTCATCTACGCTTTCAACCAACCCCTCTCTTTTACGTAGCACGAATACATTCCTGAATCGTGCCATCGAGAAACGTCCCGCCAAGACCACGCCGCTCGGGGTCGTGAAGTGGCCCAACCATAGGTGGGGATAGGCGGGCCAGATTCCAGAAGTACACGAATAAACACAGACAGGCGGACCAACAGGCGGCCACCAACACGAAGAGTCTAGCGGCCACCAACAGGCAGCCGCCACAAGGGATGCCTGGAGAGATTATTTAAATAATAAATTTATTTAAATAATAAACCAAAAACATAAAATACATGATAAGCCCAGACCACAAAACATAAAACACAGGAAAACACAGGATTCGAACATTACCTTTTAATCGTAGCTCGTAAATATAGAAAGTCCGTACAAGGGATTAACGCCTACCCTCTTCTTCCATTCTTCAAATCTCTCCACAGACTTGATGGGGCACTCCCCATCTAGTACAAGATGAGCTCTTTTTCCTCGTGTTTGTTTAAAAAAGTTGACGCACCCAGCGCTGAATGCGCTGGGACCTTCTTTCCCTTCTTTCCAACAAACGCTTTCTTGAAGGCATCAGAATGTTCTTTCCTGTAGTGCCCCTCCAATGTTTTTGGAGTTTCTTTGTCTCTGCCGCACTCTACGCAGGGCATCACTGGCCTATTGTTGGATCCTTCGGAAAAATATCGAGACGACCATAGTCCAAAGAACAAGGTAGCGTTTTTGCTTTGACAGGCACGGTGCATCCCAAGAGCATCGGGCTGTTCTTCTCATCCCAACAAACAAAACCATACAATCCAATCATTCCATCTATTTGCAAAGCCAATGAATCAAAAACTACATTTACCTGTTGCCGCCATTGATGAGTCGAAGAACTCTCTCGTCGCACACCGCCCTCTCTTCTTTGCAATATTGTACCTGAATAAAACAAAGACCAAAATGCCAGAGCGTACCCGCGCAACTTTAGTGTGGGTCATCTACGCTTTCAACCAACCCCTCTCTTTTACGTAGCACGAATACATTCCCTGAATCGTGCCATCGAGAAACGTCCCGCCAAGCACCACGCTGCTCGGGGTCGTGACAGTGGCCCAACCATAGGTGGGGATAGGCGGGCCAGATTCCAGAAGTACACGAATAAACACAGACAGGCGGACCAACAGGCGGCCACCAACACGAAGAGTCTAGCGGCCACCAACAGGCAGCCGCCACAAGGGATGCCGGAGAGATTATTTAAATAATAAATTTATTTAAATAATAAACCAAAAACATAAAATACATGATAAGCCCAGACCACAAAACATAAAACACAGGAAAACACAGGATTCCGAACATTACCTTTTAATCGTAGCTCGTAAATATAGAAAGTCCGTACAAGGGATTAACGCTACCCTCTTCTTCCATTCTTCAAATCTCTCCACAGACTTGATGGGGCACTCCCCATCTAGTACAAGATGAGCTCTTTTTCCTCGTGTTTGTTTAAAAAAGTTGACGCACCCAGCGCAGTAATGCGCTGGGACCTTCTTTCCCTTCTTTCCAACAAACGCTTTCTTGAAGGCATCAGAATGTTCTTTCCTGTAGTGCCCCTCCAATGTTTTTGGAGTTTCTTTGTCTCTGCCGCACTCTATGCAGGGCATCACTGGCCTATTGTTGGATCCTTCGGAAAAATATCGAGACGACCATAGTCCAAAGAAGAAGGTAGCGTTTTTGCTTTGACAGGCACGGTGCATCCCAAGAGCATCAGGGCTGTTCTTCTCATCCCAACAAACAAAACCATACAATCCAATCATTCCATCTATTTGCAAAGCCAATGAATCAAAAACTACATTTACCTGTTGCCGCCATTGATGAGTCGAAGAACTCTCTGTCGCACACTGCCCTCTGCTGCTGCAATATTGTACCTGAATAAAACAAAGACCAAAATGCCAGAGCGTACCCGCGCAACTTTAGTGTGGGTCATCTACGCTTTCAACCACCCCTCTCTTTTACGTAGCACGAATACATTCCTGAATCGTGCCACTGAGAAACGTCCCGCCAGCACCACGCTGCTCGGGGTCGTGACAGGTGGCCCAACCATAGGTGGGGATAGGCGGGCCAGATTCCAGAAGTACACGAATAAACACAGACAGGCGGACCAACAGGCGGCCACCAACACGAAGAGTCTAGCGGCCACCAACAGGCAGCCGCCACAAGGGATGCCGGAGAGATTATTTAAATAATAAATTTATTTAAATAATAAACCAAAAACATAAAATACATGATAAGCCCAGACCACAAAACATAAAACACCGGAAAACACAGGATTCTGAACATTACCTTTTAATCGTAGCTCGTAAATATAGAAAGTCCGTACAAGGGATTAACGCCTACCCTCTTCTTCCATTCTTCAAATCTCTCCACAGACTTGATGGGGCACTCCCCATCTAGTACAAGATGAGCTCTTTTTCCTCGTGTTTGTTTAAAAAAAGTTGACGCACCCAGCGCGAGAATGCTGGGACCTTCTTTCCCTTCTTTCCAACAAACGCTTTCTTGAAGGCATCGGAATGTTCTTTCCTGTAGTGCCCCTCCAATGTTTTTTGGAGTTTCTTTGTCTCTGCCGCACTCTATGCAGGGCATCACTGGCCTATTGTTGGATCCTTCGGAAAAATATCGAGACGACCATAGTCCAAGAAGCAAGGTAGCGTTTTGCTTTGACAGGCACGGTGCATCCCAAGAGCATCAGGGCTGTTCTTCTCATCTCAACAAACAAAACCATACAATCCAATCATTCCATCTATTTGCAAAGCCAATGAATCAAAAACTACATTTACCTGTTGCCGCCATTGATGAGTCGAAGAACTCTCTGTCGCACACTGCCCTCTACTGCTGCAATATTGTACCTGAATAAAACAAAGACCAAAACGCCAGAGCGTACCCGCGCAACTTTAGTGTGGGCCATCTACGCTTTCAACCAACCCCTCTCTTTTACGTAGCACGAATACATTCCTGAATCGTGCCATCGAGAAACGTCCCGCCAAAGACCACGCGCTCGGGGTCGTGATAGGTGGCCCAACCATAGGTGGGGATAGGCAGGCCAGATTCCAGAAGTACACGAATAAACACAGACAGGCGGACCAACAGGCGGCCACCAACACGAAGAGTCTAGCGGCCACCAACAGGCAGCCGCCACAAGGGATGCTGGAGAGATTATTTAAATTATAAATTTATTTAAATAATAAACCAAAAACATAAAATACATGACAAGCCCAGACCACAAAACATAAAACACAGGAAAACACAGGATTCCGAACATTACCTTTTAATCGTAGCTCGTAAATATAGAAAGTTCGTACAAGGGATTAACGCCTTCCCTCTTCTTCCATTCTTCAAATCTCTCCACAGACTTGATGGGGCACTCCCCATCAAGTACAAGATGAGCTCTTTTTCCTCGTATTTGTTTAAAAAAGTTGACGCGCCCAGCGCAGTAATGCGCTGGGACCTTCTTTTCCTTCTTTCCAACAAACGCTTTCTTGAAGGCATCAGAATGTTCTTTCCTGTAGTGCCCCTCCAATGTTTTTGGAGTTTCTTTGTCTCTGCCGCACTCTATGCAGGGCATCACTGGCCTATTATTGGATCCTTCGGAAAAATATCGAGACGACCATAGTCCAGCAGCAAGGTAGCGTTTTGCTTTGACAGGCACGGTGCATCCCAAGAGCATCAGGGCTGTTCTTCTCATCCCAACAAACAAAACCATACAATGCAATCATTCCATCTATTTGCAAAGCCGATGAATCAAAAACTACATTACCTGTTGCCGCCATTGATGAGTCGAAGAACTCTCTGTCGCACATCGCCCTCCGTCTTTGCAATATTGTACCTGAATAAAACAAAGACCAAAACGCCAGAGCGTACCAGCGCAACTTTAGTGTGGGTCATCTACGCTTTCAACCAACCCCTCTCTTTTACGTAGCACGAATACATTCCTGAATCGTGCCACTGAGAAACGTCCCGCCAGCACCACGCTGCTCGGGGTCGTGACAGGTGGCCCAACCATAGGTGGGGATAGGCGGGCCAGATTCCAGAAGTACACGAATAAGCACAGACAGGCGGACCAACAGGTGGCCACCAACACGAAGAGTCTAGCGGCCACCAACAGGCAGCCGCCACAAGGGATGCCGGAGAGATTATTTAAATAATAAATTTATTTAAATAATAAACCAAAAAACATAAAATACATGATAAGCCCAGACCACAAAACATAAAACACAGGAAAACACAGGATTCCGAACATTACCTTTTAATCGTAGCTCGTAAATATAGAAAGTCCGTACAAGGGATTAACGCCTTCCCTCTTCTTCCATTCTTCAAATCTCTCCACAGACTTGATGGGGCACTCCCCATCAAGTGCAAGATGAGCTCTTTTTCCTCGTGTTTGTTTAAAAAAGTTGACGCACCCAGCGCAGTAATGCGCTGGGACCTTCTTTCCCTTCTTTCCAACAAACGCTTTCTTGAAGGCATCAGAATGTTCTTTCCTGTAGTGCCCCTCCAATGTTTTTGGAGTTTCTTTGTCTCTGCCGCACTCTATGCAGGGCATCACTGGCCTATTGTTGGATCCTTCGGAAAAATATCGAGACGACCATAGTCCAAAGCAAGGTAGCGTTTTTGCTTTGACAGGCACGGTGCATCCCAAGAGCATCAGGGCAGTTCTTCTCATCCCAACAAACAAAACCATACAATCCAATCATTCCATCTATTTGCAAAGCCGATGAATCAAAAACTACATTTACCTGTTGCCGCCATTGATGAGTCGAAGAACTCTCTCTGTCGCACATCGCCCTCTCTGCTTGCAATATTGTACCTGAATAAAACAAAGACCAAAACGCCAGGAGCGTACCCGCGCAACTTTAGTGTGGGCCATCTCGCTTTCAACCAACCCCTCTCTTTTACGTAGCACGAATACATTCCTGAATCGTGCCACTAAGAAACGTCCCGCCAGCACCACGCTGCTCGGGGTCGTGATAGGTGGCCCAACCATAGGTGGGGATAGGCGGGCCAGATTCCAGAAGTACACGAATAAACACAGACAGGCGAACCAACAGGCGACCACCAACACGAAGAGTCCAGCGGCCACTTATAGGTGGCCGCCACAAGGGACGCCGGAGAGATTATTTAAATAATGAATTTATTTAAATAATAAGTCCAAAACATAAAATACATGATAAGCCCAGACCACAAAACATAAAACACAGGATTCCGAACATTACCTTTTAATCGTAGCTCGTAAATATAGAAAGTCCGTACAAGGGATTAACGTCTTTCCTCTTCTTCCATTCTCCAAATCTCTCCACAGACTTGATAGGGCACTCCCCATCAAGTACAAGATGAGCTATTTTTCCTCGTGTTTGTTTAAAAAAGTTGACGCACCCAGCGCAGTAATGCGCTGGGACCTTCTTTCCCTTCTTTCCAACAAATGCTTTCTTGAAGGCATCAGAATGATCTTTCCTGTAGTACCCCTCCAATGTTTTTGGAGTTTCTTTGTCTCTGCCGCACTCTATGCAGGGCATTACTGGCCTATTGTTGGATCCTTCGGAAAAATATCGAGACGACCATAGTGCAGCAGCAAGGTAGCGTTTTGCTTTGACAGGCACGGTGCATCCCAAGAGCATCAGGGCTGTTATTCTCATCCCAACAAACAAAACCATACAATCCAATCATTCCATCTATTTGCAAAGCCGATGAATCAAAAACTACATTACCTGTTGCCGCCATTGATGAGTCGAAGAACTCTCTCTCGCACACTGCCCTCTGCTGCTGCAATATTGTACCTGAATAAAACAAAGACCAAAACGCCAGAGCGTACCAGCGCAACTTTAGTGTGGGTCATCTACGCTTTCAACCAACCCCTCTCTTTTACGTAGCACGAATACATTCCTGAATCGTGCCACTGAGAAACGTCCCGCCAGCACCACGCTGCTCGGGGTCGTGACAGGTGGCCCAACCATAGGTGGGGATAGGCGGGCCAGATTCCAGAAGTACACGAATAAGCACAGACAGGCGGACCAACAGGTGGCCACCAACACGAAGAGTCTAGCGGCCACCAACAGGCAGCCGCCACAAGGGATGCTGGAGAGATTATTTAAATAATAAATTTATTTAAATAATAAACCAAAAACATAAAATACATGATAAGCCCAGACCACAAAACATAAAACACAGGAAAACACAGGATTCCGAACATTACCTTTTAATCGTAGCTCGTAAATATAGAAAGTCCGTACAAGGGATTAACGCCTTCCCTCTTCTTCCATTCTTTAAATCTCTCCAGGACTTGATGGGGCACTCCCCATCAAGTGCAAGATGAGCTCTTTTTCCTCGTGTTTGTTTAAAAAAGTTGACGACCCAGCGTAAGAATCGCTGGGACCTTCTTTCCCTTCTTTCCAACAAACGCTTTCTTGAAGGCATCGGAATGTTCTTTCCGTAGTGCCCCTCCAATGTTTTTGGAGTTTCTTTGTCTCTGCCGCACTCTATGCCAGGGCATCACTGGCCTATTGTTGGATCCTTCGGAAAAATATCGAGACGACCATAGTCCAGCAGCAAGGTAGCGTTTTGCTTTGACAGGCACGGTGCATCCCAAGAGCATCAGGGCAGTTCTTCTCATCCCAACAAACAAAACCATACAATCCAATCATTCCATCTATTTGCAAAGCCGATGAATCAAAAACTACATTTACCTGTTGCCGCCATTAATGAGTCGAAGAACTCTATGTCGCACACTGCCCTCTGCTGCTGCAATATTGTACCTGAATAAAACAAAGACCAAAACGCCAGAGCGTACCCGCGCAACTTTAGTGTGGGCCATCTACGCTTTCAACCAACCCCTCTCTTTTACGTAGCACGAATACATTCCTGAATCGTGCCACTGAGAAACGTCCCGCCAGCACCACGCTGCTCGGGGTCGTGATAGGTGGCCCAACCATAGGTGGGGATAGGCGGGCCAGATTCCAGAAGTACACGAATAAACACAGACAGGCGAACCAACAGGCGACCACCAACACGAAGAGTCCAGCGGCCACTTATAGGTGGCCGCCACAAGGGACGCCGGAGAGATTATTTAAATAATGAATTTATTTAAATAATAAGTCCAAAACATAAAATACATGATAAGCCCAGACCACAAAACATAAAACATAAAACACGGGATTCGAACATTACCTTTTAATCGTAGCTCGTAAATATAGAAAGTCCGTACAAGGGATTAACGTCTTTCCTCTTCTTCCATTCTCCAAATCTCTCCACAGACTTGATAGGGCACTCCCCATCAAGTACAAGATGAGCTATTTTTCCTCGTGTTTGTTTAAAAAAGTTGACGCACCCAAATATGCAAATCGCTGGGACCTTCTTTCCTTCTTTCCAACAAATGCTTTCTTGAAGGCATCGAATGATCTTTCTGTAGTACCCTTCCAATGTTTTTTGGAGTTTCTTTGTCTGCCGCACTCTATGCAGGGCATTCTGGCCTATTGTTGGATCCTTCGGAAAAATATCGAGACGACCATAGTGCAGCAGCAAGGTAGCGTTTTGCTTTGACAGGCACGGTGCATCCCAAGAGCATCAGGGCTGTTATTCTTATCCCAACAAACAAAACCATACAATCTAATCATTCCATCTATTTGCAAAGCCAATGAATCAAAAACTACATTTACCTGTTGCCGCCATTGATGAGTCAAAGAACTCTCTCTCGCACACTGCCCTCTACTGATGCAATATTGTACCTGAATAAAACAAAGACCAAAACGCCAGAGCGTACCCGCGCAACTTTAGTGTGGGCCATCTACGCTTTCAACCAACCCTTCTCTTTTACGTAGCACGAATACATTCCTGAAACGTGCCACTGAGAAACGTCCCTCCAGCACCACGCTGCTCGGGTCGTGACAGGTGGCCCAACCATAGGTGGGGATAAGAGGGCCAGATTCCAGAAGTACACGAATAAACACAGACAGGTAGACCAACAGGCGGCCACCAACACGAAGAGTCCAGCGGCCCCCAACAAGCGGCCGCCACAAGGGACACTGGAGAGATTATTTAAATAATAAATTTATTTAAATAATAAACCCAAAACATAAATTACATGATAAGCCCAGACCACAAAACAAAAAACACAGGAAAACACAGGATTCCGAACATTACCTTTTAATCGTAGCACGTAAATATAGAAAGTCCGTACAAGGGATTAACGCCTTTCCTCTTCTTCCATTCCTCAAATCTCTCCACAGACTTGACGGGGCAATCCTCATCAAGTGCAAGATGAGCTCTTTTTCCTCGTGTTTGTTTAAAAAAGTTGACGCAGCCAGCGCAATAATGCACTGGGACCTTCTCAACCTTCTTTCCCTTCTTTCCAACAAACGCTTTCTTGAAGGCATCAGAATGTTCTTTTCTGTAGTGCCCCTCCAATGTTTTTGGAGTTTCTTTGTCTCTGCGGCACTCTATGCAGGGCATCACTGGCCTATTGTTGGATCCTTCGGAAAAATATCGAGACGACCATAGTCCAGCAGCAAGGTAGCGTTTTGCTTTGACCGGCACGGTGCATCCCAAGAGCATCAGGGCTGTTCTTCTCATCCCAACAAACAAAACCATACAATCCAATCATTCCATCTATTTGCAAAGCCGATGAATCAAAAACTACATTTACCTGTTGCAGCCATTGATGAGTCGAAGAACTCTCTGTCGCACACTACCCTCTGCTGCTGCAATATTGTACCTGATTAAAACAAAGACCAAAACGCCAGCGCGTACCCGCGCAACTTTAGTGTGGGCCATCTACGCTTTCAACCAACCCCTCTCTTTTACGTAGCACGAATACATTCCTGAATCGTGCTACTGAGAAACGTCCTGCTAGGTCCACGCTGCTCGGGTCATGACCGGTGGCCCAACCATAGGTGGGGATAGGCGGGCCAGATTCCAGAAGTACACGAATAAACACAGACATGCGGACCAACAGGCGGCCACCAACACGAAGAGTCCAGCGGCCCCCAATAGGCGGCCGCCACAAACGACGCCGGAGAGATTATTTAAATAATAAATTTATTTAAATAATAAACCCAAAACATAAATTACATGATAAGCCCAGACCACAAAACATAAAACACAGGAAAACACAGGATTCTGAACATTACCTTTTAATCGTAGCTCGTAAATATTGAAAGTCCGTAAAAGGGATTCACGCCTTTCCTCTTCTTCCATTCTTCAAATCTCTTCACAGACTTGATGGGGCACTCTCTTCAAGTGCAAGATGAGCTCTTTTTCCTCGTGTTTGTTTAAAAAAGTTGACGCAGCCAGCGCAATAATGCGCTGGGACCTTCTTGACCTTCTTTCCCTTCTTTCCAACAAACGCTTTCTTGAAGGCATCAGAATGTTCTTTCCTGTAGTGCCCCTCCAATGTTTTTGGAGTTTCTTTGTCTCTGCCGCACTCTATGCAGGGCATCACTGGCCTATTGTTGGATCCTTCGGAAAAATATCGAGACGACCATAGTCCAGCAGCAAGGTAGCGTTTTGCTTTGATAGGCACGGTGCATCCCAAGAGCATCAAGGCTGTTCTTCTCATCCCAACAAACGAAACGATACAATGCGATCATTCCATCTATTTGCAAAGCCGATGAGTCAAAAACTACATTTACCTGTTGCCGCCACTGATGAGTCAAAGAACTCTCTCTCGCACATTGCCCTCTACTGCTGCAATATTGTACCTGAATAAAACAAAGACCAAAATGCCAGAGCGTACCCGCGCAACTTTAGTGTGGGCCATCTACGTTTTCAACCAACCCCTATCTTTTACGTAGCACGAATACATTCCTGAATCGTGCCACTGAGAAACGTCCCGCCAGCCCCACGCTGCTCGGGTCGTGACAGGTGGCCCAACTATAGGTGGGGATAGGCGGGCCAGATTCCAGAAGTACACGAATAAACACAGACAGGCAGACCAACAGGCGGCCACCAACACGAAGAGTCCAGTGGCCCCCAACAGGCGGCCGCCACAAGGGACGCCGGAGAGATTATTTAAATATAAAATTTATTTAAATAATAAACCCAAAACATAAAATACATGATAAGCCCAGACCACAAAACATAAAACACAGGATTCCGAACATTACCTTTTAATCGTAGCTCGTAAATATAGAAAGTCCGTACAAGGGATTAATGCCTTCCCTCTTCTTCCATTCTTCAAATCTCTCCACAGACTTGATGGGGCACTCCCCATCAAGTGCAAGATGAGCTCTTTTTCCTCGTGTTTGTTTAAAAAAAGTTGCGACCCAGTACGCAGTAATATGCTGGGACCTTCTTGACCTTCTTTCCCTTCTTTCCAACAAACGCTTTCTTGAAGGCATCGAATGTTCTTTCTGTAGTGCCCCTCCAATGTTTTTGGAGTTTCTTTGTCTCTGCCGCACTCTATGCAGGGCATCACTGGCCTATTGTTGGATCCTTCGGAAAAATATCGAGACGACCATAGTCCAGCAGCAAGGTAGCGTTTTGCTTTGACAGGCACGGTGCATCCCAAGAGCATCAGGGCTGTTCTTCTCATCCCAACAAACAAAACGATACAATGCAATCACTCCATCTATTTGCAAAGCCGATGAGTCAAAAACTACATTTACCTGTTGCCGCCATTGATGAGTCAAAGAACTCTCTCTCGCACATTGCCCTCTACTGCTGCAATATTGTACCTGAATAAAACAAAGACCAAAACGCCAGAGCGTACCCGCGCAACTTTAGTGTGGGCCATCTACGCTTTCAACCAACCCCTATCTTTTACGTAGCACGAATACATTCCTGAATTGTGCCACTGAGAAACGTCCCGCCAGCCCCACGCTGCTCAGGTCGTGACAGGTGGCCCAACCATAGGTGGGGATAGGCGGGCCAGATTCCAGAAGTACACGAATAAACACAGACAAGCGGACCAACAGGCGGCCACCAACACGAAGAGTCCAGCGGCCCCCAACAGGCGGCCGCCACAAGGGACGCCGGAGAGATTATTTAAATATAAAATTTATTTAAATAATAAACCCAAAACATAAAATACATGATAAGCCCAGACCACAAAACATAAAACACAGGATTCCGAACATTACCTTTTAATCGTAGCTCGTAAATATAGAAAGTCCGTACAAAGGATTAATGCCTTCCCTCTTCTTCCATTCTTCAAATCTCTCCACAGACTTGATGAGGCACTCCCCATCAAGTGCAAGATGAGCTCTTTTTCCTCGGGTTTGTTTAAAAAAGTTGACGCAGCCAGCGCAATAATGCGCTGGGACCTTCTTGACCTACTTTCCCTTCTTTCCAACAAACCCTTCTTTCCAACAAACGCTTTCTTGAAGGCATCAGAATGTTTTTTCCTGTAGTGCCCCTCTAATGTTTTTGGAGTTTTTTTGTCTTTGCCGCACTCTATAGAGGGCATCACTGGCATATTGTTGGATCCGTCGGAAAAATATCGAGACGACCATAGTCTAGCAGCAAGGTAGCGTTTTGCTTTGACAGGCACGGTGCATCCCAAGAGCATCACGGCTGTTATTCTCATCCCAACAAACAAAACGATACAATCCAATCATTCCATCTATTTGCAAAGCCGATGAATCAAAAACTACATTTACATGTTGCTGCCATTAATGAGTCGAAGAACTCTCTCTCGCACACTGCCCTCTGCTGCTGCAATATTGTACCTGAATAAAACAAACCAAAACGCCAGAGCATACCCGCGCAACTTTAGTGTGGGCCATCTACGCTTTCAACCAACCCCTGTCTTTTACGTAGCACGAATACATTCCTGGATCGTGCCACTGAGAAACGTTCCGCCAGCACCACGCTGCTCGGGTTGTGACAGGTGGCCCAACCATAGGTGGGGATAGGCGGGCTAGATTCCAGAAGTACACGAATAAACATAGACAGGCGGCCACCAACACGAAGAGTCCAGCGGCCACCAACAGGCAGCCGCCACAAGGGACGCCGGAGAGATTATTCAAATAATAAATTTATTTAAATAATAAACCCAAAACATAAAATACATGATAAGCCCAGACCACAAAACATAAAACACTGGAAAACACAGGATTCCGAACATTACCTTTTAATCGTAGCTCGTAAATATAGAAAGTCCGTACAAGGGATTAACGCCTTCCCTCTTCTTCCATTCTTCAAATCTCTCCACAGACTTGATGGGGCACCCCCCATCAAGGGCAAGATGAGCTCGTTTTCCTTGTGTTTGTTTAAAAAAGTTGACGCACCCAGCGCAGTAATGCGCTGGGACCTTCTTTCACATCTTTCCAACAAACGCTTTCTTGAAAGCATCGGAATGATCTTTCCTGTTGTGCCCCTCCAATGTTTTTGGAGTTTCTTTGTCTCTGCCGCACTCTATGCAGGGCATCGCTGGCCTATTGTTGGATCCTTTGGAAAAATATCGAGACGACCATAGTCCACCAGCAAGGTAGCGTTTTGCTTTGACAGACACGGTGCATCCCAAGAGCAATAGGGCTGTTCTTCTCATCCCAACAAGCAAAACCATACAATCCAATCATTCCATCTATTTGCAAAGCCGATGAATCAAAAACTACATTTACCTGTTGCCGCCATTGATGAGTCGAAGAACTCTCTGTCGCACACTGCCCTCTGCTGCTGCAATATTGTACCTGAATAAAACAAAGACCAAAACGTCAGAGCGTACCCGCACAACTTTAGTGTGGGCCATCTACGCTTTCAATCAACCCCTCTCTTTTACGTAGCACGAATACATTCCTAAATCGTGTCACTGAGAAACGTCCCGCTAGCACCACGCCGCTCGGGTCGTGACAGGTGGCCCAACCATAGGTGGGGATAGGCGGGCCAGATTCCAGAAGTACACGAATAAACACAGACAGGCGGACCAATAGGCGGCCACCAACACGAAGAGTCTAGCGGCCACCAACAGGCGGCCGCCACAGGGGACGCTAGAGAGATTATTTAAATAATAAATTTATTTAAATAATAAACCCAAAACAGAAACTACATGATAAGCCCAGACCACAAAACATAAAACACAGGAAAACACAGGACTCCGAACATTACCTTTTAATCGTAGCTCGTAAATATAGAAAGTCCATACATGGGATTAACGCCTTCCCTCTTCTTCCATTCTTCAAATCTCTCCACAGACTTGATGGGGCACTCCCCATCAAGTGCAAGATGAGCTCTTTTTCCTCGTGTTTGTTTAAAAAAGTTGACGCACCCAGCGCAGTATTGCGCTGGGACCTTCTTGACCTTCTTTCCCTTTTTTCCAACAAACGCTTTCTTGAAGGCATCAGAATGATCTTTCCTGTAGTGCCCCTCCAATGTTTTTGGAGTTTCTTTGTCTCTGCCGCACTCTATGCATGGCATCACTGGCATATTGTTGGATCCTTCGGAAAAATATCGAGACGACCATAGTCCAGCAGCAAGGTAGCGTTTTGCTTTGACAGGCACGGTGCATCCCAAGAGCATCAGGGCTGTTCTTCTCATCCCAACAAACAAAACGATACAATCCAATCATTCCATCTATTTGCAAAGCCGATGAATCAAAAACTACATTTACCTGTTGCCGCCATTGATGAGTCGAAGAACTCTCTCTCGCACACTGCCCTCTGCTGCTGCATTATTGTACCTGAATAAAACAAACCAAAACGCCAGAGCATACCCGCGCAACTTTAGTGTGGGCCATCTACGCTTTCAACCAACCCCTATCTTTTACGTAGCACGAATACATTCCTGAATCGTGCCACTGAGAAACGTCCCGCCAGCACCACGCTGCTCGGGTCGTGACAGGTGGCCCAACCATAGGTGGGGATAGGCGGGGCAGATTCCAGAAATACACGAATAAACACAGACAGGCGGACCAACCGGCGGCCACCAACACGAAGCGTCCAGCGGCCACCAACAGGCAGCCGCCACAAGGGACGCTGGAGAGATTATTTAAATAATAAATTTATTTAAATAATAAACCCAAAACATAAAATACATGATAAGCCCAGACCACAAAACATAAAGCACAGGAAAACACAAGATTCTGAACATTACCTTTTAATCGTAGCTCGTAAATGTAGAAAGTCCGTACAAGGGATTAACGCCTTCCCTCTTCTTCCATTCTTCAAATCTCTCCACAGACTTGATGGGGCACTCCCCATCAAGTGCAAGATGAGCTCTTTTTCCTCATGTTTATTTAAAAAAGTTGGTCGACCAATGCACCAAACTGACTGGGACGTTCTTAACCTCCTTTCCCTTCTTTCCAATAAATGCTTTTTTGAAGGCATCGGAATGATCTTTCCTGTAGTGCCCCTCCAATGTTTTTGGAGTTTCTTTGTCTCTGCCGCACTCTAGAACTACAAGGTAGCCTTTTACTTTGACAGGCACGGTGCATCCCAAAAGCATGAGTGTTGTTTCTTCTTATGCCTACAAACAAAACCATACAATCCAATCATTACATTCACAACAACATATTTACAATGGTTTTTCGATGAATCAAAAACTATAACCTATTGCAGCCATTAATGAATCGAAGAACACACACTCTCTCTTCTGGCCGATCATGTGGTAGTTGCACTACACAGCTCGAGCAAAATTGAAGGCTCATTTAAGCCATCTAGCAGTCAACTTGATGTTAAATGTGATTTCATTGAACTTCGAAGGCATCCGTTGGCTATTGTAATAGGATCCTTTTGAAAAAGATCGAGACGATGATAGTCGAACTGCAAGGTGGCCTTTTGCTTTGACAGGCATGGTGCATCACAAAAGCATGAGTGTTGTTCTTCTTATTCCTACAAACAAAGCTATACAATCCAATCATTCCATTTACAACAACCTATTTAAAAGGATTTCTGATGAATCAAAAAACTATAACCTGTTGCCGCCATTAACGAATTGAAGAACACTCTCTCTCTCTTTTGGCGGCTCCTGAAGCAGTTGCACTACATATATAGCTTGAGCAAAATTAAAGCCTCATTTGAGCCTTCTATCAGTCAACTTAATGTTAAATGTGGCTTCATTGAACCTGGAAGGCGTCCGTGTGCTATTATAATTGGATCCTTTGGAAAACCGATGCAAAGCCTCATTTGACCGCGGTGGGGGGCCGCCCCCCATCCCAAGAGCATGAGTGTTGTTCTTCTTATCCATACAAACAAAACCATACAATCCAATCAATCCAGTCACAACAACCTGTTTACAATGAATTTCTGATGAATCAAAAACTATAACCTGTCCCCATTAATGAACCTTGAAGACCCCCCCCCCTCCCTCTTTTCGCGAGACCACTTTCCCCCCACCCCGCAAAATTAAAGCCTTATTTGAGCCATCTAGTAGTCAACTTGATGTTAAATGTGATTTCATTGAACTTATAAGGCATCCAGTGGGCTATTATAATTGGATCCTTTTAAAAAAGATCGAGACGACGAACTACAAGGAAGCCTTTTTGTTTTGACTTTTATGAAGCCCCAAGATCCCAAAAGCATTGGTGTTGTTCTTCTTATGCCTACAAACAAAACCATACTATCCAAACATTCCATTTACAACAACATATTTTCAATGGTTTTCCGATGAATCAAAAACTATAACTGTTGCCGCCATTAATGAATTGAAGAACCCACCCCCCCCCCTTTTGGCGATCTTGTGGCCGTTGCACTATATATACTCGAGCAAAATTGAAGCCTCACTTAGCAGTCAACTTGATGTTAAATGTGATTTCATTGAACTTGAAGGCATCCGTTGGCTATTGTAATAGATCCTTTTGAAAAAGATAGGACCCATCGACCCGTCGGCCCGTGGTGCATCCCAAGGCATGAGTGTTGTTCTTCTTATTCTTACAAACAAAACCATACAATCCAATCATTCCATTCACAACAACCTATTTAAAAGGATTTCGATGAATCAAAAAACTATAACCTTTCCGCCATTAACGAATGAAGAACACACCCCCCCTCTCTCTTGTCCGGCCCCCCCAGTACTTATATAGCTCGAGCAAAATTAAAGCCTCATTTGAGCCATCTACCAGCCAACTTAATGTTAAATGTGATTTCATTGAACCTGGAAGGCATCCGTGTGCTATTATAATTGGATCCTTTGGAAAAAGATCGGGACGACGATATAACTTGTTGTTCCTCTTATCCATACAAACAAAACCATACAATCCAATCATTCCATTCACAACACCTTTTATTTACAATGGATTTCCGATGAATCAAAAACTATAACCTATTGCCACCATTAAACCCCCCCTTGGGGCCCCCCGCAAACGGTGCATCTCAAAAGCATGAGTGTTGTTCTTCTTATGCTTACAAACAAAACCATACAATCCAATCATTCCATTCACAATAACATATTTACAATGGTTTTCCAATGAATAAAAAACTATAACCTGTTGCCGCCATTAATAAATCGAAGAACACACACTCTCTCTTTTGGCCGATCCTGTGGTAGTTGCAGTACACAGTTCGAGCAAAATTGAAACCTCATTTGAGCCATATAGTAGTCAACTTGATGTTAAATGTGATTTCATTGAACTTAGAAGGCATCTGTGCGCTATTATAATCAGATCCTTTGAAAAAAGATCGAGACGACGATAGTCGAACTGCAAGGTAGCCTTTTACTTTGATAGACACGGTGCATCCTAAGAGCATGAGTATTGTTATTCTTATCCCTACATACAAAACCATACAATCCAATCATTCCATTCACAACAACCTATTTACAATGGATTTCCGATGAATCAAAAACTATAACCTGTTGCCGCCATTAATGAATCGAAGAATACACACTCTGTTTTGGCCGATCTGTGGCAGTTGCACTACACAGCTCGAGCAAAATTGAAGCTTCATTTGAGCCATGTAGCAGTCAACATGATGTTAAATGTGATTTTGTTGAACTAAAAAGGCATCCGTGGGCTATTATAATCGGATCCTTTGGAAAAAGATCGAGACGACGATAGTCGAACTACAAGGTAGCCTTTTGCTTTGACAGGCATGGTGCATCCCAAGAGCATGAGTGTTGTTTTTCTTATCCCTACAAATAAAACCATACAATCCAATCATTCCATTCATAATAACCTATTTACAATGGATTCCTAATAAATCAAAAACTACAACCTGCTGCCGCCATTAGTGAATTAAAGAATACTCTCTCTCTCTCTCTTAGCGGATCCTGTTGCAATTGCAATACATAACTCGAGCAAAATTGAAGCCTCATTTGAGCCATATATAGTCACTTTATGTTAAATGGGATTTCATCGAACTTGGAAGGCATCCATGAGCTATTGTAATCGGATCGTTTGGAAAAAGATTGAGACAACGATAGTTGAACTGCAAAGTAGCCTTTTGCTTTGACAGGTACATTGCATCCCAAGAGCATGAGTGTTGTTCTTCTTATCCCTACAAATAAAACCATACAATCCAATCATTACATTCACAACAACCTAAGAACACTCTTTCCCTCTTTTGGCGGATCCTGTGGTAGTTGCACTACACAGCTCGAACAAAACTGAAGTCTCATTTGAGCCATCTAGCAATCAACTTGATGTAAAATGTGATTTCATTGAACTTGGAAGGCATCTCTGGGCTATTGTAATCGGATTCTTTGAAAAAGGATCAAGACGACAATAGTCGAAGTGCAATGTAGCCTTTTGCTTTTGACGGCACGGTACATTTCAAGAGCATGGGTGTTGTTCTTATTATCCATATAAATAAAACCATACAATCAATTCATTCCATTCGCAATAACCTAATTACAAAAGATTTTCAATAAATCAAAAACTATAACCTGTTGCCGCCATTAATGAATCGAAGAACATTCTCTCTCTTTTGGCGGATCCTATGGAAGTTGCACTATACAGCTCGAGCAAAATTGAAGCCTCATTTGAGCCATCTAGCAGTCAACTTAATGATAAATGTGATTTCATTGAACTTGAAAGGCATCCTTAGGCTATTATAATCGGATCCTTTGGAAAAAGATTGAGACGACGATAGTCGAACTGCAAGGTAGCTTTTTGTTTTGACAAGCACAGTGCATCCCAAGAGCATGAGTGTTGTTCTTCTTATCCCGACAAACAAAAGCATATAATCTATCATTCCATTCACAACAACCTATATACAAGAGATTTCTGATGAATCAAAAACTATAACTTGTTGCTGCCATTAATGAATCGAAGAATACTCTATCTCTCTTTTGGCGGATGCTGTGGCAGTTGCACTACACAGCTCGAGCCAAATTGAAGCCTCATTTGAGCCATCTTGCAGTCAACTTGATGTTAAATGTGATTTCATTGAACTTGGAAGGCATCCGTGGGCTATTGTAATCGGATCCTTTGAAAAAAGATTGAGACGCCGATAGTCAAATTGCTAGGTAGCCTCTTGCTTTGACAGGCACGGTGCATCCCAAGAGTATGAGTGTTGTTCTTCTTATCCCTACAAACAAAACCATATAATCCAATCATTTCATTCACAACAACCTATTTACAAAGGATTTCTGATGAATCAAAAACTATAACCTGTTGCTGCCATTAATGAATCAAAGAACACTCTCTCTTGTTTGGCGGATCCTGTGGCTGTTGCACTACACATCTCGAGTAAAATTGAAGCCTCATTTGAGCCATCTTGCAGTCAATTTGATGTTAAATGTGATTTTATTGAACTTGGAAGGTATCTGTGGGCTATTGTAATCGGATCATTTGGAAAAAGATCGAGACGATAATAATCGAATTGCAAGGTAGCCTTTTGCTTTGACAGGCACGGTGCATCCCAAGAGCATGAGTGTTGTTCTTCTTATGCCTACAAACAATACCATACAATCCAATCATTCCATTCACAATAATCTATTTGCAAAGGATTTTCAATGAATCAAAAACTATAACATGTTGCCGCCATTGATGAATCGAATAACACTCTCTTTCGCACTGTCCTCTGCTGCAATATTAATACCTGAATAAGACAAAGACCAAAACGCCAGAGTGTACCCGCGCACAACTTAAGGTGGGCTAGCTTAATTGTATATATATATATATATATAATTTGTTTGGGGTGGGTATGGTAATTCATCTTACATTTACCCGATTTATGTGATAGCATGCATTTACCACTCACTATTTTACTGTTTCTAAAGACACGTTTTATCTTGTATGTTTTAATTGTCATTTTCATTCTATTTTATAAAGCTAGTGTGCTTGATAGCTCAAGTGGTATAACATCTATCAATAATTTTGTACAACTCAAAACAGAAATGCATCACATTAACACAGGTAATTTTGTTACGAGGGAAGTATATTATAGAGATTTGTATTATGTTTAAGTTACCCACTTACTGGCTGTGCTAATAAAATGATCTATTTATGCTTTCTCTGATTATGATCCCGCTTAGGATAAAATTTATTTGTATCTTGTTTGAGTTACCCACTTACAAGTACATTGAAATTTATTGCCTATATAAAATTTTTCAATGTGATACAAGTATATTGGATTGAGCTACTGTCTCTCAAAGCTATGTTATCCACCCTTGGTCGCTATGGATTTGTGCGTGAGGTATGGAAAATTGGTTATTTTTTTTTACTTTGATTGGCTGATATATAATAGCTCGTTTGGTATGCTGGAATGAAATTGAAGTGACTAGAATCATTTATGGAATAAAATTGTCATGGAAAATGGAATGTAATTTTTAATTACCTTGCCCGTGTTTGGTATACAAGACCAAACAAGGTATTTGTATTAAGAAAATTACTAAAATATCATTAATCTTATAATTATTTTTTAATTTCTTTTTCTCAACTTGTCTTCGCATCGTCGTCGTCATGTGCGACAGGGTGGTGAGGCCTTCACGAGCGATAGGGCGACAAGGCTGGATCTAGGCAATGGGGTGGGGTGTTGGGGTTTGGGAGGTGGGACTAGGTGGGTGCGACGGGGGAGGGGGGGATGGGGTGGGTTGAGGGGGCGAGGTGACGGAGAGGGGGGGAGTTGGGCGACGGAAGGGGAGGCGGGGGTGACGGGGTGGAAAGAGAGAGAAGAGAAAGAGAGAAAGAGCGAGATAGAAAAAAAATAAAAAAAATAAAAAGAATATAAAAATAAATAAGGTTCCCTTATGTAAGGAAACCTTAGTAAACCTAGGAGGGTGAGGGAAATCAATTTCTTACTACATAAGAATATAAGATTTCCATGGAAATCTTAATTCCTTCCTTATTTTTGTATCAAACGTAGGAAAGGAATGCAATCTAATTCATTTTCTTTCCTTTCCTGCATATCAAATCTGTACTAAATGTCACGGAAAGTATATTCGATAATGCAAAACATACATCAAAGCATATGTATTATTTTTCATAACAAAATGACGTGAAATGCTATAAAAAAACAGTAAGTGCGTATTTATATAACTGCCCGTGTTTTTCAACTGCCAACAATCTCACTATTTGATTCAATTGATATTTTATATTATATTATATTTTTTCTAATGCTATTTATATTATAAAAAATATCTTTTATCTCTTTTCCTTCTCAACTAAATAATTATTCTTTCTATTTTTTTTTCCAATTAAAATTCTCCCATTACTTTTTTTTTCTTCCGATCATAAAGCTGGTTTGTAGCAATATCATGATTACATAAATTATTTATTATTATTATTATTATTATTATTATTAATCGAACTGGGCAATAATACATTGGATTGGGAAATCAACAAGTACAATTATATATTATTTAGGGAATACATATTATATATTTGATATAATAGATAACTATTCCGTAACTTAATATTGACTTTTAAAAATCAAAATTGGGGTGGGAGGGTCTTTTCTGGAGTTGGACCATTTGATATTATTGGACGACTGGTTTAATGTAGTCTGTCCTTTTGTTTTATTTTATTTATTTCTTCCTTAAAATATAATTTGTATTTGTATGCAAGTATATACACACATATATATATAAAATTGAAAAAAAGGTAATGCTTAAAAATAATCCGTGAATCAGCATCGATATTATTTTTTTTAAAATTTTAAAATACATATACAAATTACCTATACAATCTTTTACCTATACAATCTGTCCTTTTCTGATGGCACGTTGTTTGTTGGTACTTCTCATGTCTCAGTATGGTCTCCTCGGATCATTTGATATTATTGGACGACCCCTTTTATTTATTTATTTATTTATTTATTTCTTCCTTAAAATATATATTGTGTCTTTGTATGCAATTATTAGTGATGATAATTTGTATGCGGCACATGTGAAATTAATCCGGAAATTGCGAGACACCCATTATATTATTGTTGCCTTACCCAACCCTCCCCCCACTCCTCACCTCCCCTGCCCCTTCGCTCGCCCCCCCCCCCTCTCTCTCTCTCTCTCTCTCTCTCTCTCTCTACGACCGCTCGTCAAATTGCAATATATTTGTACTTTTTTATTCACCAACTCTTCCATTTTTTTTTTACTTTTTTTTTTAAAATTTAGCATTAAAATAATGAACGTGATCTGCGACTCAACCCCGCCTGCTATATTATTATGTCATCCCCTGTCCTTCCGTTCTGTCGTCTCGTCTCCCTCCCTCTGACGATGAACCAACGGTTCTGAATCTCCCAGCTCTCTCTCTCTCTCTCTCTCTCTTTCTCTCTTCCTCTATCTCAGTAGTTGCGTCGTTACAGGTATTGTCGATCCTCGTTGCTATGTTTTCAGGTGTTTCACTCGGGCGCTTGTTGCGGATCTGATGCGTGGTGTGTCGTGAATGTGTGTTTTGAATGCGCGTATTTAGTAGTGTTGTTGCATTTGTTGATTGGTGGGCTCGTCATTGCCTTGTTTTTGGTGGGTATAATTGTAATGGATCTGATTTGTTTTTGCAATTTGTCGTAGAATCTGTTCCGTCTTGTTTGTTTAGTTGTTTTGGGTATCTCAGGTTCGAACTAGTACCTACATGGCTTTAGCTATAAAAATATTACATACCCAGATCTAGCGTGCTTGTGGGGTTGGGTCTCTTGGTGACCCATCCCCGTTATATAATGTTTTTATTTATTTATTTATAGAATATAGATGCATTGTCGTCGTGGTTTCTTAGAGCGGCCGGCTGTTTGGTGTTGGATGTGAACTGAATGTCTTGTCATTTGTTTTATATAATTATTTTGTAGTTGTTTGGTTGCAGGTGTTTGGTGTTGGATGTATTGCATTGCGTTTGCGGTTACAATTGAATACGTCGAAGGTTTGGTGTGTCTGTCTCATTCAGTTTTTACAGGCAGGTGTTGAACGTGCAAGACAAAAGCATGGCATTGGGAAAATACTCAAGAGTCGATGGCCGGAGACAATCGGCCAACTATTGTTCTACGGTGACGCTGGTTTTTTTTGTGGCCCTCTGCTTAGTAGGAGTTTGGATGTTGACATCTTCATCCGTGGTCCCTGTTCAAACCGACGTCTCTTCTGGGGAGGCCAAGGATGAGGTCAGGGAACAAGTGAGTGAGAGCAATGACAACAAGCCTAAGCAGTTTGAGGATAATGCCGGTGATGAACAAACAAAAGGAGACCAGTCAAATGATCCAGAGAATCCTACAAATTCTATGAACCCGAATGATAGTGTCTCGAAAGAAAACCAGGAAGAAAAGCCTACAGCTAAAAGTGTTGAGGAAGAAAATGCATCTAAAGTTGAAACAAGCAATGTAGATAAAAGAACTAGTGGAGGAGAAACAATTGCTGCTGAGGGTGAGGTTAAACCTGGTGGGCAGGAGGATTGGGGAGAGGGATCAGCTGCCAATAAAGTAGATTCCAATGAGAGCAATAAAAAGTCTGATTCAGCTGAGACCGAGAAGAAATTAGATTCGAATGAAAATGGGGAGAAATCAGATTCATCAGATGAAAACCAGAAGAAAGTGGAGGAGAAGCAAGATCAAGATGAGTCAAAACAAAGCTCTGGCGAGAAAAAAGAGGATGGCGACGCCAGCAAACAGGCTTCCAATGAGGGATTACTTTCTGGGGCCCAGGCTGATCTTTTGAATGAAACCGCGATTCAAAATGGATCATGGTCGACTCAGTCATCAGAGTCGAAGAATGAGAAAGAAGTTCAACAGACGTTAGAGTCTAAGCAACAAAAAACGCAAAGTTGGAAAATTTGCAATGTAACGGCAGGGCAAGATTACATTCCTTGCCTTGACAACTTGAAAGCAATTAAAAAGCTTCGGACTACAAAACATTATGAACATCGAGAGAGGCACTGTCCAGAAGTAGCCCCCACTTGTCTTGTTGGTCTTCCCAAAGGTTATAGACGTCCAGTTCAGTGGCCCAACAGCAGGGATAAGGTATATTGAGTTAATTCATTTTTAATTTATGTTCATATTGGGATCAAGGCTTGTTGGTTTGGTGTACACCTGTATATATATGATTATTGTTAATAGTAATGATTTTTTTGGTTGATACTATTGATATGGATCTTTATTGTTCTTCCAGATATGGTACACTAATGTCCCACATACTCAGCTTGTGGAATTTAAGGGACATCAAAATTGGGTGAAAGTTTCTGGTGAGTACCTTACCTTTCCAGGTGGTGGAACCCAGTTTCAGCATGGCGCTCTTCATTATATTGACTTCATTGAGAAGGTGACAACATTTAACTATTTCATTTATGGAAGCTGTTTTGAAGCCTATAAATTAGAGAATTGGATACTGAAGGAAACAAATCCTTATATCTGTATTTAGAAAAGCAGGCCAGTACAAGTATGAGAATTTTGGGGATTATGAATAAACTGTGTTATTGTGTTTGTTAGAAGAAAGGGAATCAGAACAGAAATCGATTGTCTGTGCTGTGGCAGGCAACTGCCACCTCCTTCCCCTTGACAGTGATCTTTTAAACAGGCATGCGGCATTTCACTACTAGGGCATTTTTCTGTTTGTATAAAATGGCCCAGCCTGTTATGCACTAAAGTGAAACTTCATTGTTATAAATAAAGCTAGGTGGGAAAACGTGATTTCTGTTACAATCTCTCTCACACTCCTCTCTTCAACATTCTTGATAAATTCTTGAAGATGATCTCTTTTAATTTTTTTACAGTCTACATTGATTCAAGAATGGCTATTTGTGTAGGTTTAATTCTCTTAATATCAATATCAAGCATTTCATATTATTGTTTTCATTAAATTTAGGTCAATATGATTTATTCTTTGTTGAAACTGCAGACTGTGCCTGAGATTGCATGGGGGAGCCACACTCGTGTGGTATTGGATGTTGGTTGTGGTGTTGCTAGTTTTGGAGGCTATCTCTTTGAAAAAAATGTGATCACCATGTCCTTTGCCCCAAAAGATGAGCATGAAGCGCAAGTGCAGTTTGCTCTTGAAAGGGGCATCCCCGCCATTTCTGCTGTTATGGGCACAAAGCGTCTTCCTTACCCAGGAGGGGTATTTGATGCTCTGCACTGTGCACGCTGTAGGGTACCCTGGCATATTGAAGGTAATTTTTTTTAGCAAATTGCCATTAAAAGTATTTATTATATTATTGTTCAGATGATCCTTGCCTGTTAATATGTTATTCTTAAAATTCAAAAGTTTGCCATCTGCCTTTATATAGCCTCATTAAGTGTGTTTATATGATCCGTTTTATATTTATTATTATTATTTTTTTTTGTGATGGATCTTGCTAGAATACTATTTATGTGGGATAAGTTTATTGTGCTTTGTTTTGGAAGTTCATCGAGTGTGAAGTACAACATGCAGGCGGTAAACTTCTATTGGAGTTGAATCGTGTGCTGCGACCTGGTGGTTTCTTTGTGTGGTCTGCAACTCCAGTTTACCAGAAGGAAGATGAAGATGTTGAAATTTGGAAAGGTAGGTGATAATTTAATTTGCAGCACCCGACCAAAAGGGGTGTGTGTGTATATTGATCAACAATTTGTTGATATTATTGGCCAGCTATGGAAAAATTGAGAAAGTCAATATGCTGGAAACTTTTGGTGATTAAGAATGATAAATTAAATGGCGTCGGGGCTGCTGTATATAAGAAGCCTGCTGACAATAATTGCTATGAGAAAAGATCACAAAGTGAGCCACCTATATGCCAAGAATCTGATGATCCCAATGCAGCCTGGTATGCCTTTTGTTCTTGTTCTCCCTCCCGTTTTGTTTATTAACTTTAGAGAATACATTTTCAAGTTATTTGGAAAATTATCTCGTGTATTGAAATCTGAAACTTTTTTATTTCCCTCGTGCAATGGTTTTGATAAAAATGCCATTTTGGGTGTTAAACCTGCACATTGCATTTAAAATGGATGTCAATTTCCTACTTTTCCAAATTGAATCAGCACCTTTGCAGGTGCCATTCCGCAATAAATTTTAGCGAATGTGTATTTCCTTGGCTGTTTGACCATTCAATGCATGGTTTGTGGTTTGTAGGAATGTTTCATTGCAGTCATGTATCCACAAAGTACCTGCAGCTGCTTCTGAGCGGGGTTTTCAATGGCCAGTGCAATGGCCAGCAAGGTTAGAGAAGCCACCCTACTGGTTGACAAGTTCTCAGGTTGGAGTTTATGGGAAATCAGCACCTGAAGATTTCACTTCTGATTATGCACACTGGAAACATGTTGTGTCAAAGTCATATCTGAATGGGATGGGCATCAGTTGGTCAAATGTGAGAAATGTTATGGACATGAGATCTGTTTACGGAGGGTAAGCAAAATGATTTTGTAGTCTACTCCTGTTGGAGTTAGAAGTTGCTATTTTATTTATTTTTGTCTTGCACACAATATTGGAAGACAATCAAATTTCCTTAACTTTTACATGTTGCTGTGCTGGTATTTTTATATTTCCGGGGGTGGTGTTCTACGGTTGGGTGAATTGCTGCCTTAGCCCATCCCCTCAAATGACTTTATGTTTTCTGCCCTCTCCTCTTCTCATCCCTCATTACCATGGTTATGGTTTTTGGTTTCTGTCTTGATTCTAATTAATGGCTGTGCGTACAGATTCGCTGCTGCTCTTAGGGACCTACAACTTTGGGTTATGAATGTGGTTACGGTTGATTCACCTGATACGCTACCCATAATATATGAGCGAGGCTTATTTGGCATCTACCATGATTGGTGTGAATCGTTTAGCTCCTACCCTAGAACTTATGACCTTCTCCATGCAGATCATCTCTTCTCCAAAATAAAAAAGAAGTATGCAACACTTTTTTTTTCTCAAAATTTATTTTTATTTTCCAGGCCACATATTTTGATATTCCTTCACAACAGATTACCATTTTTTTTTATTTGGTTTTGTCTAGGTGCAATTTAGTTGCTTTAGTTGCGGAGGCTGATCGGCTTTTAAGGCCAGAGGGAAAGCTGATTGTCCGTGACACAGTTGAGATCATCAGTGAGGTGGAGAATTTGCTCAAGTCTATGCACTGGGAGATCCGCCTGTCCTTCTCCAAGGACAAGGAAGGTATACTTTGTGTGCAGAAGACCAAATGGCGTCCTTCGGAGTTGGAGGCCATTGATGGCTAAAGAATATGCATTACCCAGCGACTTCCTTTGCTATGCCTCGAGGCTTTTGCTATGGCTTGGCTCATGGTATTATTTTTGTTTTGCCATCCAGTTGTAATTTATGATAACAGTTTCGCTTCTCTAGTCATTGTATCATGTTAGATTGCCCCTTCACTTCAATCTTTGGTATTTTTTTTTCTTTTTCCGCTATCAGTGAGGGGTTTGTGTTGTAGTTGAACAGGTTCCTTTTTTGAAGTGTAAGGTATTTCCAGTTGGGACTGAAACTCACCCAATCTTGGAAGCCAGCCAGCAAGTCTAAATGTGATTTTGGCGAAGATTGACTTGAAACAATACTTATTTGCATATATGATACTCTCTGTTTGGGTAGTGTCTGTTGATTGCAGGACTTTAAATTTGATGATTTCTTTTCTGGTGTTGCCCAAACCTTAACCTGCGTGGTGACTTTGGGTCTTCAAAATTAAGATTGCAATTTCTGGCACTCCTATATGTCGGTACTTTTTTTTTCCTTCTGTCGCTTGGGGAATGAGTGTTTCCCTCGTCACTGTCCAAGTTACTCATAAAGATTTTTAACCATGTCAGATGCCACAATTGAATACATGTGATGTGTCTTCTCGACGTGAGTACTTAACGTTTTTTTTTTTTTGGTTCAATCCAACTATTCGTCTGGGTGTTGCATCCGGTGAAACATCAAAATGTTTCGGAATATGATGGCCAATGACGTGGCAGAGGTATTTAGATCCTTAGTAACATTTGATTTTTCCTGGGCTTAGCTTATGTTTCCTTAGTAACATTGGATCCCCTAAATTAAAATTAATTTTTTGTTATTTTCAGTACAAAAACAACAATTATATTTTAAAAATAAAAATAAAAGCATCTCAATCAAACATTCTCTCCCACATTTACATAACAGACTTTTAAGTGGAGAAGTTTTAAAAGCATACGCGAGACATTATGATACCAATTTGGTCACATACATATCAATATTTGGTTGAGATAGACCATAATTCTTAATGGTGAAATGTGATAACGAATACTACAAGCAACATGGTTGGTGAAGGCTCTTAAAAATGTTATCCCAGCAACATGTGTCACTATACCTAAAACTATTATATGGTATGGACCATACCATAAAATATTGTTACAGCTGCAGTAAAATAATAATAATAATAATAGTAAAATATTTAACATGAAAATTACTGTGTGGTACAATAATTTTGGATAATGTATGAGATGAATCCATGGCAACCTAATCCCTTAGGAGGCAACGCTGAATATTTTCAAATTTTGGTGATTGTATTGTATTATACTTTGTCTGAATATTACAACCAAAAGTCAACATGATGAAACTGCACCCCACGGGCACGGAGAGCGGGTCCTAGGGGGACAGTTGGTGAAATTCAACCAAGCCTTCCCCTATCCCTCTTCACCTGCCTAATTTCCTGCCTCCCCTACCTTTTTATTACAGTCTCCTTCAAAATTCAACTCGTCTTCCATGCATCACTCTCTATCTCTCTGCCTCTCTGTTTCTGTTTCCTTCTCCATTTTTACCCAGCAGAAAATTTGACGGACAGACATGGAGGACGACAGCCATGGAGGAAATGGGCCTATTGGTGCCGACGGAGGCAGCCCGGAAAGCCCGTACACGAAAAACGGAAACAACAGCAGCAATAATAAAGAACAAGATCGGTTCCTTCCCATAGCCAATGTAGGGCGGATCATGAAGAAGGTGCTCCCGGCAAATGGGAAAATTTCAAAGGATGCCAAGGAGACGGTGCAGGAATGTGTGTCCGAGTTCATCAGCTTCGTGACCGGAGAGGCATCTGATAAGTGTCAGCGAGAGAAGCGAAAGACGATCAACGGGGACGACATAATATGGGCCATAACCACGCTGGGGTTTGAAGATTATGTGACCCCACTCAAGCTCTACCTCAGCAAATACAGAGACCTCGAAGGGGAGAGGGTTAATGTGCCCAAGAACCAGAGGGTGGCGGTGGATCAGAGGCTACAGCACGAGCAAGAACAATGCATGCCTAGCTATAACAACAACAACAACAACAACAATAATAACCATAATAATAATAACATCTTCTCTTCCACAAGTCTCATGTCCCACCCACCCTTCATAGCCACTGACCCAATTTCTTTTTCTTTGCCTTTCTCCCCTAACTCAATCCCAAAACAGCTACAGCCACAAGAACAGATTGATTCTGCTGGGCAGTGGTGAAATAAATTGGCGGGGAATATGTTTTCCCCCCCTCTCCTGTTTCTGTTAATATAATATATATATATATATATACATACATATATATTCCATGTATTGTATTGTAATACCTACTTGAAGTGAAGATATATTACGTTCATTTTACCGAGACGAGTTAGTGCATGGTCTTGTATCAGTTGGACCCTGCACAGCGGATTACCCACAGTTGATCCCACATGTTGAAGGACCCTCCCTAAGAATTGAGGAAAATATGGCATGAATACAAGTGCGAAATGAAGAATTTTGTAAGTGCTGATTCCCAACTTTCGATGTCGTGTTACGTTTGCTTCGTATGCAACCGGCTATCTCCTCCATAATGCTCTTACCGCGTCTTCGTTTGGTTTCGATTTTGCGTTCCAAGTGGGAGCTTGCTTGTCCCTCAGCCGGTGATTTGAAAGGCGATATAGCATCCAGTGGTGCGTCGGACTGTGATCAAGCAAGCTGTGGATAATTAGCTTGCTTGCTGAGACTACTAATTCTAAGTCTCAGCTAGAACTGAGGAGTGAGTACCTATTTGTTTAAAGTCAGATTAGCCCTAGCAACACTATTAATCAAGCTATGTGCCAGCAGGATTCAAGTAACAACTAACTAACTAATAGTCATTTCCACTATAACAAACAATCATCTTCAGCCATAAATCGCTTATCAAACTCCACTCACTCCATTGTAGTGAAACACTGCACCAGGACAGGACGGGAACCATGGATTAATCAGACATCATTTTTCCAAAAATGTCAGCACTGGTAAAATGTAACTAACGTAGATAACTCTGGAAAAGGAGTGCAACAGTCCATACATGAAAGGAACAGAAAAGAATAGTTCATACAAGTTGTTAACAGCTATAGAATATTATCTGATGACACCGTAAAATGCAATAGAAAAATGCCAGCAGCCTAAATCTTACTTTTCTTTCATTTACAACTTCTAAAAATTTTAAAATATTCCTAGCCAAGCTGACACTTTGCGTTCAGATTGTTTCAAGGTCAGATCATACTGGCACACGTCTCCCGCGGTATTGATCCAAGAACTGCACATGAAAAGAAAAGACAAGAAAAACGGCGAGGAGTCTTAGCAAAACATTTCTAAGCTCAACTACTTGTAAATGTCTAACTATTGATGCTGCATATAGTAGGTCCTATTCCCAAGATAGGGCCAAAGTCAAAGTGGGTAAACATGCAGTCAATTGTTCACTACTACATCAACCCCACTACCCCCTACTCCAAACCATTTTTCCAAAATTCAATTTGCCCTGCAGGAGGAGGGTTTCCCCTCTAGACCTACATGACCACAACATTCCAATGATGGGACCAATCAGACTAGAGGCCCATGGAAAAAGACATCTCAGAGGAAGTGGGGCTTCAAACAAAAAATGGCTCTAAGAAAATCACAAAACAATATTTATTTTTCAGATGAAGATATAATCATCATAATTCCAAAGAGGGGAAAAAACCATACCGATCTAACAAATGGCTGTTGAAACACCCAACCAAGAATAGGTATTTTCTGTATAAAAACAGAAAGTGTTGGCCAGAAACCGCTGCAGAAGACAGACAATCAAATACAAAACACAGAGCAAACCACTGATATCATGGGGCCATACAAACCTGAAAAGTACAACGAATCCATACGATTCCAAGATCATGCCTATGATTGGCCATCCTATGAGAACCGCTAAGAAGCCAGTACCAAACGAAATTGTTCCCTGTAGAATTAAGAAAAAGCACCCACTCTGGTTAATAAAGGCAAAATAATATTTAGCATGGGAGAGAGGCGTCACCTTATAATTTTGAGGTTTAGTGAAGAATTGCATAGTTGACTTCAGTCCGATAGTAAATGCAACCCCTGATAAGAAGAGGATCTGAATAGTCACAAATAAAATAAAATGTTAAGCTCATATCAACTCAAGGTTAAGGGAAACAAAAAAAGAGAAGATAATAGAAAGAAAGAAAGTTGAAAGATAAAAACTTACATTCCCCAGGGCAAGTAAACCCTTGTCAAAGAAAAAGATCACTCCCAAGAATGAAAAGAAAATCCCAAATCCAGTCAACCCCAGTCCAATTTCTGTTGCATATAAAGCGGTTCGTGGGGATCAGAACTTTAGAATATAAACACAGCATCATTAAAGATTCTCACTTTTTGAAAAATTTCCAACAAAAACATATAATTATATCAATTACCGTAACAATAATGAATCAAAACAACAAACTGTTGCACATCATTCTTAAATGCTGACGCAAAGGCCTAGTGATAAAACAACTATCATCCCATCAAAGACTATATACTCAGTATCACATCAAACAAACAATTGCACCCGATTAAACTAGTCTGACCATGTGTTATTAGTAATAGAATAATAATTAACTTGTTGCCCAAATCTGAATTCGAACGGGCTTAAATATAGTCCACTATATTTTTGTAGAAAATCATAAATCTGAGGTATAACTTAAGTGCTGGATTATAAAATAGCTAATTTTTTTTAACTAATTCAGTTGTCATTTTCACCATGACATAAGCCATGCTTTGACAAGCTTACACATGTCACGACGAACTATCCACTATCTTGACAGCTGATGGGATCGCACTTAGCAAATGGGGAAAGACGGTTAATATAATCAACTTGCAAGGGAAATAGCAAAACACATGCACACAGTGAGCTTCACGCATGTTCCATATTTTTTTTTCCCTTTTACAGATCAAAGTGAGTTTTTGATGAAGAATCATTGTGTTTCCTAAACGATAGATTGTGGTTTTGACTTTTGCCTAATGCTTGCACATTTTCATAACATATAATTTTTTATTTTTAAAATTATTTTTGTGATGTTTAATACTTATATATAGAACTACCTACGACCATCTCAACCTTTTAAGTTTCTATTTAATCCAACCAAATGCTGGAGGATACTTTGAAGTCTGCCTGGCTGTCTAGCACCGTACGTATGTTGTTTTTCAAAATACTGAAAGATTGTGTGATAATACACCGGCTGGTCTTGACTTTTGACAAATGAGAGGTTTTCCTTTCGGTACAATTTAGTTGGGAACTCGGTGCAAATGAGGCTTTAAAATATATTCAGTCTTGAATCAATCAAATAGACAAAACTAAATTTATTGTTAAATCAAAAAACCGCCGCTAGGCAGTAGCATTCATCCATACTTGGGCGTCCGTGAGGCATATGTCAATGCCCTAAAAATGTATATTAAAAGGCAATGCGTGAAGGCATTCTTAACAAATTTAGATTACCAGTGTTTAATGGCCAAGCATGTCTCCATGTGACATTATAATAAAATAGAGAATAAAAAAGAGACAGAGACTCACTTCTCCGGTCATTCATCTCAAGGGAAACCATTGTGTCAGTTCTTCACTGCAGCATATGGAAACGAAACGAACGACATTAAATTAAATCAAAGAGTATAAACCGAACCAAACCAAACCAAACTAGTGAAAATAACAAATATCGAGGGAGCGCACGGTTACGCAAGCATTGCCGTAGCGTAAATCTACCTGAAATCGACGATCTGCGAGGTTGTAGAGAGAGATTGAAGAAGAGGAAGAAAAAGAAAACAATGCAAGTGAACGAATTGAAATCTCAACTACGTCCATTGAGAGTTTCTGGATTCATAGGGTTCAGTTTCGGATCATATCTAAGAAATTACCTTCACCGGTTGCGAAGAAAACAAGCTCGATTCAGCGATTCTGTCTGCACCAGCGATATCAAATCGAGACAATTTGAAGATTTGGATGCAAAATTTAACAAAACAAATCCAACTTACAGAGAGAGAGAGAGAGAGAGAGAGAGAGAGAGAGAGACCTGAGCGGCGTGGCGGAGACGAAGGTGATGAGAATCTGGGTTTAGTGGGGGGAAGAAGGGGGGTGGGTGGAGTTCAACTGACTGGCTTGGCTCGTTAATGCGCGGATCGTTTCCGTTGCTACATTCCGGATTTCCGGTACTCAAACAAACTACAAACAGATACGCCGTCGGTTAAAATTTATACGTTTTCAAAAAATCATATTGGTTCGATTTAAAGTCGAGGGACTACCTTGAATTTTTTTTTACTTAAATAATGTTGATATTAAGTTATAATTTTTAGTTGCTATAATTTTTTGGTTTGACAGATAATTATTTTCATTAAATTACATATTTAAATTATTTTTAATTTTCTATATAAATATATACTATAATATATTCTTTTAATTATTTTTCATATTATTAAAATAATTTGTTTTATTTAATAATAATTTTTTTAAAATAAAAATTTTTATAACTTTTTAACATAAAGTGATAAATATGTGACAAATACACTCCTACGAATTCCTTGCCTAGATATGCACGGAAGAGAGAAAAAGAAGACGAAGTAAAAAAAAATAATGAATACAAATTAAAGCTTTTGACATTTATATATATATATATATATATATATATATATATATATATATTTGTGTGTGTGAGATAAAAACATTTTTAACTTTTTGGTAGTTGAAAAAAAATCATAATTAATCAAAAATATTATTATATTTTAATCAAGACATTTTTCAAAAGAAAAAACCTCTCACGACCCTCCCTATATTATTATAGAATATTTTTCAAATAATAAAAAATTTCTTAGACTTTTATAACGTATTAAGAAAAAAATATTTATATTTTTATGAATATAATTCTTAACCCCCATTTTTCTCACTTGAATATTTCAAGCGTCACCTAAACTTCATATGCGTCAATCAATGTTCATCATCTTTCCCAAAATTACCATAATTTTAACATAGAAGGGAAGCCAACATTTAACTCAAGGGTAATTTTCTCCTATAATGACGTGAAAGTGGTGACCTCTTGGAATCAAACAAATCAAGTAGGAAGATAGCATTTTATTTTTTACAGGAGTAGACTAAAAGAAATAAGTTACTTGACAAGAGGAGTTCAATTAAGATTTCTTTATATATTGAAATCTTTTTGTCTTACTCTAGATTTTTCATCTATGACATAGTTGCTACATTTATATGAATTTTTGATGATTTATGTGATTTTGTAAAACAAATAAAAATAAAATCATCCATTAAAATGATAGACACCCTAGGATCTTGTCTAATCATTTTTCTTTCATTTTTTATGTTTAAATAAAAATATGAAAGTAAGTTTAAGTCAAATTTCTAGAAAAACAAATTTAAAAAGCTAAAGCTATCATGAAATTGATCAATTAATGCTCATAGTGTAACTATTTGAACTGAAATCAAATATGACAAGTTTTTTTTTCTTTCATATTTAAGCAAGTTAAGATTTTTTTTCAGTTTTATGTCAAAAGAGACTTCAATCTCCCCTTTTTTCTAAATAAAATATATATACATTTAGGTAATAATAATAATAATAATAAACAAAAGAGAAATTTTAAAACAAGTAAAAACTCTCATGCACTAAGATCATTTATTAATTTTTTAGTGTTATGAGTGTATGAGATTACTTATCCCTTGTAAAGACCCGTACTTGGGTGAGGTTGAAAAGTTAGGCCCGAATAGAGTTTGAATATTTATTCGGCAGCATGACCTCAACGTGAGCGTTGGGTTATTATTATTATTTAATATGGTGATTTTAATTTGTTGCATTTATTATTAAATACTATGATTATTAATATAGTTGTTTAAATTGTTTAAGTAAGAGGATATTTATAATAACGAATGTGACGAATATTATTATTATTATTATTAAGGGGTTATTAGTGTAAGTATTTTAAATATTAGACTTTATTACTATTAATATAATTAACTAAGATTACTCCTTATAATAAAATATTATTATTTATTATTATTATTAAGGATTGATAAGTATAAATAGGGAGAACTTAGGGGGAAACCCTAAGTCCGTTGTCCGTTGTGCGTCTGTGAACTTGGCAAGGGAAAAAGAGGGTTTGAAGCAGTACCATTGATCCTTTGAAACCTAATTCTGGTAGGTGATTTGTAATTCTTGATTCCTAATTCTTGATTCTTGATTGTCGTTTGTGAAGCATGAATTTAAAGTTTGTGTGTCGTATCTCTTCGTGCAAGTTTGTGTGCCGTATCTCTTCGTGCGTAGCAAATAATATACATCTGTTTATGTGTTTTTCGTTTAAAAAAAAAAGAAAAAGAAAACAAACAAATCATTTGCTCAGCTTCAGGGGTAACGCAGCCACGCCGTCCGGCGAGGTGGGAGGAGCGCCGGTCCTGCGAGGTGGAAGGGCCGTCAACGGTGTCTGCTTCAGGGGGATCCCACGTCCGAGCTAGGAAAAGCGTCCACGCTGAGGAGATGGAGGAGGGGTGCCGTTCGTGGGTTGGTCGGATGAGCCGCGCGATGTAGATGCACCGAGCGCTCGGGTGAAGAGAGGAAGGAGGAGCGGCAGCGTCTGTGCGCCGTCCCATGACCGTCCGGTGTGCCATGCGTTTCCCACGGCGTGCGCCGGTGCCTGGCGTGAGGATGGAGAAGGGGGCCGATCGTCACTGCCAACCCTATGGGTTGGCGTGGGGTGGGGGATTATGGATTTGCTCCCTAATAATAAAATAATAATAATAATAATAATAAAATAACAAAGAAGACATAATAATTAAGTGTAATAAAAATAATGATAATAGTAATTATATATATATATATATAGATGAAATATGTATTTGTTGTTGGAGTAGTATTGTAAATTAAATAATATAAATCTTGTTCGAATACATAAATTGGTATACGAGAGGTTGGATGTTGGCTGATTATTCAATATGTAAGTATGCATTATACTTGTGGTTGGTGCTAAACTGGTGAACTAAATATTCTGTAATGGTGTTGTGTGAAATTCTGTCTGTTGGGATATATTTTGTTTGATTGATTGTAAGCGTGAGATTGATAGTGGAATTGGTTGGGTTGATTGAGGATCCCACATAGGGTTGGTAAGAGGCCGCGGGTCCCCCATGTCACGGACCGAGGCTTATCTTAGCATACTTAGGCCATTTTGGGGTATTTCCCCTTTGTAAAGTGTTGTACTTAGCTTATAGAGTAAGTTGTAGAGATTTTAGATTTCGATCATATATGATGTCTCCTGGCGACATAGCCAGAAAAGTGTTAACATCTATATGTAGGGGAGTGATGTTGTAAAGCTTTCAAGCAATCAATACAATCGTTTGTTGCCTTCGTTTAAATCGATCTTCCGCTAAGCGCTTCCCTACACAATTGTTTTACAACGGATCGATGGGTTCCGATCTAAATGCGACGAGTTAGGCTGACCCCGTGACAAGTGGTATCAGAGCACGGTTGGTGCTAAAGTTCGGTGGAACAATCAAAACTTTAAGACGGTGTAAAAATGACAAACGGAGGATCTGTTGTCATTAGTGGTAGCGACCACGAAGGCCGCGACAAGGAGCACCACGCTAAGGAATGGAGGAGAGACAAGTCCGTTTCGAGGGAAACATGTCCGCTGGAGAGTCGACTAGCCAAATTGGAGTTGGCGTTAGCCGAACAGATGGAGGTGGTCGAGGAGCACACTTAAAGCATCGAAAAGCTGGACTCAGAGGGTGAGGAAAGCTTTGGGAGGATGCAAGGGCTTCTCAACTCCGTCATGGATGACATGAACTCTCGATTCGAGGGCTTGAAGGGTTCTCTCATGTCCCAAATCTTGGCGATGTAAGAGGAAATCAAAGAGATCAAGGCGGATTGGTCTCTATGCAAGATGGCGGTCACCCAAGATGGCGTTGGCGGCCATTCCAGCTCCAAAATCGACGTGCCAAAGCCTAAGACCTATGCTGGGTCAAGGAATCTGAGGAGTTAGACAGCTTCCTGGAGCCTTCAGGCGATCTTGATGCATGAGCATGCGTCGACGAAAGAAGGTGGCTACTATGTATACTTAGTCGATTGTTTATGGTGTGGTGGAGGCGACGATATGCAGCAAAGGAGTGCGGCCTATGTATCATTGATAGGCGGGGATTTCGACGGAGATCGAGCGGGTTATCACAGGAATGCGACGAGTCCGGGCGAAACAGGCGGCCTTACCTGAGCTCACGATGCGAGTCTGATCGTAATTTTCCGGGCGATATTGGAGATCCGGATATCATGAAAGTTCGCTATTTTCATGATGGACGGATTACTAATGATAGGCGAAATTGGAGCTGCGAAGAGAAATCATCTGAGACTGGCGTCGCAGCCGTGTGGGTGGCCGAATCACTCATCGAATGCAAGCAGCGGAAAAGCACGAATTGAAAGCCGTGAGCACCAGAGGCGAACGGGTTCCACAAGGAGAAATGTGGGGAGACAACCGGAGTGAAGGAAAAGGAGACCACTTCGACAAATCCAAGGACTTTCGCCCAAAGCACTTCGCGAATGGTTCCAAGGGCCCAGAGGCTAATAGTCTGTTTTCTTTGTAAGCCCTCACTAAAACATTCCAGTGCCCCCAGCGACTCGCAGCTCTCCCGCGATGATCCGCGAGCAAGAAGGAAGAGGATGTGAGGGATCCACGACTTAGTTCCTTGCAGCTCCTCAGTACAATCAATGAAAGGTGGAGGTGCCACCATCCGGACGACAAAAGTGAGCATGTATGTGCTATTAAAGGCAAACAACCTTGAAACCAGAGCTGTAGTGGACACAGGTGCGTGTGTAACGTAGGTCGAAGAAGCTCGTAGGCGGGATGATACAAAGGAAGAGAAGAAGAGGGCGAGGCCCAGAAGCGGTGAACTCAGGTGCCGATCCGATCAATGCGCGTGGCTCGAGGCGTGAGGCTAAGTATTGGCGAGTGGAGAGGCAAGGTGAATCTCTCCGTAGTTGTCTGATGGACGGCTTATCCCATGGTGTTGGGGATCAGGTTCGTTGACAGTGCGTGATCAGTTATGTAGCCAGCGCAGTAATGCCCATCAATGGACGAGGGGAAGAACGTGCGTAGTGAAAGTAATGAGGAGGAGGAACTCAGGCGAGGTCTCTTTTCGGCGCTCAGGCCGTCTAAAGCGAGTTGGCGAGACGAGGCTTGACAGCCATTCCTTCCTATCGTGAAGAAGGATGCAGTGTTGGGGAGGAGCCCCCAATGAGGTGACAGTCAGCGAAGAGTTTGGGGATGTTATGCGCTTGAACTCCTGAACAACTCGGCCAGACGAGAGGTGGACCACTGGATCGAGGTGGCGAGTCCTGAGCCCTACGATGCGGTCTTTTATCGGATGGCAAATCGGAGTTGGAGGAACTTCGGAGACAATTGAAAGACTTGTTGGATGTCGGGTGAATTACGGCCATCACGAAAGCATGATTGGAGCAGATGTTATTCTAAAAGAAGCAGGCTGGGTCGATGCGGCTGTCGTGATATAAAGTGACCAACAAATACAGTGAAGAGCATTGAAGTCCACTGGTGTCAGGCATATTTGATCTGTAACAGTCTTTCTTGAGATGGAGTTCTCAGCTGGCTGCGGTCGGGATATTAAACGAAGTGTGGATAGCCGGGTGATGAGGCAAAGACGGCGTGCGTCACAAGATACGGCTCTTCTGAGTTCTTGGTGATGCCACTTTGGCCTGTAGCGCCCATATACATTTTGTACGTTGATGACAGGATCTTCCAACCACTTGGACAGATTAGTCGTAGTGCTACTTGATGACGTATGGCGTCATAGCAAAACATTGGAGGAACCTGAGAGCCCCTGCATCTGGCGGGTTTTCCCAGTCTTGGGGAGAACGACTCTTTTGTGAAGAAGGAGAAATATGAGCTTTGTGAAGAAGGAGTGCCATGTAGTGGCATTATTGGCGAGCAAGTTAAAGATGGATATTAGTGTTAGCCATCAAGGAATCGGAGGAAGCATGAGAAAGTCACAGAGGAATCGTTCATTCCTTGGCTTGGTTACTCCTATGAAGGTCATAAAGCATTTGTCCCGCATTCATAGCAGCCCAAGCTAGAGCTATTAAAGAAAAACAGACTTGGTGTGGGATGATGCTTTGCGAGCATTTGAGAAGTTGAAGCAATGATGACAAATGAGGTGGTGATAGCCTTTCTTGAGTTGTCAGCGCTTCCCAAGTTAGTGAATCTTGAACAGAAGCATCAGATGGAGTTACAATGGAAAGGGAATCACGTAGCATATGAAGCGAAACTCAATGGCACGAGGAGCAGATCTTTGCTTGGTGTGAGATGACGGTTGTGAGTTATCGTCACCCGGGTGTGGAGGCATTACTTCTTCCAGGGTCCAAGTTAAATGGTGACAGACCATGATATTGCTGAGTTATTTTAACTCAAAAGGAACTAATTAGAAGCAAGCACGGTGGCAATGACTCCTGAAGTAAAGTCAACATGCTCGAAATTCTGGCGGGCACAAATAATGTGGTGTTTGTCTACTGTTAAGTCGGAAGGCGGAACTTACGACCATTGGCAAAGCCACGATTTTGGTGGACAAACTAAAAAGGAAGGAATGTATGACATTAATGGTCCTTAGTGGAATCGTCAAAGTTTGGGAAGGCAGCGGCGATTTTGGCTAAGGGATGACTTGCCAAAAATGCCGAGGGAGAGCAGATTGTCGATGCAAATAGAAAGTTGAGGAGAGACGTCCTCGAAAAGGGAATGTCCTGACTTGCGGTGGGTTGGCCGTCCCGGAGTCGATCGTACTGTGGCGTTGGTCGAACGAGAGACTCTGCGGCCTCGACTACGGAGGACGTTCAAGTGTACGTGAGGACTTGTCTTGTATGGTAACAAGACAAGATGAGAGAATCGGCAATCGGCGGGTACATTCGAACCTTTGTCTCTTTCCGGAAAGAGACGGCAGGAAAGTGTTTCGATGGACTTCATTGTTTGTCTCCAAGATGCGAAGGATGCGGTGCGATCGTTGTGGTGGTCGACCCAGTTATACAAAGTATGGAGTTTCGTTGACTCAGAGACTATATGACAGACAAACCATGCATTAATGCTTAGTCGTGGTAAAAATCTTAGGGCATTAAGACAATCGTGAGCAATCGGGACTCTAGATTTCTGCAGTGATTTGGACCCGAGTTGTTAGGATAATGGGTTCGGACTTGGCACCTGTAAGTTTTCACTCACAAAGCAGACTGGTTAGCCCAGAACGTGTCGATGGGCTTATTAGGCACATGAGGGACTACGTGGGGGGTACAGCTAGGAAATTGGGCGAGTTGTTGGACATAAGCCCAATTCTCATATAAACTTGTGAAGAGCGAGTCCACGAACGAGGAGTCCGTTCGAGGAACTTGCTGGCTTGGGCAGCAACCATTGACGCCCAGCCAATGCTGGGAGTCTCTTTGGAAAAAGCTACTTGGTGAAGTTTGCAAAAAGATAGCATGAGCAAATTGGATGTGGGCATCTTTTACCTGGCGGCGAAGATGAAGAAGTGAAACGGATCAACGAAGAGACGCTTGGAGATTTGAAGGAGACATGGTGATGCCGGAAAGCTCGCTTCATGGCCAAAGCAACCTCGGAACAATTCGCATAGGAGTTTGATCGCGCCCGATGAGAACTTCCGAAATCTTAAGAGAGTTGGGAAGATTGTACAAATTCAGACTCACGACCCCAGCTTACAAGGAAGCATCAGGTGGCGTTAGTTTCACTCTGTTTTCGCGAACTTGGAAGACTCCTGGCGGACAGGCGGTCGTTACAACTGACATCGACAGGCGAGAACTATGATAAAGAGATAGAAAATCTACACTCTCGTAGTCGTACTGAAGGCGTAGATCAAGCGAGAGATGAATCTTCGTCCAATGGAAGAGCAGAGTCGATTGAAGAAGCCCAGTGGGAGAAGGAAGAAGATAAGATTGATTCTCCAGGAATTGAAGAGTATAGGAAGAAACCGATAATGGCCTACGTCAATGAGGTTCGTGAGTTGAAGCGAAAGCGAGATAGCGAGGCATTCCTTGGCTCGGTGGGGAAGATATCAGGACGAGTATCCTGGCGTACTTAGGTCATTTTGGGGTATTTCCCCTTTGTAAAGTGTTGTCTTGCTTATAGAGGTAAGTGCAAGTTTTAGATTTCGATCATATATGATGTCTGTGACATAGCGAAAAGTGATCCACTTTATCTATGTGAGGGTGATGTTGTAAGTTCCAGCGTCAATCTGATCGTTTGTTGCCATACGTTTAAATCGATCTTATTGCGTGCTTTACTATGATTGTTTCTAATGGTCGATGGAGTTCCAGATCCAAATCGTGGTGGTGACACAGCGTTCCTTGCCCAAATGCGGGTGAGGCCAAGTCTTGTAGCAAGATTAAACTGCTATAAGGCGACCAAGCCTTTTTATGTGGCAGGATTTAGCAGATCCCCATTATGTGGTGGGTTGTCGTTGGGATACGAGGGTCCCACATATGGCGGTTTAGTGGTAAGCTGAAATTCCCGGGTATGGTGGCGGGAATTCCATGGATGATTGGTTTACCGACATGAGCCTTAATGGTGTGAAACGAGATGTAATGGTTTATTGTGATTGGTTGGTATTTATTTGTGTTAGAATGTGACACTACCTGACACATGCATTCACTGATCATATAGACCTAGGAATTTGAGTAAAAAGGATAGTGGAGATGGGGATCACCCTGTGGGCACTCGTGCTCACCCTACTATTTCTATTTTCCTACGGATCGTAGGGAGTAGTCTGTGAAACCATAGCAGGAATGGTTGGAGCATTTCTAGTGTAGGGTTCATTTTATGGACTTGTCCTCCTACTTTTGATTATTTGATTATTTCTTTTTCCTGACATGGGTCCGTGGTAGTTGTACGAACTTGATTAGTTGGACTACGGTAATATTATTTGTAGATACATTTATTAATAGCTTGTGTGTTGCATTTGATTATTTGTAAGTATAATGCTACCCCGTTGTAGTATTGTACAAGTTTGAATGTCACCAACCCCACGACTCTTGAGTGGGCGTGGGGGAAGTCGCGTTCCCGATTACGTGGGTATCGGAATTTGGGGGCGTGACATCCCTTGTCCTACATAACCATATTTCAACCTCCATTATTTAGAATTGTAGAACTTACATGTGACCAATTATACATTTTTTTTATTTGATAGTGATTTTATGCATATTTTTTTATAATGCAATATTTTACGTGAAGTGTTGTGTCACGATGACTCAAGAATTATACTTGGTCTCACTAAATTGAGTCAACAACTAACCTGGACAACATTAAATGATGACAATTTCTTTTAATTGTTTTTAAATTCAAACTTTTGTTTAAATTTATTTATTTTATTTCTCTCTTTTTCTTCACTCTATTGCCTCAACCTATATATTATTTTTTTCCTCGGATATAATTTGTAAAACCATATTTTTTTTCTTATCGGATATTTAAAAAAACAAAAAAATCAAATCCAATTCTGATAATATAAAAAGTCATAAAATAAAAATAAAAATAAAAGGCTTATTTGAAACATATTTTGATTTATTTATTGAAGGTCAAATGTGTTTTAAAAAGAATATATTTTTTAAAATTGAATGATATAAAAATAATATATAATAAATATAGATAATAAAACAGAAGAAAGCATAAAAAAAGAATTATTTTCTGTCAAAATTAATTTTAAATTTTAAATTTTAAATTAAAAAACTGTTCGGAAGCCATTCTTTTAAAAACATAAATCATAATTTAAATAATTTTAAATTAGTATGAAAGCCTTTCTTTTTAAAATAATAAAAAACAGTCATAAATCCTACTTTGTACCAAACGCATTTCCCCTATCGTCGTTTGGCCATCAGTCAAGTCCACGCAACCCCGAGTCACGAGTCAGCGGCTAGTTAAAAAGTGCTCAAGACAAGCTTGTTACTGTGTATCAAGATTCAAAAGTGCTCAAGACAAGCTCACCAATTACATATAAGAAACAATTATGATTACTATTTTCCATACTCTGGAAACCTGTACTGTGTCGCTCAAGGATCAACGGTCGGCAATGAATGGCGGTGACGAAGAAAACACAATACATACAATAATGGAAGAAAGAAGTTAGTTGTGTGCACGCATCAGAAACCCAACTTCTAGAATCTAGAGTTACCCAACCCAACATTAGTAACTGTGAAATTCCGACAAACCTCCTGTATTGGGCTATTGGTTGTCTGGCTTCGGCCGCCGAGAATGAAAGCCACGTGCTGCTCAATGCCCTTTGAATTTTTCTCGTAGATTAACCCATATATATATATATATATCATATAGCTGCTGGTCTCTGACTCTCTGACCCTCCGCCCTTCTGTCAGTTCTTGCCGTTTTGGTTAATCTGAAGCTCTGTAATTGTGAGTATTCGTTATAATTTCGGGTGGTGATTTTTCTTGTTTATTCTGAACCCGTGTGGAGAAATGGCTCGATCCTCGCTATTTTTCCTCTTTTACACGAGCCCGATTCAATTGCTTGTCGTCTTCATTAAATCATGACTCACGAATGCTGTTTTCATGTAAAAACATGTTTTAGCCGTTGTTTGCTTTGATTGCTAAGTGAATTTGTTGCTAATCAGGGGATTTCCGAATCCTCCCGTGTTCACCCTGTTTCTCTGGCATGAAAAGCGGTCCAGCTGCGAGTAATCAGGGAGTGGAATTCAGACATGGTTCATGATAACATGGATGGAATTATAGCGTGGGAATGAACCTTTTGTCACTGTTATGTGGAGATTGAGTTTTAATTTCAGGAGTTGGGATTTTTTTAGGAGCTTCTCATGCTGTTCGTCCGCAGATTTCTTGTTTCTTATAATTAAGTGGGCCTGGAGAGACTGAAACTTGATTATGTTATGCAATTCTGTTATGTGATTGGGGGGATTGCCATTTGGATGAGCTTGCATGAGCTAATCACTTCAATCTAATATTCGGATGAGCCTGCTAAGGTTTTATTTGTATTTTATTTTAGCTATCCATGACTTCGTCGGAGCTCTGCACTCTTTGTTTAACCCCTATTTGATATTTGATACCCATGTTTTAGTTGTTCTAATCAACGACACAAAAATGATTAACGGGCGCAAATAACATCAAAGTTTGTCTTAAGAATTGCTCATAAACTTAAAGAACGAACAGCTGCAATTCATGGCAAGAAATTCTACAGCTATTTAGAATTTTTTGATTGCCAGAGTTGAAACAATGTAATTTTTGTACATGTCTTGTTAAGATTTACTCCAATCCTCATACCGGAACATGATTACTGTGGTGCAGGTACGAAAAATAAAAAAAATATGGGAAATAAGGAATCAACATACTATGATTCTGATGAAGATTTTCAGCAACAACACTATAAGTATGCAGAAAATCCAATTGAGAGTAACTACCAACAAAGGAATTTACCCGAGCACTATTCTAGCTACCAACAAAGGACGTTACCTGGGCAATATTCTTCTGCAGAAAGTTCAATTGGGAGTAACTACCAACGAAGGAAGCAACCTTCATATATTGCTGATAACTATAGTTCCTTGGATGAGGTTTGTTATGACATTAACTTTCTCATTTTTGTTAATCTAATAGACAATTTTGATGTATTTGAGCTGTTCAGTTCCATTCTTAGTTCTATACAGTGATGCTTTTGAAGAAATATGACACCGTGGAGAGTAATACAATGGAACCCTATTATAAAGGATGTGAAATTAGTGGTCAATGCATGGGCTGATGAGAATGTAGTGTCCCATCTCTAAGCCCCACACTTGGCATATAAGATTTTGGATCCAAACCAATTGACATCCGGTTTTGGATTTGATGGCCTCAATGTGGTATTATGGCAGATAATTGTAATCTTTTACAGCCGTGGATGACCCATGCTTGCCTTTTGTATGTCACCCATTATAATTTGCTAAGGTGCATTGCATGCCACACACAAGGGGTTACATTGAAAATACAGTCCCGTATTCAAACGTCTGTTATTTCTACTCCAAATCATCCCGTTTGGTTTATGTGAAGGCCTGATATGCATCAAGGCCTCAGTCCCACAGCCTAAAAACTTATTTTTGAGGTAACATAATTTATTCACATGATATCAAAACTGTCAATGGAGTCCTTTCAAGATCAATTCACCCCTCCTCCCTGACACTGCATACTATAATTTGTGCATTCAATTTTCATTTATTGCTTACATTTGAAGTCATGCATGTGAGATTATGATTTTGTTTTCTCGTTTTGCTGAAAGCTATGATAAATTTTATACTATAATTATTTTTTGAGTTACAAAAAATAATCTCATATAAAAATTTTAGGTCATTGCTGCATTGAGGGAAGCTGGGCTTGAGTCATCAAACTTAATACTTGGTATTGACTTTACAAAGAGTAATGAGTGGACAGGTGAATCTTTATATAATATTTTAAGGTTTCTATTTTTTATTTGTAGAAGCGCAAGATAACAATAATTTTCAATTATTGCAGGAAGACATTCATATAACAGAAAAAGTCTCCATGCAATTGGAGACACACCAAATCCATACGAGCAATCAATCTCTATAATTTGTCGCACATTATCTTCTTTTGATGAGGATAGCTTGATACCTTGTTTTGGATTTGGTGATGGTTAGCTCTCTTTCTTGCACAACTTTTTTAGATTTCTTCATTTTTTGACATATCCCTTTATTCATCTAATGACTTTTTCTTCTGCAGTATCAACACGTGATCATTCTGTGTTCAGTTTTTATCCTGAAGACCGCTACTGTAACGGCTTTGAGGAAGCCCTAGCACGATATAGAGAAATTACTCCATACATAAAGTTGTCAGGTTTTGACAAAAAAAAAAATTCTTTTTCTTTTTGTGCAATCCCTGTACAGGGCTAAATACTTTTATACTATATACTTTCACATCTACAGTAATAGAAGAAATCATTCTCAAAGTGTTGTTCAAGTGTCCTGTAAATACACGAATGAAGTGACCCAATGTTCATTTCTATGCCCCAAAAGAGTAATGGCTCTCTGTTGGCTTCAAACTCTTACATAACTCATAATATGTGAAACATTCGTCAAGGGCATCCTGAGAAATACTCATGTTAACACAAGTATGTGCAAATAGCTTGACTTGTATACAAATTCAAATCTGGAATACTCTAAAAGGCCTTCATGTACAAGAAAAGGTACACTCCTGAAGACAGTCAAGTAAACAGATGAAACTGTGTAGTTACCTTTTTGGGTCAGTGAAGCCAGATTATGTTCATGATTACTGTTATTCCCTTATCCTCAGAATGGATTTGCTATCATGCAGGTCCAACTTCATTCGCCCCAATAATTGCTGCTGCAATTGACATTGTGGAGAGAAACAACAAGCAATATCATATTCTTGTGATTATTGCTGATGGACAGGTACAAAAGTCATAATAATTAATTATTTATAATTCATCCTTACGGTTCATTATAATCCTTTCTAATTGTGTTATGTTTTGCACACGGTTCTTTTTGTGCTATCAACAGGTCTCTAGGAATCCTGATGTCCCACCTGGAAAATATAGTCCTCAAGAGCAAGCCACCATTAAGTCTATTGTAGATGCAAGGTAACTAAGTACCATTGGGATTCTTTTGAGTTACAGCCGTGCAGTTCTTATTGCCTTAACTATTGCCCTTTTAAATTAACAGTCATTATCCGCTCTCAATTATTTTGGTTGGCATGGGGGATGGACCATGGGATGCAATGCAACATTTTGATGATCACATCCCTCAACGCACATTTGACAACTTTCAGGTATTAAACTGATTTTATCCATGTTTTTTTTTGTGTAATCATTTGACATTGTTGTTAGGTCCATCAACCGTTTGTTAAAATCCAATATGCTGGGCTTGCTTCATCGAAGTAGTTAATTACCTTGAAAACTTAGATTAAGAAACTGCATGTATAAATTGTTAGTGAACAATTTGTTTCTCAATTATTATAGCATGCATTCATTTGTTATATATTCTTGTCCATTGTTGTGAACTTGAACCTCACCTATTGTTGCGAATTTTGCTGCCTTCAAGTGTATTTCTCTAGATTTGTGGGAGAAAGTTTGTTGGTTACATTCTACCCCAAAGGCTAAGTTGGTGTTTGGCTAGGCTTATAAGTTTGTCAAACCTCCTATAAGCCATAAGTAAAATTAAAAGGTGTTTGGATACCTACTTGTAAGTTAAAAACTCTTTATGCTTATTGTTGGTGAACAATTTGTTTCTCAATTGTTCTAGCATGCATTCATTTGTTATATATTCTTGTCCATTGCTGTGCTTGAAGCTCACTTTTGTTGGGAATTGTGCTGCCTTCAAGTGTATTTTGCAAGATTGGTTGGAGAAAGTTTGTTGGTCACATTCCACCCAGAAGGCTAAGATGGTGTTTGGCTAGGCTTATAAGTTAGTCAAACCTCCTTATAAGCCATAAGTAAAATTTTAAAGGTGTTTGGATGCCTACTTGTAATCTAAACACTTTTTATGCTTTCCAGCATTTAATTGTCTAGTTAGGTTTTGAGAGGTAATGTGTTCTTCTTGTCCAAATTCAAACTGTTTTAACCCAGTGAACAATTGATTTTCCTTTTTTAATTCTTGTTTTGATGCTTTATTAAATTGTAGTAATCAGTCCCATATTCACTTGTACTACTACCAAAAGTTTTCCATTCTTTGAGTAGAGCAATTCATTTTCCTTTTTTTTTTCCCAAACTATATGAAAATTTCCTACTCCATGCAGTTTGTTAATTTCACTAAGATTATGTCCGAGAACACGGAAACATCGAATAGAGAAGCAGCTTTTGCACTTGCTGCACTCATGGAAATTCCATTACAATACAGAGCGACCCTAAGCCTTGAGCTTTATGAGTAAGGCTAAACGCTCTAGGTTCTACATATGTCAAAGTTTGTGGTAAATCTTACTTAACTTTGCAATCTTGTACTTGAGCAGTAGAGACATCGTTAGCACTCAGCGTAAAAGGCCACTTCCTCCTCCTTGTGAAGTACTCCGGCATGACAATGAGATTAAGCCGATTCAATTTCAGCATACATCAAAGTTAAAATCTGATGAGCACAGAGCCTCAGAGGAATCGGTAATCATGCTTTCCAGCATTTTGTTTTATTCATTTTTGCAACGGCAAACAAGTTATCTTTCCATGATCTAATTTATATTGGAAACTATGTTGATAATTTTCACTTTCATTTGTACAGGTATGCCCGATTTGCTTGACGAACTCAAAGAATATGGCTTTCGGATGCGGTCACATGGTAAGCATTTCAAAGACTTATATATAATATTGAAAGGCACATTTGTGATTCTAAACCCAAGTAACGCCATTCCATGATATGCTTTGTTTTCCCCCTTAACTAACTTCTGGTAGAATCTTATGACTGAGAAAACTGGGTTGTTGAAAGTTTTGGGCACATATATTATTTCATTAGACGAGTAAAATAGCTTCATACTAAATTAGTAGGATTTGAAGTACTGGATCTGACATACTGTAATTTTGTTTCTTGTTGCAAGACTTGTGAGGATTGTTCCAGGACCATCTCATCGTGCCCACTGTGCCGGAAACCCATTGTTACACGCCTAAAATTATACACTTGAGATAAACTTTGGCTCAAGGGACAGTTCGATCTGATAAAATTCACTTGGCATTATTGTTGTTGTTGTTGTTGTTGTTGTTGTAGTAGTAGTATTCTACCAACAATTGATGGAAGCTGTTAGGATTTTAGAAGGTTGTTTGCCGTTGGACTTGGTTGGAAGGAATAGAAGGGTTGGTCAGTGTTAGATTTTGAGCGGTACAGAAATGCTAATAGTACGTGCGTAATTAAGCCTGTGTGTTTGAACGGAGAGAGAGAGAGAGAGAGAGAGAGAGATGGTATAAAGATGACTGGGGCAAACCTGAATATAAGTTAGTGCAAGAATGCGCATAATAAAGTAGGAGGCGCAATGGCACAAAGGTGATCTCAATGGCAATTGAAATGTTAGGTTCTTTGGTGGGTCTGAATTTTCTGTTTTTTAAAAATAATTCTATTTAATTAAATAATTTTGCTTTAACTTAATAAATTACAAAATATTTTTAGTGTGTGCATGGTATAAATTGAAAATCAATAGTCACATGTCTGAAAATTTTTATTCTCATGCCACTTATTTACGGGGATAATATGGCAGCATTAATTGATTTATATATATATATATATATAGGCATGATGTCGTTGCATTAAGTTTTTCAATTGATAACAACGCAGTTTTTGTGCGACAATATTTGCATTATGGGTGGTAGGTGTAACCGGCAATATTTTTGTGTATCTTCGTAGGATACCTAATTCACTTTCGCACTAAATTCAGTCTTCACCTGATTTGAACATCTTTGTCGCTAAGATTCTTATAAAATACACACAAACATGTAAAAAGAACACAACACCAATGATAAGAAAATGTGCTTCGTATTAATAAAAAATTTTTTTACCAGAATTGAAATTATTCTATAGAATCTTATTATATATATAAATTTTAGTATTATTTTAAATCTGGAGATATTATTTTTTGTTCATGTGTAATTACATAACTATCTCTTCATATACTCTTCTCCATAGATTTACAAGATAATACAAATCTAATACTAGGAAATATTTCTACTGATTTGGATGATCTTCTATCTACTTGATGCTTTTGGTGTGGGGGTGAAATTTTTTCCCACTTAATCTCACAACACTCTCAATGCAAATCGCTAGTTGAACTCCTCAATATGTTGGAGAAACTATCCCAACGCAGCTTTTCATTCATAACTAGTTTCTTCTTTAGCTTTGTTCTTCCAATACACTAAGTACTTCATGTGTCTAGGTATTGCACCTACCTTGGTACAACTCTATATGCAAAGATTTGATTCATGTCCTTGTCGTTGCCTGTTACGATCATTGTTGGGGCTCTCTCTGACACTTATCTACTCGAATTTTCTTCATTTACATGAAAAGGCTTAAAAAAGACCTGACATGGAATACTGAATGGATTTGTAATCTTGGCCAGTAGCTCAAGTTCGTGTGACACCTCCGTAACTCTTTTCATAACTTGAAAGGGTCCTTCATACCTATATACTAAGACTTCGTGTAATGTACTGAACGTTTTGATGTTAATTTGCCCACTTTATCCTTTTTGTTGCCTCTTACATTTATGCCTTGGCCATGTCTATCTATTTATATCACTCATTAGAAAACTTGTACGTTGTGGGTCTCCTTCCTATGTAACCTGTGGTGAAGGAAATTGGCATAATTGGTTGTTATCTCGTGGTGAGTTCAAACGGACTTACATTCACTGATTCGCTATTCTGCAAGTTAAATGAGAATTATGCTATGTTTAATAATTTTGGTTAATCTTCTTGGTTAGCACTCATGTAGTTCCTTAAGTACAATTTCAATAACTAATTCATATATTGGGTTTGACTATCTATTTGTTGGTGGAACCGTGGAAACTCATAAAGAAGTTTAAGTCTTAAGTCATAATATGGAAGAAATCAATCCAAAATCTCCCGTAAATCTTGAGTCTTGATCACTCACAATTTATTTTGGAATGCCACAATACTTCCCTATATGTTTTAAGAATAGTTGTATTGTGTCATCTAGTGTGTAATCTTTTAAAGCTGCAACAAACACATTATATTTTAAAAACCAATCAACAACCACTATTTCATAGTGGTTCCTTATTGTGTATATTAATGACTTAGTGACAAGAAATGACCTCAAGAAAGGGTAGTGTTATAGTAGTATTTATCCAATGAATTTGAGATGAAAGATCTAAGTCATCTAAAGTATTTCTTAAGTATTAAAGTAGCCCATTCAAATTAAGAAATGTTTCTATCACAACAAAAATATATTCTTAACATTCCAATTGACATTGGAATTTTGGCCTGCTACTCCCCAGGCACTTCAATGAAAGAGAACTATAAATTGGGTAAGTATCAAACCAAGAACCTACAGATAAAGAAAGGTATCAACATCTTGTTGGTAGGTTGATTTATATATGGCATATGAGGCTTGATATAGCATATGTGATGAGTGTAGTAATCCAATTTATGCATACACCAAGTGAGGCACACATGGATGTTGTAAAAAGAATTATGAGATACTTTAAAATCAGCTATGGTAAAAGAAATGGTATTCTCATGCCATGGTCATCATCTAGATTGGTTTGGTTCTCATATTGGATTGGTTCTATTATTAATATCCGATTAACATTTGAATACTTTACTTTGATAGGAGTTAATGTATGAGAAGCAATAAAAAAAAAATAGTATCGACGCCAATGTTGAAGCAGGATATAGAGGTATGACACATGGAGTATATGAATCGATATGGATGACAAACTTGCTGAGAGATTTGGGATTCAAACCTAAACCGGCCATGTAATTCCATAGTGATAGCAAGGCTGTAATTGTGAAGGCTTATATATACATGTGAAACCAATAAAAGGAATAAAAGTAACAGGAGAAAGAAAACGATTATTTTGTTATATCGTAATTACACACACGTGTGTGTGTTTAGGTGTAAGTAATACAGTGAATGACCTTTAATTTATAGGCTTTATGAGTCTATGACAGAGACCCCGTGAAGGCAATTCCATCTTTGCCCTCGATTAGAATTCAATTCATTTGTAATTAAAAGTCAATTTATAATTTCTTTGCAATTCATTTGTAATCATCCTGAACCATGGAATTAGAAGTCAATTCAGAATTTCTTTCTTATGAATTGTATTCCACATACGCATATTCAAATTTTGGAGTAAAACAAGGGAAAAGGCAATGCAAGTTCCCCCCAGTGGTACCGTGTGTCTCCACTAGATTTCAATGCTCCAAATGTGCTGTCTCTGACTCTGACGCTGCATGCAGTGGCGGCATCTCCAGCATACAATATTGGACCCGACACCGACACCGACACCGACACCGACACCGGCCAGGTTTTGGTGTGACATGTTACATGTATGGTATGTAGGAATGGTGAGAATGGAACCCAATTCATTCATTCTCACTCTACGTCAAACACACGGCATGAGAATTGAGATTAGGCAGAACAACCCACCGCGAGTGTGTCAAAATCGTCCAAAAGACGTAGAGTAGTGAAAACCAGACGGAGGAGAGAGGCGAGGCGAACGAAGAGATCGAGAATGGAGGTGGACAAACAAATGGAGGACGAAGACGATGGTGGTCAACATATCGCATGCGACTGAGAAAAATGACCAGTGATCGATCGCGTACGGCGTGCGACGGAAAAGATGGAGAAAAACAGCCAGCAATCGCGTACGACGAAGAAGATGCAAAAACAAAAAAAACAAAAACAAAGGCCGACAACCTCCTCCTTATTAATTAGTATGTCGGTCTAATTCTTGATTCTATTCCCTCATTGCGGTACCAAACTGGCTATTATTGTGATTTATCAGTTATTTATTTTAGAATATATCATATGTTATACCAAAATTAGCTTATAAAAAATGTCTTTTAAGATGCCGTACGTACAGCACAGCACACCATCATTTGTGGTGCCTACTGCCTTGGGAGATGATAAATAGGGATATCCGTCAGTTGCATTAATACGTTTCCACGGATTTTAAATTCAATCCAAAACTTAATATAAATTCATTTAATGGAATTCCGAAATATATTCAAGTTGATCCGCGTCACCGATATATTTTATAAATTATACCATAAATACCATATAAACGTTGAGATCATAAATTTGAATCAAGGAAAACATCTATGATTATAAATTATATGATTAAATTTTGCAAAAGGTCTTTCACAAGAGATCTATTTCGAAATGCATGCAATAGCATAATATTTAGAGATTTAAACAAAAACCCCATTATATTTTATCTTTATCTTTATATAATAAAATAATATTTATTAAAATAATTATTTATTATTTTTAATTTTCTCTCATCCATTTATAATTTATTCTTTTTGTAATCATGTATTATTTTAATATCTTCAATATACATATTTTGAGGATCTCTATAATATATATTTTAAATCATATCCCTAATCTCTATAATATATATTTTAATTTTCTCCTGCTAAATCATATCCCTAATCGGAATTTTTGTAATCATTATCAAATGAAAGAGTTGGAAAGAGTTCTCCTTTTGGTTCTTCATGTTTAAATTTAGTGGTTTGATTTTGTTTTTTTATTCCAAGCCACTTTCAAGTATCCAAGCTTATTTGTAAGAGGTAACAGGATTCACTTATATTAAGAGTGGGAATGACAATGGTTTGGGTCGAGTCTGAATACTGTCTGACTTGAACCTGACTCCACTTAGAGTTTAGGCAATTTGGGATGAGTCAGAGTGACATTTTTAACCTTATATTTCTTTAAAACTCCCGAGACAGGTCGTACAAGACTCAAATCCGACTCGATGGCTTATCGGGATAGATCAAATCGGGTCAAGAGGGTCGGGTTCATTTTTCCATCACTAACTAAGAGCATCTCTAACATTACTTTTCATTTTTTTTCTTTACATGTAGAAATTTTTTATATATGTAAAAAGTCATTTTATAATTTAAATTCTAACACTATTATTCACTTCATATTTATTCTTATTAAAATAATATTTGTTTCATTTTATTTTAATATTTTATACTCCCTTTATTAACTTGAGGAGAGAATAAATGTGAGGTAAGAGAAAAAATATAATTATATAATGTAGAGATTATAGCATTCTTCCAATATGAAGAGGAAATGAAAAATGTATTGAAATAATATTATAAAGTTTAGCTTTCTATTTATAGATAATAGAGAACCTTTTGAACATGTTCTAAGGTTTTAATCTCTCGTAAGATTAGGGTTAAAATGAATCGTTTATACTAAGGTTTCAAATCCTTGTTAGTCCATGGGTTGTGATTCTATCGTAATCAATTGTAGGACGATAGAGTGAGCCAGTAGTATTGTATCAATTAGTATCAAAATATCAATTATTTTTTAAAAATTTGGTTAAACTTTTAACCAACATTTGGTTAAAATACTGAATCATCATTTTTAACCAACATTGGTTACTGAATCATTTTTAACCAATATTGGTTATATTTCACTACATGCCTAGTAAAATTTATATTAGTTTGCTTTTATTCATAGTTTGTTTGAAAAGTAGGATCTATCTCAACCCTAACTTTTTTTAAAGAATTATTTCAAAAAAAAAAGTTTATTAAGAAAAGTGCATGAAAATTTAAAAAAAGGGGGGGAATTGTGCATTCCAGATTGTGTTTTGTTATTGATTCAAAAAAAATACCAATTTCCAAATCAGCCTACCTATGAAAGCAACCCAAAAGAAGTGAAAGAAGTAGGACTTACTATCTAAGGGATATGTGAGAGAAAGCCTAGATCCTTGTGTCATTCATGGGTTGATAGTAAAAAGGATCGATGTACTATAGAGGATGTGTGTGCACTTTCGAACTATAAATAATATTGTGTAATGTATCAACATCCCATACCTCATTTAGATTTAGATGATATGTTACATGAGTTACGTGGTACATTCTCATGTAATAAAATAAATTTTAAAAGTGATTACCATTAAATCGGAATGAAAGAGTGAGATAGTGAAAAACTACTTTTAATATATGTGTGGCTAGTATACTTTTTGTTTTGACAAAAACATCTGGTACATTTTTTAGGTTAGCAAATCATGTCCTTATGAAGTATATGGAAAATTTTGTAATTTTTTATTTTGATGATATCCTATTATACAGTAAAAAAAATTAGAGTTCTGGGAATTTTGAGAGAGGAGAAATTGTATGGGAAAATTTAAAAAGTGTATATTTGCTACTAACAAACTAGTTTTCCTAATTTATTTTATTAGTGGTGCAGTGATGGTATCAGGTGGATAAAGAAAAGATTGAAGCCATTCTTGAATGACCTACAATCAAACAATGTGGAAGAGGTGAGGAGCTTCCATGGACCTTTGAGTGTCCACCGGCAATTTGTCCATAACCATAGTGTAATAGTTGCGCCTGTGATAGATACAACCAAGAAGTATATTCCTTTCAAATGGGAATAAGCTCAATAAAAGGCTCTCCAGAACTTAAAGAATAATTTAACTCATGCTCCTTTTTTTGTGCACGGAACTACAATTATACATTTAAAATTGAGCATGTGATGCCTCAAAATAATTTTTGGAGTTGTATTGATGCATGGAGAAGCTATCATAAGCTGCATTAACGAGAAGCTATCATAAGCTGCATTAAACAATCCAATGACAAGGAATTAATTGCATTCGCTAGCTAGCCTTAAAGGAGTTTTTTTTTTTTTTTCAGATCATGAGACCATAAAGTTACTCAATGGGGAACAAAAGATGTTTAGTGAAGACATGTCACGTGGTAGAGACTCTATTGAAACTTTTCCTTGCGTACGTGAATAAATACAAGAAGGGAAAGGAAAATACTGTCGTTGATACTCTATCTCGAAGGTATGTGTTACTTTCTACAGTAGATTGTAAATGCCTTCGTTTATGACTGGTTAAGCCACTCTATGAGATTGATGTTGATTTCATAAATTTATGGAAAAAGAGTGCATTGCATGGTAGTGGATCTTTACATAGGAGCCAATGGTTACAAACTTGATTTGCCAAGTCAGGATATATACGATAAGTGCAGCTTTCAATATATCAGATCTTACCCTTTTTTGTATAGTAAATTTGAGGGCAAATCTTTTGAAGGTTGAGAGGATGATGAGGACATCCAAACCATCTACGTAGGAGGAGGAGCTTGTCTTGCCAAGCCAAGTAACAATTCAATTGAGCATTGGAATTGTTTTTTGCAAAATCTATTGAGGTCAAATTAAAGACAACATCAATTTAATGTCGTTAAATACTTGAAAGAAATCGCTTACAGTTATGGAAGGAGGAGCTACAACCAAAAAGATGCAAATACAGTTATGGAGGGACTAGGGAGTTACAACTGAAAAGGATGCAAAACAAAATAAGACCAGCAACATAGACACAGCTAGACACGGTGATGTCCCATGCAAGACACGATTGCATGCCATCAAAGATAAACACCGGTCATGTTCCCTTTAGAGAAACAAAACCACCGGATCGAGAGCACAAAAGATAAACACGGTCATGTCCCCTTTAGAGACATGGTCAGAAGTGAATAGACTTATAGGTACGATCAAGCTGAAAACACCCAAAACCAACAAGAAACAAAACCCAGGACATCCATGAACTTATTTATAAATTTCTACTAAACGTATAATTTAAATAAACAAAATCCAAAGCGCTAGCTGTTAGAGTTCAACAATACTACGGATCCATAATTTGGAAGAGCTAGACGTGAATGCTCCGGTTACTTACTAGTTCATAAAGAGGGCGTCAGTATCGGCTGGATTAAGAATCAAAATTGATATATAGGAGCAATTAAACCTGCAGACTGGTATATATATATAAACTGAACACATGAGGTGGAGACATGTACACACAGCCAGTCAGACTATAAATATATATAACACAATACATTCATTCATTGATTTCGGTTATGTTTGCTTCGAAAAAAAAAACATTTAGACAGGTTTTGAATCTGAAACTGAAAGACGTTTAATGTAGGAAAAAAAAATAGATTCGCCCAAACCACCATTTGAAAATTATTAATTAATTTTCAAATATGCCCTAACCCCACCTCTCATCACATATTATTTTATTGCCATCAAACAAAGAGCACGGCGGCGGCGGTGGCCGATAGTAGTAGATAGCGGTTGTGGTGCAGAGCTCGATCTGATGAAGAAAGTTAGATCTGGAGGGAGAGGAGATGATAGGAGAGGAGAGGAGAGGAGGGGAGGGGAATATTAATTAGTAGGGTGTGCGTATATAACGACGTAGATCGTGGTGGAAAATTGGTAAGACTGAAATAAAATACATTAATTTAGATCAAACCAAACAGGTTTGAAAACTTAGCATTAGATTCAAGCTAGTTCAACAATCCATTAGTTCTATAAAACTCAACATCGATCCCCCAAGAACCATAATCAGATACTAACCAAAAAGAAAAATAGGAACCAAGTACTACGTAGCAATCCACTAATACAACGTACACGTACGGTCCCACATGCAGCTGGTGAAAATAATCTGCTCGCTCGCTCCAACACCATCATGAGTTGCACTGGCACGTACCCTTTTTACAGAAACCAAAACATCATCGTCAAGATCCCAGATCCAATGATCAACTTTTTATTACTGACTTCAAATTAAACGCATGCTCTTAATTACTCAATAACTAAGGCCAAGGTAACAGTACACACCCACACGCGCCCACATATATGAAACAGCTGCTTACCTTCCTTCAACTAATCGCCGTCAGTGAAGGATCCTGCGGAGTTCTTAATGAACTAAGCGATCTCAGCCGCAATTGCTTCCTTGATCTTTCCACGCCGCGGTGGCAGATTGGCGTAGGAAGACGGCCGGAGGGTGATTGGAGGATTCGCCACGGCGGCGGCGGAGGCGGCGGCGGAGGCGGCGGAGGCGGCGGCGGGTTGCTGTCCGCGGCTACTCATAAGTTCAGTGAGTTAATCGTGTTAGAGAGAGATTGAGTGGGTTGTGGGTTGTGAGGGATTATTTATATTTTTTATGCTTAGTGGGGGGAGGGTTGTTGTGAGGGATTATTTTTTATTTTTTATGGTTGAGTTGATTAACGGTGTCTTAGTGGTGAAGCATCGAGCTGGACGTTATAAAATTTATGTTTTTTTAAAATCAAGTCTTAAGAAAATAAAATATAATAAATTCAGTTTAAAAATAAAAAATAATAATTTAAATATAACACTAAAATAAGTTTAGATTTAAAAAATAATAATTGAGTTTTAAATTTTAAACTTTATTGTAAAAAAATATAATCTTGTTTTTAAAAAAGGACCCGTTGCTTGTTTTATTTATTTAATCCGATTATAAATTAGCTTTAAAATTTACAGTCATGTCATTGGCAAAACAAAACAAAATTGTTGAAATTTTATTTGTGAAAAGCATTGAACTTTATAAAGAAAAATATTCGCTATCCATACATTTATTTCGGGTAAATGATGCCTTTCGTTATTAAACTTTATATGCAATTACTAACTGATCACTAAACTTTAAATACTCGATGAAAGGTCACCCAAAATTTATTTTGATCCAATCAGTCATTCCGTACATTTTTTAAAAAACATTTATAAATTTTTAATATTTATTAATACTTTTAAACTAATTAGATCTATTATTTTTAAAAACAATACTACCATATCATCCACACCACACCAACACCATAATTTTATATTTATTTTAAAGAATAAATATTATACTATTTAATACATTTTGTTGCCTCATTTTCCATCTCTATTACTATTATATTAAATTATAAATTTTATTTTGTATTTTGTATTTTTTATTTCTTCAACTAATCAAAAGTGCACATCTATCGATAAATATAATAAAAAACTTAAAAAAATAAATAATGATCATCAAGATATAGAAAATCTCTCTTCAATCTCTATTTTCAAACTCTAAATTTTATAATTTGAAAGACTTGATGCAGTTAATTTTTTATTCAAAAGTTAAATTTTTTTAAATTTTAAAAAAAAGTATATTTTAAAGGCCGGTTAGTTAATTGTTAAAAAAATTGTTCAATTAATTCAAAATAATTATTTTAAGTCTAATTTATGTCGATAATTTTTTAAAAATTATATAAAATATAAAAGTGTAAAATAGACTTATCCTCCACTAATTTATACTTTGAATGACTTTTAGATCGATAAATTTCTTGAAATATTTTTAAACTAGGTTAGATCTTATTTGAATTTTTTTTTGTTAAGAATAGGGTATAATTTCAAAAAAAAAAAAACACTCAGAGAGTGTGACCTCGAGTCAATTATAAATTTATTTTACACTTGTATATATTTTATATATATTGAAAAAATCTTATTGCCATAAATTAGACTTAAAAGTGCTTATTTTCAATTAAATTAAATAATTTCTAACATTAAATCTACCACCAAAAGGATAGAATATATAACTGGTTTTAAATAAAAGTGAAAATCAAATAACCTTTGATCGAGAATTTAAAGCATTCGTTTAGTACATCACGGTTTTAATATTGTTTTTAAAAAATATAAATCAGTGTATGTTCACTTGAATTTAATAATAATATATATTTAAAATTATTTTTAAAAACTATAAATCTCATAGTTGTCTTTAAAAAAATTCTAAATTCAATTCTACCGGCATATTTAAATATTTTTTACTTTTCTTATATTTTATTACTTAAACTTATAAATATTAATTTTTAAATTTTTCTTAGGACTCAATTTTAAAAAATATATATTCTTTTTAATACACATCATCTCTTCTACCAAATAAAAATTATTTTCAAACTACAATTTAGCACAAACTCTAATAAAATTTAAAAAACAAAATACAAAAACCAAAACTCCAATAAAATAAAACACATTCTATCTCCCGCCAAATAAAAATTATTTTCAGAATTCAGATAATAGAATATATAAATCAAAACTCTTGCTAAACAAATCATAAAAATTTTAATCAAGTGAACCACAAAAATACAATGATAAACGTAATTTAGCCCTTTATTTCAACCACCACGCATAAATAAATAAATAAATAAAATACTTGGATAAATGAGAATAATTGAATAGTTAAACGAGGACAAAATTGGGGTAATTTTTGAAGTTCTTAGATTTTAAGTTTTTTTCTAGAAAATAGAATTCAGTGCTTAACTTTTAACCTTTTTATGAGTCAAGGTCAATGGTTAGTGGCTTAGTGCATATCACTCGGATATTTAAGTGATAAATTATAAAAATAAGTTATAATTAAAATAATTAAAATAAATAAATATTCTATATATAATTCAAATTAAATATTAAAAATTTTAACTGTATCATTGCACTTATCATAATTTTGGAAGAATATTTTGGATTAAAAATAAACATTGAACGACTCCCCTCTAACCCAAGAAAATCAAGCACAAAAAGTTTTTTTTAAACGAAGTTAATATGATTTACCAAAAATGCTTACTCCACGGTTCAAAGGTGTAAAATTTAGTTATTAATTAACCAATCAATACATACCAACAATCTTCTCTAGATAACACTAGAAGAACACAAACAAATTTAACAAAAATGAGGTAATTAAGAGAAAACATGGAGAAATATCATCCAAATTTGCAGATATTCAAATCACAAACCAACCATCGGATATGAAGTTTTTAATTTAGAAACACTATTCTTAACCCCCCGTGCTTGGTAAGTATGGAATTCCTACGAAAATGGAGATGTGGGGGTGAAAAAGTTATGAATTTTAAGTTTTATTTTGCTTGGCTGCCACATAAAATATTAAATGAAGTGAAAAAAAGTGTCTGAAATTTGTGTCTAATTTCTATACTTGGTATGAAAATGTGTCGAAAAGCTATAGGATATGAACAATATAACTTGCATTGTTTTTGTGTTGGATTGATAGAGATGAATTAAACATTTATAAAAATTAAAAATTATTAAAAAAATATTAAAAATTCAATATAGTAATACTTTTTAACTTATTTTTTATATCAATCAATAAAAAAAAAAATCTATCTTTTTTCTTTCTACATATTTTCCTGTCTATCTATTTTCTATGTCTTTTCTTTCTAGCCTTTTCTATATTTTACCAAGCAGAGGCTAATCCCGGTACCTGGTTAATATAAAAAAGATGTGGAAAACCGAATGATGCAGGGAAAAGGCAAAAACACGTTTTCCCTTGTTTGATTGAGATGGAAGTGCAATAGGAAGTATAGAAAAAATTATGGATAAGCGTGAAATATTTTCTGTAGCAAAATTTTAAAAAGATATGAAAAATATATATTACAAATAAAATCTTCATATTACCCTTGAAACAAACCAGTTGATCAATCACATGATATAATAAAATGATAAAATTAATAATAAATATAAAAAATATTTTTTTATATTTCTTTTTCATTTTTTTCCTATCCTAACCAATCATCCTATAAAAAAACAAAATTTCATTCTTTTTATTTTTATTTTTTCCTTTCCACAACTGTTTCATGTGTTTTTTTTTCCACCCTTTTTTTATGTTCTTCATGTCTATTTTCCCTTTAATATCTCTCTAGCAAAGCTCATGCCACTTGCCAGTTGCCACTACTGTCTTTTCCCCTTAAGGAAAACAACACTCCCTCTTCCAATCAAATTGTCCATCCAACATCTCTTTAACAGAAAACACTTATTTATTATTCTCGAGGCAACAAAAAAGAGCTTGTCTGACCTTTCAATTTTCCTTCCTTTTTATTATCATGAGGCTGACAAGCCCTTGAAATTCTTCACCCTTTTCCTTTATTATAATTTTATATGTTAAAGCACAAAAAAACTAACAAATTTACACCTCTGGATCAATTCAATAGGCAATTTTATTTATAAATAAATAATTAAATATTTAAAATTAATTTCTTTTTTATCTTATTCTTTACATTTATAAACTACTATAAAAAATATTTTATATAAAAAATTACTGCTTACTTACGTAATATTATGTTATTTTCTTCTATTCATCCGCATCCAAACTGACCTCCGGCCTCCACGGCCGTCCACACCCTCGACCTCCCTCCCGACCAGGCCACCGCCATCAACGCACTGCCCTCCACAGACACGACCCCTCCGCCTCCTCCTCGCCCACCACCGCCCCGACTGCGTGGTCGTCGACAACTTCCACCACTGGTCCCCGGACCTCATCGACGGCCGGGGCATCCCTCGGATCATCTTCAACGGCGGCGGCTGCTTCGCCCGCTGCGCCGAGGACAGCGCGAAGCGCCACGAGCCGTACCGGAAGGTGGGCTCCGACTCCGAGCCCTTCGCGTTGCCCGATTTGCCTGATCGGATCGACATGACGGCGTCGCAGATCCCCGCCTTCGTCAGATCTCCCCCCGAGGAGGACAAGAAAAAGTTTGGGGATCGGATGGCGAGAGACAAGCAGAACTGCTTCGGTGCTCTGGCGAACAACTTTGTGGGGATGGAGGGAGCCGGCCTACGCCGAGTATTTCAGGGCGCGGATCATGGACAGGGTGTGGTTGGTTCAGGTTGGGCCCGTGTCTCTCCGCAACACCAGCGTTAAAGACAAAGGAGGCGTGCAAAATTATTACAGCTACTATCAAGGACCCAATACCTGTGATGTTGCCTCTTCAACCTGTCACAATTCTGCATACTCCCGCAGAAGATTTTTAAAATTAAATATAAAACTTATATGGCGGAAATAATTTTAAATTTTTTTAAAATTTTTAAATAAAAATAAATTATTACTAATGATTTAACATAAACAAAAAGATTTTATAGAAGCACGATACACACCGCCTGAAAATCACAAATATTTTTTTTAGAAAAAAACCCAAAAACATCATATTTTATACTCATATGCCAACTTTTCATTGTTGCGTTTTTTAGCTATCTCTTATGGCCCCTGTGTTTATGTATAGAAATGGCAAATAAATCCCAAACAATGAGATATAGAATGCCAAACCTGAGACCTTGTAAGATTTGCTAACGCCACCTCCGGGAGTTACAACTAATGTCACTTTATTTTGAATAGATAAATTTCCACTCACATTTTGCAAATAGTGCACGGTTTTGGGATGCGGTGCTTCGGTGAGCAATTTAAACTTCAAAGAGTAAAATGTAAAAATGTAGGGATGCATGGGGGGTTTAAAGAGCAATGTGCACCGCGGCTGCACATATGTTTTCCGTGGTTTAAATTGTTTCATGCCCCACTAGAATTTCGCTTTCTTACAACATCAACATTTTTTTTAATTATTATTAAAAAATTGAGGACAAAAAAAGATTGTAGAGAAAAAATCTGACCAGGCCAGATTAAGTCATCGAGTAGGAATTGCCATCCCTACTTTAATTAATCGGTGGTGTAAACGGAGTTTTTAAAATGAAATACAAAACAAGCATACAATGAGTCTCGGACCAAAAAGGCCTCAAAGCCATTAAGATCGCACTCTAATAACATACAGTACATACTGACCAACCACATAATAGCCAGCAGCGGCATTCATTGGAATCAATTATATGTATATGAATCTACTCGAACAGAGGAAACAGATAAAATGCTCTAATTAGTGAATAAATAAGGCACCCTTTTTTAAAGTGCCTGCCTGAGAGATAACGTCAGGGAATTTTACCCTAAAAAATATTTTTTTCAAAGGGGAAAACAATCACAACTTTTCTTTTCTTTTCTTTTCTTTTCTTTATTTCTTTTTCCCCCATGAAGATGTATCACCTTGGACGGCTAAAATGAATCCTCCAAAATCCAACATCCAATTGGGGGAAGCCAGCTGTAAAGAGGTTGTACTATGTTCCAGCCTTGTGGTGCCCCATGCTTGCCACAAACCCAGCTTTGATTGACGCAACACATCTCCCAGAGCCACGCTGTAATCCAAATGATAGGAATAAGCGAACATCAATGACTAAACGCATGCATTACTATTACACTAGGAAATGAATCGCAGTCAAATTGACAGTCCTATACACCCACATTCCACATTGGGATCAAATATCATACAGGACGGAGTTGGGGAGACACCCATATCATTACACCCAAAAGATGAAACAATAGTGAACATACCATACACTAGAAATGCGATCAATACACGCGATGCACAGAAAATTACACACTACCCTTCATACTAATAACCCGTCAACATTTTTAACCTATAAGACCACACGCCCTTTATATTTTTCATCCATCTTACTAAAAAAAGATCAAAGAAAACAAACAAGTTTCTGAAACAAAAATAATAGTATTTTCAAAAAGGCCTCAAGAATAGTTTCAGCTTACAGTCATGATAAAATCAGACAATGTAGGCAAATCATGAAATCATCACAGGCCTTCTACTGAATCAAAGTCAATTGATTGTAAAAATTGGAAACTCCTAACCTTGATATAGCAGACTTTCCATCAATAATCGACACAAGGTAAGTTGTTACAGGAAACAACGTATAAGCAAGCTAAAACAAACAGTTAAAGGAAATGCAAGGTGATACAACACCAATTATTACATATTTCAGGAAGCAGAAAGGCACGAAAAAGAGAATGATTAGGCCCAAAACAAAAACGGAAGGGCAACCAGCCAGAACTGAAGCATTATGGCATTGTGTTATTTCCCTCCCTCACATTGTGATCTTTGTTTAAAATTCTCTTTAGTCATACTAAAAGTTAGTTCATGAAAACGAAGCCCTACATGTATAAAAAGATATGGATATTGAAGTGAAGAAAAGATGGTTGATTACCTCATTAATCGGTCATACCATCATCACTATCTCCTATCGCACTAACACCATTCAATGCCTCGGGTTCTTCACTTTCTTTATCAGTTTCCATACTTTCAGATTTTTCCGAATCACTATCATTGTCCTCAAAAATAATTGGAGTGACTGCACCGATCTCCTCTGTATCATCATCAATAACCTGTTGATGAAGGGTCACATTAGTATTTAGCAAAGCTATTATATAACAAAATCAAAAAGCCACACTCACCCCTGCATAGAACAAGTCTAAGCAGCTTGAGAGTTGAACAGCTGGCATAAAAGTCGAAACTCTTGATTCAATAAGCTGCATGAACATGACCCCAAACACTTCAAACTTCATACAAAAAGCCAAACGATTCTACACAGTAACAATTTCTAACTCATTCTATGAATATCACTGAAATAGACACTTCCAAGCCATCAAGTATGTCGGTAAATGAAGAGAGAAATTTAAAAGCAATTTCAAGAAATTGTTTGCATGAACATGTGTATATATACATAGAAAAAATTGGAAACTACAAAACTGAGGTATAACAAGTACTGTGTAGATAAGGGAGTTTTTCTGTGAATTCTACCAAAGATCAAAGTTGAGACCTGATATAAAGAGTTGAGAGCTTGCATAGAAGATTCCTGGGACATTATTCCACTTGCATGTTGAAGCAGCAAACTCCGTAGCCATGGAAGGGCACATGCTAAAACTGCACCTCTGCAGTTAAAATTCAACTTAGGAATAGATAAAAAAAATTATATCCTTACATTCAAAACTTCAAACTTCAATAATAAAAATGATCACTTTTTTTTAGTACCAACAAAATATGCATCGGTTCAATTTTTATCGGTTGCAAACTCATAAATGCAACAATATCCTTTTGCATGCCTCATTGAGGTCAACACTACATGTACTTAAGGGATATAAAGTAGTTTAATATTACAACATTAACTATCTTAGGTTGAAGCTACTTTTACGATTGCTGTCAAGATCTGGAACTGTACCTTTGTATCAAGAATACATCACAACTTAACTAAATCATAGCAAAATGGTTTTTCATATTTTGAACTCTACTTTGAAACAAACAAACACACCAGTAAAAAAAAAGGCTCTTTCTTTCACCACTTTCATTTTTCATTCTTGGCTCTTTCTTCCACTTGTTGGTATGTAATAAAAAAATATTAAATATCCACATGAATCTGAAATGTACAGCACCCAAAAAGGCAAGTACATTTGAGCAAGTAATGAAGGTGAGTTTCACCTTTGTGCTCACAAAAAATATTGGGAATCTCACACCAGTAGCAACTAGCAAAGCTTAATGTTCTAGTTCAAAATGAGATATACAAACTAATATAACAAGGACATCATAGAACCAGAATTTTAAACCATGTTCTGCATAGTATCTACTTCAAAACAGTTGAATTCAACAAAATATATAAACCCATTTTAAAATCCTCCAATTCACTCAAGAAGCAATGCACAATGCAGTAATTTAAAATGATTTTTATAAATAGTAAGACAGCACAGGAAAAATGGTTTATAATTATGTGAAATGTTTGTGGGCATCAACTTCAAAGAAGTTGGCTTCATCAACATATGCATCTAAAACAAGTAAAAAAAAAGGAAGAAAATAAAAATAAGAAGCCATAATTCACGCAATTTAAAAAAAAAACCGTTGTAAATGAAAATAAAAGTTACAAACAAGTACGATAAGAAGATTATAGCTTTAGAATGTCCAGCAAGGCATCTACAACTAAATAGTTGGATTCATAGACATATAAAAACCCAGTTTTAAAAAATCAGAATGCAACCAAGCAGCCAAACTAATAAAGGTTCAATATGTTCTAATTCAAAAGTCAGTTTGCAAATAAATACAACAAAGACATTATAGACTAAGGATTTTGAGATGAATTTTGTAGAGCAACATCTACTTATGTAAACCTAGCTTCATCCAGTACAAAATAGTAGGATTCATCGACATATAGAACACACAATTATAAAAATCAGAATTCACCCCAGCAGCAACAATTCATAAATGTTCAGTAAGTTTCATAGAGCATCTAATCCGAGATAGTTGGATTCAACAAAACACATAAACCCAGGTATAAAAACCCAGGATTTACCTAGATTGAACAATGGATAATAGAAACTGTAAGAGCTTGAGAGCATCAGGAAGATTCAACAGCGAAGTAGAGTTTTCAATAACCTGGAAAACACAATACATTAGCAACTAAGCTAATTGACAAGCAAAACAGCGTTTAAAAAACGAAAACCACCTTCTCGTCCTGGGTATATAAGCAATCCAATAGAAGTGCACGATCATCAGCATGCAGTGCCTGTTTGAGAAGAATGTGAAGTGAATCCGCGCTCGGAGGCTTTAAGGTTGAAGGAGGCTGTTGTTGTTCAACATCGTCGAGTACAGCCAAGCTCTGAAGCTTCTCGCCTATGGTAGGTTCGTTCAGTTCGTGGCCAGTGTCTTCTTCTCTTTCCATACTTACCATCAAAGCGACTCCTCCAAACGCCACCGCCTCGTATATCTATCCCTTCCCAGTCAAAGCAACAGCCTAAGGGAGGAGGCCCAATAGGCAACCACCTAAGGCACCCAGCCAAACACGGGCCCAGGATTCAGGATTAATGTAACATAGCCACAAACCCGGAAACACAGACTGCAAATACATACAAAACCACAAAATGAACATTAGAAGCCATAACATACATAAATAAGCAAATAAACAGGCCCAACTAAAGATGCAAAAATACAAATATATAATAAAGCATGCATCAAGCTGCTTCTGTACGGCCTTTGATCTCTTCTTAGGCCTTCTGGATGGTTTCAAACCAATCATAAAAAATATTTCCTCCATAAATTCCTGTGGAGGATATATTTAACAGGTCATACAGAATTGGAAAGACAAACTCTCCGGTGATATCCTAATGCAAACACTAGATTAAGTAACGTGTCATTCATACCTAAACAGTATCTTGTCCAAAGTTGATTTCCTGCCTTCTATGAGTCCTAAGTCTTTTCTCACTCATCATATTCACTGTGGAAGGAAGCACCACATCTGTACTGGAAAAAGCCCCCCGCAATCATAGTTGAGGCCTGAGGGAGGTGTAACGTCCAGATTTTGAAGTTACAGGATTCACCATGTGAAAAGGCAGCTAAACTCAGCTTAGCTGAGTTGGAATACAACTTATACAGTAACCGTAATGGATCGAGTTCATAATATAATTTCTATTCTTTACTTGTTACTTTTATAATTTATATAATATGATTATTAATTTACGAGAAAAAGTAGAAAGTAATTAATGTATATACCTTATACTTCATAAAATGCACCTTATATATAGAATACGAAATCTCATCGTTACACTGTAAATCTTCCTCCTCACATACAAACACAAACCCTTCGCACGGCCCAGGCCTAAATGACAGCTCAGCCCGGGCGGGCTAGCCTGGCAGGCGGGGTTTTTTTTATTATTATGATTTTAACAATTCAAAAACCATAACATATAATTTCTCACGATTAATTAAAATTTAAAATCATAATAATGTATTTAGGTAATTATCTAGATAATGAATAGATTACAGTGAATAATTAACATAGTAATGAATAGATGAATAATTAATTACTAGATAATTATCTAGTAATTTCTCACGATTAACATATAAGATTACAGTGAATAGATGATAGATCGGGACCGGTACTGACCGTGAAAGGAGAAAGCCAGAAAAGATAGATCGGACGCCTCCAATCGGACGGACGGCGAGAGGACGGACCGAAAGCTTGAACGGCGACAGGAGACGGCGTCGGCGAGATCTGCTTCGCGCACCAGGTGAGGCGACTGTGTCAGCGAACGGCGTCGGCGAGAGGACGGACGGCGTCGGCGAGAGGAAGGACGGCGAACGGCGTCGGCGTGGAGAAGAAGAGAGCAAGAAGAGAAGTGAAGACTGGAGCAGTCACCACGCGTGACGCACTGACGCGATTAGGTTTTAGGCTTTTGAGATTTAATATTTATTATTAAATATTATAACAAGAAAAAAATTTGGTATTAATGGTATAAAAAATTGGGTTATGATAAAATACTTGGGTTGGGCCTCGATTAAGGGTATAGCCTGCAAGTTAGCCCGTTTAAGTCACAGCCCGTGAGCCATAAACCAGCAGGATAGAGTGGTTCAACCCAATAATAAAAACAATAATAAATTATTCATATAGTAATATTGAAACATAAATAAAATATTTAAATATTATTATTGAAAGATAAATATAATGTTTGAAAAGTTGTTTTGGAATAAATATAAATAAAATAAAATTAAATAAAAATTTTAAAGAATATAATTAGAACATAAATATAATATTTAAATGACATTCTCCAAATATTTTATATATGTTAGAACTTATAAGATTATTATTCAAACATAAACCAAAGCGATTTTTTTGTTATTTTCGTAATTTTGTGTGATATTAAAATTAATAAGTGAGTGTGTTTAGTATTTTGGAGTCCAAGGATTCTTCCTCATTATAATTTTACAATGGGCTGTAATCATTTATAATAAAAATATATACATTTGACTCTAATATTTAATTATGAAGAATTTTTTTCCAACAATTTAGAATAAAATGTATAAGATGAAAAAAGTAAAGAAAAAAAAAAGCTATTATGTAGTGAGAATATTCACATAGCTTTGTTATATATATAATTTTATTAAAATTTAGAGAAAATTTTTAAATTTTGACAAAATTGATTTGCCATCCCTCTTCTTCCATTCTTCAAATCTCTCACAGACTTGATGGGGTACTCCCCATCAAGTGCAAGATGAGCTCTTTTTCCTCGTGTTTGTTTAAAAAAGTTGGGCCATTGTGATGAGCGTGTCTTTCTTTCCTTTCTTTCCAACAAACGCTTCCTTGAAGGCATCGAATGATCTTTCTGTAGTGCCCCTCCCAATGTTTTTTGGAGTTTCTTTGTCCGAGGGATATGATGGCATTATTTTTGTGATCCTTCGGAAAAATATCGAGACGTCCATAGGCCGTCCATAGTCCAACGAAGAAGGTAGTGTTTTGCTTTGACAGACACGGTACATCCCAAGAGCATCGAGTGTTCTTCTCATCCCAACAAACAAAATCATACAATCCAATCATTCCATCTATTTGCAAAGCAGATGAATCAAAAACTACATTTACCTATTGCCGCCATTGATGAGTCGAAGAACTCTCTCTCGCACACTGTCCTCTGCTGCTGCAATATTGCACCTGAATAAAACAAAGACCAAAACGCCAGAGCGTACTGCGCAACTTTAGTGTGGGCCATCTACACTTTCAACCAACCCCTCTCTTTTACGTAGCACGAATACATTCCTGAATCGTGCCACAAAGAAACGTCCTGCCAGCACCACGCTGCTCGGGTCGTGACAGGTGGCCCAACCATAGGTGGGGATAGGCGGGCCAGATTCCAAAAGTACACGAATAAACACAGACAGGCGGACCAACAGGCGGCCACCAACATGAAGAGTCCAGCGGCCGCCACAAGGGACGCCGGAGAGATTATTTAAATAATAAATTTGTTTAAATAATAAACCCAAAACATAAAATACATGATAAGCCCAGACCACAAAACATAAAACACAGGAAAACACAGGATTCCGAACATTACCTTTTAATCGTAGCTCGTAAATATAGAAAGTCCGTACAAGGGATTAACGCCTTCCCTCTTCTTCCATTCTTCAAATCTCTCCACAGACTTGATGGGGCACTCTCCATCAAGTGCAAGATGAGCTCTTTTTCCTCGTGTTTGTTTAAAAAAGTTGAGAAACCCAGCGCAATAATGCGCTGGGATCTTCTTTCCCTTCTTTCCCTTCTTTCCAACAAACGCTTTCTTAAAGGCATCGGAATGATCATTCCTGTAGTGCCCCTCCAGTGTTTTTGGAGTTTCTTTGCCTCTGCCGCACTCTATGCAGGGCATCACTAGCCTATTGTTGAATCCTTCGGAAAAATATCGAGACGACCATAGTCCAGCAGCAAGGTAGCGTTTTGCTTTGACAGGCACGGTGCATCCCAAGAGCATCAGGGCTGTTCTTCTTCTCCCAACAAACAAACCATACAATCCAATCATTCCATCTATTTGCAAAGCCAATAAATCAAAAACTACATTTACCTGTTGCCGCCATTGATGAGTCGAAGAACTCTCTCTCGCACACTGCCCTCTGCAGCTGCAATATTGTACCTAAATAAAACAAAGACCAAAACGCCAAAGCGTACCCGCGCAACTTTAGTGTGGGCCATCTACGCTTTCAACCAACCCCTCTCTTTTACGTAGCACGAATACATTCCAGAATCGTGCCACTGCGAAACGTCCCGCCACCACCACGCTGCTCGGGTCGTGACAGGTGGCCCAACCATAGGTGGGGATAGGTGAGCCAGATTCTAGAAGTACACGAACAAACACAGACAGGCGGACCAACAGGCGGCCCCCAACAGGCGGCCGCCACAAGGGACACCGGAGATATTATTTAAATAATAAATTTATTTAAATAATAAACCCAAAACCTAAAATACATGAAAAGCCCAGACCACAAAACATAAAACACAGGAAAACACAGGATTCCGAACATTACCTTTTAATCGTAGCTCGTAAATATAAAAAGTCCGTACAAGGGATTAACGCCTTCCCTCTACTTCCATTTTTTAAATCTCTCCACAGACTTGATGGGGCACTCCCCATCAAGTGCAAGATGAGCTCGTTTTCCTCGTGTTTGGTTAAAAAAGTTGACGCACCCAGCGCAGTAATGCGCTGGGACCTTCTTTCCCTTCTTTCCAACAAACGCTTTCTTGAAGGCATCGGAATGATTTTTCCTGCAGTGCCCCTCCAATGTTTTTGGAGTTTCTTTGTCTTTGCCGCACTCTATGCAGGGCATCACTAGCCTATTGTTGGATCCTTCGGAAAAATATCGAGACGACGATAGTCCAGTAGCAAGGTAGCGTTTTGCTTTGACAGGCACGGTGCATCCCAAGAGCATCAGGGCTGTTCTTCTTATCCCAACAAACAAACCATACAATCCAATCATTCCATCTATTTGCAAAGCAGATGAATCAAAAACTACATTTACATGTTGCCGCCATTGATGAGTCGAAGAACTCTCTCGCACACTCCCTCTGCTGCTGCAATATTGTACCTGAATGAAACAAAGACCAAAACGCCAGAGCATACCCGCGCAACTTTAGTGTGAGCCATCTACGCTTTCAACCAACCCCTCTCTTTTACGTAGCACGAATACATTTCTGAATCGTGCCACTAAGAAACGTCCCGCCAGCACCACGCTGCTCGGGTCGTGACAGGTGGCCAAACCATAGGTGCGGATAGGCGGGCCACATTCCAGAAGTACATGAATAAACACAAATAGGCGGACCAACAGGCGGCCGCCACAAGGGACGTCGGAGAGATTATTTAAATAATAAATTTATTTAAATAGTAAACCCAAAACATAAAATACATGATAACGCCAGACCATAAAACATAAAACACAGGAAAACAAAGGATTCTGAACATTACCTTTTAATCGTAGCTCGTAAATATAGAAAGTCCGTTCAAGGGACTATCGCCTTCCCTCTTCTTCCATTCTTCAAATCTCTCCACAGACTTGATGAGGCACTCCCCATCAAGGGCAAGATGAGCTCTTTTTCCTCGTGTTTGTTTAAAAAAGTTGACGCACCCAGCACAGTAATGCGCTGGGACCTTCTTGACCTTCTTTCCCTTCTTTCCAACAAACGCTTTCTTGTAGGCATCAGAATGATCTTTCCTGTAGTGCCCCTCCAATGTTTTTGGAGTTTCTTTGCCTCTGCCGCACTCTATGCAGGGCATCACTGGCCTATTGTGGGATCCTTCGGAAAAATATCGAGACGACCATAGTCCAGCAGCAAGGTAGCGTTTTGCTTTGACAGGCACGGTGCATCCCAAGAACATCAGGGCTGTTTTTCCCATCCCAACAAACAAAACCATACAATCCAATCATTACATCTATTTGCAAAGCCGATGAATCAAAAACTACATTTACCTGTTGCCGCCAATGATGAGTCGAAGAACTCTCTCTCGCACACTGCCCTCTGCTGCTGCAATATTGTACCTGAATAAAACAAAGACCAAAACGCCAGAGCATACCCGCGCAACTTTAGTGTGGGCCATCTACGCTTTCAACCAACCCTTATCTTTTAAGTAGCATGAATACAGTCCTGAATCGTGCCACTGAGAAACGTCCCGCCAGCACCACGCTGCTCGGGTCGTGACAGGTGGCCCAACCATAGGTGTGGATAGGCGGGCCACATTCCAGAAGTACATGAATAAACACAGATAGGCGGACCAACAGGCGGCCGTCACAAGGGACGTCGGAGAGATTATTTAAATAATAAATTTATTTAAATAGTAAATCCAAAACATAAAATACATGATAACGCCAGACCACAAAACATAAAACACAGGAAAACAAAGGATTCCGAACATTACCTTTTAATCGTAGCTCGTAAATATAGAAAGTCCGTTCAAGGGACTATCGCCTTCCCTCTTCTTCCATTCTTCAAATCTCTCCACAGACTTGATGGGGCACTCCCCATCAAGGGCAAGATGAGCTCTTTTTCCTCGTGTTTGTTTAAAAAAGTTGACGCACCCGGCACAGTAATGCGCTGGGACCTTCTTGACCTTCTTTCCCTTCCTTCCAACAAACGCTTTCTTGTAGGCATCAGAATGATCTTTCCTGTAGTGCCCCTCCAATGTTTTTGGAGTTTCTTTGCCTCGCGCACTCTACGGGGGCATCACTGGCCTATTGTGGGATCCTTCGGAAAAATAACGAGACGACCATAGTCCAGCAGCAAGGTAGCGTTTTGCTTTGACAGGCACGGTGCATCCCAAGAGCATCAGGGCTGTTTTTCCCATCCCAACAAACAAAACCATACAATCCAATCATTACATCTATTTGCAAAGCCGATGAATCAAAAACTACATTTACCTGTTGCCGCCATTGATGAGTCGAAGAACTCTCTCTCGCACACTGCCCTCTGCTGCTGCAATATTGTACCTGAATAAAACAAAGACCAAAACGCCAGAGCATACCCGCGCAACTTTAGTGTGGGCCATCTACGATTTCAACCAACCTTTCTCTTTTAAGTAGCATGAATACAGTTCTGAATCGTGCCACTGAGAAACATCCCGCCAGCACCACGCTGCTCGGGTCGTGACAGGTGGCCCAACCATAGGTGGGGATAGGCAGGCCAAATTCCAGAAGTACACGAATAAACACAGACAGGCAGACCAACAGACGGCCACCAGCACGAAGAGTCCAGCGGCCCCCAACAGGCGGCCGCCACACAGGACGCCGGAGAGATTACTTAAATAATAAATTTATTTAAATAATAAACCCAAAACATAAAATACATGATGGGCCCACACCACAAAACATAAAACATAGGAAAACACAGGATTCCGAACATTACCTTTTAATCGTAGCTCGTAAATATGGAAAGTCCGTACAAGGAATTAACGCCTTCCCACTTCTTCCATTCTTCAAATCTCTCCACAGACCTGATGGGGCACTCCCCATCAAGTGCAAGATGAGCTCTTTTTCCTCGTCTTTGTTTCAAAAAGATGACGCACCCAGCGCAGTAATGCGCTGGGACTTTCTTGACCTTCTTTCCCTTCTTTCACTTCTTTCCAACAAACGCTTTCTTGAAGGCATAAGAATGATCTTTCCTGTAGTCCCCCTCCAATGTTTTTGGAGTTTCTTTGTCTCCGCCGCACTCTATGCAGGGCATCACTGGCCTATTGTTGGATCCTTCGGAAAAATATCGAGACGACTATAGTCCAAGACAGATGGTAATGCTTTTTGCTTTGACAGGCACGGTGCATCCCCAGAGCATCAGGGCTGTTCTTCTCATCCCAACAAATAAAACCATACAATCCAATCATTCCATCTATTTGCAAAGCCGATGAATCAAAAACTACATTTACCTGTTGCCGCCATTGATGAGTCGAAGAACTCTCTCTCGCACATTGTCCTCTGCCGCAATATTGTACATGAATAAAACAAATACCAAAACGCCAGAGCGTACCCGCGTAACTTTGGTGTGGGCCATCTACGCTTTCAACCAACCACTCTCTTTTACGTAACACGAATACATTCCTGAATCGTGCCACTGAGAAACGTCCCGCCAGCACCACGCCGCTCGGGTCGTGACAGGTGGCCCAACCATAGGTGGGGATATGCGGGCCAGATTCCAGAAGTACACGAATAAACACAGACAGGCGGACAAACAAGCGGCCACCAACACGAAGAGTCCAGCGGCCACCAACAGGCGGCCGCCACAAGGGACGCCGGAGAGATTATTTAAATAATAAATTTATTTAAATAATAAACCCAAAACATAAAATACATGATAAGCCCAGACCACAATACATAAAACACAGGTAAACACAGGATTCCGAACATTACCTTTTAATCGTAGCTCGTAAATATAGAAAGTCCGTACAAGGGATTAACGCCTTCCCTCTTCTTCCATTCTTCAAATCTCTCCACAGACTTGATGGGGCACTCCCCATCAAGTGCAAGATGAGCTCTTTTTCCTCATGTTTGTTTAAAAAAGTTGACGCACCCAGCGCAGTAATGTGCTGGGACCTTCTTTCCCTTCTTTCCCTTCTTTCCAACAAACGCTTTCTTGAAGGCATCGGAATGATCATTCCTGTAGTGCCCCTCCAGTGTTTTTGGAGTTTCTTTGCCTCTGCCGCACTCTATGCAGGGCATCACTAGCCTATTGTTGAATCCTTCGGAAAAATATCGAGACGACCATAGTCCAGCAGCAAGGTAGCATTTTGCTTTGACAGGCACGGTGCATCCCAAGAGCATCAGGGCTGTTCTTCTCATCCCAACAAACAAAACCATACAATCCAATCATTCCATCTATTTTCAAAGCCGATGAATCAAAAACTACATTTACCTGTTGCCGCCGTTGATGAGTCGAAGAACTCTCTCTCGCACACTGCCCTCTGCAATATTGTACCTGAATAAAACAAATACCAAAACGCCAGAGCGTACCCGCGGAACTTTGGTGCGGGCCATCTACGCTTTCAACCAACCCCTCTCTTTTACGTAGCACGAATATATTCCTGAATCGTGCCACTGAGAAACGTCCCGCCAGCACCACGCTGCTCGGGTCGTGACAAGTGGCCCAACCATTGGTGGGGATAGGCGGGCCAGATTCCAGAAGTACACGAACAAATACAGACATGCGGGCCAACAGGCAGCCACCAACAGGCGGCCGCCACAAGGGACGCCGGAGAGATTATTTAAATATAAATTTATTTAAATAATAAACCCAAAACATAAAATACATTATAAGCCCAGACCACAAAACATAAAGCACAGGAAAACACAGGATTCCGAACATTACCTTTTAATCGTAGCTCGTAAATATAGAAAGTTCGTACAAGGGATTAACGCCTTCCCTCTTCTTCCACTCTTCAAATCTCTCCACAGACTTGATGGAGCACTCCCCATCAATTGCAAGATGAGCTCTTTTTCCTCGTGTTTGTTTAAAAAATTGACGCACCCAGCGCGTAATGCACTGGGACCTTCTTGACCTTCTTTCCCTTCCTTCCCTTCTTTCCAACAAACGCTTTCTTGAAAGCATCGGAATGATCTTTCCTGTAGTGCCCCTCCCATGTTTTTGGTGTTTCTTTGTCTCTGCCGCACTCTATGCAGGGCGTCACTGGCCTATTGTTGGATCCTTCGGAAAAATATCGAGACGACCATAGTCCAGCAGCAAGGTAGCGTTTTGCTTTGACAGGCACGGTGCATCCCCAGAGCATCAGGGCTGTTCTTCTCATCCCAACAAACAAAACCATACAATCCAATCGTTCCATCTATTTGCAAAGCCGATGAATCAAAAACTACATTTACCTGTTGCCGCCATTGATGAGTCGAAGAACTCTCTCTCGCACACTGCCCTCTGCTGCTGCAATATTGTACCAGAATAAAACAAAGACCAAAACGCCAGAGCGTACCCGCGCAACATTAGTGTGGGCCATCTATGCTTTCAACCAACCCCTCTATTTTACGTAGCACGAATACATTCTTGAATCGTGCCACTAAGAAACGTCCCGCCAACACCACGCTGCTCGGGTCGTGACAGGTGGCCCAACCATAGGTGGGGATAGGCGGGCCAGATTCCAGAAGTACACGAATAAACACAGACAGGCGGACCAACAGGCGGCCGCCACAAGGGACGCCGGAGAGATTATTTAAATAATAAATTTATTTAAATAATAAACCCAAAACATAAAATACATGATAAGCCCAGACCACAAAACATAAAACACACGAAAACACAAGATTCCGAACATTAAGTTTTAATCGTATCTCGTAAATATAGAAAGTCCGTACAAGGGATTAACGCCTTCCTTCTTATTCCATTCTTCAAATCTCTCCACAGACTTGATGGGGCACTCCCCATCAATTGCAAGATGAGCTCTTTTTCCTCGTGTTTGTTTAAAAAAGTTGACGCACCCAGCGTGAAAGAATGCTCCGGGACCTTCTTTCCTTCTTTCCAACAAACGCTTGAAGGCATCGGAATGATCTTTCCCTAGTGCTCCCTCCCATGTTTTTGGAGTTTCTTTGTCTCTGCCGCACTCTATGCAGGGCATCACTGGCCTATTGTTAGATCCTTCGGAAAAATATCGAGACGACCATAGTCCAGCAGCAAGGTAGCGTTTTGCTTTGATCGGCACGGTGCATCCCGAGAGCATCAGGGCTGTTCTTCTCATCCCAACAAACAAAACCATACAATCCAATCATTCCATCTATTTGCAAAGCCGATGAATCAAAAACTACATTTACCTTGCCGCCATTGATGAGTCGAAGAACTCTCTCTCGCATTAATCGCCTCTCTTGCTGCAATATTGTACCTCAATAAAACAAAGACCAAAACGCCAAAGCGTACCCGCAAACTTTAGTGTGGGCCATATACGCTTTCAACTAACCCCTCTCTTTTACGTAGCACGAATACATTCCTGAATCGTGCCACTGAGAAACGTCCCGCCAGCACCACGCTGCTCGGGTCGTGACAAGTGGCCCAACCATTGGTGGGGATAGGCGGGCCAGATTCCAGAAGTACACGAACAAACACAGACATGCGGACCAACAGGCGGCCGCCACAAGGGACGCCGGAGAGATTATTTAAATATAAATTTATTTAAATAATAAACCCAAAACATAAAATACATTATAAGCCCAGACCACAAAACATAAAACACAGGAAAACACAGGATTCCGAACATTACCTTTTAATCGTAGCTCGTAAATATAGAAAGTTCGTACAAGGGATTAACGCCTTCCCTCTTCTTCCATTCTTCAAATCTCTCCACAGACTTGATGGGGCACTCCCCATCAATTGCAAGATGAGCTCTTTTTCCTCGTGTTTGTTTAAAAAAATTGACGCACCCAGCTCGTAATGCGCTGGGACCTTCTTGACCTTCTTTCCCTTCCTTCCCTTCTTTCCAACAAACGCTTTCTTGAAAGCATCGGAATGATCTTTCCTGTAGTTCCCCTCCCATGTTTTTTGGAGTTTCTTTGTCTCTGCCGCACTCTATGCAGGGCATCACTGGCCTATTGTTGGATCCCTCGGAAAAATATCGAGACGACCATAGTCCAGCAGCAAGGTAGCGTTTTGCTTTGACAGGCACGGTGCATCCCCAGAGCATCAGGGCTGTTCTTCTCATCCCAACAAACAAAACCATACTATCAATCGTTCCATCTATTTGCAAAGCCGATGAATCAAAAACTACATTTACCTGTTGCCGCCATTGATGAGTCGAAGAACTCTCTCTCGCACACTGCCCTCTGCTGCTGCAATATTGTACCAGAATAAAACAAAGACCAAAACGCCAGAGCGTACCCGCGCAACATTAGTGTGGGCCATCTATGCTTTCAACCAACCCCTCTATTTTACGTAGCACGAATACATTCCTGAATCGTGCCACTAAGAAACGTCCCGCCAACACCACGCTGCTCGGGTCGTGACAGGTGGCCCAACCATAGGTGGGGATAGGCGGGCCAAATTCCAGATGTACACGAATAAACACCGACAGGCGGACCAACAGGCGGTCGCCACAAGGGACGCCGGAGAGATTATTTAAATAATAAATTTATTTAAATAATAAACCCAAAACATAAAATACATGATAAGCCCAGACCACAAAACGTAAAACACACGAAACACAGGATTCCGAACATTAAGTTTTAATCGTAGCTCGTAAATATAGAAAGTCCGTACAAGGGATTAACGCCTTCCTTCTTCTTCCATTCTTCAAATCTCTCCACAGACTTGATGGGGCACTCCCCATCAATTGCAAGATGAGCACTTTTTCCTCGTGTTTGTTTAAAAAAGTTGACGCACCCAGCGCAGTAATGCGCTGGGACCTTCTTTCCCTTCTTTCCAACAAATGCTTTCTTGAAGGCATCAGAATGATCTTTCTTGTAGTGCCCCTCCCATGTTTTTGGAGTTTCTTTGTCTCTGCCGCACTCTATGCAGGGCATCACTGGCCTATTGTTAGATCCTTCGGAAAAATATCGAGACGACCATAGTCCAGCAGCAAGGTAGCGTTTTGCTTTGAGCGGGACGGTGCATCCCGAGAGCATCAGGGCTGTTCTTCTCATCCCAACAAACAAAACCATACAATCCAATCATTCCATCTATTTGCAAAGCCGATGAATCAAAAACTACATTTACCTGTTGCCGCCATTGATGAGTCGAAGAACTCTCTCTCGCACACTGCCCTTTGCTGCTGCAATATTGTACCTGAATAAAACAAAGACCAAAACGCCAAAGCGTACCCGCACAACTTTAGTGTGGGCCATATACGCTTCAACCAACCCCTCTCTTTTTACGTAAGACGAATACATTCCTGAATCGTGCCACCGAGAAACGTCCCTGCCAGACCACTTGCTGGATCGTGACAGGTGGCCCAACCATAGGTGGGGATAGGCGGGCCAGATTCCACAAGTACACGAATAAACACAGATAGGCGGACCAACAGGTGGCCACCAACACGAAGAGTCCAGCGGCTACCAACAGGCGGCCGCCACAAGGGACGCCAGAGAGATTATTTAAATAATAAATTTATTTAAATAATAAACCCAAAACATAAAATACATGATAAGCCCAGACCACAAAACATAAAATACAGGAAAACACACGATTCCGAACATTACCTTTTAATCGTAGGTCGTAAATATAGAAAGTGCGTACAAGGGATTAACGCCTTCCCTCTTCTTCCAATCTTCAAATCTCTCCACAGACTTGATGGGGCACTCCCCATCAAGTGCAAGATGAGCTCTTTTTCGTCGTGTTTGTTTAAAAAAGTTGACGCACCCAGCACAGTAATGCGCTGGGACCTTCTTGACCTCCTTTCCCTTCTTTCCAACAAACGCTTTCTTGAAGGCATCGGAATGATCTTTCCTGTAGTGCCCCTCCAATGTTTTTGGAGTTTCTTTGTCTCTGCCGCACTCTACGCATGGCATCACTGGCCTATTATTGGATCCTTCGGAAAAATATCGACGCGACCACAGTCCAGCAGCAAGGTAGCGTTTTGCTTTGACAGGCACGGTGCATCCCAAGAGCATCAGGGCTGTTCTTCTCATCCCAACAAACAAAACCATACAAGTCAATCATTCCATCTATTTGCAAAGCCGATGAATCAAAAACTACATTTACCTGTTGCCGCCATTGATGAGTCGAAGAACTCTCTCTCGCACACTGCCCTCTGCTGCAATATTGTACCTGAATAAAACAAATACCAAAATGCCAGAGCGTACCCACGGAACTTTGGTGTGGGCCATCTACGCTTTCAACCAACCCCTCTCTTTTACGTAGCACGAATACATTCCTGAATCGTGCCACTGAGAAACGTCCCGCCAGCACCACGCTGCTCGGGTCGTGACAAGTGGCCCAACCATTGGTGGAGATAGGCGGGCCAGATTCCAGAAGTACACGAACAAACACAGACATGCGGACCAACAGGCAGCCCCCAACAGGCGGCCGCCACAAGGGACGCCGGAGAGATTATTTAAATATAAATTTATTTAAATAATAAACCCAAAACATAAAATACATTATAAGCCCAGACCACAAAACATAAAACACAGGAAAACACAGGATTCCGAACATTACCTTTTAATCGTAGCTCGTAAATATAGAAAGTTCGTACAAGGGATTAACGTCTTCCCTCTTCTTCCATTCTTCAAATCTCTCCACAGACTTGATGGGGCACTCCCCATCAATTGCAAGATGAGCTCTTTTTCCTCGTGTTTGTTTAAAAAATTGACGCACCCAGCGCGTAATGCGCTGGGACCTTCTTGACCTTCTTTCCCTTCCTTCTCTTCTTTCCAACAAACGCTTTCTTGAAAGCATCGGAATGATCTTTCCTGTAGTGCCCCTCCCATGTTTTTGGAGTTTCTTTGTCTCTGCCGCACTCTATGCAGGGCATCACTGGCCTATTGTTGGATCCTTCGGAAAAATATCGAGACGACTATAGTCCAGCAGCAAGGTAGCGTTTTGCTTTGACAGGCACGGTGCATCCCCAGAGCATCAGGGCTGTTCTTCTCATCCCAACAAATAAAACCATACAATCCAATCGTTCCATCTATTTGCAAAGCCGATGAATCAAAAACTACATTTACCTGTTGCCGCCATTGATGAGTCGAAGAACTCTCTCTCGCACACGCCTCTCGCCGTCGCAATATTGTACCTGAATAAAACAAAGACCAAAACGCCAGAGCGTACCCACGCAACATTAGTGTGGGCCATCTATGCTTTCAACCAACCCCTCTATTTTACGTAGCACGAATACATTCCTGAATCGTGCCATTAAGAAACGTCCCGCCAACACCACGCTGCTCGGGACGTGACAAGTGGCCCAACCATAGGTGGGGATAGGCGGGTCAGATTCCAGAAGTACACGAATAAACAGAGACAGGCGGACCAATAGGCGGCCGCCACAAGGGACACCGGAGAGATTATTTAAATAATAAATTTATTTAAATAATAAACCCGAAACATAAAATACATGATAAGCCCAGACCACAAAACATAAAATACACGAAAACACAGGATTCCGAACATTAAGTTTTAATCATAGCTCGTAAATATAGAAAGTCCGTACAAGGGATTAACGCCTTCCCTCTTCTTCCATTCTTCAAATCTCTCCACAGACTTGATGGGGCACTCCCCATCAATTGCAAGATGAGCTCTTTTTCCTCATGTTTGTTTAAAAAAGTTGACGCACCCAGCGCGGTAATGCGCTGGGACCTTCTTTCCCTTCTTTCCAACAAATGCTTTCTTGAAGGCATCGGAATGATCTTTCCTGTAGTGCCCCTCCCATGTTTTTGGAGTTTCTTTGTCTCTGCCGCACTCTGTGCAGGGCATCACTGGCCTATTGTTGGATCCTTCGGAAAAATATCGAGACGACCATAGTCCAGCAGCAAGGTAGCGTTTTGCTTTGATAGGCACGGTGCATCCCGAGAGCATCAGGGCTGTTCTTCTCATCCCAACAAACAAAACCATACAATCCAATCATTCCATCTATTTGCAAAGCCGATGAATCAAAAACTACATTTACCTGTTGCCGCCATTGATGAGTCGAAGAACTCTCTCTCGCACACTGCCCTCTGCTGCTGCAATATTGTACCTGAATAAAACAAAGACCAAAACGCCAGAGCGTACCCGCACAACTTTAGTGTGGGCCATATACGCTTTCAACCAACCCCTCTCTTTTACGTAGCACGAATACATTCCTGAATCGTGCCACTGAGAAACGTCCCGCCAGCACCACACTGCTCGGGTCGTGATAGGTGGCCCAACCATAGGTGGGGATAAGCGGGCCAGATTCCACAAGTACACGAATAAACACAGACAGGCGGACCAACAGGTGGCCACCAACACGAAGAGTCCAGCGGCTACCAACAGACGGCCGCTACAAGGGACGCCGGAGAGATTATTTAAATAATAAATTTATTTAAATAATAAACCCAAAACATAAAATACATGATAAGCCCAGACCACAAAACATAAAACACAGGAAAACACACGATTCCGAACATTACCTTTTAATCGTAGGTCGTAAATATAGAAAGTCCGTACAAGGGATTAACGCCTTCCCTCTTCTTCCATTCTTCAAATCTCTCCACAAACTTGATGGGGCACTCCCCATCAAGTGCAAGATGAGCTCTTTTTCCTCGTGTTTGTTTAAAAAAGTTGACGCACCCAGCACAGTAATGCGCTGGGACCTTCTTGACCTTCTTTCCCTTCTTTCCCTTCTTTCCAACGCTTTCTTGAAGGCATCGGAATGATCTTTCCTGTAGTCCCCCTCCAATGTTTTTGGAGTTTCTTTGTCTCTGTCGCACTCTATGCAGGGCATCACTGGCCTATTGTTGGATCCTTCGGAAAAATATCGAGACGACCATAGTCTAGCAGCAAGGTAGCGTTTCGCTTTGACAGGCACGGTGCATCCCAAGAGCATCAGGGTTGTTCTTCTCATCCCAACAAACAAAACCATACAAGTCAATCATTCCATCTATTTGCAAAGCCGATGAATCAAAAACTACATTTACCTATTCCGCCATTGATGAGTCGAAGAACTCTCTCTCGCACACTGCACTCTACTGCTGCAATATTGTACCTGAATAAAACAAAGACAAAACGCCAGAGCGCACCCGTGCAACTTTAGTGTGGGCCATCCTAATTTTATATATATAAAATTGTTTGTAGCGGGGCCTGGTAATTCATCTTACGTTTACCTGATTTATCTGCATTTACCACACACTGTTTTACCGTTCCTAAAGGCACGTTTTATCTTTTAATTGTCATTTTCATTCTATTTTATAATGCTAGTGTGCTTTATAGCTCAAGTGGAATAACATCTATCAATAATTTTTTACAACTCAAAACAGAAACGCATCACATTAACACAGGTAATTTTGTTACGAGGGAAGTATATTATAGAGATTTGTATCATGTTTGAGTTACCCACTTACTGGCTGTGCTAATAAAATGATCTATTTCTGCTTTCTCTGATTATGATCTTCCTGCCTCTGCGATGTCTTTCAGGTTCTAGCCTTTTGCATTCCTAAGCTTCCAGGCTTTTTAATTTCTAGTATCCTTGCATCGTAGGCGGTAATCCTCCGTCCTCTGTAGCGCATTGTAGGCAAGTAATCCTCCTGCCTCTGCGAAATCTCTCAAGTTCTAGCCTTTTATGTTTTATGTCAGCTCTAGTCTTTTAATTTGATATCTTTTCTTTTCGAATCAACCCTTTAGGTTTTCCGTTCTCTATTACCTCATGTCTCTTTTAATTCGCACTCCACTAAGCTTCTAGGCTTTTATTCCAGAAAATCCCAAGTCCCAGCAAGTACTCCGATTCCCAGCAGAACCATCTCTTGGTAACAGGTAAGCTAGGTAAGTGGTCCAACCCGTCCAAAACAAGTCCGTCTTATCTTTGTGCACCGTTTGAATACAAACGATACACAAAGAGGGGTGGCTGTTGGACCTTAATTTGTCTGGGTTGGACATATTTCATCAAATCCGATTTTCCTTTATGCCACCTCGTTTGTTGAAATTTTGACACGACGGAGTTGTGACCGTTGAGCGCAAATGCCCGATTTCAAGACATTATTCAAGAAAGGTCTCCAAATGACAAAGAGCCGGGTCTGGGTGATAGAAAATCAAATTCGAGGATCAACGCTTTCGACCACGTTCGATTCCGAGGTCAAACGAAGGAGGTATGGTCAAAATGGCATTCGGGCCGCTAACAAGGGTCAAAACTGTCATTAATTTTTCAAACGGCACCCAGTCGGGTCATGAACCTCATTTCCTATTCTACTGCGGCGTTAGAATTTTGACATATATATGTATATATTTGCTTTCAAGTTTTTTTCAAGAAAAATCAAAAATAAATATGTTTTTCGGTAATAAATAATCGTAGTACAAGCTTGACGTAAAAACATGATCGTTTTCAAACAAAATTGACACGGGGTTGCTCGTCACGATGCCCCGAGTCCAAAAACAAATTTTTCGAAATGGTTTGAAGTCCGATTTGTCCTGCCGATCCCAAAAACCAAAAGACGTCAGTTAAAAACCCAAAACAAATAATTATCCTCTTTTTCTTTTGTTTCCCGCCCGTCTCAAGGAGACACGTCAGCCATTGATTGGTTAACCAAATAAAACAAAACAAAAACCAAAAATAAAATAATAAAAAGAAAAAATAAAACAAACAAAATCCAGCCACACAAAACTGGACGTTTATCTTCAACACCGGCTCCTTTTGTCTTCTTCCTTCCTCTCTCCTTCCGCATCTCATCTCCATCGTTGCAGCCGCACCCCAAAAGCGGTTTCCCTCCCGGATAAAATCCGGTGATGACACTTGCACTTCCGGATGAAATTGAAACAGATATAAACGAGCTTTCATTCACTGTGTGCTGGCACATAAATTACTTGCCCTTGATCCCTTCAACAAAGGTAATGTCATAAGGTCAATCAAGCTGAGGCTGAGCTCTAACAAAAATCAGAAGTATAACGTGTGGGCTGAAGTGATGAAATTTTGGGCTTCGATTGTGGTGGGCAACAGTGGGCTTCAGAAAATTGTTTTCCCGCTGGAACTTTAGCAAGATTGAGTATGAATGACCTTAAAATACATTGAAGATTTGAAGCAGCTCATAAAGAAGAATGAGATACCTACTCCTGCTCCCATAGAACAGCGTTGAGTGCTAGGGAGCAGGAGTCCCGTGAGTCCGGCCTCGAGCACAGGAGAGGATGATATATATTCTCTTTGGTAATTCTTTTGTAGCTTTTTTTCGTCTAGTTCTGGATATATATTCTCTTGGAGATCAAATAATGCTCTTGGAGAGGATGATGCTTTTTTTCATCTAGGAGGGGATGATATATTCTCTTGGAGTTTTAATAATGTTCTGGAACTTGTTCCTAACTTCCCATTAAATGAAGCTGTGTAAGAACCATTGCTGTGTGTGTAATTGATTTGATCGGTTATTTGTCATGTCTAGATGTAGCTATAGGTGGCCTGTGTTTAAACTTAAAATGCAGAAAACAAGTGTATTTTTTTATTTGATGATTTTTTTATTTCGATATTCAAAAACAAATAATATTCAAATTTAATACAATGAAAACACATTTATTGCAATTTCAATATCAATTATATCCAAATTGATATAATAAAGCAAATAAATAAAAATAAGAACGAGACGCATGCATTCACATAGAACTTCCTTATAAGTTAATTACTATTACTACTTTAGAAGTGTTTGAGCCAACAATAGTGAATATAAGGATGCAATAGTCAATAATAAACGAGTAAAACTGAAGTAGTCGAGTCCATATAACCTATCGGAGCTCATGTTCAGTCATATTAAAGTGCAAGTTCTCAGCATACAATTTCTAGTCAACTAGTACGTTTGACCCTCCAAGGTCACTGTAGCGCCAAAGAAGGTCTGAGATTGAGCAAAATTGTTTCAAAAACAAATTGAGGGCACCCTTTTGTCATTTCAAAAAACAATAAGGTATATTGTCAGCTGTAGCGCCAGCAGAAGCAAAATTGCAAGGCTCAACCATCACCGGCTGCAAAAAACAATAAAGTATTACCCTTTTGTCATTTCAAACAATACAACAAGAATAAGTGGAAAAGAAACTAGGCCAATTTTGTTGGCTAAAAACAAATTTATACTAGCCCAAAACACAAGATACACACACACACACATCCGATCAAATAAACCTAAATCAGAATAAGGCATTCAGGGCACTAAACCATCTTAACTGTAATCATTAACGGGACATATGGGATTGCTTATAGCATGCACCTTTTAGGTAACAGAGTGCTATTTTAAACCACCACAATTTGGGACATTTTCTAAAAGCTTTCTATATAAGCCTTAACAGTTCACCATATATAGTATACACAGAGAAATGACACCCTACATTACAATGCAGGTAATCACTAAATGTTACCTTCAAAAGAACAAAGGATAAGCGGGGCATGCTTATAATTCATCCAAATAAGTAAATAAGTTATTTTGCATGGTAGGATCAGGGCCTTGTAAATATATTCAAATCCTAGAACTGATACCATAACAAAGAAGGAGAACTCCTAACATCCCTTTTACATCCACTAGAAGTAGAAGCCGTGTTTAACAAATTGCAAGTACAGCTCCAGACTATAGTTAGGTAAACTATATAATAAAAAAGCTCAGAAAGGTGCACACCAATAGAATGACGGTTTCTTGAAATAAAAATAGTAGCATAATGTTTATGTTAAGTTGTCAAAACATGAGATTGAGAGATAGCTAATGTTAATTTAAAATATCACTAGAATGCAAAAGCAATCACCACAACAGGTAACAGGTATGCAACACCATTTCACAGGTGACACTGAGTCGCCGTATAGCAACAGGTTAGAATCTCTTATTCATATAAAAAATATATTCTTTTAAATATGTTTTTTTGTTTTTTTAAAGCCAAGCATCCCAAGCCCAAGTCGAGTTCTGGTGTGTCACGGGGTCAGATTTCCTGCGCCTATCAACCCATTGCGGCATTTAGCTTCTCAATCCACGGTCCGCTAAGTTTAGCCTTTGAGGGTTGAAGCGCACGTAGATCGGGTTTCGCCACATCGATGCTCATCAGGAGAACGGCTCCGGCTTCCCGACCGGGTTGTGTAAGGATGGCCAAATCCCTTCTTTAACGTCAAGTCCTCGACTAGCGGCGTGCTCCCGCATTCAACCGGGTCGGCACGTCCGAACTCCGGGGTTCCATCCGTTTTCCGCCACGAACTGTTTGGAACCTTCCGCTGCGCACCATCTACGCTTTCAACCAACCCCTCTCTTTTACGTAGCACGAATACATTCCTGAATCGTGTCACTAAGAAACGTCCCGCCAGCCCTCGGGTCGTGACAGGTGGCCCAACCATAGGTGGGGATAGGCGGGCCAGATTCTAGAAGTACACGAATAAACACAGACAGGCGGACCAACAGGCGGCCACCAACACGAAGAGTCCAACGGCCACCAATAGGCGGCTGCCACAAGGGACGCCGGAGAAATTTTAGAATAAAAGTTTTTAAAAATATAACTTCTAATAAAAATTTTGAAAAAAAATGTAGAAAAATTTTAAAATATGATTTATTTATTTTTTGCAAATCAAATAGAAAATCTACTTTATGATACTATTTAAATTTCCATCCAAGCAAAGCAAAGAAATCTACTCCATACTACCCGCCCGCCATTAGTAGTAGATATTTAAAAACACAATTTACACCTAGAATTTGGTTTAAAGCTTTGATCGTGGAGGTTTATTCACCACGTGCAGGCACGTTTTGTCCACGAAAATGAAGGCCGTAAAAATGCAGCCACCCTTGCCTGCCTGTAAGTCTCAATTTACAAATCTAATTTTGAACCATTCAAGCCCTAACATTACCTCCACCTCCAATCCCATCTCTCCTTCTCTCAAATTTTCACTTCTCAAACAAGAACGAACCCCGCATCGGATCGCCATGGGCGATGATCGAAACGACCACGAGACCCTAACATATTCATAGTCCTCCACCGCCACCATTACACACGGCAATGTCGGATGCGGAGAGGCCCAGCAGCTTCCGGGTATGGTTCGTCACCTGTTCCCTCTTCCTCGCCATCCTCGCCGGCGGCTGTTTCCTCGCCGTCTACATGCTTTTCCCGGCAGTCGCCGATGCCGAGCCCTGGCTCCCTATAGCGGGCATGGCCCTCGTGTGCCTCCCCTGGCTCTTCTGGCTGATCACCTTCGTCTACCACGTCGTCTCTCGCTTATTCTTCCGCCACCCGACATCAGCCGCCGCCGCCGCCGCCGCCAGAGGAAAAGGTGGAGCCCCCTCCGCCGGAAACGCGGGGGCGGAAGAGGGTAAGGAATTCGCGGATTCGTTGGCGCCGGACCCGCCGGCGGTCGACGCGGGGAGGCACGTGCGCTTTGGAGGCGCGGTGGTCATCGACGACGGCGAGGCGACGCCGCCGCCGGGGAATTCCGGCAACCAAGAATCCTCAACGGCTTCGCACGACAGCGAGACACCATTGGCCTTGTGGATGGCTCCTTGATTCAAAATTGAAACTTATTGTTTTGATCGCTACATTAATTTGTTCACTGATGGTATGATCAAGATACAATTAGTCACTGTTAATTCATTAAGATTGTTCTCATAGTTTTATCGTTATTATTTTTAAAGCTAGAAACTACTATTTTAAAGCATATATTACATAGAATCTAATCATGGTGGCCCTTACACTTCATTTATTAGTGGTAGTGTCTTGAAAATGAAACCTATATTACAAATAAAATATGTGTGTATAATATAATTTGCTACAATTTATACACGGTCATGCTACAATTTGATCACGTGTGTTACGTTACGTGAACCTAAGATCTTTCAAGCCAAATTTCAATAATATGTCAAATTACACTTTCATGATATATGTAAATTTAACTGTTCGCTTTTCATTTAACTGTATCAATGACGCGCCATCATTAGCCCGTTTCTTTGTCTTCTTGTTTAGCATTAAAGTATGACACGTGTCAACTAATATTTTAATAAAATATTTTTATTATTTGATTGTGAGAAATTTGACTGATTACATTTTATAAAAAGTTAAATTTTAACTCTTACAAAATTATCTTTTACTTTTCAAAACTACTTTTCATACAATATTTAAAAAAGAAAAAAAAAAGCACCCAACACAACACATGCACAATAGCATATGGAAAAACTTTGTCGGCTAGTATAGTTTATACTGCAAACCCGGCCCAGTGTAGTGACTTTTACTTTCACTAGTACTATTTGATTATAGCATGTCATTGATATATTTTTTTACTTTTTTATTTTCTCTCATCCATTGTATGTACGTGAAGGGTTTGGATTTTGAGTTATAATTCATCTATTATGCTAATATGTCGGAATGATATGTTAAATTTTTTTATATACTAAAAATAAAATTACCATCAGATGAAATTACACGGCTAATTTATATGATCCATATGAAAATTACTAGAATGATATAACATCAAAGCCTAAGATTCATGATTATTTTTATTGTAACAAAACTATTTCACATCAAGCTTCTTCTCTTTTACATGTTGGTGCAAGCGAGGGCATATATAAAATTATTGAAATGAAATAAAACTAGTTCAAAATGTTACATTATATTGTAATGAAATAAAATTATTGAATAAGTTAAACTTCAATGTTCATAATAAACCATTGAAGGAGGCTCAAGGCCTCACCGTAGCATGACAAATATCGTTGTATACCTTTGGAATTATAACCCATTGGTAAACCATCTAACTGTGCGTACGCAAGGAGCTCATAATTATATAAAAAGCTATATACTTAACAAGTTTTTTTTTTTTTTTTTTGTAACTGGGTGATCTTAATAAAACAAACTGTACAAATCCGAGTATATGCTTCACTTTATCAACTTCATGTTAGATTTTGTTTATTTTCCTCTGCTCGTCACATGCATGCATGCAGAAAAATTATTCAATATGATTTTAAACAGCCTGTTGCAAAACCATGCGAATTGCGAACTCAAACTCAACGAAAAGCTATCTCCACAAAAGGCATGGGAATAAAAGAGCCAGCAAATAACCAATCTCGTGAAGGCAATAACATATAGAGCCGGAAGTTAGTCGGAAGAAATCAAAATAAAAGTTTGTGCTGCGGCTGAAGAAACCAGATGCAGAACTGACATTACACGACCGTCCACAATCTAACTTCACTTATTACAATGTACCTAGGTCATCTCATCTATGCTTGCATTCACAGGTAGGAATAGAATGGCACATAGCCTTCCCACAGCAGATTTCACTTATTACAACTTACCAAGGTCAGCTATTCTTGCATTTACAGGTAGGAATAGAATGGCACATAGCATTTCCACAGCAGATTTGCACTACCATCTACTACTCATGCCAATATACAGAAAAATGCAACAGACGTTTCAGAGAAAAACCAGCCCCGACGAAGATCCAGACTGACCCGCAAGTAGTCCCAAATGCAAGGAGGGGGGCAATCTCATTGCAAACCTCTCGTCCAAGATCCCATTAAATAAGACCAAAGGGACCCAAGCAACAGAAATATAGTTACGAAATTCCACGTGAAGCCAATCCAACCTGCCATAACAGCTTTTTGTGCTGCAGGATTGAGGTGTCACTTACTGAACTAATCTGAGGTCATAACCTTGTCTCAGTGGCTCCCATGGTGCCAAAACAACATGTTAGGTGTCAGTTGATTCTAATCCTCCATGTGGAATTCCAGACAGCCTAATATTTTCTAATAATGTACAACACAAGGCACATGCAGAATACACAGCTACACACCACCAGAAGCAGGTAGGTCTTCTAAAAACTTGCTGCTCGGTTCCACCTTCCATGCAGGTAATCTTCAACAGACACACTTTGATCAGTACTGCAACTAGAATCTGAGTCACCATCCAAATCTCGTAATGCAAGGTCAAGATACGATTGCATGTCACCAGGAAAAACTCCACCGTCCTTAGTATTAAGTTCTCCCAAGGAAACAACTTCTTGCCTTGCCCAGTCCCTTAATTCGGTATTACCTTGGAGGAGCTTTAATACCTGTTAACAAACACATACATGAATACTAGAAAAATTGATTTAAACAAATGCAACGAATAGTGGGGAAGGAAACGTATTACCTGGCTAATTGAAGGTCGGCACCGAGGTGAATGTCCAATGCATAGGGTAGCAGCTAAAACCAATCTTTCGACCAGATCTTGGTCATAGTCACCACCTACGCTTGGATCTAGCAACTGAGAAAACTTCCCACCCTTCAGAACTGGCTTTGCCTGGATTTCATCATAATTAAAACAGAAAGTTATAAGCCTATTGAAGAACAAAAAAACAGGTGAGGCCTTAATAGATTTCCAACATCTCCGAACCAAACCCCACTCTCCCCGTGAAAATAATGGGAAAAATAAAACGTGCATTCCTAGATTTTGTTATCGATCCCTGCTTACCAACTATTTCTTATTGAACTTCACAAGTTTTTGAGGCCAAGTAACAAGAAGGCAAACTATGGGTTCTCTCTTTTGAAAATTCTATCTAAATAATAACACAATTACCAGCTCTCTCCCATTCATTTGGTAATCAAAACAAGGAATGTCCCCACCGGTAGATATTATGAAATCTCATGTTTGTCAGTTAGCCATCAAAACTCACCCATGTAACCAGGTTCTCTTGGCCATCAATTGGCTTTCTTCCAGACAGAAGTTCAAGAAGAACAACACCATATGCATATACATCAACTTTGTTATCCACTTTTCCATATATGAAGTATTCAGGAGCCAAGTATCTGTGAAAAAACATAATATTAACAAATCCTTAAATCGGGTTTTACTTTTGAAATGTAAAACATAAAAAATGAAAGCTACCAAATGAATAACTCAACCTTCTAAAATTGAAAAATAATAAGGAATCCTCCAAAATAGTACTCACCCAAAGGTTCCTGCAACATCAGTGCACGTAACATGAGACAGGGACGTAGGAGCAAACGTGGCGAGTCCAAAATCACAGAGCTGAGGAACCAGAAATTAAAATTTATGAGCACAGGAAGCTTTCAAATTAAATTAGATTATAATGAACATAATGACACCTGTGGCTCAAAATCATCCAATAGAAGGATGTTTGAAGATTTCACATCTCCATGGATCACGGGTTGAGCAGTGATGTTGTGTAGATAGTCCAGCGCTTCAGCTACACCCAAAGCCACCTTATATCTCTCTCCCCACCCAAATGAAAGTCCATCGTTATGCCTACAACCTATATATAAAGGAAGGAAAATCAAATGATATAAAATTAAATTTCATAAAGCGTTCAATTTCCAAATATTTGAAGTACCATGAAGGTTCTCTTCTAAGCTGCCTCTTGACAAATAATCATAGACTAATATTAGATTGTTGTCCTCAAAACAGAAGCCAAACAAGGAAATAATGTTTTTGTGGTGCAGAGATGTAATGATGTCAATTTCTAGGACAAATTCCTTCAGCAGATTTGCCGTTGGCTCCAAGACCTTCATTGCCAAATCCCTGCCATCTGGAAGACAGCCTCTATAAACCCGGCTATTGCCTCCCTTCCCAACCATTTTCTCTGAAATTACAGATCACAAATTAAGAATTAAGAGCAGGTCTGTCAGATCAGATCATTAGATAAGGTTGCAAAAAGAATACAAACCAGGCATGAAGTTAGATGTCAGTGACCAAAGTTCTTTGTAGCTAAATAATCTACATGTGGAGGAGTATTTCTCAAGGAGACCCTCCAACTCTTCAGGGAGCCTCTTTGAATTATACACAGGTGAAGATGGAGGGAGCTCGGCGTCAGGACCAACTAGAACAATTGCCCCATTCACTACATCCCGATTGAGGTCAACATGCTCACATATATTCTTCTTTTTATCAGGGTAGACTGCGGCACATTGTCCATTTGGTAAGCTCATAGCCCGCTTCTTCTCAATTTTATAAGATTTTCGTCTGTACGAAAATATATGGTGGAAGTGTAGCCAATGGATATTCAACCTACAGTGGCGATCTTGACAGGTAGTGGAAATTGAGCCCAGAGTAGCTTCTGGAGTTTCAATTTGTACCATAGACAATGAATTGTCCGCATCTTCACTCTCAGGGGAGTCCTCCAGTACTAAGCTTGAATTGCGATTCCTTACCCAGGTTTTCCAACTATGATCTGATCCCCACTTCTGTTCAATACCACAATGTTCCTGATGTTGGGATTTCCAGTTTTTGCTCAATGACTGATGAATCAGCCTAACAAGGTTTCTGTGCTTGCCATCATCTGCTATTGACAATAATCAAGGGGGGAAATCACCAAATCATCAAACTAATAAATTAAAATAAACCCATATGACTAACTAAATGATCATTAGAACCTTTCAGTTTTTCCATGGGATGGTGAGCTTCCTTCTCGAACGCGACTTTACCATTTCCAACGGCAAGAACCCAGAAATCTTTCGGTAGTTTTTTCGCACAGTACTTGGCTACGGACGTCATAGACCGAATCCTATGGCGAGTTCTAGAAGTCCCCACAACAACTTTGGCCGCGGGATAGGATTTGGCTTCCTGTACTAGAATATTGGGCACCGACGAACCCCTACAGACCTTCAGGCTGAGATCAACCTACAGCATTCAAATAAACCACTCCCCCTTTTAATAATCAAAATGCCCAATTCAAAGAAAACAAGTTTGAGTCATATATTTGTGCTAGGTGACGAAAAAGCCCTAATTTTCAAAATCCCAATTTAGTTTGCGTTTTCCGCAGTTTCTAATAAGTCAACCACTAAATATGTGAGCACCATCGTGGATTTGGGCCTAGACCTGTTTCAGATTACAGAAACCTTCATACGCGGCGAGCACGGAATCGAACGATTTCACCAGAGAGAGCAGCGCAGATTTACCTATCCACAAAAACAGAACATAATACAAATCGCATCAAACCAAAACACACACACGGATAGCGGGCCTAAACACCCAAAAAACACACACACACACACACAATTGCTTGCGTGATAGAGAGATTGGGAAAGACCGAACCTGCGGCGGCGGCCGCGCGGGGTGTGAGGACATGGAGAGCGATGACCCTATCACCAGGCTGAACCACTTTGACCAGTGCCCATGTGAGCAACTCCCTGCTTTGCTCATCTAGTTTCACTCCCACGACCACCACCGTCCCTCCGCCGCTTCCGTCGCCGGGGGAGCAACCATCTTCGGCGGTGACCATCGCCTCTCTCTGTCTCTCTCTCTCACCAATATTCCTCTTTTGCTTGTAGGCCAATTCTCCTCACTGGCTTCTTTGTATCGTATTGAGACTCGGAACCGACGAATCTAGCGCGCGTGCATGGGTTTTTACTCCGTGCGTGCCGCTCCATTTCACAATCATGGAACTCGTCATTTTTTACCGTTGCTCCTCATCCGTACTATTTAGCCCCTCCTTTCTTGGTTAATTTTGACCGTTTAACCGTGTCATCTATTTTCACTTTTTTTGTTTACTGGCCTAATTTTTTTAAGGATCATTAAAACGGGCGTAATTTCAGTAATTGATTTTAATCCTGGCTTAAAATTCATTAAAAAAACGGTATAATTTTATGTGATCAAGACGATACTTAATTAGTAGCGTCTCACATGTCCTATACTCCTATTAAATATTTGCCCACATAATGAGTTTTAAATATCTTAAAATTTTCAAATTCTTGGTTATTTATACAAGGTTTCTTATGTTGACAATATTGAAACTTGTTGAGGACAACAATACTTACTATAACGGGATGCATCAATTATCGATTAGCATAATTGAGACATATTAATGGATAGAACTTTGTTGTAGCATTTAATTAGACAAGTGTTTGAGTAAATATACGCCAGACTTTTTATATTTGTTTACGTCAAACAATTATAACTTGTCTAGAAGTATGCAAATAGATACACGTCTTAAACAATAATATTATATTGTTTGAGTCGAGTTGAGTGCATCTCAAATTCTCAAATAATTTTCAAATAAAATGTACTAGTTCCCTGAACCTCATTACCAACCCAAGTCCTAAAATCAAAGTGAAAAAACAAAAAGATAATATTAAACTTTAGCATTTTGTTATACAAATTAATAAAAAACGAATAACAAAAATTAAATGCTAATAAAAAATTAAGTTACAAATAAGTATTGGATGTCCTAAGCAGGGTGAAAAAAATGCCCCAATTAATCTTTTTATTTATTTATTTATTGGACCTTAAAATTTATTTTGAATTTCATGACACTTCTTTTTATGATTTTTATATTTCATATAGGAAGAAATTTACAAAATTTTATTCTTTTGGACTCTATTTTCAAAGGAATTATACTTTTAAAAATACAAACTTGTTTTTAAAAAATAAAATTCACATTGTACCAGCAACGTCTTAGGCGTCTATTTGGTAGGTATGAAAAAATCAAATGAGTATCAAAAATATATGGAAAAAGTATTTTTCACTTGCTTGGTAAATATAGGAAAAGGTGCAGGCCGCATAGTTAGTATAGAAAAATTATCTTATTATATGTGAAAAGTTTTCATGCTTTAATGGCCACAAAAATAAATGAAAATTATATGGTAACTAAAATTATTGTCTAATGTATGAAAATGGTAAACTATGTTATTCAAAAATTATTCCCTTGGCAATCCATTTATTGTCTAATATTTTCCAAATTTATCACCTTGAGCAGTGTTTCAATATTACTTATAATGATGGTAGAAGACCTTTTAGCGGCAACAACAAAGACAAAAGCAAATATAGATTTTGAAACATTCAAGACCCCACTTTTTTGTTGCAGATGGCGAGTTTGGACAATTCTCAAAAATATATCCAAGAGCTTGACAATATCTACATTTTATAGTATAGTAATTAGCAAAAATATTACTAGTTTTATTGTAATTCTTATAAGTATTATTGTTATATGTTTGATGTAAGGGACAAGTAGTTACAAAAGCAATTTAAGAATTTTAAACTTTGTCAAGATTAAAGTGAGGTTTTTCTAAAATGATTTGTTACTTTAGCGATAAGAATACGCTAGAGCTTGCAATATATAAAGAAACACTTTATTCATTAGACCTAGATACTATAACCGAGCCAGTCAAAACTGTTGCAATAGGTTTTGTAATATTATATTTATTTATTTTGAGGTGGAAAGATAAAGAGGTAAGAAATGTACTACAAAGCCAATAACAAATGTACTAAAAATCAAAAGCCAATAACAAGAGAATTATGCAAAAAAAATCAAAAGAATAGCTATAATACCATGTAAACAGATAAGGGAATTTATACATTTCTCTTGATAATGGTTGTACAATGAAGAATAATATTGATATAAAAGACCGAATATTAGAAAAAAAAACCATAAACCATAATATATTGTTGTGATATACATTTTAAAAATATATTATATAAAAAAATGTCTATTTACAACATAAAATCCAATATATTGATTCATATAATCTCATTAATAAAATAATATTATCATATAATTACGTTAACAAATTTATTTTTGTTTGGGTAGATAATGCTTATCTTGAGCACATTAGGATCAGATGTAACCTTCATTTTGGGCCATTTTTGAGTGGCCCTAAGCACAATCGCGTACTTGCGATAAGTTGGGCGAGAGTGTTGGGGGAGTAGCAGTCGAGTTTTTTTTCCTCATTTGAGGCCACACCTTCAAACAAAACTTATGTAGCGAAAAAGGAAAAATGAATGTAATAAGCCTAGATATAAATTCTCATTAGTCTCTCGGTCTTTAAACGTGTACAATTATAATGATATTTTTTTTAAATATTAATAATAATTTTAATTTTAATATACTAAAAGCACTTAGTGGAATAATTAAAATTTAATTTAAAAAATAATATTTGTATAAGATTTAACTCATCAAATTTTTAGTTATTTTAATAAAATACTAATAAAATAAATAGCTCCAACAACGCAGCATGGTGAAAGCGGTGCAGCGGCGAGTGTGATGCGGCACTGGGCAGGGTAGGCTTCCACCATCATAGCTCCGGAAATCACGATCTGGATCGTGCTTTCCCTCGACTCCCAATCACGATCGGGCATCTTCGTCTCCTTCTGAATCAAGAAGGAGGCGGTGCCGGTGGGATCGAAGCAGGTGCCGCTATACATAAAAACGGTAGTTTTTTTAGACCCGGTCCTATTAAAGCCGGCCCGACCGGTCCATATTGAAAAAACGGCTCAAAGTCGGTGGGTGCCTCTCTGTCCAAGCGAGCAGGTTGGTTCGGACTTCGGAGTTCAGCAATGGAACTCATGGTTCCAAGTATACCATCGCCCAGGCTCATAAACCCTAGCTCCCCTCGACGGAGCTCCGCGAGCCTCCGATCAGGGTTTCGAAAGCTCTCCTCTTCCCTGCCCGTTGCATCAACTTCGGGCCTCAACCACGACGATTCGGTTCTTGGATCCGTCTCCCTCGGCCACACCACTCGTCGTGATTTCCCAATTCTCCACCAGGTAATGGTCTCTTCATCGATTCTATCTTCCGGTGATTGCTAGACCTATCGATTTTCCGATTTTGATGATTTTTCGTTCTACTTTGGTGCTTGTGTTTGAATTGTTTGAGTAATCGTCCCTTAATCCCAATACCTAGGTAGTAGTAGAACTAGGTTGTCATTTTGTAGGATTGATCTTTTCTTAAGGCTGAGATTCGTGTTCCATTGTCGAAATGAATTGAGTTGGATCATAATGTCGCTTTATCGTTTTTTTTTTTGTCGCTTTAGGGCAAAAAATACTGCACCGGATTTTGGCATGACTCCTTTTCGGATCCCCTTACTCGCAAAAACTTCATGTATCGGATTTGCCTGATTTTTACGCTTTTTATAGTTATTCAAAATATAGAGTTATGATCATCATAAGCTCCTGGGATTCAAAAACATGAAAATTATTATGTAATTTTGTTTTTGTATTTTGATTTCATGATTTGAATCTTTATTGGAATTTAGAATTAGAGTTTGAATACTAAATTTTGAAAATAAATTTTCTTAGGTAAGAAATAAAATGTGTTTTAAAAATGTATTTTTTTTAAAAAAATTGGATCTCACGAAAATTAAGAATAAAGTATCCTGTTAAAATGAGTTTAGATTTGAAAACAAAAAACTGTTAAAAAAGTATTTTTAAAAATAATTACTTTAGTCAATTCATTATTTGAATAAACTGTTATTTTATTTAGAAAACAGATATACTAAATAATTTTTATATTCTGAATTTTGTTTTTGAAAATAAAAAAAATCGTACCAAACAAGCCATATAGAGTTTTGATCATTTTAAAAGGATTGCCTGGAATTCAAAAATGTGGACATCTAGTCCTAAGTTAAGTTGTTTATTCAAAATAGAGTTATGATCATTGTAAAAGGACGCCCTGAGATTCAAAAACATGAAAACTTGGTACATCCAAATTTTTAGTCTTGTTGCTTTTTCACTCTGCATATTTGATTTTCAAACTACTGAAATCCAGTATAAATGGAGCTCTCAAACTTGGAATGATTTTCTATAAAAGGTGCAGGGGGACGTTTCCCTAAAATCCCGACTGCTAATTTCCAACTGGATTTTCTTTTAACCAGCAAGTCCACAACAGACACTCTTTTTCTAAAATTTGAAGTTCATAAGGCAGTGAAAGTAATTTAAAAAAAAACTTTTAGCAATGAATATTTATCAAAGGTGTTGTTCAATTCATTGTGATCTAGTAGATGATGCTGTTTTTGGATGTAATGAGAATAAAGATGATCAGCATGGTGATTTTTTAGGAATTCTCTAAATGAAAACAGCCTCGTTTACATCTGTGCAATATAAACTGCACACGACCTGCTATCAAAGGACGCAGAATTCTAATTCACAATCGTTGGCATCACATTCACAATAAAATCTCATATTCGTCTTTGCCTTCTCTGATACTATTTGTCAGGTGTAATGTAAATTGCAAAAATGTAATCAAGCCTATTCTCATTGAGATTCCTAAAGATATCATCATGTTGATTTTCTCTATCAACATTACATGAAAAAAAGTCGCTTTGAAGGTTCTCTCAGAGAACAAAGTCATGTGAAATTGTAGTTAAAAGCAATCTGAATTTCGTAATACTCCCAATGTAATCCAAAGAAACCCCCTAACAGTCTTATTCTACATTGCAGGTGTTCTTCACCTCTTTGATGTTTCCCCACAAAAAAAAACATTTTGAAACCACCTGCGGCCTGTAATTATTACTTATGCCTCTTTTGAAACAATTAAAGGAAAAGCCCCCGAGGTGAAACCTGGGGAAAATAATACTTGAGCAATGTAACCTCCTTGTTTTCTCTCTTTTTTGTGTTATCTTCCTCCTGGATAGATAAATAAATCCTTGATGTTAATACTTTTATATTACATTTTTATTATCTATTTGAATTGTTGGGTCCGTGTTCATCTGCATCAGCAAAACTGATGATTCTTGAGTGTTCGTTCAGATGGTACAACCATTTAAATCCAAAAATAAACATAACTGCATGGACTAGGCTTTTATGCACAACCATTTTCATATATATATAATTATTCGCTAAAATTTTCAATGAAGTTTGTCCAACTCACGCAAAAATCAGAATTAAAAACATAAGTGATCACACACACACACACACACATATATATATATATATAGATATTGGATAGCTAGTCGTACATTGATGGCTTCAACATAAATAAACAAAGATACACAACCTTATTTCAAAATACGAACCAAACAACTATAGATAAATAAGCAACCAAGGTGCTATCTATATAAAGCTAATTAATTAGTATTGGGAAGTGGAGCAACCCAAACAGGTGGGGGGTGAATCGGCTCACCAACATTCCAGGGAAAGTGTTGCGTGATATTATTGTCTGCCAAGTGAAAGATGCCCATGTCATGACCGCCACCCGAATGGTCGGTGTTGGACAGCGCTGATGTTTCGTCAGTGAAGTAGATGGCGTTGCTCTCTATGAGCTGGGGAGAGTGGCCTCGTGTGGAGACAGAGAAGGAGTGATTAAGGCCAACAAACAACGCACGATCACCCAAGCATTTCAGTGGTTCCCAATTTTCTCGGGAAGAATCTAACTTATAAACATCGAATCGAAGTGTTCTGTAAGGATTGAATTCGACAAAGTTTGCCACACGGACGTTGTCGTCTAGCCTAAAAGTAAAATCGACAAACCTATCAACCAGCAGAAGCTCTCCTTCTGATTCCACCAGATATGCATGTTCCTCATAGCACTGACTGTCCCGGAGGATTTCCTCCGGTTGTGAAAGTTGTTGGTGCACTCGTGCGTCGATAACGGCCGTCCTCTTTGGAGGAGAGTCGGGGTCAGTGAGGTCCCAGCACTCCAAAATGCGATGATAACAGCCATCGTCACCCGTGTTGGCTGATGTCAGGGCGTAGAACAGTTGGTCGTTATGGGAGTATATCACGTCGAGATATCGACCATACTTTGTGGGATCCAAGCTGGTCCACGGGGACCTGCAGGGGGCATAAGTATAATTATCGTTTTCGAGCCTGCAAAAGGCTAGTTGGAACTGCATGTCAAACATGGCCATGGCGATGCATGAGTTTTTGCTGCTAGTAGTGGGCTGGGACGACAAAACAAGCTTATGGATGATTTCCTCGGACACCAATTCAGAGGAATAGGCACGGTGACGAACCCTGTATTCAGAATTGGCTAGGCAGTAGTTCCGGGTAACCGGAGAGGGGGGGGCCGGACGAGAACGCATGATGATGATGATCGCGTGATGCTGCTGCCTTGATCCCATAATAAGAAGAAGAAGAAGCGCCTTTTTGGGTACGGACAGCTGTGACATGCGGGAGGGTATCAATGGGAGGCAGACGGACCATGGAAGAGGGAGAAAAGAAATCATGAGAGGACAGAGGCGGGTGCTTGAAGAGGCAGATAGCTGGGGAGGCGTTGTTGAGGGGGATGACATAGGCCAGCCAGCCGTGGGTGGAGCCGACACAGCGCGCCTCGGTTGGCAAAAGCACGTCTTTTTCCCATGGCAACAGCCTGCACTTGTCGTTCTTCACGCCTCCAATCTTCTTGTCTTCCATGCTATAGAATCTATACAGGTATTCTTCTTCATGGTCCTTCTCTTCTTGCTGATGGCTGCGTATTACCAATCCGGGGGGCAGCATCAGAGAGGGTAGCGAAGATGCATAATTCATCTTTCCTGCACCTTCTTCTTCTTTTGGTTTCAGCCGTCCCATGGAAAAGGTGTTGGTGCTCATCAACATGGCGGCCGGCCTCGTGGACCGCAGTACTGCCCCAGGGGCGCTAATTATTATCCGACCCAAAAACCTCGACAACATCGTCCTTGTTGTCGATCGTTTCTGCTCTCCCTCTCCCGATAAATGTGGAAGTTGTATACCCGATCGTTTCTGTATCACCCTCAAGCCTGCACTCACCCGCCCCAAATCCAAATCCAAGAATAAGTGGAGAAACCCTAGCGTATATAGATATACTCGGGTTCTCACGCCGGTTGCAACCCTGCTGTTTCCTGCTGTAGGGAAAAACGACGACTGTTTCCTCATTTGCCGTGTTTCGCGTACCGGACTACCGGGGCGTAACCGGCTGTTGCCGACCTTTTTTTAAAAAAAAAAAAAAAAAAAGGCTCCCTCATCTTCGCCCCTCTCTCACGCCGATGCCGACACAAGGCTCTCCTCAGCCGCAGACCGTTGCTTGAACTGCGCCTCACCGCCTGTGACGAGTTCTCCCTCACCCACCTTTTTCTCTGTTTCTTCCTATAATATAAACTGGTCCTGGGATGAGGGATAAAGTTTATGGTTGCTGATTATTGTTCAAATCACCTCGTCATATATACCAGGGATAAATTTTAATGTTGATTATGATAGGATGGTGGTGGTGCATCTTATAAACCAGCTCCTTCTCTTTGTGAGACTTGTCACCAGCAACAAACTCATGGACACAAGAACCAACTTCAACAGAGCTAAACCCGGGTGTCTTCTGCACCCCACGCGACTTCATTCTGTTCCTAACATTGTTGGCACCATCCCATCTTCCGACCATGGCATAAGTGTTTGAAAGTAGCACATAATTTGAATCTATCTCCGGGTCTGACTCCTCAAGATAGCCCATCAACCTCTCCGCTAAGCTAACCTCACCACAATCCCTGCACACAGCCAACAGCGACCCCAGCACCACTGCATTTGGCCTCACAGGCATGCTCTGGATCACCTGCATGGCATCCTCCAACCTCCCAGCGCGGCTATACAAATCCACCAAGCATCCGTAATGCTCAATTCTTGGCGAGATTCGATGATTTCTCTTCATAATATCAAAGAAATGTAGTCCCTTTCCAACTAAGCCAGCATGGCTACAAGCAGTGAGAGCCCCTGTGAAAGTGACTCCATTAGGCTTGAACCCTTCCTCCTCCATCCGGTTAAAGAACTCCAGAGCCTCTTTGGCGTACCCATTCATGGCAAACCCCACAATGATTGAGTTCCAGGACACCACGCTCCGGGTGGACATTTTGTTGAAAACTTGACACGCCAGCTTCACGCACCCGCATCTAGAATACATGTCGATTAAAGAGTTATTGATTCTAAGGTTGTCCTGAAACCCCATATGAAGAATGAGTCGGTTCAGCCAAAAGCCCAAACCAAGTGCCCCTAAATTGGCACAAGCCGCAAGGACAGAGAGCATGGTCACGTAATCAGGCTCCACATTAGACATTTGCATTCTACGAAACCATTCCATTGCTTCCTCAAACTCGCCTTTTTTCAAAAACCCGCCTATCAAGGCAGTCCAAGATACTGCGTCTCTATGCGGGATGCGGCATTGCAGTGAACAGGTCAACCGCATCTCCAATTCTCCCATCCCTCATATACCCATCAATCATAGTGTTCCAAGAGATCGAATTTCTGGCGCGCATTTGTCGAACACCAACCGGGCACGATCGGGACAGCCACGTTTCGAGTACATGGACACTAGGGCAGTGCCAACCATGACATTATCGGCGTCGAACCCCAACTTACACACACAAGCATGAACGGAAGCGCTAAAACCCATCATTTCGGCATCGGCGGGCAATAGAGGCAGTCCATGAGACGGTGGGATCCAAGGGTTTTGTGGGGCGGCGGGAGAGGGTGAGGTGGCGTTTTCTGCGGTCGGTGTTGGGGTATTTGCAGCGGCTGTGGTGAGGCAACGAGGTGGTGGGCTGCTCTGAATTTGGTGGTTTGACAGGTTTGAGGACTTGGGTTGTGGTGGCGACTGCAAATGCAGGAAGGCTCATTGTAGCTTTAGAATGGTATGGGAATAACAGGTTTATTACAAGAACCTTTCTATGGACTGAAATGAATTCGATACAATTTTTAACTTTTTTTTTTGTTTTTTGGTATTTTTTTCAAGATGTTCAGTAAAACAAAATGTCACAATAAAATAAAATATAATAGCTGAATACTATATAGACCCGAGAAAATGCCAAATTATATAAATTACACTATGGCCTGAAATTCTATAATTTACATATACAACAAGTTGCTGGACTCTAACTTGTATGACAACCTCATCCAGATCATTAATTTGAATAATGTTTTCTTCATAAGGAATGTTTGTGTTTCGCTCTCTCTATTGCTTGCTTCACTTTGCTTGACACTAGAATTATGTCTGGCTTGAACCTCTAGGCACAGAGTACAATGATTTCATTAAACACTCTTCTCGTGGCAGTATCACCTGAACCCCCTGGCAGTGGCAGATTTAGAGTCGCTCCTTCACCATTTCTGTGGCCTATCTCATTAAATTTACATGTACTAGGGTAACTTCCATCCTGTAAAATATAAATACATACCATGTTACCGTACTTATCTTATACCAATAGAACCCTCTTTTTTTTTTGCACAGATTTATATCAGAATGGGCCCTCTATGTCTCCTGATAAACAATTCAAAGATCATAACTCAGCCTTAAGACATAGACATAGGTTGGCTAAATAGCATCATAAATAGTCCTCAACACTTTCGCATATAAAATAAGATGTCCCAGTGTATTTAGACAATTAATGGCATGGCTTACTTGGTGAGTGGAAAGGAAGAATACATCCGGGTCATCATAAAAAGCATCATTTGTTCCATTCCCATGATGAACATCAAAATCAATGATAAAAACACGCCTTAACCCATGCTGGCGCTGAGCATGGGGGGCTGCTATAGCAACATTTCCAAAAACATAAAAATCCCATAGGCCCCTTTCGAATTGCATGATGACCAGGAGGCCTTATCAGAGCAAACCCTGTTGGTGGATCCAGCCTTTCCTTTGAGGCAGTCACCTGAACCAGGACAAAATTTTCTGGCAGATGGATGGTTGTTCCTCAAGGGAACATCAGTAGTATGTAAACATCATGTTTACAATTAAATTGAACTTCTATTGAAACACAAGTCACATTACAGTTTGTAAAGTTTATATATCAATAAAAAGCACGAAATAATGTCAGAATGAAACAAAATGTAGTTCCCCACAGAGAGGCTTATGCGGAAGGTTAAGACGTCACCACAGAATCAACTAACGAAATTCCCGCCCCAGCTGCAAGTAAGCAATCTTGAAAAGTTTGCATCATTTTCACCCATAAAAAAATAAACGAATTAAATTCAATAACATCATTATCATCATATAAGAAAGTGAAAAGAAAACTATAATATATACTGGACCAAAAAGATCCGAATTACCCAAAAAAACCTTATTTTTAAGTACGGTGTCTAGCCAAGAGAGCATTAACTGTAAAATGCATGCATTTATTAACTACTTTAAGGATGCATAAATATGCATTGCCAGACTTGTAAGACAGAAGGCAAGACAATCTTTCCAATCTGCTCATACAAAAATTAACTAGTAATAATTTGACCTTTCAAGCACAGAGATGTGAATCATTTTCATTTAACAGTTTCCATGTCAAACATCCTATTATGATGGATTGTAAGGATTGAAAATGAAAGATAATTTACAAAGACACTAATGGAAGAATGCTCTTACAGTGGGGGGTAGCATATGTTGTTCCAAAGCCTTCAAGGGAAATTACACCTCGTTGTAAAGCCAAATCCATAGCCTATAAAACATTTAAAGCACCCAGAATTTTAAGGAGAGTTTTTTTGTTTTCCTTTTTATTTTTTTGATATTGCACAGAAATCTCAATAATAAAGAAATACTACATTGTAATATAAGAGAAATTAACAAGGATAGCCAATTTCCAATAGTTTCATATGTTTTGAGGCATAGCAGGATCAAAGAAAATAGATTCTCAACAGCATAAAAAGATTTTAAAATTGTAAGATCACCAACAGTAATGATATTCATTATAGCTAACTGCGGGGAAAATAATCATACCCTTCTGATTACATTCTCTGCACTCCCAAGCAAACAATTAAGTTAAAAGAAAACAATGAAAATGAACTGCAAAAATATGAATTTACCTTCTCAAATCCGGACACATAAGCTTTTGCATGAATACTTGCAATATCATCAACTGTAGCACGTCTAAAATTTTGAATTTCAATGATCTCTGAGCCACGAAGCTAATATCCAACAAAATGTCTGACGAACAAAAAACCACTGTCTTTTTGAAATATGCAATTTTATGTTAGTGTGCTCTTTAAGTGATTACCAATGAACACAGTTCTTTTTATCTTCCAGTTTAGTAAAGACTTCTTTTCTTTAATCGATCACCTAGGATTTACAACACTTACTTTTTTTTTTGTCAACGTAATGACAGGAAAACGACACAATATCTCCTTCATTTTCCTGTACTTTTTTCGATTGTTTGATAAATGCAGTGGACTTCATACAGGGCAGCTGTTTTATGATACATCACCCTAGTTCTTCTTCTTCCAATCTTATTTTCAACAAATCAATCCGTATTTGTGCCTTATAAACTTAAAAAATCAATCTTTATTTATTTATTTGTGGAGAACAGGTACAGTTGAATGTTACCATATAAAGTGTATACTGTGAAATACCTCTGGAGTAAGCTCCATCTTTTCAAGCAGACTCAAGATTGCTTGAACTCTAGAGTTTGATTCTGGATGAGACACCTATCAGCATAAAGAAACTTTTTTTTATTTTGGGCTTATAACAATACCACAACAAAAAGAATGATTGCATGAATGAGCAGAGGTCAACTAGTATACCTGGTAATGTCCCATCGCCGGAGCTACACAATAGATGACTTTTACATCAGCTATTTGACAGCTGAAGGGTTCAAATGAATCCTTCTCTTCTGCATCAACTTCACAAGAAATAAAAGTTCTTGTGGCTTTTGAAACACCCATTCTCCACGGTCTCAATTTCTTCTGAATGCTCCCCATAAGTCTCTTAGATAATTCGACTCTATGGCCATTGTTGCACTTGCGTGAGTAATGCCTTGCCAACCGTGCCCCCAATTCACCTAAAATTCGAAATGTGTTCAGTAACAGGAGATCAGAAATCAGTGACAGATGTTGCAGCACCAGGTAATTTGTAATAAGAGGGTGTTTTGGGTTTCTGTTATGATCATAAACATGCTCATACAGACAGATTTTAAAAACAAAAAATAAAATAAAATTAAACTCGCTCGAACACTTTTGATGTTACAAAACAAAAAAAGAACTCCACAAACACCCTGTAATGTTCTATCAGATCGTCCATGACCATGACATGTACAACTTCAAATGTTATGCATTTGTTTCACTCAAAACAAGACAGGGCTTAAATTCCAGGTAAATAAAGGGAGCTATCCAACTCACTTTCAGCCATCAATCTGTCAAGGATTTGAACGAAAAAGGCACACATGGATTGGGGGTGAGACCAAAATTCAATATGCAACTGCTTGCTATGTGTATCTTGACAGTAAAATAAGAAGTCACAAGTTCTTATACTTTTTCTTATTTAAAAATGTTTTTGAGATAGTAAACCTAGGACCATGCAATCAAACCTAAACTCATGGGACACATATTCCTCTTAACCCTCATCTATCCATCCATGTATGAAACATAGAATTAATCTAAGTTATTGACACATGGAATTAAGGGCTGCACTTATTATATATTAATTTTTTATTTTTATTTTCAAAATAAAATATAATAGCTGAATACTATATAGACCCGAGAAAATGCCAAATTATATAAATTGGACTATGCCCTGAAATTCTATAATTTACATATACAACGCGTTGTTGGACTCTAACTTGTATGACAACCTCATACAGATCATTAATCTGAATAACTAATAACACCAAAGGTCCAAAGAAAGTACAAGTGACGCTTGTCAGTTATTTCAGCAGCATTCATTGCATTAGGAAGATCTTGTTCGTTAGCATATACAAGTAGCACTGCATCACAAGCTCATCCTAAAATAAAATATCAAAAAACAAAGTTCAGTTATCTTCTCATATGGCATACTAGGCATTGCAGAATAACAAAAAATGATAAATTAATAACCTTGCAAATTAAATATACACAACGCCAAAGATGGAGGAAAATGTAATTCACCAAGCATTAGGCTGTACTACTGAGTTGCAAATTGGATATTGACTAATAGAAAACAATTAGCAGGGACACGTATGTTTTTCATATTTTCATATTTTTTATTTTAAAATGTGATAGTTATTTTTGAATATTTAAATTTAAAAAGTAAAAATAAATTATTTTATTTTAGATCTCAAAGAATAAAAATATTTTTTATTTTTATTTTATATTTTTTATCCTCAAAAATAGTTATCAAATTTGAAAAATAAAAATAAAACAAACAAAAGGGTTTCACGGAGGGAACGGTGGCGGGAACAAACACAAAGGTCATATTAGATGATATTCACCCACTCTAGGATCCAGGATCACCAAAGGTCAACTCAAGCCTGCAACCAAGGAGGTAAAGAAAGTAAAATAAGAACGCATCCAAGATTTGAACAAACACAAAGGGAAAAAATTGGTAAGCTCCAAAACCCAATTTAATGAAGATCACAATAGAAGCCACAAAATGCTCTTCCATCACAAATTCTCAACGAGGAAACTAAAGGAACGAAGATTTTACTTTGTTAGCAATGTTGTTGGACAGCCAGTCCAACCCCTCGTACAATCCTTCCCCAGAGGTTGCACTGGTACTCTGGATGTACCTGAGCAGAGCAAAAAAAGCCCATCATTAGGAACTAAAAAAACTTAATTCCAAGATTTTTTGGGCAGTTACTGCAGAGAGAGAGAGAGAGAGAGAGAGAGAGAGAGAGAGAGATTTCAATAACTAATAACACCAAAGGTCCAAAGCAAGTACCAGTGTCGCTTGTCAGTTATTTCAGCAGCATTCATTGCATTAGGAAGATCTTGTTCGTTAGCATATACAAGTAGCACTACATCACAAGCTCATCCTAAAATAAAATATCAAAAAACAAAGTTCAGTTATCTTCTCATATGGCATACTAGGCATTTCAGTGAACAGGTCAACCGCATCTCCAATTCTCCCATCCCTCATATACCCATCAATCACAGTGTTCCAAGAGACCGAATTTCTGGCGCGCATTTTGTCGAACACCAACCGGGCACGATCGGGACAGCCACGTTTCGAGTACATGGACACTAGGGCGGTGCCAACCATGACATTGTCGGCGTCGAACCCCAACTTACACACACAAGCATGAACTGAAGCGCTAAAACCCATCATTTCAGGGGCAAAACCGGCGCAGTCTGCGCAGCCGGAGAGAAGGGCAAGGAAGGTGACGTGATTGGGGTCGACCTCGGCGGCTCTCATGCGGGCGAATGCGGCGGCAGCTTCCCGGAGCCTGCCACTTCGGCATCGGCGGGCAATAGAGGCGGTCCATGAGACGGTGGGATCGAAGGGTTTTGCGGGGGGGCGTGAGGGGGCGAGGTGGCGTTTTCTGCGGTCGGTGTTGGGGTACTTGCAGCGGCTGTGGTCAGGGAAGGAGGTGGTGGGCTGCTCTGAATTTGGTGGTTTGACAGGTTTGGGGACTTGGGTTGTGGTGGCGACTGCAAATGCAGGAAGGCTCATTGCAGCTTAGAATGGCATGGGAATAACATGTTTATTACAAGAACATTTCTATGGACTGAAATGAATTCGATACAATTTTTATATTTTGTATTTTGTTCAAGACGTTTAGTAAAACTTTAGCACCACGTCTAAAAACAAAATGTCACAAATTCACCTACAGGAATATAGATTTCATACAGTAAAATAAGAAGTCACAAGTTCTTATACTTTTTCTTATTTAAAAATGTTTTTGAGATAGTAAACCTAGGACCATGCAATCAAACCTAAACTCATGGGACACATATTCCTCTTAACCCTCACCTATCCATCCATGTATGAAACATAGAATTAATCTAAGTTATTGACACATGGAATTAAGGGCTGCACTTACCCTTTAACATATTATATTATTATTTTTTTTTATTTTCAAAATAAAATATAATAGCTGAATACTATATAGACCCGAGAAAATGTCAAATTATATAAATTGGACTATGCCCTGAAATTCTATAATTTACATATACAACTCGTTGTTGGACTCATACGGATCATTAATCTGAATGAACACTTGAATGTCTTCTTCATAAGGAGTGTATGTGTTTCACCCTCTCTATTGCTTGCTTCACTTTGCTTGATGGTTCCTCGTACAAAATCCTTGAGTCATCAATCTTGGACGCCAAACTTTGGTCCCCAAGAAGAGCTCTAAAGGATTCTGCAACAGAATGAGAAAGAGTCTTGAGGTTGTATCCTCCTTCCAAGAAAAACACACACGGCCGCCACATAAACTCTTGGCTAGTTGCTTAATTTTAGATGCAAGCATGTAGTATGTCCCCGTAGTAAATTGCAGGCCAGCCAGAGGGTCCAAAACATGTGCATCATATCTAAAATTAATTCAGTCGTCATGGGATGAACATGCAAATAAGCGTAGCGAACAATGGAGTGGAGGCTGTCATACAGTCCCAGAATCGGAAACTCACCCAGCTGACACTAGAATTATGTCTGGCTTGAACTTCCCATTCTCCTCGGTCTCAATTTCTTCCGAATGCTCCCCACAAGTCTCTTAGATAATTCGACTCTATGGCCATTGTTGCACTTGCGTGAGTAATGCCTTGCCAACCGTGCCCCCAATTCACCTAAAATTCGAAATGTGTTTCGGTAACAGGAGATCGGAAATCGATGTCAGATGGTCTCTTGCAGCACCAGGTAATTTGTAATAAGAGGGTGTTTTGGGTTTCTGTTATGATCATAAACATGCTCATACAAACAGATTTTAAAAACAAAACAAAAAAAAAACAAAATTAAACTCGCTCGAACACTTTTGAAGTTACAAAACAAAAAAAAGAACTCCACAAACATCCTCAATAACACTTTTAAAGTTACAACACTTTTGTGTTGTCTGGGTGTGAACTCCACAAACACATGGATTGGGGGTGAGACCAAAATTCGATATGCAACTACTTGCTATGTGTATCTTGACAGTTCTAACACATTTCTAAATATGGTAACTTAACGGCCCTACAAATGAATTGAGGAAACATTCAGAGGGAGGAAAGTGCTTAATTTAGAGGACTCCACACTTCACGCTTACCGTTATGAAGAGAAGAAGACGATAGATCTGGTAATGCTTGGAGGCCCATTTTTAGTGCCACCAAAAATCTAGCCTTTTCTCACCGTCACTGACTCACAGTAACGATACAGAGGATAGCACTGATACAGTGATACCCACTTTTTATATTCTTAGTATTATATTATATTATATTATAATTTTCTCTCTCTTTGTGTGTCTGTGTGTCTGTGTTTTTTATTTTTGGTTCTTTCCTAAATGTATGAATGGAAATTTTACAGTTGACTTGACCGGTAGATTTGATATAGCTTAAACCCCAAATGTGGCCAGGGTCCAGCCCAACAGGCCCATTTTCCAGTTCACTCGCAAACGCCCAATTACATAATATATATGTATGCTATATATACTATATTATATTATATAATAATTTTTATTGTTTAAAGATATTTTAAAAAAGTATGTATTAATTGGTCTCTAATGTTATTTTAACAAAATATAATTTTCTTTTATCATAGTTTTGTTCTGTGAAAATTATTTTATCAATTTTCAAATGATAAAAATTTAATCAATTGAAAATTAATAAGAAGTTTGTTTATTAATGTTGAAATATGAAATTAATAAAAGAATAGAAAATTTTGATTCTTAATGTTAATACTTAATATTAAAATTGGATTGAAATCACTTAAAAATCACTTAATATTAAAAATTACTTATTTTTGAAATATAATTGATATTCGTATATGAAATTACTTATAATTTCGATTGATATGTAAAAAAAAATATTATCAACCTTTGCATATTGATTCAACTAACTTATCCAATTAAAAAATATTATTATTATTAAAATATATAAATGCAAGCATTGGGCATTGAGATACAATTAAATTTTAGAATTTCCTGCGAAATAATATTTATATGGCGAATAATGAATTTCATATTTGAATTAAATTTGTTTGAAATTATAATTTAATATGAACTTCAATAAAATATAAAAAAACTCATATCAAACAAGCTTTTTCATAGATTTTTTAAACTGTTTATCACTTTATCTGTAGTTTCTTTTTTTTAGAAATGATAAGTCAATAAATTATGCTTAATTAAAAAAATAAAGATAATAATGAGAAACAAAATATAAGAGGTTTTTAAAAAATGAGCATGCTCTTACATGTGATTAATGTTTATCCAAAAATAACGTGGTTTTCACAAATAATTATAATATATATCAGTTTTTTTTTATGTTTAAAAAAAAACTAAGTTGCAATTAATCATACTAAAATGCAGTTATCATGGTATTATAGTGCTGAATATTTGAATGATAATAAGATATTGATACACCCACTTAAGTTGATAGGCAACGAATACCAAAAAGAAAAAAAATCAAATTATTAAAATATTATGGTTATCTACTAATAAAAGTTTGTATTTAAAATATAATAAAAGGTTAATACCAATCAATGACGGTACGGTATCAGAGCGCATCTGGGTCATTGAGTACAGCGACATTTGGCTAGCCTGGATCATTATTACCCAATGCAATTTACCCTACCTCTGTAAAAGATTTGCTGCCGTGTTTTCTATGATTGCAGCCGAGTCAAATTTATCTAGCAAAGGGTGGTTCATCCCTTTCAAATTTCCTGGGTTCATTGTTGCTGTGTAGAAGGATTGGCTGATTCTAAAATTAGGGGAAACTCAGTGGGTCTCATAGCCGCTCTCGGGCTATTGTTTTTGGCATTTTATCTGACACCTAGTAGAAGTGAAGTAATACATTAATAATCCTACTTCCCAGCAGGCCACGGGAGGTGGTGTCCTCCTTTATCACAGTTGTTTTTATGGCTCCTCTTATTTACGTACTTAATTTTCTTTCTTTATTACGTGAAATTTATATTTCCCGGGCAGCCCCACCGGAGAGATGGTTCTTCATAGAGAGAGATTAAGTAACAATAACAGGCGTACTGATAAGGGTTCTTTGGGCATGGCCGGGGCTAGTGGTATTGGGTTTTGCTCACAAGGTGGGGGATTGTTCGACTTTCAGGGCAGGGGCAGAAATGAAATGAGGGTTGTCCTTACAAGACTTCAGTTGGCTTGGGATGCTGGAGTTCACTGGCCTGAGCTCTAAGTTCATTCTACAACCAACACTACTTTGGATCACCCACTTCAATAGTGGTTCAGCTTTGAACCGCAATCTTTAACACGCTATTTAAGCTTTGTTTCAATAGGTGGGCTGGGCTGGGGGAAAAAGTGGGTTGGGCTGGTAGAGGGGGAAGGGTTGCGAGCTCAGAGTTAGAAGAAAAGAGGGAGGGGGATAGGCTGGAGGGCTGGGCTTGGGGCCCGGCAAACAAGATGTGGGCTGGGGGGATGCTTGAGGGCAGTCAGTGGAGGCGGGGTGGGCTCGCTAGCAGCAGCCCCTTTTCTCGCTAGGGTTTTGGCGCGGCCTTTGCCTATATATATATATATATATATATATACGGGTGGCGGGGTGAGGCAAAGATCAAGGCGAACCAAAAAAAACAAAGAAGAAGATAGGAATGTTGAATCGAGTGGGGCGGATGGGTCCATTGTTGGCTCCCTCCTTGGCATCCTCTGTTAAGAGAATTTTCTCCTACTCCTGCTTGTCGCGGCTGCCGTCGCCCACTTGCCATCTACACTTGAAGAGATTTTTCTCCTACTCCTGCTTGCCGCCGCCGCCGCCTCCCACCTGTCATCTACTCTTTTGCCCAAAAGAAGAAGAAGAAGGAGGAGGAGGAGGAGGAGGACTAAGAGGAGAAAAAGAATCAGACTCGGACAACACCACCGACGACGACGCCGACGACGTTACCTACAACGGTATTCTAAGCTTGAAGAATAATTATAGGTATAGCCTTAACCTAGCAGAGAAGAAGGTGTTAATGGTTGATGGGACTAAATCTAATTGCAGCAGCAGCAGCAACAACACGCGTGCTACTCCACTTTTTATTAACAACAACAGGTTGCAGGAATATTTTGGTGACAGTCGCTGCCTAGGGTCGTCTTGCGGATGGCTTTTACTGGCTAAACCCGAGGACTGCTCCCTCTATCTTCTCAATCCATTTTTCCCCAACCCACCCGTCATCCCCCTCCCTCCTCTCGAGTCCCTCCCTCACGTCTTTTCCACCCTTCGACAACGCGTTCGCCACCCCTCTGCCCACAACAACTCCTCCTCCTCGTCCTTGTTCGCAATGGATTTCACCATTTCCACGCGCGATAAACCGGTGCCGTCGGATAAGTTTATGCTCAGTGGTCGTTATCCCATGATTTGTGACTTCACTTTATCATCCTCCCCTTTCCCTTGTTGCAGCCTGTCTTCCAACGCTAGTGCTGCTGCTGCTGCTACTACTCATCCCAAGAACGATGATTGCATTGTAGTGATTTGTTGCGTCAAGACCCTTGCCTTCTGCCGCCCTGGTGACGCGGCGTGGACCGTCCTCACCAACGGAGAGTTCCTTCGTATTGGATACTGGCGCCCCGTGTTTTCCCACGACAAAAAAACGTTGTACGTCCTCTCTTGTGAGGGGATTCTTGTGTGGGATCTCACCGACCTCTCCTCCCCAAAGCTGGCTTTCGAAAAAAAATATCTTCCAGGGTCTTCTACAGAATATCTTGTAGGGTCTTCTACTATTACTATGCCGGGGGGAGGTGGTCTTTTGAGAGCTGTTAGGCGCACCATACCAAACAAGGGTGTCCAAGACAAGGGCACTGCCACTGGCCGGCCGGCAGTTCTGCCTTACTCGACAATCGGTTTTGAGCTGCGTGAATTCCAGTTTTCAGCCAACACTATTGAGTCCAAGGTTGTTGAAGACCTGGGAGACAATGTTTTATTGCTGGACTACCGCCATTCAACGCTGGTCTCTGCAAGGGACTTTCCCGAATTGAAGCCTAATTCTATCTACTTCGTCGATGACAATGATGATAATTATAACGGCCACGATATGGGTGTGTACAGTATCAAGGACAGCACCATTTCCCCTTTTTTCCCACCACCCTATGACTCAATGAAGATCCAAGCCAGAGCCACATGGGTCATCCCTTCCCTATCTTAATTATCTTTTTCACCCAATTAAATGATCCAAGTCATGTGCATTATTTCTATTTATCTTGCTTTGGTTGGTACCAATAAACACATGGATTTGTGTTTGATCCGATGCTCTATCACGTATGTATGACATTCTTATATATATCGTCTTACTAATTATAGAGCTGTTTCCGCCACCCCCCAATAAACGTTTTTAAAAATAAAAATAAAAATTTATAGCCACTTTGATCACAAGCCACTTTTTAAAAATAATTTTCAAACTTTACAACGTTTTTAGCACCATATATGATGTCAACGAACACGTAGCAAAAGATTGGCCGACTGGACACAAATCTATTAATCATCTTGTCAATATGCCAGGGTGCAATTTCAGGGGAAAATAAAAATCAGTAAAAAAACAAAACACGCATCAACATAGGAAATAGGGTCTTTCCAACACATTCAACTAAACAAAAAGTAAAAAAAAAAATTAAAATCATTCATTTATATAGTCGGCAGAGGCCATAGGAAGAATCCTATATATGTATATATAAAGCCCTCCTTGACGGGAAAATGAGGGGAGAGGAGGAAGTCTAAACCACAAATCCAAACCGTCAAGAAAAGGACGATCCAGCCAAAAAAATACATATTAGATGATATTCACCCACCCCAAGCATCCAGGATCACAAAAGGTCAATTCCAGCCTGCAACCAAGGAGGTAAAGAAAGTAAAAATAAGAACGCATCCAAGATTTGAACAAACACAAAGGGAAAAATTGGTAAGCTCCAAAACCCAATTTCAATAACTAATAACACCAAAGGTCCAAAGCAAGTACCAGTGACGCTGCCGAAGAGAGTGCAGGCCAAGCTTGTCAGTTATTTCAGCAGCATTCATTGCATTAGGAAGATCTTGTTTGTTAGCATATACAAGTATCACGGCATCAACTAATGAAATTCCCGCCCCAGCCACAACTAAGCAATCTTGAAAGGTCTACATCATTTTCACCCATAAAAAAAATAAACAAATTAAATTCAATAGCATCATTATCATCATATAAGAAAGTGAAAAGAAAACTATAATATATACGGGACCAAAAAAATCCAAATTAGACAAAAAACCTTATTTTTAAGTACAGTGTCTAGCCAAGAGAGCAGTAACTGTAAAATGCATGCATTTATTAACTAATTTAAGGATGCATAAATATGCATTTTCTAGACTTGTAAGACAGAAGCAAAGACAATCTTTCCAATCTGCTCATACAAAAATCAACTAGTAATAATTTGACATTTCAAGCACAGAGATGTGAATCATTTTCATTTAACTGTTTCCATGTCAAACATCCTATTATGATGGATTGTAAGGATTGAAAATGAAAGATTATTTACAAAGACACTAATGGATGAATGTTCTTACAATGGGGGTAGCATATGTTGTTCCAAAGCCTTCAAGGGAAATTACGCCTCGTTGTGAAGCCAAATCCATAGCCTATAAAACATTTAAAGCACCCAGAATTTTAAGGAGAGTTTTTTTTTCCTTTTTATTTTTTTGATATTGCACAGAAATCTCAATAATAAAGAAATACTACATTGCAATATTCTATATTTCTAATCAAAAAGAAAAATTCACAACGATAGCCAATTTCCAATAGTTTCATATGTTTTGAGGCATAGCAGGATCAAAGAAAATAGATTCTCAACAGCATAAAAAGATTTTAAAATTGTAAGACCACCAACAGTAATGATATTCATTATAGCTAACTGCAGGTAAAATAATCATACCCTTCTGATTACATTCTCTACACTCCCAAGCAAACAATTAAGTTAAAAGAAAACAGTGAAAATGAACTACAAAAATATGAATTTACCTTCTCAAATCTGGGGTCAGCTTTTATCGCAGCTTAACCCGTGCGGCATCTAGTTCCCACCCGTACGAAGGAACGCTAGGACAGCCTAACTCATCGCATTTGAATCGGAACCTGTCATCACCGGATTTCGTCCGGGGGGAACCCCGCTTTTTGGGATGCAGTCCTCCCATCCTTCACCCGAATGGTGATGAAAAAGTAACAGAGTCGCCACCAACTGTTTTTGGGATGCAGTTGGTCACCTAAAATGATTTACGTCACTAGAACTGGGTTCGGGAGTTAATTACGTATGAGGAAGGTTTAGCACCCCCATAACGCCTTTTCGGTACCTATCTTAGGAGTGGGAGGTTTCTAACTTGCTTTAACTGTCGCTTAAGTGTAACTAGTCTAAAAGTGATGTTGAACTTACATATGGCCTAAGAGTTTACCCTTTTTCTTTTTTCTAAATCATTTGTTGAAGTTAGAATTAAGTCCAATTTGTCCTAAGCCTCTAAAGGAAGTCCTAACAATTTAATTTTTCCTATTTTCTTTTCTAAATTATTTAGAACATCCAATTAATCCTATGATTTAGTTAACGTCTAAATCTAGGAAAAGGCAAACGATTTAATTTCTAAGTTACAAGCTAATGTAAAGGTATGAAAAGCCCAAGACCTAAGTTTGTATTGAAAAGCTCAAGTTTAAAAGGCTAACTATTTGTTTTTTTTGTTTTTTGTTTTTTATTTAGAAAACGTTTTTTGAGAAAATGTTTTTTTTGTCTTTGAAAACATTTCACAAGTAGAGGTGTTTGTTTGTTTTTTGGAAAGGTTTTTTTTTTTAGAAAATATTTTTAAATTCAAGGAAAAGTTATTTTAGGAAAATGTTTTTCAAATTAAAAGAAAAGGCTTTTTTGTTTTTGTTTTTTTATTTTAAAATACTAAACAAAAAATAAAATAAAAAAATAAAGAAGACATAAGTGAGGTGTGTGAGAGTGTCATCCACAAAGTAAAAAAACAAACTCGCCCTTTTTTTCTTCTTTTTTTTTCTCTTTTCCTTTCTCTCTCTCTCTGTTTTCCTTTTTTTCTTTCTTTATTTTGCTTTTTTTTTTACTATACTTAATTTACAGATTACAAAAAAAACAAGAAAAAGAAAAAAGAAAAAAGCACAATGGGTTACATGACCCATGTTTACAAGATTATGAATGGCCAACTAACATCACCCTAATAGCCAATAAAATTTAAAATAAAAAATAAAAATAAATAAAGTAATGAACAAAAAAAAAATACATGATAAACAAAACAACCTAGACACCACGAGTTGACCCATTTGAACTGTTTTCGTTTTTGTCCGTGTGGGGATTTAAATCAAACAGAAAGGCCACAAAACAAATATATACAAACAGCCCGAAGCACATCGAACACACAGTAGAAACTAGGAAAGAAAAGACAAGAAAAGGAAGAAGGAACAACGTCTATGACAGCAAAAAAAAGTGGCTTATTCCCATGTTCGAGGAACAAAACAAATTAGGTGAAGGCAAATCATAAGCAACACGCTGAAACGAAACAACAGTCACCAACAAAACTAATCCCCAACAAGACAGTCACCAAAAAAAAAATCACCAGGCAATTTTCTGTTATCCCTTTTTTTTTTAAAACACACTGAAATAATACGACCATTTTTTTTGTGTTTTTTTTTGTTACCAACATACTACTGAGACTGAACAAACACAAGCCGCCTAGATTGGGCAGCCCAAAGACAAACCCAATAGACTGAGACAACAACATGAACTGGTGAAGACACAACAGCATACAACAATCAGAATCGTGAGGAGAAACTAAACAAAACAGACACCAACAAAAATCAATCACCAGTCATGTTTTCGTTTTTTTTTTTTTTTAACATACTGAAACAAAAGTCATTTTTCCTTCCTCTTCTTTTTGTTTGTTAAGAACCACAACACACAGCAATCAAAAAAACGTAAAAACAGAGTGGTAGTTTCAGTTTACTCCTTGCTTAAAACAGAGACCTTAACACTCATTTTATCTTTTAAAAAAAAAACACCTTCGAAAACCTGCATCTTATCAACCACAGCAACCTATTGCGTTTAGCACAAGTTCGTTCAAAACTTAGACAGAGGCATAGCGGGATTAACAACCAACACACCATGCAAAGGCAGACAAAAATGAATATAAACCAACCACTCAATCAAAGAGGTCTTCTCTTCGTTAGGACTTAGGACTACGAACTGGGATGTCCCCTTGCCAGTCCCTCGCCTTCTGCCTCCTTCCTCTTCAATCTGTCAGAATCGTGCAAGGACAACGGCAGGCCTCGAGACTTTGGTTCGCGCTTGAAAGGGGAAAGGACTTGATGTCGGATTGGGCAACCGATGGTATGACCCCAGCCAGTGGAAGGAGAGCGACCGTCAGACTGATTTGCGGCCAGGGGGTAAAGGGCTGAAGAAGAAGATGAAGGGTTGGGTTTTTTTAATTGGAAAGAGAGAGACCATGGAGGACGGTTTTTATGTGCTTCGTTCTGGATTTTTCGGAGGAGAAGAGATGAAGATCTTAGTGCTGGTTTTTATTTGGATCAGATTTTCGGGGCAGGCCAGCGTGAGGGAAAGAGAAGGGTATGGTACTGGTTTTTCGGGGCGTAACCGGCTGTTGCCGACCTTTTTTTTTTTTTTTTTTTTTAAAAAAAAACATCTTCGCCTCTCTCTCACGCCGATGCCGACACTAGGCTCTCTTCCGCCGCAGACCGTTTCTTGAACGAAAAAAATAAGTTATTTTTTCTAAAAAAAAATTGTGTAATCGGCACCAAAAAATATATAAGAAAAATTAAAATGCCCCCGAAGTTATATCTATTGGCAGCGCGATTGTCCGGCCCTTTGTGACTTTATGGATTTGATTGGCAAGCATGACAATGTTTGTCCTGATTCATATTTCGAATCTCATATATAAGTCTTACCATCACAGTTTAATAGCATGGTCGATTGGTTCGTTATTGAATTTTCAACGTATTCAAAAAAAAAAGAAAAAAATTGAACCACATGGGTAGTAGTTGTTGGTGCTTATTTTTGGTGAAAGTTTTGTTTTTCAAACTTGAGAATATTTTGAGAGGTAAGGTGAGGAAGGGTTTGGATGGGAGAGAGAATGAATCGTATTAAATAATTTTTTTAAGAAAAAATTTTAAATTTTGAGGATTTGAATTTGTTTTTAAAAAAAAAATAAGGAGGGTTTGGATAGAGTAGAGAAGGTTGTATTAAATTAAAAAAATTAAGAAAAAGAATAAGATTTTAAGGGTTTGAATTTGTTTTTTTTTAACAATACATGCCCGACGAGACTTCCCAAATATAATTTATATAAATGATTTAGCATTAGAAAAACAAACAGAATACAAGCAGGCAGAAGGCTTTCACCCCGGAGACCCGAGTTCGATTCCCGGCAATGGAACGTTAATTGTTTTTACTTTTTTCCCCCGGGCTTAAACCTCTTATTTTTGGGCTCCCCTGGGGTCGGGCCAAATTTGAAATGGTCTCTTCGGCGGGGAGATCATGAATATAGACTAGATCGGTCGGGTAACAGCACATTGACTGGCCCAGTTTTAGTCAGCCAGGACATAAATCAGATAACGTTAATTGTGTGTTGTATGCAAAATAATAAGCCCGTTAGCTTTGTGCAAACATGCTATTTATTTTATGTTACGTTTAAATAATATTTTTACTCATTTTATAATCTTAAATTCATCACTTATTTATTTTTATCTTTATTTTGATTATAATAATAATTTTTTAAAAATATTTAAATTTTGTATCTATCTCTATTAATACATGTGAATAGAATGAAAAATAAGGAGAAATAAAAATTATTATAATATTAAATAAAAAGTCATTTTATCACTCTTTCTAAATAAAAAATAATTTTTTTTACTTTTTGTGTATAAAGAGTAAATAAATTAATATAATCTATTTTTCTATTGGCGTTGGACTCGGATGGCAAATTTGCAATGGGATTTAAAAAAACGATGGTCTTGTTGTGAATTCACCATAAATTTAATATTATCTAAATTTTAAAAAAAAATTAAAACGAAGGTGTCGTGGGCATATCAAATAATTATGCCAAATGATGTAGTAAATTTGATTATTTTTTAAAACAGTTGGCATATCAAATAATTTACCTGTTTGGTTTGAGGGTATTATTTTTGAAAATATGATTGTTTTTTTTTTAAACGGTAAGCTCGATAAATTTTTTAATATTTATAAATAGTATAAATTTATTTGAACCCATAATTTTAAAAAATAATTATATTTTAAAAAATAAAACAGCTTTAAGTCGAACGAAATATCTATACAAACAGAATTTTAGAAAATAAAAGACAAAAATTAAAAGCGACAAAAAATGCCATAATTTCTATATTGTTGCTGTCACCTTCGTCTGCCACGCGGCTGTGACGTACAATTACCGAAGCTTATGATTTTGAGGCCACAAATGAAAGTCAGAGTTGATGGCCCAAACTATTACATATATTACTCATTGGGAGAATGACCTAAATTGAAAAAACAAAAGGAAAAAGAAAATTGAAAATATTGAAAGGAATTGAAGTATTCAATACAAAAACGAAAATTAGTGAAAAAAAGCTTGAAGAATTAGAAGTATGGTAGCAAAATACAAAATCGAAAAATTAGAAAAATATTGATATTTTGTTTGAAATATTCTTTACAGTATTCTGAATGTTTTGTTTTAGAGAAAAAAAAAAGAAGAAGAAAAATAAGTAAGAAAATATCCCAAAATCGCGAGTAAGGATGGGACCCACATTACAGTGAATGTCAGAATGTGCACAAACATTTGCAAATTGCGAGATATTCCATGGACTCCTCAAAAACGGTCTTCCCCTTGGCCTTGGTTGTGGCTGCTTCGTGTGGACGGCAGTGGTAATAGGCTGAGAATAAAACGTCGTACGCCTGTGGCCGCGACTCAGAGTGATCCAACACCATACAATAACTCATGTTTGTTGAGAGAGACACGGCCGAGGTTCTCAGTCACTTCTCTTATGTTCTTCTTCCTCAACGGCGGTCCCGGTTCATAGGAAATGACCGAAAAATCCAATCATCAGAGGCTCAAATTGCGTTTTCAGGTTTGAATTTTTTGTTCTCTGGGTCCTTATTAATTTCAAAGGGCGTGCTCAATTTTTCATGGTTTTTGAGTCGTGGGCTTTGATCCCTTTCTGGGATGGGTTGTTCGCGTTGCGTTTGTGTGCTAGGTTGGGTTGTGGAATTGGCGAATTGTGCGACATAGACTTGTAGCAGCTGTAATTTTGAATTTTATTTGGGACCCATCTCCATCAGAGAGCCATCCTAGGTTACTATGCTCTCTGATCTCGATCCATGTGGGTCGTGTCCGATTGTGTCTCTGCCGGATGACATACTGGCCATCATCTCCCGGTCCCTGTCGCCCAGGGACATATGCAATCTCAGTCTCTGCTGTCGGAGCCTCTTAGATCTTGCAACTTCTGACAAGGTTTGGCTTGTCCAATGTGACATCATTGGGGTTGTTCCCCTTCACGAGCTTGTCGAGTGGCGACAATGTGTTTCGTCATACAGGGCCCTCTGTCGCTTCCTCACTAGTGTGCAGCCATTGTTTGGAATTTGGGTTCTCCAAAACCCCGAGCTTGGCAATGTTGTTTATGTCATGCCGGGGTTTGTTTCTGTTGTTGCATGCCGAATCATCCCGCAGGAGCTCGGGCCGTTAGGCATCGAGGATGGTCCTATTCTCTGGGCACCAGTGTTTGAAATTATTAGTGATTTTGATGGTTCCACAAAGTTTTTCCTCCATGGAAGGGAGCATGAAAATGACTATTTTTATCCTGGCTCGGTCAAGCCAGTTGATAGGACCTGCAATGTGCTTTTGCTTGAAGTTGAGCCCAGGCTACATAGACACAGAGATGAGGATAAATTGGTCTATAATAAAAGCTTTGTTCTTGATCCTGATAGGAAGCTATCAGGAAGGGTTTGTAACTCAGAGAGCGTGCTTTTGAGATCACAGCGGGTGGCTGGGCAGGGTGTATCAGTTGTGCCTTTTAGCCGATTATCTTTTGGTGACAGGAGGAAGCTGCTTGATTTCGTCACAAGTCAGGTGCGTTTAAAGGTACCCCATTCAGAAAATTGGCCTTTATTTCCTCACTTGAGGAACAATGAGGAGATCTTTCAGAGAGATGTTGAGTTATTGTCTAAACGTAGAGTACTACTTATGGAAATGTATAAGGCCAGTGAGGGTCAAATTGATTGTCCTTCAGCCCCAGAAAAGCCTATTGACTATATTCCGCTGCAAAAGAATGAGATCAGGAAGAGGTTCAATAATCCTAGTGGTTTTTCTGATTCAGTCAATTGCGATGAAAAAAGATCACAAAGCAGTAAGAGGAAGACTTTTGGAGGTTATTTCCGAAATGGACTTAAGCAGATTCTTGGGAAGTCGATCTCTATCAATGGCAGCCGGACAGGTTTGAGAAATGGTTCTTCAAGCAGTGAGAGTAGGCAAGCCCAATTTCGTGAATTTCTGAGGTCGGGTGATACAATGGGGCTTACTTTACGTGCTTTGAGCATGAAGTTATCTTCTTATCGAGCATGGCCAAACATGCATGATAGTCGCTTTGCCCTTTACAAGTTGCCCATACGTGGACCAACTGTTGGTCAAGAGTATGCTGGATTATGGGGAGGAACATTTGGTTGGCCTCCTGGGAGACCTACTGAAGATAAGCCTGGAAAAGCTTTGTTCTTTTTGTTGCTTTCTTATGAAGAGTCACTGGGGAAAAAACTTTTATTTGCAACCAAAATTTTAGAGGGAACCCATTATGTTTTACATCCAAATGGGTCAGCAATGTTTATAGTAAATATTGACGAGCCCTCACTAGATCCATTCCCTTGGAATACTGATGCAGATTCTCTTCCTGTGTATGTGAAGCATGCTTTTTTAGGTGATGGTATTGCGAACGGGTATGGTTTCAGATACCCTGGTTCAAAGCCTGGTTCACTTTATGTTATTCAAGATGGACTGCTTGCCTTCATTTGGAAAGAGTCCAGGGCAGTCTTGACCTTGCAGAGGCTTAACTTGCAAGAGTTATTGAAGAAAGGTGAACGAGTGCCTGCTTTACCTCCCATAGCCAATTTTTCTTATTTAACCAAGTCGTACTCAAATGTGTTTGCTGGCTTCTCAAACGGTTCAAGTTGTTTGTCTTCACCGAGGTTTGCCCATTACAACCCTATAAAGGATATCTATGTTTTAAATTTGATTGTTTTTATCCTAACTTTGGCAAATGATTTCTGTTCCTCTGTTTTTATGTTCGATCAGTATATTACTGTAATGTACTAATGTCACTTGTGAAGTAATACTTAATTGAAGTCGTAATGAACATTAGAAAGTAGCCTTCATAATGAAATAAATGTGCTGCCCAGTCAATATCATAAATAAAAGGACATGTCGGAGTCTTCTCTACAAAAAATAAAAATTAAATTGATCTCCCAAAACTTCCAGTCTTACACAATTGACTTGAAATAACAACACAAATCACTTTCGATCTATTGTTTGATAGTTTAAGGTTTATAGTGTACTGTTGTTGCTTCTACACCATTAATAAGTGCTATTGAAGACGAAAATATAATATCCTTTGGTTTACTTTAGACAGATTTTTGTAGGCTTTAAATTGGAATCCATGTCAATTTCTTGACAACTAATCCATTGGTTTTTTCATGTTTTGAAATTGGATGTTATTTTGGAACCTCAATGTAGCTTATTGCTCACTGTTTTTGAAAAAGTTTACTTATCATGCTAATAGCTTTTTGCAAAAGTGAGATAATAGGCCATTGTGGATGGCTTTATTTTGTGTTGGCTGTCTGACCTGTGGTTGTCTTGAGGGTCGGGCTTCTTGTTCTGTAGATGCAGATGCAGCTTACTAGTTGGGGGGGAGACTTCAAATCCAAATAATTTTTGCGAGTTGTTTTTAGCTTATATGGGGAGAAGGCTTTCGAGTAGATGATTTAGGATTTGTGTATATTGCCAGTAATGATTTTGTTATTGTCCTATAGGATCTTCTTTATGTATAGTGTGGTGGGCTAGAGTTTAACTCTGATTTAATTTGGGTATTTAATTTTGGTGCCCGGGGAAGATCCAGTAGCTAGGGGAGAAGTATTGGAGACTTGAGTCCCGTGATTAGCGTCTATGAAATTCTTATTTAATTGTGGTGCCTAGGATAGATCCAATAGTTAAGAGAAGTATCGGAAGTATGTTAGTTTGATGACCGACATTTATAGAATTTTGTCTATATTTTTATATAATGGATTGGCGGTTTTAATAATAGTAAGACATTGGGTCTCAAGAAAGCTGGTCACGGGAGTTATAATGAATGTGAAAGGTTTGGAAGAAAACTTTCTGCCTTTGTTGATGGGGACCTGAGATTCGCGTTTTTGCTTCTAGATAATCATTTACTTCTACTTGGGGACACCCCTAGTTTTTCCTTTTTTGTTTTAATTGCTTGGAATATTCAGCATCATTGCTGCCAAAATATAAATAATAGAAAAAACCAGATACAACCTAGGAATATAACTGGTGTGTAATCGAAGCTGACATGTCGTGCAATGATTGGATCACTTAAAACATGTGATCCAATCATTGTGTGTCATATCAACTGCGATTGCATCCCACAGTTGTACATAGAATTGCTCTAAATAATATTTGATTCACTTTCTGTAAGTAGGTACTATGCTGGTGAAAGTGTTGCACCTATAGAAGCTGCTGCATGTTTTATTATATAATACTGATGCTTTGAAGACATTTCACTTGTGGACTGTGTGAGTTGGGACTGTTAAGAATTCTGCTGCATTCCTCACTCCAGGAACTCAATTTAGATTTTACTATGCGTGCTTCTAATATTACTGAATATGCTACATTTGTAATTTAAGTTCAAGGTCCATTCTTTCAATCGCTCTTCGCAGCTAATTTTGCCCCCCTTGTAACAGCAAGAGCCATGTTTAGGCATTTATTGTCAAGGAGACAAACTTGTATGCCGGGTTGGCAGGTGTTCATGCACAGCCTGGAGATACAATCAAATGCGCTAAAATTCTACCACAGGAGGTATGAGGTAATCACATGGGACCGCAACAAGTGATGGTGGACATGATGGTCACACTGTTTTGCTGACAGTTACAGGACCCATCAAGCTTCCAATTTTTAGTAATGTTAGTTGACCTGATTTTCTAACACCTAAGGAAGAAGTGTATCTTTGAGTGATCATAATAAAGTTCCACTATGCCTTTGAGCGCATCTTTATTAAAGAATAGGGCCCAATAGCGTGTACTATAATTGTCGGCTGAATAAAAAATTACATTCATGTAAGTGACCTCAGGGGTCCGTTACCTCTATTTATCTGTGATTGTATTCTGAATGGATCAATTAATTTATTTCAGTAGGGCCTGACTTCAAGTTTCCTGAGAAATGAACCAGACTAATCCATTGTTGCATAGGAATCACTGCACCCGTTAAAAACAAAATGTAGCGGCCATCGGAAGAAATTATTAATCCCATCCCATTCAATCCTTTCAGCCCGACCAAGATAGACACCTCATTTTGAAGAACAGCAGCGAGGATGTATAGAGGAACCATCAGCTCAGTGGTGCTAAAGTTGATTTGGTTTGAGAGACGCCTTATGTTTGTGGCTGGCGCACTGAGCATTTCACCCGGCGGTGCTTAGTCGCATGTATGAGAGAAGGTTGATTTACACAAGTCTTATTGCTTTGAACACATAAAGACCGATTTCGTTCTTAGGCCTGTCGGTAGAACGATTTCAAGGGATGGAAAAGTTTTTTCTATATCGTTTTATGACTAATGGCGTATTCTTTGTACTTAATAAGATCAGCACGTTTAACTCTGAAAGATTTCTATCGAATTTTCATCTCGAATGTTTGGGGCTTGACAATGGTCATATGATCTACTAACCATTCTTGTTGAGAAGCTTCAAAGAGTACTTTCAGAATTTGCTAACAGTTAAATCCAAATTGCCCCAAGTAAGACAAGTTGATGGTCATATGTTCTACTAACCACTTTGTGTTTCGCTGTAGTTGATGGTTCCTCTATAGCAGTTGCCGCCGGCGTCACCATGCCGAAAACTGATCGCTCCTCGCGGTGTCCTCATTGCCAAAGCCTTTAAACCCTCATTTCTCATTCCCAAACCCTTGTGACTCGAGAATCAGGTGCGCTGTGCGGTCAAGAGCTTCGGCGCCACCGATCTCATCCACTTCACCCAGAGTCGTCCTGCTGGCCTGGTGCGTCCGCAATGCCATTGGACTCGCACCAGTAGGGCTCGAAGAAGGTGTGCCCCTTCTCCTGCGCCGAGATGGAATGCATTTCTATATACAGCTACGGGTGAGGAAACTATCAAATCGACAAAAATATTGAGACCCAGACGCATTGTGATTCCCAAGTCAATCAAATTCTCAAGTTCTCGTGAATGATACTAAAAAGTTAGAAAAATCTCATTTAATAATGCTGAAGATAAAGCTATTAAACCAAAAAACGTATGAACGGATCGCAGCTAGGCGTGGCATTAGCATAGAAGGAAGGAACACCAGCATTAGAAGATGAAGATAAACTATCAAAGCTACCAGATGAGAGCACCTAATGTGCCTCTACAGTTTATTTTATTTTTTAATAGTTGGAAGAGTTAATTTAATAAAATACTTAAAAATTTCACTTCTTCATTTTATTTACAAATTTAATATTATAAATTTTATTTTTTTAAATTTCACATTTATTATTTACTCTCTGCTTTTTAAAGTATTATATTTTCTCTTTTTATTTTTACTTTTCAATTTCACCCCCTTTTTTTTCTTTTGAATGAATACACAAATATTTTGACAAATAATTTTTTAATAAAATAACAAAAATAAATTATTAAAGTAGATAATCTTAACTATAAAAAGTGGACTGATAAAATAATAAAAAATATATTTTTGATTATTTTAATTAGCAAGACACTCGGTCACCTCATAAGAATACTACTACCACTGCTTCAATCGATTTTCGTAAATTTATAAATTTAAGTTTTTTATATAAATATACATTGGAATAGATTTTCTTAATCGCTTCTTATATGCATAAATAATATTTTGTACTCATTTTTTATTTACCAATAAAGTTTTTATAATTTAATACAGGTGAAGAGTAAAAATTATGAGAGAAGTGAAGGAGAAAAGACCTATAAATGAACCGATACACTCGATAGCTCATTCGATATTTGATTAACTAAGCTCGACTCGAGCTTGAGTGCAAATATAAGCTCGAATTGCTACTATTCGAACTCGGTTTGATTATCATACAAGTTTGACTCGACTCGACTCAATTACTGTATAAGTTTGACTTGGCTCAAATCATTTACAAATCTATTCAGCGTGACGTTCGATAAATGCTCGACTAAACTCAACTCGAGCTTGAACTCGATGCAACATAAGCTCGGTTCGTTACTCTTCAAACTTGGCTTGGTTGCTATACAAGCTTGATTTGAATTCGGTTAAGCTCACTTGGCTCAACTCATTTACATGCCTAGATAAGATAAATAAAAAAATTATAATTTAATAATCATATAGAAGAACATTGTTTTCTAATATATTGATATACTGCACAAATCTATAGAATAAGTTAAATATAAAATTTCTGTTGTTTTCACTCCTTTTTTTTTCTTTTGAATGAATACACAAATATTTTGACAAATAATTTTTTAATAAAATAACAAAAATAAATTATTAAAGTAGATAATCTTAACTATAAAAAGTGGACTGATAAAATAATAAAAAATATATATTTGATTATTTTAATTAGCAAGACACTCAGTCACCTCATAAGAATACTACTACCACTGCTTCAATCGGTTTTCCTAAATTTATAAATTTAAGTTTTTTATATAAATATCTTAATCGCTCCTTATATGCATAAATAATATTTTGTACTCATTTTTTATTTACTAATAAAGTTTTTATAATTTAATACAGGTGAAAAGTAAAAACTATGAGAGAAGTGAAGGAGAAAAAACTATAAATGAATTGAGACACTCGATAGCTCATTCGATATTTGATTAACTAAGCTCGACTCGAGCTTGAGTGCAATATTATATAAGCTCGAATTGCTACTATTCAAACTTCGTTTGATTACCATACAAGCTTGACTCGACTCGACTCAATTACTGTATAAGTTTGACTTGGCTCAAATCGTTTACAAATCTATTCAGCGCATGCTTTTAAATAAGCGACATTCGATAAATGCTCGACTAAACTCAACTCGAGCTTGAACTCAACGCAATATAAGCTCGGTTCGTTACTCTTCAAACTTGGCTTGGTTGCTATACAAGCCTAGTTCGATTTGAACTCGGTTAAGCTCACTTGGCTCAACTTATTTACATGCCTAGATAAGATAAATAAAAAAATTATAATTTAATAATCATATAGAAGAACATTGTTTTCTAATATATTGATATCTCGCACAAATCTATAGAAAAAGTTAAATATAAAATTTATGTTGTGTGCATGATTTTATGATTTTTAAAAAAACTTCTATAGGAAATCTACCGATCGGAATGAACCTTTGAAGCTATAGTTAGGCATGGTACAAAGCCTTCATATCTTGAAGCATGTATATAATTCATTTGCAGCTATTAAACACTATAGCCTAATGGTGGACAACGAATACTTGCACCCATTACCCCCGCCTACCATCTACTCCGCTCTCCTATGCGGGATGGGTTACCCCGTCCAAGTAAGAGTGGGGTGCGGTTTTTAAACTTGACATCCCGTCCAGGCGGAGACGGAGAGTGGTAATAAGTAACGGGATTCCCTACACCGTCTAATTTTAATATTTTTTATTTTTAAATTTTATAATATTTTAAATATTATTATTTAATTATTGTTTATAATTTTTGATATTTTTGAATAGTTTTTATTATTGTAAAATTAAATCACTTTTGATAATTTTTTAGTTAAAAATAATATAAAAATTAAAATTTAATTTAAGCCAAAATTATTTATATGGACCGATCTAATAAAAAGTGATAACAAAATGCGGGCGGATAGAGCCTCATTCACAGACACATTAAAGAACGGAATATCCTGCCCCGCCTACATATAGAACGTGGTACAATTTTAAAATTTGATCTACCGCCTAAGCGGGGGAAGGAGGTGGTAATAGGTTGATTCTGCCCCCAATATGACCCAAATCATCCCTATCAACTGTTTTATGGAGCCTATAAAAGACAAGCTTGTCTTTATAGAAATTAATAGAGGCTAGTAGTAGGAAACAGGTAGATGAAGCCTCACTCGCCAATCCCATCATAAGACAAGGTATTCTGTCCCGCCTACACATGAAACGAAATACGATTTTAAAATTTTACTACTCGCTTCAACGGCAGCGGAATACAATAATAGTAGGCCCGCCTCCTAGGGCTGGTAGCACTCCTGCGGTAACCAATCCTAAGTCCATTTCTCATGAAACATAGCAAAAGGGCTCATTACATTATTATAATGGTGACGACGAAGACGAGATGAAAAAACTAACGATAATTGAAGACCCACCTGTACTGTATGTATAATTTTTACCTACATTGCGACTGCCGATGTATATTAAAAGGTGACTTCACTGGCCTCAGAGTCACGGGTAACTAGACAAACCTCAAAACTGAAAGCCCTTCAGGTGATGCTCCGAAGATCGGCGGTGTGACGATGTCAGATTTGTGCGGCGACTCTCTGCGCGAGAGCCTCCATCTCGGTGTCAGATTCTTTGGTGGGGGAGTTCGATGGATTGAGCCACATTATTTTGTTTCATATATGGGTTGGAGGAAATGGTAGATTGATTCGTAAATTAATTGGGGCAAGATTGCTTTTTCATGTAGCATCTCCTTTTGTCTTTTTCTGTCAAACATTATTATCAAAATATTTTTTTTTTCATTTTTTATATTTTCAAGTATAATCATTTATTCAATCAATTTCATCAAGGAATTTATTTGAAAATAATTTTACTTTTATTCCCACTCATTATTATTTTAAGACATATAAACTACAATGTGTTTAATTAATAATAAACAAAGTTTATTCATTTTAAATTTTAAAATTTTATTTTTTTATTTTTTATTCTCCACGCCAGCAACACTCTTCCCCACCACTGGAACCCGAATTGGGTTTCTACTTCGCCGTGGCCGTGCGAGTCGGAGACGCCCCACGCTTCAGTGGGAGACCCATGAAGCCTCAGAGGCCGTCCCAGGCTCTGATGGTGAGGAGAGAGCACGTGTACGCGAACAAGATGTACACGACAAGGGCGCGAATTGGGGGCAGGAACCGAGCTATCGCCATTCGCCATCGATTGCGATACCTCCGGAGATCAGGAGCGGGTCTGCTTCAGCGTGGATGGGGAAATCAGGCTTCAGGTCAAGCCGTTGAAGTGGAAGTTTAGGGGGGAGCGAGAGGGTGGAGGGGTGGGGGGGGGGGGGGGGCTCAGATTCAGGTCTCATGGGATGTGTTCAATTTAAGAAATAAGAGGTGAATTGTGGGTAGCAAGGTCTCATGGTATGAGTGCCCCGCAAACCATCTCCCCGGCGTCCAAGAGCTCTATCTCTATCACATCATTCATTCATTCATTCATTCACAATTAATTTCACATCCGCGTCCAAAATCCAAAGACAAATCTTACATGATCTACCTTCCAAATTGCATTTCCTCCTATCCGATTCCAAATGCACCCACCTGTGGTATGGATTCAACATTGGCACTCGCATCTTGCTGGGTCGCCTAATTTCATGATTTCCAAAATCCCAGGCATGCCCTCCCCTCCCTCCCAAGCGTGATCCATCACTCCTCCTGTGTTACTACCTCTGCGCATGGCAAGCCTGAAGCCTGTTCGGATTCAGACGTGGCTCCTGTATAACTCTGTGGGACACATTACAAAATAAAAAATTTAAGATAAAAAATTAAAATTATTACTTTAATAAAAATAAAGATCATTAGTTTGCTTTTTTTTTTTGAAGAATCTTAGAATTTATGCAAAAATTGAAAAACAATGCGTTCATGGTGTTAATAAAGATATAAATGATATAACTTCAAATTAATTATAATAATGTTACGCGGGTTTCTATCTATGACATTTAAAAAAACTTGACAAATATATTATTGAAAATGGCTTAGAGCATCTTTCTTTAAATTTAACTATTTAAAATGACAAAAATATCTCTTTTTTATTTTAATAAGTATATTTTTTAGCTTTTTTATTTTAACCATTTATCAATTAAAATATTATTTTAAAATAAAAAGTAAATGTGTGAAGAGAACACAAAAAGAAAAATAGTTGAGGTGAGAGAAAATATGATATTTTAATAAATAAAAAGTTAATAGTGTTATGTTAAATTTAAATAGTTATTATTTATTTTTATTAAAAATTTTGTTATAGCATGTATTTTGAAAAGTATCTGTTTGGTACGATGGTATTGTTTTTAAAAACAGTTAACCTCATGAATTTAAAAGTATTTATAAGTAGTATAAATTCATTTGGGCCTATAGCTTTTATGTTTTCTTGTTAAATTTGCTATTCAAATTAACACCAAAATATAAATATACAGTCTATAGTGAATGCTTTTACATATATAGTTAAATAATTTTTTAAAATTAAACAAAACAATGACTTTGAAAAAAAATTGAGAACTTGTAAATAAGTTGACAACTCATTTGATATCTATTTGATTAAACTCGATATTAACACACCTGCACAAACTCACTTGCTTGATTTGGCTCATTTACAAGCATGTGTTCTTGCTTTTTGTGTTTTAGTTTCATATCTTAAAACTTTATTGAAATTGAAGTTTTATTTTTGAATTTTGAAGAAAAAAACATGGTTTGGTATGGTGAGAATATTTTTAAAAGTGTATGCTTTTTAAAAATTGGATCTCAACAAATTAGTAACAAATAAACTATGATAGGTCGGTATAAAGGTATATGATAGAAAATAATAATAATAATAATTTAGGTGTCTTGCCAAAATGAATTTAAATTTGAAAATAAAAATTAATTAAAAAGTTACTTAAAAAACAATTACTTTATTCAAATTTAAAATTACGTTATTTAGAAAACATGTGTATTAGACGACTTTTAAAATTTGAGTTATGTTTTTGAAGTAAAAAATTATTTTTTCAAGACTATATCAAACAAGACATTTATTTCAAAGTTAAAACATAAAAAGTTAACGTTAACCCATACCTAATAGCTTAGTTAACAGAGCAAGAGTGTCTGAAGACTTTTAGGGCTTGTTTGGTATATGTTTATTTTTATTTTCAAAAACAAAGTTTTGAATTCAAAAAATCATTTTACACCTATTTTATGAAATAAAATAATATTATATTCAAATCACAATTCTAATAAAATAATTATTTTTAAAACTAACTTTACAGCTATTTTATGTTTTTCAAATCTAAACTCATTTTAAGGTGACATTCAATTTAATTTATTATTATTTTCTATTTTCCCAACTTTCTGACACATAATATTTTATTTTATTTTATTCAATTTGCATGGAGCCGATTAATAAAATAATATTTTTAAAATACATTATCTATCACACATAACCAAATTTATTTTTAAAATTTAGCATTCAAACTTCAATTCTAATAAAAAGTAAACAGAAGAAACCAAAATATAAAAATGAAAAATACATATCAAATAGTCCCTTACTTACGAGAGACCCAAGTGTGAATCAAACTTGAAAGTGTGACCAAATCTTTATTAATTAAAGTGACTTTACGTAGTAAATAACACTTTATATCAGGAAAAAAATCTTACTCTAACTAAATTAATTAATATACTCATCTATTTATAATTTAATGAAAATATTTTTATTTTACTATTTAAATATCACTTTGAATATTATATTTATGTTATAATAAATTTTGTTGTTTGTGGAAATTTATGTTTTACTGTGATTGAATATATTTTTAAAATTATTTTTCAAGGAATATTTTTGTCAAATATTATATAAAACAGCTGCAGAGTCTCGAGAGAGAGAAGAAAGACATGAATCCTGTCCTCATCCTCACGCTACTCTCACTCCTGTTTCTTGCACCTCCTCAGCTCACCCAATCCACCAACCCCGACGGGACACCTGTATGCATCGTCGGTAGCGGTATCGGCGGCGCCTCCGTGGCTCACTTCCTCCGCCGCTACGCCCCCGCGCCGCTCGGCCGCATCCGCGTCTTCGAGCTCCGGGATGTCGTCGGTGGCCGCATGGCCACGGTGGCGATCGGAGGCGACACCTTCGAGGCCGGAGCTTCGATCCTGCACCCCAAGAACTTTCACGCCCGGAGCTTTTCCGACCTTCTCAACCTCGGAACCAGTGACCCATCCTCGTCAGAGTCGTCTTCGTTCTCTCTAGGCATCTGGGATGGCAACAGGTTCGTCTTCAAAACCCTATGCCCGGAAACGAAGAACCCTATTTTCGTGAAGCTTGCTTCTATTGTCAATTCGGTCATGCTGATCTGGCGGTATGGCTTCTCACTCCTGAGAATGAATAGGTTTGTTGAGGTTTGATCTCTGTCCTCAATTCACATTTCAATGCTTTAGTTTTATGTTGAGAATTCCTGATATTGTTACTGTGAAAATTTATTACTGCTTTGATGCAATTTTTTGTGCGTAGGCAGGCAGCCTACTAGGCAGCGACTATTTATTAGACTTGCTTTGTTTCTGCAACAATTTACAAGCTGTTTATTGCTTGCAAAATGACAAATTTAAAATTTTATTACTAATTTGATGAAGATTAACGGGGGCGAGAAATCTACTATAAAGTAAAGTAATTAAGAGTGTGTTCGGGTGAGTTTTTATTTTTATTTTTTATTTTTAGGGACTGTTTTTGTGCATGCAACAATTTATAAGTTTTTTTCACGTCAGAAACAACTTGTAAGCTGTAAAATGAGTTCAATGACAACAAATGTGTTGAAAATGTTAGTTGTACTTAACGAAGGTGGCAATCAATTTATGTCAAGTGGCAAAAACAGCCTGTGCTGTTTGAATGATCAAGTTGATACTTCTCCTTTAGTTGGCCATCAAGGAATAGAGGGACGTGGTCCTATTGAAGCGCTGCCTGCCCCCCCACTAGATTCAAGTTTTTTATAAACTTTTAAAGATGTGCTTATGAGAAAAAATAAAGTGCCCCCATTAGAAAAACCCTCTAAATCTATGTTTTGTCTCCCGCTGTCAAGTCTTGCATTCCTGAAATTATATTTGGAAGGAGTATAAAACTTTTTTCTATGATAAAAAAGTTCTCCATTGTTTTGATGCAGACTGCAGTGGATAAGTTCTTGAAGTTCTATGAAAGTTTTGAATCAAGACCTGTTTTTGAGACTGTGGATGAGATGCTTAATTGGGCGGGTTTGTACAGTCTCACACGTCGGACATTGCATGAAGAGCTAATTGATGCTAGCTTGTCTCCGTTGTTGATAAAAGAACTTGTAAATGTAAGAATAGTTAATATCTCACATATATAATTATGAATATGCTTCTTGGATTTTTATTTCTGCTCCCTTGGAAGAACACACAATGCTTGAAGCACAACATGAATATGCTGTTTCTTTGTCGATTGTATCATTCTATTGATCTTAGGCCATCCCAAGTTTCTTTATCACAGGCACATAACAGAGGAGCATTATCATCAGTTAGCACTCTTGTATGATTAATTTCAAATACTTCTTTAAAGACTTTCATTGCCTTTTTTGAAAGAAGAATTTCATTGTGATTCATAGTCCTCCATGGTCCATTCCAAAATCTAAGAAATTTATTTAACATATTGAGATTACTTGACTATAAAATGAAAATATTAGCAAGTGTTTCTGTTGAACCAATAATTCTGTCAAATGAAGAGAAAGGTGCATGTCGTTGACCTGAATAGAAATGCCTTCTTCCAGTTGGTTATAGCTCTTTCTATGATAATGTGTACATATACTGGGCGTTTATACATTGGCACTCAAGCGTGTATGTCAGATGGCTGGTCTGGTGGTAAGGAAAGCTCTGTGCTTGTCGGTAGGTCTCTGGCCTGGTTTGACAGCATAACTTTAAAAGAAGTATCAAACATATTAAAATGATGTCATCTGGTTAAGAGCGCACTGCTAAATAAAGTCCTTTGGATTAAAATGCAGAATTGATGTGAACGTGGGACATACATAGTATTTGTACATGTGCTAATGTATGCACACTCCTCTACTCTTTTGTTACAAAAGAAAAAAGAGAGGCATGCACTAGTAAAAACAATGATCTGAACTATTGTTAAGAGGAGGAAAAGCGATTAGGTCTGTCATGAATTGGGGTGAAATAAAATTTACTATTTAATTGAAAATTTTGTATGTTACACTTGCTGATGAAATTTGGATCTCATCCAATCATGGTTTTGGTTATACAAACTAGTGAAATTTAATGCTTTGATTATTTGACTCCGATATCTTATTTGAATGCTTGATTGAACCCAATTCGGGTGATTTTTATTGCAATTTTGGAAACAACTTTTTGTGGTCTTACAGTGGTCCTAGATATGTGTTTACTTTTATAGGAAAGTTGACTATCTATCATTGTATCACGTTATACTGAAGGGCTCTGTTTTACTGTTTGTAATTTAAGTTCAGGCAACTGATGATTTCAAGTGGTATTCTTATATGATGAATGTGTGGCCACTGGACTCTACAGCTAGACTATATTGGAGGTTGACTAAAAACATTCCAGAACTTTTTTCAATAAAAGTGGGTTATTTGTCAACATCCTCAGTAGTCTATTCATTGGGCAATTTTTGTTTTTACGTTTCGACTAGGATGAACATGCACCTTGGAAGTCATGCTTTTTTACATATAATTGGGTGCTTACTAAATAGGATATGGAAGTCTTGTTTTTGTTTTAGGTTTTTTTGCCGCTTAAGATTGTTTTTGTTGGTAGGGTGTAGCCTCACACTAATATGCGTGATTTCTCTCAGCCTATTAAAATTTAAAACGGTCGACTTCCAACATTCAATATTTCTTTTGCCGTGTTAGCAGAATTTGATGATGGTTATGGAATTGGAACTCGGAGAGGTGTTGCGACTTTCATTTTTTAACTAAGTTCTCTCTATTCTCCTGACAATTCCAAGTTGATATCTCAAATTCCATGCTCCCAAACATAATGGTTAATATTTTCAATGTGCTTTATAAATGCTCATTGAAGCTTCTTGAAACATTATGTATATGAGAAGCAATCAATTCCATGAAAACCTACTTTAGAACTGGAGATAGGAAATTTGGTGCATAGTTGATGGACTGTTTTGACTCATGATTATGGAAGCGTGGTGGAGTCTGAATTGCGACGTTGTTTGGAACTCTTAAGACACCTTTGTCATTTTACCATCTAAATTTATGTCAGTTCTAGGATAGGTGTTATTGAATCAAAATTTTAAATATTGAAGTTTTAGTACTCCATATATGAAGCCACTACAAGATTTTTGAATTTTTTTAACCCTTTGGAACTTGGGACACTGTTTTTGCAGGTTATCACAAGAATCAATTATGGCCAAAGTGCTAGCATTAGTGGGCTTGCTGGTGCTGTTTCCTTGGCAGGATCTGGTGATGGATTGTGGGCTATTAAAGGAGGGAACTGGCAAATTGCTGCTGGATTAATCAATCAATCAGATGTTTCATTGCACCTTAATGAGAAAATAGAATCTATAGTTAACCTTGGGAGCTATTATGAGCTTAACTCTACCAAGGGAACCAGTTATAAATGTGAAGTTACGGTGGTTGCAACTCCTTTAGATGAGTCAGATATTCATTTTGACCCTCCAATTTCAATTTCTGAGAGGAAATTACAGCACACGCATGCAACATTTGTGAGAGGCCTACTGAATCCTGTGAGTCTCCTTGGAAGAAGCTCCCCTTTTTCTTTCTTGATGGCTTCCCTACTCACATATTAATTCCTTTATGATGACCCCTATTTTTCAATCTTCATTGCTTGGCATGGTGAAGGCATATTTTGGAATGGGTGCTGTATCAGAAATTCCAGAGCTTGTGGGTAGCATAGAGGATCCTGATCTTCCGTTTACAAGTATTTCAGTTCTGAAGCGTTACAATGAGGAGGATATGACATACAAGATATTTTCTCGCAAACCAATGTCTGATGCATTGCTAGACAATATTTTCAGGTACTATTTCTGATTTGTCTGTGACATTCAAGAAATGTAGAATTATAGTACAAGATACAAGAAAGATATGGCATACAAGAATTTTTTTAGTACTATTATAGATGTCATTTTCTAAGGTAGTAGATACATAGAATGGGTAAAAATGTCATTTTCCAAGGTTAGTACATACCATTTGGCAGAGAATGGGTAAAAATGTCATTTTCCAAGGTTAAAAAGAAGATAAATATTTAGTTGGATGAAAAAATATATTTTGAGTGCTGTTTCTATATATAGTAATTTAGAAATCAAATGTTAATGAATTTGCTTGATTTATTGTGTGTGTGTGTATATATACACACACAATAAGTTATTTTAATATATAATTTATTATATATTAATAAAAATATAATTCTTATTTTTAAAACAATTTAATAATAATCTATCTATTTGTTAAAATTAATTATTAAACTAATATTATGGCAAAAAGTTCATATTTTTATTTATATAGATATAATAACTTTAAAAAATATCCCAATTTATTGTTAATATTTTAAATGGTATATAAAATAATTCATTCTAATATATGCATTTATGTATTTCTAAATATAGAATGAATTAAAAAAATACTCTAAAATATTTATTATTATTTAAAAGTGTGTGATGAGATGTATTTACTTTTTAATTATTCATACAATTAACTTTATATTATGAAGTATTTATTAAATATTTGAAATATCTATTTTGAAAAGTTGATTTAAGGAGTAATTATGATATTTAAAAAAGCTTTTAAGATGCATGATTGCGGAATCCAATTTTGTTTACTTTGTATTTCTGACTGCTTGTTGCCACTCTTAGTGTGAGAAATGAGACAATCCATATAGATTGGGCCGCGTATCCTCGCTACAATGCTCCCGAGGTGTTTGCGCCATTTATACTGGATGGACAGCATCTGTACTATGTAAATGCTTTTGAGAATGCAGCCAGCACAATGGAGACGAGTGCTGTTTCAGCCGAGAACATAGCTCGACTTATCCTTTCAAGATTGTCTGGTCCGGGGCGTTCGCTGAACCTGAAGATATCCTCCACCAGTGAGCAGAGACTGCATATGGATTTGTAAATTTGTTTTAATAGATATCTCAATTATGATAGCGTGGGGGACATTAGGAAAATGAATAAACTAATGCGCTACGGAAATTTATTAAAAGGCAGGGCGTCTCAAAATACCACTAGTTGATTGAGTGTTTTGTGGTGGTGATAATGTTGGTGAAATGTGTTTGCGATAGTATAAACTAAGGCAAGTATGAAGTCATCTGTGTTACGTTTTAAGATGCAACAGGCGATGTGTCTGATATGTTCCTAGTAACATAGCAAGCATATGCTTCACTTTGTGGGCTCTTCAGGCTTTCTAACAAGTTGCATCGTCCTTTTACTCTTATGCATGTTTGTTATAAGGAAATGAGTGGGGCATGAAATAAATTGATCTTAAATTTATTTGCAATAACATGTTTGGTGCGTCATATATAATATATATACTTATATTTTTTTTAAAAGAACTTTCCCTCTCTAACTCCTGATGAGATAATTTAATTTCACGAAATTCTGTATTTCAACATAAATAATTTAAAATTATTTATTAGTTTTGGGTTTATTTTCTAAAAAATAATTTTATTTTAAAAAATAATCATTGGTAATCCTAAACGTATGAAACTGATTAAAGTATCAAATTAAGTAGAGTTTTAGGTGATTGTAAAATTAAGCTGATCCAATAAAAACATTGAACTTTTAAACCAAAATTTGAAAGAGAGAGCATGTTTGGCATTGGTTTTTGTTTTCAGTTTTTAAAAATAGATTTTAAAAATAATATTAAAAAATTAAAAATGTCGGATTGAAAACGTGCAAATGTGTTTGGTGATGGTTTTTCCTTTTTTGTTTTCATTTTTTGGCGACGCCGTGATGCGGGGGCCTCGTAGCCAGAGGTGACACAATGGGGTAGGGAAGGGGGAGGAAGAAGTTGTCACAGCGACGGGTTGCGCAGCGGTGTGGAGATCTGGCTGTCGCAGCGGGGCTTCGTCACAGCGTTGCGCAGGGGGTCGTCATAGTGATCTGGTCGCGCAGCGGCCAGGAGGGTCACCACAACATCGCAGCGGGGGGGCAGGTTGCCGAGCGAGGAGATCGGGGAGAGGAGATTGCGTCGTGGGAGGCGACGGGGGGATCTTTGCGCGTAAGAAGGCGGGGAGTTAGCGCAACGGGCCGGGCGACTGATAACTCCACCTGGAAAATACTGAAAACAAAATACGGCAAAATGAAAACACGTTAAATGTGTTTTCATTTTTCGGTACTCAAAAGCAACTCGTTTCCGGGAAAAAAATGAGTACGGGTACCAAACAAGAATGAAAGAAAATTTAATACAGAAAACAGAAAAAAAGTAGCGCAACCGAACAAGCTCTTAATACTTTTGCTAAGAACTGGCCAACTACTTGTTTTTGTTCACGTGTCGCTAGGACTGCAAACGAATCGAGTCGAGCCGAGTAGGTATTCGAACATGTTCATTACTATTTATTAACGAACTGAATCAAATACAAGTCTTAAATTATGATGTTCACAAACTGTTCATTAACGTTATTCTATTATTCATGAACGTTTACGAACAAAATTATAAAAATTTACAAAAAAATTATATTATAAATTTATTAAAAAAGTACAATTAATTAACTGTTAAACTACGTTATCTTTGTTTAATATATTTAAATATTTATTATATATAGTTCACGAAAATATTATAATAATACTAATAATAAACAAATAAGTCAAAAGTATATATATTTTATTTAATAATAATATAAAAGTATATGCTTGTTAAATTATATTTAATAAAATAATTTTTATACATATTAATTGATTTGTTAATTTTTCGTTCACAAATAATTTTCACGAACACAAACGATATCCACGAACTGTTCATGAACACTTATTCGTGAACGTTCGCGAATATATTTACGAATATAATAATGATGTTTGCGAATCTGTTCACGAATGTCACTATCCCTTAATGAATGAATATAAATAATCTTTTATTGAGTCAAATGTGAGCTTATTTATAAACGTTTAGTTCATTTCTGACCTCCTAGGTGTTCTTGATGTTGTGCCCCATGATTAGGTCGTAAGTCCTGTTGATAGTGTTATATCGGCTATGCTTGGGCGAAGCTTATATGAGATGCTTACGAATTTTTTCATTGTGAAGAAATGAGGGTTGGCGATGCCTAACTGAAAATGTTAGCTTGTTTTTTCAGGCATTTATGATTGTTTTAGTGGCACCACATCGTTTAAATTAAGGCCATCAATTAATAATGAGCAATGCTAGATACAATTGGGATTGTGTAATCTTTGAGTAATAATGATGATGTGGCAACCTACCAATTCATCGGGGGGGGGGGGGGATTATAGCCGTTCAATTCCTCACGTTTTTGTAAAGATATCGCGAGCCGGTTGCACAAATATTTATTCATTAATAATACTTTTTTTACATTTTTTTCGTTTAAATTAAGGCCCTCAATTAATAATGAGCAATGCTAGATACAATCGGGATTGTGTAATCTTTGAGTAATAATGATGATGTGGCAACCTACCAATTCATCCGGGGGGGGGAATTATAGCTGTTCAATTCCTCACATTTTTGTAAAGATATCGCGAGCGAGTTGAACAAATATTTATTCATTAATAATATATTTTTTCATTGGATCAAAATTTGATTTGTATTTTCATAAAATTAATATCAATAAAAATATAAAAAGCTTGTCGTTCACGCACGGCATTTTGAATTTTTTTCATATTAAAGTAAGGAGGTTTTTATGTGTCTAAATAAAAAAAAATATTGAATGGATGAATTTAAAATATATGCATATACGTAAATAATATTATATATAATGTAGTGAAAATTGCCAGATAAAAAAACTAATTAAAAGAAAAGTGCAAGCAGCGAACAAACAATTCAGCCGTGTTGCGAATGGTGCAATTGGGGTCGGTCGCGGGGAAACAGTTTCCTCGATCGCCGCCTCTTCCGAACCTAATGTCTGTAAATTTTTAATTTTTTTTCCCTGAATTAAATTTCCTGTCGATCATGGGAAATTTATTTGTGAAGAAGCCCAAGATCACCGATGTAGATCGTGCGATTCTGTCTCTCAAGACCCAGAAGCGCAAGCTCGGGCAGTACCAGCAGCAGGTCTCTCTCTCTCTCTCTCTCTCAATTTTTTCTTAATGTTTATTCTATTAAATTCATGTGGAATTGGTTCCTTAAAATGGGTTTGGTGTGTGTATATATATATATATATGTTTGCATGTATAAACCCACGTGAAATTTGTTTTTAAGATTTAATTTAAGGTTTTGTGTTTTTGTATATGTTTTTAATGATATTGTTGTTGAGGACTCTAGGCTGGTTTGCCTATCAGATCCTTCATGCGGAAGTCCCATCTTTGCTGGGATTTTATTGGTGGTTCCAATTATTGACACCAATTGGAGATGTAGTGTTGGACATTAGGTGTTTGGCAGTAGAGGCGCTACTATCATTCTGTTGTTAATTTACATGGATGTTGCATGCTGGCTTGCTGATTAGCTCTGTTCGCTCAGTCAATGGGTTTTTGCATGAACATTTTTGATATATTATTTACCCAAATGGATGACTTTTTGAAACATAGCCGCTGTTATCAAGAATTACAGAATTTAAGAATGAACGAGATTTGAGATTTTATTTAAAGCATCAATGCTGATAGCCTTCTTCTTTTTTTTTTTAAATCTTCTTTTGGTTAGCTCGAGGCAGTCATTGAAGCTGAAAAACAAGCTGCTAGAGATTTACTTCGTGAAAAGAAAAAAGACAGAGCACTGTTGGCGTTGAAGAAAAAGAAGACACAGGAAGAATTATTAAAGCAAATTGATGCCTGGATTCTCAACGTCGAGCAGCAAGTATCTAATTCTATCATTATACTTCATTTTTCAAATCAATTATAACTATTCTTTAATCCTATCTCTCTTCCCTTGCAACAAATGAATGGACAATTTGGTCTTGGTGGTTCCTTTTGCAACACATGATTGGACATTTAGTTGGTTTTATGGTTTAGTTGGCAGACATCGAACTGGCAAGTAAGCAAAAAGCTGTGTTTGAAAGTCTCAAGGCAGGTACTAGTGCAATCAAAGCAATACAAAGTGAAATCAAATTGGAGGATGTTCAAAAATTGATGGATGATACTGATGAAGCGAAAGCCTATCAAGATGTGAGCTTTATTCTTGACCTCTGTATCTTGTTTTTTAACCTATCTACTTTTTGTTGACACCGTTTAGAGCATTATTCTTGTCCTACTGCGCGTTATGGGAATCCACATCCACTGTGTGGAGTGACATTAGTTATGGGGGTTGCCTCCTTGACTTGATGTCAGAAACGTCACTTTGTCTTTTATAAATTATATATCCTGGTGTGTCGGAAAAGTTTCTGATCTAAAATGAGGTTGAAGTATTGAGAGCCTTTTATTTTTGCTCGTGATGAGAATGATTTTATCTTTTAATATAAAAATGATAAATTTGCATAAGAGCATGTGTTATTCGCATGCAATTATCTGCTGCAAGACTTTGTTTCCTTCTCAAATCTAGCTGATGTATTTATCATATGTTATGATTTTGTAGGAAATTAATGCAATTCTAGGGGATAAGTTATCAGCGGAGGATGAAGAAGAAATTTTAGCAGAATTTGAGAACCTGGAAACCCAGGTATGTACAATTCTACATCCTTATTCTAAAAACACTTTCTGACTTCGTGTGAAATTTGTACCCGCTTGGAATAAGTATAAAGCATAACTGCACTTTTGGATATTTACTTTTGTGGCATTTGCCCCCCTTATCTATCATATCTTTCTCGATTATCAATATCATATTTATTCATCCTGGGAGCATGGTAATAAGGCATTTACCTATTGTAAAAAACCTTAGTTGAATTTAATAGTGAGGCAATGTTTGCATATAATCATCGCTATGCTCCTTTGTTGATATTGCAATAGGAAGGAGAAATGGAGTGCGTTCTGTACATGGAATTGTAGATTAGTGATTCTAGTGAAAATTAGTTTCTTTGTAGGCTTTAAAAAATAGATGGGCATGCTACTCGTAGTCACCTTAAGTTAAGGGGTTAAGACTGAAAACAAAGTCACATGCCACAGTTGAGGTGGCATGGGTGAGTTCATTCTTAAGCCTTAATAAGGTTACTGTAGACCAATCGAAAGCTTATATGGATGATTAGATATCAGTTCAAACTATCATTGAACAAGAATTCAAATAAGAACACAATCAGAGTTAAACTTGTCACTGCTCCTTTCGCATGTTGCTATTTTTGTTGTAAATTTTGCATTTGATAATGCAAGCAATTACCACCTAGTCTGAGATTATAAAATCTTTTTTCCCTGTACAGATGGCCCTTCAGGATATGCCAGTAGCCCCTATTTCCATGCCATCTGTTGAAGAACAAGAAAAGAAGTTGGATCTTCCTGATGTACCAACTAAAGTGCCAGTCGTGCCTGTGGTTGTTGCAGATGGTGCTGCAGATGCCCCAACTATAATATCTACCAATAGAAAAGGTCTCTCTTCACACATATAGACATGTAGAGACACTAACACCATTACAGTTCATTTTACTTAAGTACCTTTTTCTTTTTGTGCAGTGACGGAGGAACCATTACCTGCTTGAGTGGGGAAGATGTTTCAGGTGTCTGCTGTTGATTTACAGTGGCTTTATTCAATCGTGTACTATGCTGACATTCATACCTTAATTTTGTACAGATCTATATAATTGATTGCTTTATATACGTGCCTTGCTTTCATTTACAAGTTGTTTCATTTGAACTACATGTATTTGTTACGAAGGTGTTCCATCAATCCTATTTATTGGTGGCAGCCAGTCACCTGCACTTAGTGGCTGGGATTGGGAAGCATGAGACTGATATGGGACTTACAAACTGAGAGCCAACACATAAACATCATTTTAAGCAATTAAACTTATATTGGTTCGAGGGGCATTATTTTTTTTTTCTTCCTATTTTCAGTATGTAACAATGCATTCGCTATAAGAGGAGAGGATTCAAGCCCGATGCCTTGAAATCTTGGAAAAGAAACTGCAGTTTCGCTATGCGAGGAAACACTGCTACCCGTGTAGCATGGCCCAAGAAAAGGGGAGAGAGCCCGGAAAAAAGACCCGGTGAAACCAGCTACCGATTGGAGTTCCTTATTGGCAAAGCTACTCTGCGTGCATGCTTGGTTCCGGCGAAATATGCCACATCCGTACAACCCAATTGCGTTGAAACAAAAGCTTAAATAGCGTGTTAAAGATTGCGCTTCAAAGCCGAACCACTATTGAAGTGGGTGATCCAAAGTAACGTTGGTTGTAGAATGAACTTAGAGCTCGGGCCAGTGAACTCCAGCATCCCAAGCCAACCGAAGTCTTGTAAGGACAACCCTCATTTCATTTCTGCCCCTGCCCTGAAAGTCGAACAATCCCCCACCTTGTGAGCAAAACCCAATACCACTAGCCCCGGCCATGCCCAAAGAACCCTTATCAGTACGCCTGTTATTGTTACTTAATCTCTCTCTATGAAGAACCATCTCTCCGGTGGGGCTGCCCGGGAAATATAAATTTCACGTAATAAAGAAAGAAGGTTAAGTACTTAAATAAGAGGAGCCATAAAAACAACTGTGATAAAGGAGGACACCACCTCCTAGGGGTGGGCAACGGATACCCGCCCCCGCTATCCGCTCCGTCGCTATGCGGGGCGCGTTCGCCCAAGCAAGAGCGGGGTGTGGTTTTTAAACTTGACACCCATCTCCAGGCGGGGACGGGGAGTGGTAATAGGTAGCGGGGTACCCGCCCCGTCTGTGTAATTTTAATAATATTTATTTATAATTTTATAATATTTTAAATATTATTATTCAGCTATTATTTATGATTTTTAATATTTTTGAATGATATTTATTATTGTAAAATTAAATCATTTTTAATAATTTTTTGATTAAAAATTATGTAGAAATTTGATTTAAGCCAAAATTATTGATATGAACAGATCTAATAAAAAGCGATAACAAGATGTGAGCAAATCGAACCTCATTTGCAGACACGTTAAAGAATGGTATATCCTATCACGCTTATATATGGAACGAGATACAATCTTAAAATTTAATCTACTACCTAAGCGAGGACAGAATGCGGTAATAGGTTGATTCCGCCTCCCATAGGACCCGAATTACTTCTATCAACTGCTTCGTGGAGCTTCTAAAAGACAAGATTATCTTAAGAGACAAATCAATAAAGTTGATAGCGGGGTGCGGGCGGATGAAGCCTCCCCCCGCTTACCCCGTCATAGGATGGGGTACCCCGCCCCGCCTATACATGGGGCGGGGTACGGATTAAAAAAAATTTACCCGCCTAGGAGGAGCGGGGTACGGTAATAGGTAGACCCCGCCCCCGCTATGGCGGGTAGCACCCTACCACCTCCCATGGCCTGCTGGGAAGTAAGATTATTAATGTATTACTTCACTTCTACTGGGTGTCAGATAAAATGTCAAAAACAATAGCCCGAGAGCGGCTATGAGACCCACTGAGTTTCCCCGAATTTTAGAATCAGCCAATCCTTCTACACAGCAACAATGAACCCAGGAAATTTGAAAGGGATGAACCACCCTTTGCTAGATAAATTTGACTCGGCTGCAATCATAGAAAACACGGCAGCAAATCTTTTACAGAGGGTAGGGTAAATTACATTGGGTAATAATGATCCGGGCTAGCCAAATGTCGCTGTACTCAATGACCCAGATGCGCTCTGATACCGTACCGTCATTGATTGGTATTAACTTTTTATTATATTTTAAATACAAACTTTTAATAGTAGATAACGATAATATTTTAATAATTTGATTTTTTTTTCTTTTTGGTATTCGTTGCCTGTCAACTTAAGTGGGTGTATCAATATCTTATTATCATTCAAATATTCAGCACTATAATACCATGATAACTGCATTTTAGTATGATTAATTGCAATTTAGTTTTTTTTAAAACATAAAAAAAAACTGATATATATTATAATTATTTGTGAAAACCACGTTATTTTTGGATAAACATTAATCACATGTAAGAGCATGTTTATTTTTTAAAAACCTCTTATATTTTGTTTCTCATTATTATCTTTATTTTTTTAATTAAGCATAATTTATTGACTTATCATTTCTAAAAAAAAGAAACTACAGATAAAGTGATAAACAGTTTAAAAAATCTATGAAAAAGCCTGTTTGATATGAGTTTTATTTTTTTATATTTTATTGAAGTTCATATTAAATTATAATTTCAAACAAATTTAATTCAAAGATGAAATTCATTATTCGCCGTATAAATATTATTTCGCAGGAAATTCTAAAATTTAATTGTATCTCAATGCCCAGTGCTTGCATTTATATATTTTAATAATAATAATAATTTTTAATTGGATAAGTTAGTTGAATCAATATGCAAAGGTTGATAATATTTTTTTTTACATATCAATCGAAATTATAAGTAATTTCATATACGAGTATCAATTAGATTTCAAAAATAAGTAATTTTTAATATTAAGTGATTTTTAAGTGATTTCAATCCAATTTTAATATTAAGTATTAACATTAAGAATCAAAATTTTCTATTCTTTTATTAATTTCATATTTCAACATTAATAAACAAACTTCTTATTAATTTTCAATTGATTAAATTTTTATCATTTGAAAATTGATAAAATAATTTTCACAGAACAAAACTATGATAAAAGAAAATTATATTTTGTTAAAATAACTTTAGAGACCAATTAATACATACTTTTTTAAAATATCTTTAAACAATAAAAATTATTATATAATATAATATAGTATATATAGCATACATATATATTATGTAATTGGGCGTTTGCGAGTGAACTGGAAAATGGGCCTGCTGGGCTGGACCTGGCCACATTTGGGGTTTAAGCTATATCAAATCTACCGGTCAAGTCAACTGTAAAATTTCCATCCATACATTTAGGAAAGAACCAAAAAAAAAAAAACACAGACACAAAGAGAGAGAAAATTATAATATAATACTAAGAATATAGAAAGTGGGTATCACTGTATCAGTGCTATCCTCTGTATCGTTACTGTGAGTCAGTGACGGTGAGAAAAGGATGGATTTTTGGTAGCACTAAAAATGGGCCTCCAAGCATTACCAGATCTATCGTCTTCTTCTCTTCATAACGGTAAGCGTGAAGTGTTGAGTCCTCTAAATTAAGCACTTTCCTCCCTCTGAATGTTTCCTCAATTCGTTTGTAGGGCCGTTAAGTTACCATATTTAGAAATGTGTTAGAACTGTCAAGATACACATAGCAAGCAGTTGCATATCGAATTTTGGTCTCACCCCCAATCCATGTGTTTGTGGAGTTCACACCCAGACAACACAGAAGTGTTGTAACTTTAAAAGTGTTATTGAGGATGTTTGTGGAGTTCTTTTTTTGTTTTGTAACTTCAAAAGTGTTCGAGTGAGTTTAATTTTGTTTTTTTTTTTGTTTTTAAAATCCGTCTGTATGAGCATGTTTATGATCATAACAGAAACCCAAAACGCCCTCTTATTACAAATTACCTGGTGCTGCAAGAGACCATCTGTCACTGATTTCTGATCTCCTATTACCGAAACACATTTCGAACTTTAGGTGAATTGGGGGCACGGTTGGCAAGGCATTACTCACGCAAGTGCAACAATGGCCATAGAGTCGAATTATCTAAGAGACTTGTGGGGAGCATTCGGAAGAAATTGAGACCGAGGAGAATGGGTGTTTCAAAAGCCACAAGAACTTCTATTTCTTGTGAAGTCGATGCAGAAGAGAAGGATTCATTTGAACCCTTTAGCAGTCAAATAGCTGATGCAAAAGTCATCTACTGTGTAGCTCCGGCGATGGGACATAACCAGGTATACTAATTGACATCTGCTCATTCATGCAATCATTCTTTTGTTGTGGTATTGTTATAAACCCAAAATAAAAAAAGTTTCTTTATGCTGATAGGTGTCTCATCCAGAATCAAACTCTAGAGTTCCAGCAATCTTGAGTCTGCTTGAAAAGATGGAGCTTACTCCAAAGGTATTTCACAGTATGCACTTTATATGGTAACATTCAACTGTATCTGTTCTCCACAAATAAATAGATAAATAAAGATTGATTTTTTAAGTTCATAAGGCACAAATACGGATTGATTTGTTGAGAATAAGATTGGAAGAAGAAGAACTAGGGTGATGTATTATAAAGCAGCTGCCCTGTATGAAGTCCACTGCATTTATCAAACAATCGAAAAAAGTACAGGGAAATGAAGGAGATGTTGTGTTGTTTTCCTGTCATTACGTTGACAAAAAAAAGTGTTGTAAATCCTAGGTGATCGATTAAAGAAAAGAAGCCTTTACTAAACTGGAAGATAAAAAGAACTGTGTTCACTGGTAATCACTTAAAGAGCACACTAACATAAAATTGCATATTTCAAAAAGACTGGTTTTTTGTTCGTCACACATTTTGTTGGATATTAGCTTTGTGGCTCAGAGATCATTGAAGTTCAAAATTTTAGACGTGCTACAGTTGATGATATTGCAAGTGTTCATGCAAAAACTTACGTGTCTGGATTTGAGAAGGTAAATTCATATTTTTGTAGTTCATTTTCACTTTTTCATTTTTTTCTTTTAACTTAATTGTTTGCTTGGGAGTGCAGGGAATGTAATCAGAAGGGCATGACTATTTTCCCCGCAGTTAGCTATAATGAATATCATTGCTGTTGGTGGTTTTACAATTTTAAAATCTTTTTAGGCTGTTGAGAATCTATTTTCTTTGATCCTGCTATGCCTCAAAACATATGAAACTAATGGAAATTGGCTATCCTTGTTAATTTCTCTTTTTGATTAGAAATATAGAATAATACAATGTAGTATTTCTTTATTATTGAGATTTCTGTGCAATATCAAAAAAATGAAAAGGAAAAAAAACTCTCCTTAAATTTCTGGGTGCTTTAAATGTTTTATAGGCTATGGATTTGGCTTCACAACAAGGTGTAATTTCCCTTGAAGGCTTTGGAACAACATATGCTACCCCCACTGTAAGAGCATTCATCCATTAGTGTCTATAAATAATCTTTCATTTTCAATCCTTACAATCCATTATAACGGGATGTTTGACATGGAAAATGTTAAATGAAAATGGTTCACATCCCTGTGCTTGAAATGTCAAATTATTACTAGTTGATTTTTGTGTGAGCAGATTGGAAAGATTGCCTTGCCTTCTGTCTTACAAGTCTGGCAAATGCATATTTATGCATCCTTAAAGTAGTTAATAAATGCATGCATTTTACAATTACTGCTCTCTTGGCTAGACACTATTTAAAAATAAGGTTTTTTGGCTAATTCAGATCTTTTTGGTTCAATATATTTTATAGTTTTCTTTTCACTCTCTTATATGATGATAATGATGCTATTGAATTTAATTCGTTTATTTTTTTTTACGGGTGAAAATGATGCAGACTTTTCAAGATTGCTTAGTTGCGACTGGGGCAGGAATTTCGTTAGTTGATTTTGTGGTGACGTCTTAACCTTCCGCATAAGCCTCTCTGTGGGGAACTATATTTTATTTAATTCTAACATTATTTTATGTTTTTTGTTGATATATAAACTTTACAAACTTTAATGTGACTTGTGTTTCAACATGAGTTTAATTTAATTGTAAACGTGATGTTTACATACTACTGATGTTCCCTTCAGGAACAATCATCCATTTGCTAGAAAATTTTGTCCTGTTTCAGGTGACTGCCTCAAAGGAAAGGCTCGATCCACCAACAGGGTTTGCTCTGATAAGACCTCCTGGTCATCATGCAATTCGAAACGGGCCTATGGGGTTTTGTGTTTTTGGAAATGTTGCCATAGCAGCCCGCCATGCTCAGCGCCAGCATGGGTTAAAACGTGTTTTTATCATTGATTTTGATGTTCATCATGGGAATGGAACAAATGATGCTTTTTATGATGACCCGGATGTATTCTTCCTTTCCACTCACCAAGTAAGCCATGCCATTAATTGTCTAAATACACTGGGACATCTTATTTTATATACGAAAGTGTTATAGGACCATTTATAATGCTATTTAGCCAACCTATGTCTATGTCTTAATGCTGAGCTATGATCTTTGAATTGTTTATCAGGAGGCATAGAGGTCCCATTCTGATATAACTCTGTGCAAAAAAAAAGTGTTTTATTGGTATAAGATAAGTACGGTAACATGGTATGTAGTTATATTTTACAGGATGGAAGCTATCCTGGTACAGGTAAATTTAATGAGATAGGCCACAGAAACGGTGAAGGAGTGACTATAAATCTGCCACTGCCAGGGGGTTCAGGTGATACTGCCATGAGAAGAGTGTTTGATGAAATCATTGTACCCTGTGCCCAGAGGTTCAAGCCAGACATAATGACAGCCTCCACTCCATTGTTCACTACGCTTATTTGCATGTTCATCCCACGGCGACTAAATTAATTTCAGATATGATGCGCATGTTTTGGACCCTCTGGCCGGACTGCAATTTACTACGGGGACATACTACATGCTTGCATCTAAAATTAAGCAACTAGCCAAGAGTTTATGTGGCGGCCGCTGTGTGTTTTTCTTGGAAGGAGGATACAACCTCAAGGCTCTTTCTCATTCTGTTGCAGAATCCTTTAAAGCTCTTCTTGGGGACAAAAGTTTGGCGTCCAAGATTGATGACTCAAGGATTTTGTACGAGGAACCATCAAGCAAAGTGAAGCAAGCAATAGAGAGAGTGAAACACATACATTCCTTATGAAGAAGACATAAGTGTTCATTCAGATTAATGATCTGTATGAGGTTGTCATACAAGTTAGAGTCCAACAACGTGTTGTATATGTAAATTATAGAATTTCAGGGCATAGTCCAATTTATATAATTTGGCATTTTCTCGGGTCTATATAGTATTCAGCTATTATATTTTTTTTTTGAAAATAAAAAAATATATATATATAACATGTTCAAAGGGATAAGTGCAGCCCTTAATTCCATGTGTCAATAACTAACTTAGATTAATTCTATGTTTCATACATGGATGGATAGATGAGGGTTAAGAGGAATATGTGTCCCATGAGTTTAGGTTTGATTGCATGGTCCTAGGTTTACTATCTCAAAAACATTTTTAAATAAGAAAAAGTATAAGAACTTGTGACTTCTTATTTTACTGTATGAAATCTATATTGTTGTAGGTGAATTTGTGACATTTTGTTTTTAGACGTGGTACTAAACATCTTGAACAAAAAAAAAAAAAAAGAGTTAAAAATTGTATCGAATTCATTTCAGTCCATAGAAAGGTTCTTGTAATAAACCTGTTATTCCCATACCATTCTAAGCTGCAATGAGCCTTCCTGCATTTGCAGTCGCCACCACAACCCAAGTCCCCAAACCTGTCAAACCACCAAATTCAGAGCAGCCCACCACCTCCTTCCCTGACCACAGCAGACGCAAGTACCCCAACACCGACCGCAGAAAACGCCACCTCGCCCTCTCACGCCCCCCCACAAAACCCTTCGATCCCACCGTCTCATGGACCGCCTCTATTGCCCGCCGATGCCGAAGTGGCAGGCTCAGGGAAGCTGCCGCCGCATTTGCGCGCATGAGAGCCGCCGAGGTCGACCCCAATCACGTCACCTTCCTTACGCTTCTCTCCGGCTGCGCAGACTGCGCCGATTTTGCCCCTGAAATGATGGGTTTTAGCGCTTCCGTTCATGCTTGTGTGTGTAAGTTGGGGTTCGACGCCGATAATGTCATGGTTGGCACTGCCCTAGTGTCCATGTACTCGAAACGTGGCTGTCCCGATCGTGCCCGGTTGGTGTTCGACAAAATGCGCGCCAGAAATTCGGTCTCTTGGAACACTATGATTGATGGGTATATGAGGGATGGGAGAATTGGGGATGCGGTTGACCTGTTCACTGAAATGCCGCATAGAGACGCAGTATCTTGGACTGCCTTGATAGGCGGGTTTTTGAAAAAAGGCGAGTTTGAGGAAGCAATGGAATGGTTTCGTAGAATGCAAATGTCTAATGTGGAGCCTGATTACGTGACCATGCTCTCTGTCCTTGCGGCCTGTGCCAATTTAGGGGCACTTGGTTTGGGCTTTTGGCTGAACCGACTCATTCTTCACATGGGGTTTCAGGACAACCTTAGAATCAATAACTCTTTAATCGACATGTATTCTAGATGCGGGTGCGTGGAGCTGGCGTGTCAAGTTTTCAACAAAATGTCCACCCGGAGCGTGGTGTCCTGGAACTCAATCATTGTGGGGTTTGCCATGAATGGGTACGCCAAAGAGGCTCTGGAGTTCTTTAACCGGATGGAGGAGGAAGGGTTCAAGCCTAATGGAGTCACTTTCACAGGGGCTCTCACTGCTTGTAGCCATGCTGGCTTAGTTGGAAAGGGACTACATTTCTTTGATATTATGAAGAGAAATCATCGAATCTCGCCAAGAATTGAGCATTACGGATGCTTGGTGGATTTGTATAGCCGCGCTGGGAGGTTGGAGGATGCCATGCAGGTGATCCAGAGCATGCCTGTGAGGCCAAATGCAGTGGTGCTGGGGTCGCTGTTGGCTGCGTGCAGGGATTGTGGTGAGGTTAGCTTAGCGGAGAGGTTGATGGGCTATCTTGAGGAGTCAAACCCGGAGATAGATTCAAATTATGTGCTACTTTCAAACACTTACGCGATGGTCGGAAGATGGGATGGTGCCAACAATGTTAGGAACAGAATGAAGTCGCGTGGGGTGCAGAAGACACCCGGGTTTAGCTCTGTTGAAGTTGGTTCTTGTGTCCATGAGTTTGTTGCTGGTGACAAGTCTCACAAAGAGACGGAGCTGGTTTATAAGATGCTTGACCATTTATCGGTAGAGCTGAGCATGTGTGGTTATGTTCCTAGAACTGATGTGTGGATCTTACCGATATGATTGAAGTTTCTAAGGAGTTTGTAATCCATGGATGAGAGGAGACTTATTACTTATTAGCAGACGTCCATTGTGGTCGTGAAAAGGAAGGACTAAAGAGGAACACTACCAGTAACATGCCCAGTAAGATGTTGGTCGATTACTCGCCCCAGTCTAAGTTGTAAGTTGTGAAGAAGCCGTACGCGGGTAAAAGTGGGAGAGACAAAGACAAACCAAAGAAGGATGTTGACCACAAGGAGGGTGGACATCCAAAACCCTCAAGAAGTTATAAATCGAAATTCTTCGTACAAGAAAGAGGCACCGAAACCGTGCTTTATTTGTCATGGCCGCCTTGGACCAGGAGATTGTCCGAACCGCAAGGCAATTAATGCTATTGTAGCGGAATATAACAATGAGAAGGCTGATGAGCCTCAAGCTGATTTGGGGGCCATCTAACACTTGAGGACTCTCTCGAAGTTCTTTGCCCAATCAAACTGAATCGATTGAACCGAAAAAAAATAGTTTTTAAAATAAGATTAGTTTATTTGGTTTTTATTTTTGAATAACTAATGGTATTCGGTTGATTCATGGTTTTGGCTATTCGGTTACCAAACCGATCAAATATATTATTTTGTGGTAAACGTGCTTAGATGTTTGTTAATTCTTGAATTTAATTTACTCTGATAGGTTTATACATTTTTCGCTATCCATAACATGTTGTTTAACAAAATCTGAACTTGTTAGGTTTTTAAACGGTGATATTTCAAATTTAAATTTAATATCTTGTTTTTTTATTTGAATGTCTAATGATTTCATACTATTTTTTTTTTGCGCCTTAGAAACCGATTGATGATAATATTTGAAATGAATATATTTTTTAAATTTATCGTTAAAATTCAAAAAATCAATTCAAATCGATGATTTTTTTTATCACGGTTCTTTTTTTTCATTATTTTCTTTTCTATAGTTGTAGTATTCTATAATTGTAGAGACAGTTCTTTTCTTTTTCTATGATTGTAGCATTCTATAATCAACTAAATTCTATAAATATTATGAAAGTGTACAGGGGTATAGACACAAGTCTTAATATCCAAGGTACCCTTAAGATGTCACAATGTGACCACAATGAGGGGAAGGTACTTAGCTAGGAAGCTTCAATTGGGTCCAATTTAATAATATAACGAGAGCACAATGCGAGGCAAGAAATGAAGAGAACTTGGCAGCGGCAGTTGATTGTGGAGCAGAGGGCGTTGTCATTGGGGTTACGTCAGATCATTTGGTGTCGGCTTGTCATCTGGGGTTGCGTCGGATTGTTGGATCGTTTAGTGTCACTCGTTGCTGGGGTTGTGTTGCTCGAAGTTGCATTGATGGCATCGATGGAAGGAAGCATAATAGCATACTACACAAATCTAGTTGTGTGATTCGATGCTTGGAGACTTCTTTCAGCATGGGATCTTCGATCTATTTTTTTCTTTTTTCTTTTTTTTTTGTTTTGACATATCTACAATGCTTTATTAATTCATTTTTAAAGATAATTTTATAATTTTATTTTTACCGGATACTTTTCATACATTTTCGTACTATCTTGAGTGAGAAAATGCTCACTAATACCTTAATTAGTGATTTCCATATCACCCGATCCCAACAGTAACAATAAATTTTTACGACCTTTTTCCATACGTTTTCCATAGTATGGGTAAAAAAGAAACATACAAGTAATCAGCACTCAAGTTTAGGTTAGGCCACCACCACATCCCATATCTATTCTGCTAGCCAGTGTTCTTCTGCTGCAGCGGCCAGTTCCCGTTTAAGCAGTCTTAGGGTTTTTGGGCAGTGGTTATCAAAAAAATAAAATAAAAATGTCGAGGTGGGGCAAGAGAAGGGACGAGGGCTGCCCCTCCGGCGACGGCGACTCTCAGCGTCCCAACAAGAAGAAGGCCTTCAACACCGACGCCGACGATGCCGACGACTCTGATGACATTATCGTCTGCGAGGTCTCCTCCCCCTTCCTCGTTTCGTTTCGTACCCCCTTTTGTTTTTGTTTTTGTTTTTTTTTTTTTGCTTTTTTAGCCATACTTATTTGTGATATGTTCTTGTAAACCAGACCAAACCAAACAAAAAATAAAATAAAATTGATCGGTGGTTTTGTAGATATCTCGGAACAGGCGAGTTTCTGTGAGAAACTGGCAAGGGAAAGTCGTCGTGGATATTCGCGAATTCTACGTCAAAGACGGAAAGGAGTTTCCTGGCAAAAAAAGGTTTCTTCTTCTTCTTACTGCTGTGTGTTCGTTTCTGGAGCTTTTTAATAAATCTCTCTTTCAAAGCCCTTTTACTTTTATACGAGAAGCAAAAGGGCCCGGATAAATTAATATAAGATTGGAAACTTTGGCTTTTTAGGAAATGCTGTGCTTTTCTATTGTGTGTGTGTGTGTGCGTGTGTGTTGTGGGGATTATGATTGTAGTATAGTTTCTGACATTTTATATGCGAATTCATCTCTACAATTGGTGTAGAGATGTATGGACGTGCTAGTTTAGATCACAGCGTGGAGGCTGGATGGTAGACAGGGATATTACTACGAGGTTTATTAACTGCTCTTTTGGACATAGCTATATCATTTTGTCATGGTTTCTGCTTCATAACTTAAGTAGTTATTAATTATTATTATTATTATTTTTTAACTCAACTCAGTTTCATTTGTTTATATTCAACGAGCTTGGTTGTTTTGTTTTCTTCATTAGTTGCAGTTCTGCGGTGTCAATTTTGGTCGACAAAATCTAAAATTCTAAATATTGTATTAAAGAATTGGGGCATATTTGGTTGTGTTATGTTATCCATGCCTGTTTTTTCTGTTTCCGAAACAAGGTGAAACCAAGACAGCAAAAGCTTCTAGAATGTGTTTTCACTTTTCTGTTTTAATATGGCTTTTCAAACTGTTTTCAAAAATAAAAACCCCAGACAATTAAAAATTACCTTTTGTTGTTTTTATTTTAGGGGTCCTTTAAATTGAAAATAACTTTTTGTTGTTTTCGGTTTTAAATTTTTTGTATTTGAAAACAGGTATCGTTTTTCTAAAATGAAAACAGAAGACGCTGTAACCAGACGTGTTCTTACTTTCCAATGAGTTTTCACTTGCTTTTTTGTTTTCTGAAATCACAAAAACAGTTTTTTGAAAATGGAACCAAAGATTCCCTAGCATTATAGCTCTTGTTGTGACTGTTGTGCATTTGTGATGCATGTATTGAAGTATATGTAAAGAATTGATCTCAGGCTTATGGCATTATTCTTTTTACAAACATGTCAAGATCAAGAGAACATGGGCTAGTTTATTTCAAAGTGAGGAAAATGAATAGGACTACCTTACATGCGTTGCAAATGCACAACACAGTCACTACGATTGCTATAATGCTAGGGAGGCTTGTGATGTAATTCTTTTTACAAACGTGTCAAGATCAAGAGAACATGTGCTAGTTTATTTCAAAGTGATGAAAAAGGAATAGGACTACCTTATATGCATCACTGCATTAGTTCTTGCTGAAATTTATCTGTCATGCCTGTCATGTTTCTCCTGTATATGATTTTTTTGTGATGTCGTTTAATTTTGTTTTCTAGTACTATGGATTGTTTTCTAGTGCACTCTTATATATCTATTCTGTAAGCTTGTTTTCCGTTTGAAGTTCAATACATCCAAGATTGGTCCTGATATTATTATTCAAGTATTTAAAAGCTTGCGAGTTTTGTCCTTTTTTCTTCTTTACCCTGATTGTTATGAACCTTGCTTTTTATTACTCTGTTGGAATACAAGCTCTATATCATTTCCTTTCAGTCTTGTAGCTCAAATTTTCAGGTGGTAAATGATTGACAGTACTTTTTCCTCAAGAAATCTCACAACTATCATTCAAACTTAATGTTCTAGGCTTCCAATATTCCCTCTATTGTTTGTCTTTGTTTTGGGTTCTTGTTGGTTAGTTGAAAAGGTTATGAAGAAGTTGAATGTAGGATTGTTTGGAGAGAAATTTGCAATTTTTGAAATTAAAGATACCATTTCTAGGAGAATATATTTGCATGTAGATATCGGCTCCCTTTTGCTTTAGAAAATTGGGTTGTGTTAACTGTTTGGGCACAATAGTTGTTGGCATTACTGTCCCCATGTGATTCAATTTTTTACATGTTTCCTGGTTTCTCTCCGTTGGTTTCCTCAGGTGAGAATATGTGGGTTGGGTTATTCCTTTAAATTCTACAGAGTTAATAAAGGTTCATCTTCGCCCCCCCCCCCCCCCCTATAAAGCCTCGCATCATATGCACACTCCTTTCCTCTTCTGATATTCACTTTATATAAGAGGAGAGACAAGCTCTTGAACTCATGTTTTGTATATCAGTCCACATATGTACCTGCGTTGCGGAGTACAAATGATACGCATGGTGCTTGGGATAAATGATCTAAATATTCCACAGCATGTATAGGCGAGGATTCATTTTTCTTATTTAAAAAGATATAGGCTAGGATATGAACTGTTGATCTGGACAGAGGGAAGCCAGGAATATAAGCTAATGCTCTTTTCGGCATATGATTTTTTTCAAATTCAAATTCTCTCTCTCAGACATGTGTGCAACGATGTATCTTGTTTTTGTCTTTTTAATTTTATATGGAATATAAAATATCATTTTAGTTTTTAGTGTTAGTATACATATTTAAATACTAAAAACGAAAATAATTCTTTTGTATTCAAATATATTTTTTTATTTGGAATAATAAATAGCAATTATATTAAAATCTATATAATTTATACATATATTATTATTATTATTATTATTATTATTAGATGAGATGGGATATAGAGGGTTCCTTATATTTTGAATGTTGCACACTTTTTACCCATTTCTTCATGGTTTAGAGTTGCAATAACATCTTTGTTTTTGTTTCAGGGATCTCACTGAGCATGGAACAGGTATATTTAACTTATCTTTTAAAGGATTTTTTTTATCTTCACAATTATCATTCTAATTTGTTGACTACGGAAAATACGAAACTGAATTTTGATTTTATGTTTCTCATGAAAAGTGGGAAGTGCTGCGAAATCATGTTGAAGAAATTGACAAGGCTGTCGATGAGAATTAATACGATGTGCCGAAGGAGAGGCTCAGGAAATCGGCCAAAGGGAGCCTGTTCTGTCCCCTCCCTTTTTTTGAGTAGGATGGGTTGATGTGGGTCGTCACTATGTTGTTTTGTAAATTACCTATCCAAGTCCTAAACAGAAACTGACCTACTTATCACTGTAATGTTCAATATCCTGTTTTAACCATCTTAAAGGCAATGTCTTCGACTCAACGGCTGAAGAATTTCACTGGACCAATGGTTTTTTGTATTCCTCCATTGAAAAAAAAAAAGACTTCCATTCAAATGCTTGTTCTTACTTTTACCGGAACTGAGAGTCTGAGATGAAGGATTGACGGCAGAGCAATTTCTAGTTTTACAGGGGAAACTTTTTGCAATTTTTAGTTTAAGAAATAATTCAAATAATAAGCGGCTTTCAGATGGAACCCCAGAAATGCATGTTGGTTCTGCTTGTGGTGAGCAAAATGAGAAGGGTTAGGCTAAGAAATATCGCACGATATGGTCATGACAAGTTAAATGCCGAACAATACTTCCTGTTTGCCAGAATGAAGGAGATTTAGGAAGTGTATATTATTACTTCTTTTGCTGGATCAATCACACTCTCAGGGAGAATATTCATAATCGAAGGCCTTGTATAGAAAACGCTGAGATCCAATGCCATTATTTAATTGTTAGACCATATGTAAACAACAACCTTTTTTTTTTTTAAATCTGGGAGGCCGCATATTAATAATTTGATTTCAATTATTGATCGTATGTATTCACAAGCTTTCACTATCCTTCGGGTGCACATCATGCTCTTGGATGGGGTGTCTTTGCCCGGGCTCATTACTGGCATTTTAGGACTTGGCAGGATAGTGCGATCATTGAGTCATTCTTGCACAACGGTTCACAAAGACATAAAAAAATGCATTTATATTTAAAAAAAATATAGGAGCAAACCCTGGAATATGACAACAGGAATGCAGGTGAGGGTGAGCGGTCTCTTGAAACAGGTCATAGTAGTGGTTCAGAAGATGAAAATGTTAGTTCCCATGTAGTCTTTTGGGGCCGAAAAATATTGTTAATTTGGTTTGTATTCTCTTTTTGTGTTAATGCTAGGTGTTAGCTTCAGTGTTGGCTAATTCAAGCCCTAAGACTGCAAGGATTTGATCCTCATTGGGCAGTGAATTTACAGGACTGAAGCGTTCCATGTTTTTCTGTTGCTGTTACATGCCTGGATGCTGATGAATGCTAATCCTAGGATTTCTTGAGTATTTAGATGTTTTTGCTGTCTGTTTTTTTCTTTTATGTCATTGCCTTCCGGACTCAGGCCAAAGCGGATCATAGTTTTTTTTGACCGTAATAGGAACTGTCTTAGGCTGTGAACAGATCACAGTCCAATTACAACTGTGCGTGACATTAGAGCCTTCATAGGAACTGCCTTTTTATTAATAATGTATATATATATATATATATGTTCTAATATAATAATGCATTTACATATTAAATCTATGATTTCAATATTGAAGAATTGATCATTATTAAGACATTATCAACACCAATTGAGGACTATCTCCCAAGCATGTATGGGTCTTAGATTTTTGATTTTTTGCACCTGGAAGAACATTTTATGACTTTCTTATTCATGTTTCATTGATCTCGTGAATTTGTAAGATTTGTAGTTAACTTGAATGTTTTTGTGGAGAGCATTGTCATATTCATATCTATCTCTGTCATTCATATCATATTCTAGGTAAGTTAGGAAACTAAACAATAAATTTTACGACGCAAGCAAGAAAAGTTCTCAACTTGGTGTGAGTGGGGAGTCTCAAAGTCAATTTTCCAAGCACTCCTCACATTCCAATGTTGAAATCGGGAGGCCAAAGCATTATAAAGTGCCACGACTTGGAGGACATTTCAGAATTCATCACCTTCACTCCAAAACATGGTAGTTTGAAAAGTTTCAAAAAAAAAAAACAGTATTTGAGTATAAAATTCATTTCACAAGGTTTTTTAGGGGGGCATCTGAAACTTCAGTTTGCATTGAAAGAATGGGGGCAATAGCCCAGAATAGGCCAATAGTGTTTGTTTCAATACATTTTCAATTTGAACAGTTGAATGTATATTTGTTGCGTTCACTTCCCTACGCCTAAGGTAACCCCCAAAAAAGGGAAGATAATGACAATTAATACACATAATTGATCTTTATTCAATATTGGCCTTGAGCTTCAAATGTCCAACAATAGCGGTGATGTTTGATTTAATTTCACAACTAAAATTCCCTAAGATTTTGAAGTCATAGATGCAGATAATTTAATTGTATTGTTCAAAAGTGCAAACCAATGTGACAATGGTCAACAAATTAATTGCAATGAAACTGTCCCCCCTTCCAAATTCATAGAATCAACTTTTTCCTCTTCATTTTGACGGGCATTTGATGGCACGCAGTTATCTCTTTCATAGGACTTTCAAAAAGAAATACAAAATAAATAAATATATAACTGAAACATTCTACATGAACGAGGTAAATTTCAACGTCGGGAAAGAAAAAATAATAAGCAGTAGCAAAATTGATGTACCCGAACTTAGCTTTTGGATTGCTCTGGTACATGAGCTATCTTTTTTAAATCTCTCCAGTTTCCTCACTGAGGTTGGTGCTGGCGGTCGTTTCCAGCTTTGCTTTAAGATCCTTAGCAGAACTTACATATTCTGTGATCTCCTCACCAAGGTCGACATTGATTTCTAATGGCTCAAGCTTTGCTTCGTGATCCTTCATAGCAGAAGTTACAGATTCCGTGGTCTCCTCACTGAAATTGGTAGTGGTATTGACTTCTATTGGCTCAAGCTTTACTTCATGATCCTTGACAGCAGATGTTACAGATTCTGTGGCCTCCTCATTGAGGTTGGTGGTGGCATTGACTTCTAAAGGCTCAAGCTTTGCTTCAAGATCCTTGACAGTAGATGTTAGTGATTCTGTGGTCTCCTCACTAAGGTTGGTCGTGGCATTCACTTCTAATGGCCCAAGCTTTGCTTCAAGATCCTTCACGGCATATGTTAGAGATCTTACATCTTGTGCTTTTACTAGTTTACCAGGAGATGATAACTGTAACAAATAGGAGAACTTTTGCTTTAAGTAATACACTACCATATGAGCACAAGCATGAAGTCATGGACAATCTAAATCACAGCCCCCCTCAATTAAATTTTGCATAACACTATATTAAGCTTTAAGCTGCTGAAGAATAAATGACATTAAAGAATAAACAAGGAAACATAGAAGGCAGAGAGCCTTGAGAGCAGCTCAAAAAAATACCATTCTCTATGCAACTACGAAAAGCAAACAAAAAAAGAAATTAAATTTCCTTGTGAACAACTATATGAATGATGCACAAAACTCCTGTATGTGATGAACACAACCTTTTCTCATAATTAATTAATTATGAGAGGCCGAACTGTGACCTCATGAATGATACACAATAGTCGGTTGAATTTCATTGGCTGAAAAAATGTCATCTTGATAGCTATCACCATTCAACTCAGTACATGACAAGCATAATAACATATTAACTAGTAAGTAGAATAGAAACTATGGCATTACAAATAAAAGAAAATTTGTTTTCTCCTTTACCTTATCTTCAGTTGTTGAACTATCAAAAGTTTCAGATGAGCAGCATCCAGTAATTTATGATTAATTGAATAAAAAAACTCCCTAAAAGTTTTAACTTAAAGTGTAAAAGAAAGCTAGAACAATCGATACACATCCTTCTCATCTTTACATTTCCAAAATATAAACCAGAAAACTAAAACTCACCAATTCTAACTGTTCAACCCGTTGTTCCAATAAAGTAACAGAGGCTTCCTTGTGAACAATTTTTAGAATACACAGCAAATGCGAATGAAGATTTTCTGAACAATGCTGTTGAACCACAGAATGAGGAATGGTGGATTCACAACCCATGGAATAGAAAGGGCAATTAACCAGCCTCATAGGACAAACAGTAATACAATGTTTATCCATTTCGCGTCTCATGATATAATCTGAACATTTCTGCTCACATGGAAGTATCTTAAATGGGCATGATAAATCATGCTTTTTTATCTGACCTGCAGGAATTGTCGAATTACAACCTTCATTTGGGCAATTTAGAGATCTAAAACTGCAATTAGAACCATGTTCGGTAAGCTCTAAGGCAGATTTGAATCTCATGTTACAGTGAAAATTATTCTTTATGTCAACATTCTTAAGTAGAGTTTGGGCAACAGCTTCCCTCCCATCAATCAGCCAAAATCGATTGATTTCCATCTCCTGCACAAAATCATCTATCTTGTCTTCCCTGCTTTCGCTCAGTAGCCAGCCTGAAACTCGGCTAAATAAATTCCTCTTTGAACTAGCAAAATCATCAACGAAATCAGAAATGATGTCATATGGGTGATCTGACACCCCTTCATCAGGATTGGCTTCTAAAATAACAGATTCTGCAACAAAAGCTTCACTTCGCTCAGTAAGATAGTCCACCATTTCTTTTCTAATATCAGCAGCCAGTAATGCTGGACTCTTGAATAGATCACCAGTTGTGTTGTCAATACAAGCTGTGCCCAATCCCGGAAGAAGCGCTGCAGCTATTTTGTGAACTATTTCTGCATCAAAAAGATCACAGTGGAAGAGACTTCCATCTTTCAACTCTTCAATCTTTTCCCGCATTAGCTCCACATTACTTGAAGGAAGTTCCATCTTAAATGCAACTTTATACTGCATTTACTTTTATAAATTATTGTCTGGAAAAAATAAAGTACGGCAACAGGGATTAATGCAAGCAAAAATTTAATGCAGTTTGACATACTTGTTAAATTTTCTGCATTCAATTGGTAAGCTAGTGGGTTGGTACTTAGTAACAATTAATTAAATTCCATGCCATATTTTTAACTCCAGCAGGTTCACTTAGCAAGCCATGTGTTGATCTGTATAATCCAGTATTAAGTTTATATGTATGATTTGTGTTACTACATGCATGGTACATGACATAGTTAATATCTAGATTACAAATCTAGGAAATTTTTAAATTATAAAGCAACAAATATATAAGCAAATATTTCCTGGTGTAAACATGACATGGGTCAGAACAATAAGATTATCTAATGTTATTTATATAAATTAATAGCATGTCTCTTATCCTAGCCACATACACTAAGCTACAAGTGTTATACTAAATAAGTTGAAAGAAACTCAACATGCGTGGGAGTCAAATGAAGGGATAAATAATCTGACAAACACAAACTTTTAAAACCAAGTTGTATTGAAACTTTGAGAAACATTTAGTGAGTTGAATTTCCGGAACCAAGAACTCATTAATTTGAAACATTATAGGCCAATATATGATGCATAATAATAATAATAATAATATTATTATTATTATTATTATTATTATTATTATTATCGGTCTGTTGATATAAATTTAATCTTTTATGAAGGCATTGAAAGGAAGATTTGGGGGGATTTTGACACTTTCGGGTGACAAGGTTTATCGAATCAGTACATGCAATCCTCATTCAGTTCAATATAATAACAAACCGCCCGAGTTCGCTCTAAACCTCTGCAACCTTTGCATTTGCAATCGTAAAAGTAAACAACAACCCGCCCTAAATTTTAGATGACGGGAATCACCAAAAACAAGGGATCAATGAAACATGCATAGGAGAAAGAGGGTCGTAAACATGAAACATAAATATCACCTGATCTGTTCTGTTCCTTCCGAATGCGAAGAATCAAAGATCGATGCTTCTCGGATCAGCCCGGCCGCACGTACGAGGAGGGAGATCGTGAGCGTTGTGCTCACGCGTGCTTCTAAATTCTAGGGTTTGACTGATAGATCCAATCTCTGATATGCGCCAGAAAATGCATGATCAAGGCCTGACGAGCACGATGACCACTTGGCAATTGACATCGTACAGCTCGGCTTGGATTGCGCCATAAAAAGTTGGCCTCCCAACCACCTTAATACGTATCCGTTATAAATAAATAATACATCTTTTAATTCTTTGTAATTATAATAATAATTTTAATTTTATTATATGTATTTAATATATTTATCTTTAATTAAATGTATGGTATTGATCAAAATAAAATATATTTTTTAAATGTAAGAGTCAACATTATTAGATCGTGCGAAGCAGAATAACTCACCGCATCAAAACAAATAGTTAATCTTGTTAATACTTGATCTTGTATTAATAAAATTAATTAATTAATAAATATTAAATTTAAGTCACCGCTAACTCATTAAAAATATGATATTGAGCGAGTCATTAGACTCATTACCACAAATATTACAAAGTTACTTTTATTATATAGTTTTTTCATAAATGTAAATTTATAAGGATTAGAGCAGTCGCTGCTTAGAGAATATTAAAAATTAAAAAATTAGACCATAAATATTAAAAAGTTACTTTGTACGATAAGGGAGTCAATTTAATAAACATATTTAAAAATTATAATTTTTTCATACTCTCTATTATAACTAATATTATAATAAAATAAATAATAACTTTTAAAATTTAATTCAATATTATCCACTATTTATTTATTAAAATATTATATATATTTTTACTTTCCATATTTAATTTTTGATTTAAAAAATAAAAAACAATATATTAATTAATAAATGATTAAAATATAAATACTAAAAATTAAGTTTTAAAAAATATTTTATTAAAATAAAATTATATACTTTTAATTATTTTAAAAATTAAATTTAAATATATAGGTAAATGATCTTACACGTATTATAGCAAAATGAAAGTCTGAGTTTTTTCATCTTCGACTAGGATGTAACACTGAGAGTCCATATTCCTTACTCGATGAAGGACCTAAGTGAAAGAACGTGTGCCAACTTTTTTCATCTCATTCTTAGAACATCTACAAAGTTAGAGGCTTAAAGCCAATTGGTGTCAAAACATCTTTTTCATATTATAAAATTTATTTTTATTACTATATTATTATCAATATTACTATAAATTATGACAATATTACAATTCTTGCCAACTATTAATATTATAATGTTACTAATATTTATATTTTATATAATATTAGTAATATTATTACTATGGTTGTAGTTTACTTTTAATTTTTAATTATTATTTCTCTCGTAGGATCTTATAATATTTTCATTTTTTTCAAAGTTATATAATTTTTATTTTTATATATATATTTTATTTTTTCTAATTAAATTTACATAAAATTTAATTATTTAATTTTTATTTTCGTGAAATTCTACAAACATAATACATATTATATGAATATTCAATTTAATAGTTAATTTTCAAAGCAAATATTAACGGAATATCAAAATGACAAAGATAATAGCAAATCCAAACTCCATTCGCATTGTTGCAATAGAATGATTTGACATGAATTCACTTGACACAATGAAGTGTATTTTTCAGATATATTTGTAAAGATACCATAATAATAATATTTTATTTTTTATTTGAGATGTTATCTCCCTAATAATATTTTATCTTATTAAATATAAGTTTTCTTAATAATACTTGATTTTATTAAAAGTCTTACTAAATGCAAATTTTATCTTATTATAGTAAAATTTTATTATTCAAATGTGATAAAATTACAGTGAGTATTTTTTTAATTATGATATTACGATTAATGAATTATATATTTTTAAAATAATATAGTAGTAAAATAAAAAATTAGTTTAAGTTTAATTAAATAAATAATTTTTAAAATTAAAATTTGATGATTAATTATGGCAAACACGTTCGAATCGAAACACTATCAAATATATTCCTTTATGTAGAAAAAGAAATCGACCCCCTGCAAGGGGAAATTACAACCAATTTGACTATTCAAATAAGAAAAGACAAGATAAAAAGCAAGAGCAAGCATTAAATCGAACACCCAAAACTATAGCAACACTAAAAGTCAAGTGGGAAGGATTCCCAAATTTGGCAATTGAGTTATGCTCATGTTACGGGAGATTTTTTTTTTTTAATTTTACTATTTTATTTTGTTATTTAAGATGGGGAGTACTGCTGAACCTCTACATAAACCATACTTCCAAACCAAGCTCCACTAAACATAAACTTTTTTTTCTACCTTGGTTAACAAGTATTTCAACCCCACATTATTTTTTTGGTTAATATTTTTTTTTGGTCACAATAAAAGTTATAAAAGTTAGAGTTCGTCACATGATTCACATCACATGATTCAATGGCCACCACATTCAGTCTTTTTTTTTTTTATTGAGAGAGAGAGAGAGAGAGAGAGAGAGAGAAGGTGATGATAGAAGCAAGTGGCGCTTTCCCGTGCAAAAACTACTGGAAGTTTGATAGAAGCAAGTGGCGCTTTACCTAAACACGCTTTCATGCAGTGTGCCTGCGTTTGACTGCTTTCTTCTTCTTTTCAGAACCGTTAGTACCATTGAAAGAAGCAGGATCGATGAGAGAAAAGAGTAAGTTGTTACTCCTATTTAATTATATCATTTGGATGGGGTTGGACTTCAAACAAATGTTACAATCTGTTGCAGTAGTGTTTTAATCCTGTTACTACCCAATAATTATTGAAACCTAGCTACTAAGGGTTGCCTTAATATTAAAATAAAACTGCATTCCCCGGCCCTTAGATTCTCATAACCCGCAAATGCGCAACCCATTCCGGCCGGCCGGCCCAATCCTAGGACTGGTTCCAGAACCTACCTAGGACTGATTCTCCCAAGAGTGCTCTCTCAATTTCCAGAACCTATGACTGATATATTCTTCATATTCCAAACACAAGCAGCAGCTAGCATGCATGATTAATCAATCCTAACAAGGGTTTATTTCCAACATTAATTGCACGCGTGCGTTTAGGGGGCATCGACACGTTTATATATATATATATATATATATGAAATTAAGCCCCTTGGGTGGATTATATTATTCATTCCCGCCCATATGACAGCATATACGTTCATTGTGACATAAATATCAAAAATCATATGCTGGTTCCAAGTGCACGGAACTTAATTACGCGAAATTGCAAACGTACGTGAAGAGAGAGATGAGTTTTGAGAGATGGTCCGAGGATCGGTCTCGTCCCGTTTGACACCGCGCTCAGCATGCAACCACCGGGACCGACCGCTGGCGCCTAATTAGCCCCAATTTTCGGAACTTCAGAAGTAGACAAATCAACGCTTGCCCCGACAGCAAACCGACGAATTAATAAACACTGACACAAGTTCGTCACCGGGAAAGGAATGAATCGATGGGGACCGCAGTGGAACTCAGCTCAACGTTTCCTAGACTTTTCGCATCCTCCAAAGTCAACTAACTGCCGCGCCAGGATGGTGGAATTTATTTATTATGTTATTTTATTATTTAAAAAATTTATATGTAATTCCTTTATATTTTGATGAACAACGGTTTGCATTTTATTTTAGGAATTACAATTAATATTACTCTAACTAAAATAATAAATAGCTAAAAAAAATAACTTTCGCTAATATCATCTTCATCATTATATTTAAAATTTTAATATTTAATTTTATTTGATCCGATCTATCTCAAATTCCTAAATACTAAATTTTTTTTTATTGAATTGAATGCAATTAATAAAATCAACACGGAGAAAAAACCAAACAAGACTCTGACGTTTGACCCACAACATTCCACCTCTTACTCCTAAAAAAAATAAAAAAAATAAAATAGAAAAACATTGCGTAAAAAGACCAAAAATGGGTGACGGGGCGGTGGTGTTGTGTGAGTACGTAGTGACTGATCGATGGCGGCGGATTTGGTGAAGCAGATCTTGGCGCGGCCGATCCTGATGGCGGACCAGGTGGGCAAAGCGGCAGACGAGGCCACGGCCTTCAAGCAGGAATGCGCCGAACTCAAGTCCAAGACGGAGAGGCTCGCCGCCCTCCTCCGCCAGGCCGCGCGCGCCGGGTCCGACCTCTACGAGCGCCCCACCCGCCGCATCGTCGACGACACCGAGGAGGTCCTCACTAAGGCCCTCTCCCTGGTCCTCAAGTGCGGCCGCGACGCTGGCGTCCTCCGCCGTCTCTTCACCATCATCCCCGCCGGCTCCTTCCGCCGCATGTCCTCCTGCCTCGAGAACTCCATCGGAGACCTCTCCTGGCTCCTCCGAGTCTCCGCCCCAGACGGCGGAGACGGCTCCGGGTACCTCGGCCTGCCCCCCATCGCCGCCAACGAGCCCATCCTGTGCCTCATCTGGGAGCAGATCGCCGTCCTCAACACCGGGTCTCTGGGCCGCCGCGCCGACGCCGCCTCGTCGCTCGTGTCCCTCGCCCGAGACAATGCCCGTAACGGGAAGCTCATCATCGAGGAGGGCGGCGTCGCTCCGCTGCTGAAGCTGGTGAAGGACGGGGAGGTGGAAGGGCAGGAACAGGCGGCGCGGGCGATCGGGCTGCTCGGCCGCGACCCCGAGGGTGTGGAATGCATGATCCATGCGGGCGTGTGCTCGGTTTTCGCCAAAATGCTCAAGCAAGGTCCCATGAAAGTGCAGGCCATGGTGGCTTGGGCGGTGTCGGAATTGGCCGCGGTTTACCCCAAATGCCAAGATTCGTTCGCCCAGAGCAACATCATTCGGTTGCTTGTTAGCCATCTCGCGTTCGAGACGGTTCAGGAGCACCACAAGTATGCCATAGCCAGCAAAGTGACATCCATCCACGCCGCTGTGATGGCCAGTAATACTGGCCCCAACATCAACATTAACGATGCCAGCAGTGCAGCAAACATTGACGATGAGAAGACCAAATTGGCTCCCCACCCAATAGCCACAGGGAACAAAACCCAGAATACGATGCACAATGTGGTTACTAACACCATCGCCATGAAGAAGCCACCCCACATACACATCCCAGGCAAGACAAATGGCAATCTCAATAACGGTAGTCAGCCCCACCACCAAAATCTGACTCATTCCGGGACCAGCATTAAGGGGAGGGAATTTGAAGACTCTGAAACCAAGGCCAACATGAAGGCCATGGCTGCAAGAGCCCTCTGGCACCTCGCCAAGGGCAACTCCCCCCATTTGCCATAGTATCACGGACTCCAGGGCTCTCTTGTGTTTTGCAGTCCTCATAGAGAAAGGATCTACTGATGTTCAGTTCAATTCATCAATGGCACTGATGGAGATCACTGCAGTGGCAGAGAAAGACCCTGAGCTGAGAAGGTCAGCATTCAAGCCCAATTCTCCGGCCTGCAAGGCCGTGGTGGAGCAGCTCCTGAAGATCATCGAGAAGGGTCCCTCAGATCTCCTCCTTCCCTGCATCAATGCCATTGGTAACCTGGCCCGAACATTCCGCGCCACTGAAACCAGGATGATTCGGCCACTGGTCCGGTTACTAGACGAGCATGAGGCCGAGGTGTCCAGAGAGGCTTTGATTGCCCTCACAAAGTTTGCCGGCAGTGAGAACTATCTCCACATTGATCACTCTAAGGCTATTATAAGTGCTGGCGGGGCAAAGCATTTGGTGCAGCTTGTGTATTTTGGGGAGCAAATGGTTCAGGTCCCTGCGCTAGTTCTCATATGCTTCTGTGCATTGCACGTTCCGGATTGTGAGGAGCTGGCACAGGCCGAGGTGCTCACCTTGCTCGAGTGGGCATCCAAGCAGGATCACTTGGTCCACGATGAAACAGTGGAGAATCTATTACAAGAGGCCAAAGGTAGACTAGAGCTATATCAATCTAGAGGTTCTCGAGGATTCAATTGATTTATGTAATCTATTTGTCCCGATGTGTGATGTTTCAAAGAATTTAAAGGTATAGATTCTGTTGCTGTTGCTACGGTTTTTGGACATGGAATATATGTATAACTTGCTAGTTGTCATGCAGTTCTTCCTTCTTGCGCCCATTTCCTTTGGGTTTACCCTGTCATTTTCAGTCAGAAATGGAGGAAGTGAGAAACACCAATACTGACGTTTTCTTCATTTTTTTGCTCTGGTGCTCTTGGCATTGTCTGGAGTCAGCATGGAGCAACTAGTTTATAGTTATAATTGCAACAAGCGTAACCGATAAATTTAAGTACTGATTTATAATTCTTAATTTCTGATTTCAACGAGAGTTACTGGTTCTTTGATAGTTTGGGATGGGAGCTTTATAAATGTTTTTTTTTCATCCCAGTTTTAACCAGAAAGCCAACATCATGCGGGGTTTTTAAACCATTATTTTGCATCAGAAGAGATATTGCCTGCGCTGCATTGCAGTCAGAAAAGACTAATTATCTATTTATCCTATTTTTCGCTTTTCTAATAAATTTTGCATTAGTTAATTTCTAAAACCAAATACATGTTTGCGGAACACTAGGGACCCTATCTTTCCTAAATTTTTACTGTGTACTGATTTCCAAACAAAGACTGATGCCAATACAAACAAGAAAATGAAACTTCAAATCATCTACGGATCAAGGAGCAACATTCGTGGACGTCAAATTATTGGGATAGTTTGTTCACGTGTCAAAGTCAGACCAAAAATGTTGGCAGGGTGAGCCTGCTTTGGCTTTTGGAGATTTCTTAAGGAAGCTTTGGTTTCCAGGAGAATTGCCTGTAGCTCCAAGAATGTTCAAACTTGCTAGCTTTGCTCCTCAATTCAGTGGTTTTAACCAGGATGATTCCTAAGTCAGTGACCTACTGTTGGGGCATTGATTAATTACCCACCCCTTATGTGAAATTTATATTAATTGTTTTGGCCATTTTGGGTGAGAAGAGGGACATCATGAAGATCTAAATCGAGTGAAGTACAAGCCTTACATAAAAGCCAGGGATGCAGGGGCCCGATTAGATGAAGAAGTGACCAATGAATATTTTGGCGGAATCATCTGACTCGTAATGACTCTCATTGTTGACACTTGGCAGGTAGATTTTTGAGGTAGCCTTGCCTTCTAGATTGAATTTTCTACCTACATAGTAAACTATGTATCTAGAATCTGTCATAGTTTCTATGGTGTAATAGTCAGAAATTAACTATTATTTGTATGTAATGTTACATTTATCTTTATCAGCAAGACATTTCTTTTTTTCTTAACTTGCAGGGTCAGCATCGATCAATGTTGGTTTGTCCTCCCTGCGAGAAGGTCTCTGTTACATCTGATCCTTTCATGTACCTTGACTACCAATACCTTCGACATCGACGCGGACCGTGACAGTGACAATCATTAGCACTGAGGGATGCACTCTACCCTTGCAAGTTTGGGAGTCCCAAGGATCTCATTGAGGCCTTGAGCAATGAAGAAATTTTGTTGGTGGATGAGGTTTGCCGTGGTAGCTACGTTATACCTTGAGCTCATGACTTAAGTAGTGCATCATTTTGCATCCACTCAGATGAATCTTAGACTAAAGCGATTGGTCCTAAAGTGCTTCAGGCCACGCTGGTGGTAACTTGAGTACCACAGTTGATCATTTACGTTGGTGGTTACTATATATACTAAAATAAATAATCCATAGGTATTTACACACCAGCCTATAGGATTCTGTTGTTACTAGTCGATGTCCTTGTTTAGGACAATGTTATGTTTCAGCTCAAATGCATTTATTGTCAATGTTTTAAGGGAATTTCTTTATCTGTAGTTCAACTTGTGTCTTAACATAACATGGTCTGTTGTCTTGGTTCTCTTGTAGCATGGCCACGGCCACAATCAGTAGTAAGAATTTGATGACGCCACTATGATGCCAATTCGCAAGGATGAAATAAAGACATCAGTTGTTTGTGTCTTGTTTTACAAGAAATCTCATATTACCGAGTGCTCTAGTTCGTTCATTACATTAACAATTGTAGAGTATTACAAACGGAGCATTCACCTTGGGTTGATATCGTGGGAAGCCCAATTCAATGAAATTGAGGATGGTCTAATCTATAGCTCAAAGGAAAATGCACGTTGGCTGCGGTGTGTATATTACATACCATAGGAAAAGCATGGAATGTTATTATATCAAGATTCAAGAACTAGTTCTCCGATAAATAAAATATGTTTTTTTTTTTGGATATCTTGGTACATTTTAGCGGTTGCTGTTTTAGTTTGATTATGTTGTATCATATGCTTTTTTTTAAACAATTCAAGTGGACTCTTCTTCAAGAGCTCATTGGATCATCCCTTTGACATGTAAAGGGGTACTAAGCCAAATCATATTGATATGTTGTGACAAATGCTTGATAATGTAGAATTGTACATGTGACATCAGATTTAAGAAATAAATAAATAAATTCATTGTAAATCATATATATTTTTCCATACTAACATTCCAATTCAATTCAAGTTGTTGCAGATCTATTAATTTATAGAGCCAAAGGGTAATTTTTTAGAAGTTAAATTGGCATTACAACCCTAATCTATTTATTTTGTTTTTTGTTTTTTGCGAAGAGGTAAGCATGTAACATCTCAAATTTGTTGTCCAAGTAAAAATAAGAATAATAAATCAAATAATCCCTAATAGTTCATTTGTGCAACTGTGTAATCCGTGTAATAATAACAGTACCATGGGACTATTTGTTTGTTCCATGATAAAAATAATTTTTTTTGAAAAGGAATACATTAAAAAGGGAATATAAGATTAAAAAATAAATAATTATATTGAGATAAATAAAACTTGAAAAGGCATGTAATAAGGCAAAAGATTTATTTCAAATAGTATAAATATAAATATAAAAATTTATAAACTTGATAACAATGATAAATATAAATAAATAAATATTATTGTAATAAAAATTATATTTGAAGTCTATATATAATGCCCTTTAGGCAAATGATCATCTAAAATTCATATGATCTCTTTAATAGGAAACATGCAAAGGAATAAATGATTATCATGGGAATCATATACCCCTTGAATGAGTGAATCAAGTCGACAAATCTACCCCTTCTCTCTCTCTCCCCACTAGCCCCTTCTCTCCCCACCACTTCTCTTAAGTTGACTTTTTAAAAATAACTTAAATTACCACTTTTGTTATTTTTAACAACTTACTTTTTTAAAATAACTTTTCAAGCTATATATTTTAACTATTTGTTAATTAAAATATTTTAAATTTTTTTTATATTTCATTTTAAACCTTTTATAAATAGATGAGAAATATGATAAGAGAAAAATAAATGTGACGAGAGAAAGTATACTATTTAAAAGAATATATATAGTACATAGTAATAAGTTAAATTTGAATGGTTATTATTTACTTTATTAAAAAAAATTAATTAGAATAGAGAGTTAAAAAATTATATGTATTTTTATTAAACTCACTATTTAAACTAAAAAAAATACATATATATAAATCTATAAATGTTCTAAGTCATTTTTAATGATTTGTAAAATTATGTTATGTGATTGTATATATTAATTTAACTATTTAAGTATAAGATTATATGAACAGGTTTGTTTTACTTATTTCATATTTTTCGTTTTAAAATATAATAGTTAATTTCGATAAAAAAACTAAAAAAAATCATTTTAGGTTTAAAATGAAAATAATTTTTTTATTTTTTTTTAAATTTTCTGTATAAAAATAATTATCTAACAGTTAAAAAATATTTATATTTTCTGTAACAAAAACAAAAACAAAAACAAAAAATAGTTAAAACAAACCTTTTAAATGGAAAATATAATCAATGCAATAAAAATATAATTTTAAATGGAACTTTCTATTCTTAAAGAAATAAAGTTAAACTTTTAATTTCATTATAAAGACAAAATACGAGAATACAATCGAAGAGATATGGCGAGAGACACAAAGACGATCAGAGCTGAAAAACGATCGCGCTCGTTAACGTTGGCGGCGGTGTTGGTCTTGTCTCTGATCGTCGGCATGTCGGACGCCACGGAACCGTCAGACGCGAGTTCGGATGTCTACATCGTCTACACCGAGGGACCACCTGCGCTTGAAAAAGCCAACTTCTCTGAGAATGACTTTCGCCAATTCCATCTCCAGACCCTCAGCTCCGTTCTCGGCAGGTTCGATCCATCCCTTCCTTTTTATATGTGATTGTAGACTCGATGGCTATTAGTGTTTTTTCGTGGTTTCAATTGCTGTGTTTTTGTGGGTTCAATCTCTGTGTTGTGTTTGTTCGTTTGTTGGTGTTGCCCAGCAAGGAGGCTGCGGATAAGTCGATGGTTTACGTTTACAAGAATGTTGCAAATGGATACGCAGCCAAACTCACGGCAGCGCAGGTCGAAGAACTCAAGAGTAGGACATCTTTACTGATTCCATAACGTTCAGTTCTGAATTATTCACATCGCATGTCAAATTAAACAATTTGATGTTTACCTTAATCTATGCACATATCTGTTCGAATTTTATTTAAAGTATAACTAGCTTTTAACAACAGTTTATTAAAATGAACCATGATTAATTTATAAACAGGTTGAGTTTTAGACTGGATAAGTTTTATAAATAATAATCCTGTTTTGAATCTTCACGAGTTGTAGTATGATGATTTCCATGGGTTTCAGTTCTCATTCACATATAAAATTGAACAAATTGATGTTTACCTTGATCTATGCACATACATGTATGTTTAATTCTCACTTCAAACATGACTAGGCTCTAGTTGAATTAGTCCTTATATTACCTGTAATGCAATTCAGGCTGATGTTCTTGGCTAAATAAATTATTATGATAATGCATTAGTGGTAGAAGACTTAGAGGAGAATGAGTAACAATCATCCAATGAACTTATTATCATTTTTCCCCTCAGACCCTGTCAATATTTATTGGCACCTAAATGATAATTTTTCATAGTAAGTTTTTATTGGTCAATATAAATGGGAAAAGACATGACAAAAAAGACTAATTTGATTTTATGCCTGAAAGATTTACTATGGAAGTAATTCATATATTAAAAAGACTTATTGAGAGGTTTAGAGTATAAAAAAAGATTTACACAATCTTTATAAATTTGGAGAAAGACATAATACCTAGCAATATGTTTTGGTGGACTTTGAAAAAGAAAGCAGTTTATCAAAAATGTGAGTTTAATAAAAAAATATATATGCTGGAGTTTTAATCAATGTTAACCATAAATTTTGATAAGGCAAAAGAATGGGTTAACCATAAATTAGAGTTGTGGCGACAAACTCTAGAGGTTCGAGTTTTAGATTAAGCTTATCAAAAATTAATTATATAGAATGTAAGTTAAGAAACGAAGGAATAACGAATAAAATGTTATTATAATTGATGATGAACAAATATCAGTGATAAAATGTCTTAAATATCTAGGGTTGATAATTCATCGAAACAGGGAGATTGATGGTGATGTTAACCATAGGATTAAAATTGAGTGACTTAAGTGAAGAAATGCAACCAGAGTTTTGTGTGACCTAAATATATTATTGTGTTTAAAAATAAAATTTTATAGGACGACTATTAAATTATCTTTGTTATATGGAATAAAATGTTGGACTAACAAGAAATAATATATACATAAGTTTATTGTTATTGAGATACAAATGTTAAAATAGATGTATGATAAGACTAAGATAGATAATATTTGAAATGAAGATATTCGTCATATCATTGGAGTAGCTGTGATTGTAGATAAGAGGATATAGAATCGCTTATATTGGTCTGACCATCTAGGACGTGAATTAATGGATGCACTTATTAGAAGGTAAAAAAGATTAACATTGAATGAGTAAATTTTTAAAAAAAAATCAAAAATGACATCTAGAGGTGGTAGAATTTGTTAGATTTTGAAGAAAGCATGGTCATTGAAAGGAATGTTGGGAAGAAAAGGGTCCGTGGTTGGGATTAAATATAAATTTTTTTATTTGTTTTAGTTCATATAGCCGATCCTATTTTATTGAAATTAAAGCTTATTGGTTTGGTTTGGTTTGATTTAGATATCAATTATTTTGATGTAACATGAATGAAAATTAATACGATCTAATTGGAAAATTGATGCAAAGTCTATCTAAACCTTTGCCAAGGGAGCTAAATATTACTAATCCTTTCATTTAGATAGATTATGGTGTTCCTGTGTTGGCTTGATTCAACCTGACCTTTCCCACAAAATTGAGATTCATCATTGTCTTCCATACAATGCATGCTTAGCTATGAATTATTGGAATTGAAAAAATGTCATGTACACTATTTGTTTGTTAGTGTTCCTTAAAAATACTCTGATAATGGATGATGGCCAGATACAAGTTTAATAAGGGCGAATTGATAATTTTTTGCAATATGGTTGCTTTTATGTTGACTAACTAAGTTTTTTTCTTTCCTTTGAAAAGGTTGACTGACATATAGGTTTTATAACTGCTAGGCGAGCTTTTGAGGCACACCATGTATGGTGTAACATTTGCTCATTGTGGTGGTTTTTGTTTTAATTTGTATTTTTTATTATTATAATGATATTTTGTAAATTCCCTGTGTGTGCACGCTCATGCATGGGGAGAGGGAGAACAAGTGTTAAGGTTTGGACGCTACCAGTAGCATATGATTTTCTGCTATTGTAGGTTCATCCTTTATTGCAATGCAGTTTCCATTTGTAGATTTCAGTTTTGTTTCTGTACGCAATTGAATTGAAGTTGAGAAGTAAATGTATTTTTTCCTCATTATTCATGGCCCCTTTCATTTGGCGTTGGCGGATGCATAACTAGGCTCTGCAGAGGGGCCAACTCAGGTGAAGAAGCCTTGTGAAATACTTGGTTTTTTTGAGTTAGAGCAAATATAAGGTGCCACATGTTCTATAAGGATTGGTTAGACAGACTGTAGAATTGGGTAATATATCAATGATGGCTTTTACGTGGAGAGTTGGAATTTCATCTCATCCTAAAAAAAAAATTAGCTTCCTTGATTGAGGCTTTTGTTCTCATCTCTCAGTCTGCAATTTTTGTTTACAATAATGGAAACCTGCCGATGAGATCATTAACACCTTAAAAAGAGTTTGAAATTATAACTAGTTTGAAATTTTGTTTAGTTATGTCTTACATTGTTAAGATTCTGCCCTGCTTTATTCTGTTTCAACTTAAAACAAGGCAAATGAAGAAGTCGGAATGTCTTTTGCAAATCATATTTTTGGTTGGTGCTTTTCAAGCTTGACATACTGTTATCATCGGACATGTTTACGTAAATTCCGGTGGGGCCATTGTTTTAAATGACTTTCTTCTTATTTTAATTTTTAAAAGGGCTATTTAAAGATAAAATATCATTTTTTTATTCTAGAAATTACTTCCTACATTTGTATTTGTCACTGTGTCTTATTGTGTTCATTCTTCCATGTTTTACCTGAATTTTCTTGATATTTGTTTACTGAATTACTTATAGAAATGTTTCTTTGTATTTGTCAGAGCTACCAGGCGTAATGCAGGTTGTCCCGAACCAAAAACTCTCTCTACACTCAAATTCAGCGAAGGTGATGCACGTCTGAAGTAAGAGAAATTTCGTCGTCACAATATATATACTTTTGTGTGTTAAGTCTCTTTCCTCAAGTAAATACATGCACCATTGGCGCTGTGAATCCTGCCTAATAAGGTTGCACCTATCTTTCTCGCATTTTGATAAACGATGGTCTTTTTACTAGTTTTATGTAAAGTTTGGAGATGTCGCATGGCTTGATCTCCCCAACTCAATTTTTGGCTTCAGTGCCTGGTCTGATCCTTTTGTTTTTATGTTGATGGAGCCTTTTCCTTGCATGCAGGTTTTGTTACTCGTAATTTTCCTATTTTTTCGTTTGTGATAATAAAAATGTCGAAGGCATTGAAAATAAGAAATTAAATGATGTGGGTACATTTTTTATAACAGGGATTGGTGAGGATGGCCTGATCTGGGTAGTATTGTGCTCAATTCATTTTTTTTAAGGTCTGGGAAAAACAAATATCAAACTATGCTCTCTATAAAGCCACAGTTATCTACGAGTCTTTGACAGTTGACACAATATTGCACTAAGCGTCTTCCTAACTTACTGAAGAATTGAAGTTTTAAATGACTGGTGTACCTGGTTTTTCTTTGGTCTTCTATATGGACCTGGCAACATTGTGTTTATAAGTGCCTTAGGGCTCAATGAAGAAGCTCAATTTATGTAACGATTTTCAAAACAAATGCTATTGTGGAACATAGGACACCTCTTTGAGGTCAGAGGGTTCAAAATTGATTGGCAAGCCTTTACTTTTGTAATTATTCAGAATGCAGGGCTGTTATGAAGGGCTACTTCCTCCACCCAAACTTGTCTTGTTGACTTACCCCAAGCATCTCAATGAGGTAGCTTAATGGTCCTTTTGGTAAAGGTATTGATTTTAAATCTTAGGAGTACGGAGAAGTTTGGGGTAGAGTAGTTATATTAAATAATTTAAAAAAATTATCCCAAGCATAATGCATTGTTTTTAAGAAATAGTAATTTGAGAGAATGATCCAACCCCATCAATTTTATTTTATTTTCCATATAAATTACGTGTTTAGCAGATAAATTATATTTTTTTAGACATTGAAAAAATAAAAACATTATACATGTGAGGTCATTTAACTTTCAAGTAGCAATTCTAAAAGGATTTTTATTTTTTATAAATAGATAGCTAAATCTAAAAGTCTACTCCAACAAGTTTTCTATTTTACTATTTATAAATGAAATTTACTATAATAATTTTAAAAAAATAAAAAGTTATTATTTACTCTTTATATAATATTATTTTTTTTCTATTATTTTTCCCTCTCTCTCTTTTTCCTTTTTTTATTGATTGTTTTATTATTTTAATAAAAAAGTTAAAATAAAAATTAATATTAAAGTTGAAAGTAAAAATTTTATTTTTACATTTAAATAAATTTTCATATGTAAAAAAAATGAAGTTGCTCTTGGTCATTTCTGTTACATTTTATTTTGCAATGCGTGGCAAGTGGTCGCAATAGAAAATTACAAACTAAGCCAGGCTGTAAATTTTAATCCTATGTGTCAATAATATTTTCTTGTCAAAAGAAATAAAACCAAATAAGAGCATCTCTAACAAGTTAAATTTAGTTATATGCTTATCTAAAGTTATCTTTAATCTTATGTGTCACTAATACTTTGTTGTTAGCTTAGCTAAAATTATTTTTTGCTAATTATTTATTCTAACATGTTAGCTATGTCATTAGTTAAATATAATTTCAGTTATAATTTTTGGTAAATTTATCTAAAATTATAACTTTTAGCTAAAATGTTGCATAGCATTTATACCATAATTATTTTAATACCCTTAAGTTTATGCGTCTCTTTTCCGCTCTCTCCAATAAAAGTAGGGATAGAATGGGTAAAATAAAATTAAGTAATAAAATTTTAAATGTACTGATGGAGATGATATTAGCTAATGCTATTTTAAGTTAACTATTTATTGTTTTAGCTAATGAAATATAGCTAATATTATTAGAGATGTTTTAAACAATGAATATTCAAACGCCAACAACAACAATGCCTAATTTAAGGTCATTAAAGTGTTAATAGTAAAAAAAATTAGATATTTTTTTATTTAAGATTTTTAAAAAATTATATAAAATTGTTTTCATAAAAGAAATTTTATATTTAATTTTTTTAAACAATTAAAAATTATTATTTACTTTTTATAATTTAAATTATATAAAAAAAGTCTACCATAACTTTTTATGTTTCTCAAAATTTTAACTTTTATTTTATATTTAATTTTTAAAAATATATTATTAAATAAAAAATTTTATAAATTATTATTTTAATAATATAAAGAGTGATTTAAAAAACTTATATTATGATTTATATTTATATAAGAAATAAAAATAAATTAAATTCAAAATTTTTAAAAAATAATTAAAAAACTTATATGAACTCGAGAGGATCCCCCCTGCTGGGGATTACATTTTGAGGGTGGATGGCACTGTTGAGCCGGCCCGCGATGAGTTCGGGGCGGGCGGGCGGGACAATCAGGCGGCGGGTCAAGGGGTCACTCCCCCGTAAAACACAAAATGTCGGGCGGGGTGGGGGGGCCAGCCCCCACCCCCCCCCCCGTTATCTCATCCGGGGCGGAGAAAAAGACCGGGTCGGAGCGGGCGGCGGGGCAGACCAGTGACGGGCTTCATGTACACAACACATGCTTGTCCTTGCCCATGGCCAACGCACGTGCGGAGGGAATGACATACACAAAAGACATTATTTAAAATAATTTATTACTTAATATTGGCTTTGAAAATATTATTTTTAATTTGAAGTTAATAGGCTTTAAGGGTAGTATTATCTTTTTATTGTTTTAATTAGAAAAATAAATAAATAAATAGTTGAATATTAGGCCAGCATAAAGGTGAGAGGACCTTTTTTTCGGCATATATTCAAAGGAATTAATATTGGATCAAATTATATAACTGAATTTGTTTTTGAGGGTCAATATTCTTCATTCATAAATAATTTTAAATTTATTAAATTTATTATTTTTAAAAATAATACAAATTACACCAAAACGTTATCCGGTTTAAAATTAATTATCCATATTCAAAAGGCCTAGAATTCAATTCCAATAAAATTTTACCATGGAATTAGAATATTTTACAGCCCCGCAAGTTAGCATGGTGATAGACCGACCGGATGAGGTTTCCTTTCCTCTCCTCACGCAAACAGAGCCTCCTTACAAACCGGAGGATAAACGGACGATACAAGGCGCGCGATTCCACGGTGACGTTCGTAATGGCTCGACTGCACTCCCCCTCTAATCACCGCCCAAATCAAGACTCCCTTCTTCTTCTTCTTCTCTCCCGCCGATTCAACCATCCCTTCTCCGCCCACCCCCCAAACCACTTCTCCTTCTTCTTCGCTGAGGGTATTGGCATCGCTGACACCGAGACCAACACCAACACCAACACCGACCAAGAGAAGCCTCGGCGTTGCAATCGCGTCTCTGATGCTACTCTCTTACGCTCCGACCCGCGAGAGTGCCGCGGCACATCAGCTAGAGCTCGAGAGGTTCACGGATTCGATTGAGGGTTTCACTCTCCTCATACCCACTTCATACATTAAGGTTTCTCTATCTCGCTTCCTTACTTTGTGAATGGTGGTTGGAAAAATGTGGTCTGATTTGGCTGTTGAGTGTTCAGGTTGAGAAATCTGGGGCAACTGTGCTGTTCGAGGAGGCTGACAAGGGAGGTAACAATGTTGGGGTTGTGGTGAACCCAGTTCGTCTCACGAATCTCAAGGACTTTGGGAGTCCTCAGTTTGTAGCCCACAAAATTATTCAGGCTGAAAAACGCAAGGTAGTGGGCCAGTGATAAACTAGTCCACGTTCGGTTGATGTTAATATACTATCGTTCATTCAGAACTGTGATGCTGATCACATTATGAATGCGCCCATCTGATTGTAATCTTATAAAACTGTTTTTGTGTTTCAAATAATAGAGATGCAATTCATTTAAAATTAACTGTTTCAATTTTTTTATTTCTTTTAAATAATATTTAAGACCCATTTTAAAATTTATATTTTATTTTTCGAAACAGTTTTCAAAAAAATATTTAAAACCCATTTTAAAATATTTTTAGATTCTGTTTTTTGAAAACAGTTTTCAAAAACCCATTTCTAAACTAATTGTTTTATACCCTATCTTGTCGGGAACTGTACTTCTTTTGTTACCTGACCTTACACTACCAAAATAGGAAAGTACGAAGGATGCTGAGCTGATTACAGTTGGAGAGAGGCCAGGACTGGGAGGCCTACAAGTGTACGAGATTGAGTATAAAATTGATAGCACTAGGGGAGGAATGAAGAGGATCTTCTCTGCTGCTTTTGTGGCTTCTAAGAAGTTGTACCTACTGAATATTGCTCACTCAGACCAACCAGAGAGCCCTCTTGACACACATACCAGAACAAAACTGGAACAAATACTTCATTCCTTTGATGTGGCTTCTTTGGCATAAATTAGCACCCATCAAACACTTCTCAACAAGATGGCTTCGAAGTTTTTGGACCTGCTAAAGAATTAAGCATGAGGTATTGCCATTCATTTTATCTCGGTTTGACTTTGCTACGTTGTGATTTCTGTTTTCCAAATATGCCTAGTTTACATTAAGTGGAATGGAGGTCACTTAGATCAGAGATTGATGCTCTCCCCTATATCTATGTTCAGCCAAACCTCAAAATTCAACAGCGGATTTAACACGTGAGGTTGCTGGTGGAACCCGTAGATAATCAATTGGATGAAATTGTGGAATTTGTTATTTTGAGTGGATTGCATCTTCTGTGCATATAAATGAATTATCTTCGCATTTTTGGCGGAGCTTTGGCATGGTTGAAGGCTATGGATGATGGTATCCGAGTAGAATCATGCTTGCATCTCTTTCAAGATTAAAACTGGTCAGATATTAATTATCAAGGGAGCCTCTAATGGCCAAACTGCTCTTGCAAGTTTATATGTTTTGTAGCTGGACTCTTTGCTTGAAATGCAATTGCAACTCTTATGTGGGTCAATTTAACTACGTGAGAGTTGCTTTGGGTGTGCCTTGGGGATGTTGGAGATGCAGGTTAATGGCTCAACGGACTTTTTAGAAACATATTCATTCAGAATGGGAAGTTGTGCCCCTTACTCTGATGGAAGAAATCATTATGGACTGCGATTATTATTGCCCCACTGAGATGGTGTTCACATTGGTCTGCATTGTTTCCTCCCATGGTTTTTACTTATTTATTTCGAAATCAGTTCACCGATTTTGTACTGGATGCAAATTTTTAAATTTTCTAGGGCCAATCGACTCATTGAAATGACTGTCGACTGGTTCCTCGTTCTTATATTGTAGTCGACTTGTCTTAATCTTATTCTTATATTGTAATGAACCAGTCGAATGGTGCTGTTTGAGATTGAAATAACGTGTAGGAATCGTACTTATAAAATTTTCACCTGTGTTAAGGCAATAATGTTTTCTGTGGTAACACAAAATTTACTTTAGAGTGGGGCTGTGAAAAATACTGGAAACCGAATTCAAAAGGTACTGATATGATCGAAATTCATGTAAATTCCAAAACCCGAAATTTTTTTTTGGGTCCGGAATGCACACCCCTACTTTAAGTATTAATGATTTTCAGTTTATAAAAACCAATTTTATAATAAACAATAAAATTAGTATCCTTTAATATTATATATAATTAATTTATCATCTTTTTACTGTAGCATATGAGAGAGAGAGAGAGAGAGAGAGAGAGAGGGAGAGATCTCAGAATTTTCAACACTACAATTTGGAGTTAAATTGATGGAACAATAATTTTATAATTTTAAAAGCTGAAAACAATACTTAAAAATGAAAAATGAAAAATCAGGGATAGAAAATCGCAGCCAAAAAATTGCTAGGACATACAAAGAAAGAAAAAAAAAACTGATCGGAGATGGTCGTAGGTGTTCACAAGAGGGCTAATCTGGGTTCGGCTAGAGCCTGGTGGAATCATTTGTATTTTGTAGAGCAGAAAGCAAGATGTATTCCGAGTGGTTAAAGAAGCTACTATTGTTAGAAGAACAAGAAAAGAAGGCTTCATTTTATCCACTAACAAAAGAAAAAACGAGCTGTCAGAAGTGGAACAAACATGCTATCCCATACTCAGGGGAAGAAGCCTAAATTCAAGTTGGGGACCTAGACCTTTGAGCAAAATCCAATTTAGGGGGCTATGAGTGATCTATACATTGGAAGACAGAAATGGCGTTTCAGGCTTTCAGCACAATCACAACTAAGTCTTGCAGATGAGAATGCCACAGCACCTCTCCCACCATCTAATTGACCAGGACGCGGGTGGCTATTGTTTCCCGAGCATTGATTCAAGAAGGGCTGCTTCTTCCTCCTGACAGAAAACAGAAGACCACGATTGTTCATGTTACCAAAAAATCATCTGTATTTAGAAAGGCATTAGTATCATCATAAGAGACGGACCGCCAAAGCATTAAATTCTGTCTCCTCATCAATGGCACTTGTGATGGCAGGATCTTCCAAGAGGTCCTGTTTCCAATAATTCACACAAACATTGCATTCAAGGGCTATGTCAAACTAAATCAGTTTTAGATATCACCCCATCTTCAGTTCATGGGGATTGTGAGAAATTTTATTTGTTATGCACATGAAATTGACTGAGATCTGAAACAGTGTATAGAATGGTTCTGGCAATAAGTAAAAGAAACATGCATTTGTTGAACATGCATTTAACAGCCATATGTTGCATACTTAAAATGATGAGACATTGTTGACCACTTCTCTAAATTATATTAACCTGGGCATAAATATTTTACTGGAGGTATCCATGCTTCTCTCGTTTCCAAATGGAACAAGCTACTGTCATAAAGCATTTAACCTCATGGGCACTTGGTTCTACATTTTGTGAACATACAAAGACAAAACCTTTTTTCACATGTAATAATCTCAATGACCCATTCACAGGTTCGCTGAAGATCAATGCAAATTGCCTGTTGCAAAGGATTTAGTGATAATTTCTTATAAGCATTGCATGCACACCAGCAAATGTTCTAAAACTATTTTGACTATCATGTTAATAAAAAATTATTTTGAGAACAATGGAAGGTTGGCCTCTATTAAAAACATTTTGACTATTGAAAATCTCCAAGACAGGGATCTCATTATGGTAATTAGGGCAGGCTATATATGCAGGCAACATCATGAGTTATGAGTGTATCATCCTCCCTAGAACTCTTCAGTACCTGCTAAGTTGTGGCATTGGATTTCTTTACATATTTATTGATTGATTGAGTCCAGTGGGTTAGGCTTTACATTGAGATGGATCCTACTTGTACTAGAGAAAGCCTGCTAATTGATAAGAAGCGTACAGGTGTCTCAAAAAATTTGCTAGGGTTTTAATAGCTGGCTGGGAAAAAGTAATAAGGGACACATGTCTGCCAGATCTACAAGCAGTCTCATGTTGAAGCATTTGATGTTTTGCACTAAAATTACAAGGACCTCTTCAATTCTTTTGCACATCTTCCATTAATAATCATTTTCCATTTTAAGTTACACTCCCTCTTATTGGGTCACGTGAATTATAATTTGAACATGTATATTTGTCTCTACATGTTAGCATTCGTTTCCGACATATTGCAACACCTCTCACCTCTGTGGCATGATTATTATTGTTCAATTTCTATTTTGATCAAAAATCAAAATACTTTTTTCCACCCTAACATACTTTATTTTCTCTTACTTGTTCATTGTTAATATCCTCTCACTTCACCCATACAGATGTTTCTCACTAAAAAATTATAGAGCGATCAAACGATGGACAGAATTAAAAACTTTTGCAAAAATAGCGCCAGTGTATATTGGACAATTATTTGGGGCAAACCAAAATGGAAATATGGATTATCATCGTAAGGCAGAGGGAATGCTATTAAAATTTTAAATGGAGGCAAACTACAAACTATTATCTGAGAATCATTACTTAATCCTCTATTTGCATTACGTGATTCCTGTTATTATTATTCTTTAAGAGATGATAGGTAGCGTAAGAGAGACTTAACTTACATCAACAGTAGGAAAGGTTGAGACCTAACCACCGTGACAATTTTTTTATTGCGTTAGTATTGACCAAGATAGCGACTCCAATTATTGGGATAAGGTTCAGCTGTTGTGGCATTGGCCATGATGATGCCGAATGAAATAATAGAATGAAAAGGCACAATTTTTACATATTGGCCACAGCAAAGATCATGCAATTAGAGAAATCAAGTTTTGAGAAGTACATTAGTAATAGTAGAATAAATCCGAATCAATGAGATAACTTACATCATCAGCAATTTGTAGCTGGCCACTCTGATCCTGTATGAAGAAAAAGAAGGGAAAAAATCATTAACTAGTACAAGAGTTCCAAAAGCCTAAAGCCTTAATTTAATGAAAGAACTAATAGGGCCTTTTATTTTTATCTTCTTATCAAAAAAAAAAATCTTATTTTCTAAGGAACAAATTTATTTCAATCAGTGATGTTTTAATTAAGGGAAAATGTTATCATAACGATAAAGTTATTGCATTATGACCTAAAAGTTATGATTTGAGTCATGGACAGATATGTTGCAATTAATTAACTAATTAATTATAGGTGCGCTCATATTGGCTCATATGGCTCGACCTCTTTCTAGACCCCACTATCATGGAGGCCTTCGCGCACCGGCCTTTTTAAGTGATGTTTTAATTGGTAATTTAATAAGATATATAAGGGAGCCTAGCTTTTAATTTTAAAAACTAAAATTATGGAGGATAGCAGGCAAATTACCTTCACAGCAACAAAAAGAAGAGGATCACATGGGGTATAAATCATGTAATGAGCACCATCCTACCCCAAAAAAATGAAAAAAAAATATTATTAAAGACAAGATGAAGCCAAAACTAAAAGTACAGCCTATGCCTACAATAATGCAGCACATGTCTGCATGACACTTTTTCTTTTTTACACATTAGTCAATCTTTTCCAATAAAAGGGAAACAAGAAATATAAGGTTTTCATATTAGCATAAAAAAATAGAAGACCTGCATTAACATTGAACATATATTTATGTTTATCTCTCAACTTTCATTCAAATCCCAAATCATAAATTTTTAGAAATGTTATGCTATCCCCTCTCCACAGTCCACACCCTCTTAATCCTTTTTAAGCCCCACTCCTTAAAAATTATCAATGATGAGTCTCTGCTCCTATTATGGAATAACAATGGCATTGAACTAGAAAACGAACAAGCCCAATACAATTAGCATATAAATTCATAAAAATAAAAATAAAAAATTCCTAAAAGATCATACAAGTAAAAAATAATCATGAAACCAATAAAACCTATACTAGTTTTTCCAAAGTTGACAACCATTTACAAATTATTCATCTGATTTACCAGATGGATGCAAGTAAACTTCCATTCCTTCGGTTGGCAATCCATCCACATCATTGCCAAAGTTCATACATATAAAAAATAATCATGAAACTGATAAAATCTAAACTGCCTTTTCCAAAATTGAAAACAATTTACAAACTATTCATCTGATTTACCAGATGGAAGCAAGCAACTTCTATGCCTTCAGTTGGCAAGCCATCCACATCATCCCCATCATCTGGAAGACCATAAGTTTTGTTAACAAAAAGCCTCAATTTACAGAATCTTATTAACTCATAAGAACACAAGTAGAGCACCAAAAAAAAAAATCTACACTCGGAAAATAACGGTTTAATCAAATTAATTTCAACAACAAAGCAATGATAGCAAAAAAAAGTAAGAAATATTATTTGGGTTACATCTCAAAAAGAAGTGGTACACAAGCAAAATGTCTGCGAGATATCTTACTTTGTTACCAATTCAAATCCCATCCAAATTTCAGGAAAATGACGTGCAAAAACAATACAGAATTTTGACGCTCAAACCTGCAACGAGAAAATTGCTTGGCAATGAGGACTGCTCCAGTGGACAGCGTGATCCACTGCTGGATCTGTTTCATCTCCTCTACTGCTTAGTCACAATTGATTTCTCCCTTTTTTAGTCACTAGTCTAGTCCTCACAAACCCTAAATCCTTAATTTATTTTTTATTTTCTTTAAAGTTGAATTGAATTCAATTGATTTAACTGATTGAGTAGAATCACGTTTCTTTAGTCAAATCCTGTGGTATGATCATTAATTCATACATCACGTTTTTCCTCTTGAGTTATAGGAAAAAAAATTATTTTGAGTTTTGTTTACTAGCAAGTGGTAAGTGGAAGTTCAATTTGTCGTATGATTATGATCATTTATTGATTTTGTTTATTAGTTGTGCATGTGGTTAAATGTTGTTTTGAACCATATATTTTCACAATTGTATTAAATTTGTCATACTTGTCATGTCTTGGTACATATATTAATTAGAATAGAAGTACTAAAAAAAACCCTAAAGATTAGTCAAACTAATCTCTAGCCAGTATCATTACCAATTAGCACTGATTAAAGATTTTTTGAACTTTGCAACCAAAGATCATTCTCTATAAGTTTCAAAATATATTAACTATTAAGAGCTTAATGTTATGATGTAGACAACTACAGTCCCACTAAAACTGCTTTTTTTGAGCTTATGCTGATATCTTCTAAAACTCCAAAAATAATGGGAAAGCAGCCAATAGCAAGCAAATACATAATGCAGTAGTCAAACCCTACATCACTCTTAGGTCAAAATGGTAACAACAATCTAACAAACAATCAGTTAAATTGATAGAAAATGGCAATGACTTCGTTGAAAGGCATCAAGGATTGTTTTATTCCTTTAAAAAGCATTGTTATTGGTTGGAACTAAGGAATTAACTTTGATCACTAGTTATATTCTATTTCAGAAATTGGCCATCTCATCTTCTTCTAGGAGTTTGCTGGCATGGTAGTTTTCTTCTTTTTCCATGGGAAATCAAGCCATAGGCTGGAATTGTCATTTTTACAGAAAAAAAGACACGTTTTCTATAAAGTCCTTATTGTTCTAAAAAAAGAAAAGGAGCATATTGATATTAAAGGGAGAGATCATTACCTGTACGGAACTCGATTATGTCATTCTCTGAGAAACAAAATCCTCCTCGGGCTGTATAGCAAAATCTGGCACGAAACCACAAGATATACAAATATTCTTACCACATTAAGGTAAGGTTATTTTAATAAAATTGTACATGCAAATCATAAAACTATTCATACCCACTATGCACTAGATGCATGTGTATTTTTGCAAGGGCATAAGCAGCTGTAGGAAGGATAGCTTCAATTTCTTCATCACTGATCTAAAACTTGAAAGCAAGTGGATGTTAGAACAGTGATTCATGAGGATTCGCAAAAATAAATACATTAACATCCAGCAATAGATAGAGAGCTTCATAACCGTTCCTAAAAATCATAAAAGGCATAAAAGCCCCCATAAGAGATAAGACAACACAATTAGTGGCAGAAGTGCAACCCTTCCCTGTCTTACCCATGACATTCTGTAACCATCTGTTTAAAGGCATTTGTCATGCTTGCCCTGGAAAGATGTGTATGTCTCAAGCATGAAATGCTTCATTTGTTCATTTGAGGATAACATACAGATCCATGCTATCTTAAAAGCGGTTAAACTATAAAACTCTCTGAGTTAATGTTCCAACTGCTGTTGAATGTTATAACAAGTTTACATAATTGGTAGTTCGTCTTGAGACAACTAACCAAACTGACTGATCCAACGTTTGGATATATGGAGCTGCATTTTCAAACAAAAAGGATGGACATGCAGGTGAAATCCAAATCAAAAATTAGAAATGTAGCCTGATGCCATTAAAACAAGAGGGCTAAATGCTTCCATTTAGGTTGATCAATCCCACATCAGTAACTATATATACATGGGATCACAGAGCCGCAGGATGGGAATTAGCAGTAATCTAAGGCCACAATGGTGGTACATTTCATGGCAACTACCCATAGGCTAAACTAAAATTCTGATTTCCTTAGAAAACTGGTTAATTCCCATCTCCAAGTATTGTATTTCAATGAGGTGTTTTCTTGCTGGAAAATCGATTGAGAGTTGGAGACTCACTCAACATACTCAAGGAGGGCAGAAATAAAGCAAATGTTGGAATAGGAAGAGTATCTGTATAAACCGTGGGCAAATAAGTACAGAAAATAAGGTAAGTACCATTTATTACAGGATCAAAAAGCTAAAATAAGTATAATTTAATTGTACATACGTAGCAACTATCTGACAGTGTAAGTACGGATTAACAAAAATAGCTAAGTTAATCCATACAGAAACAAGATGAAGACAGCTGAGCTGTGGCATGTGGAAATGACTACTTAGAGGTCAGTGATATGGAATCATCTTCCAAGAACCCATGGTGCTAAGAAAGAAGCCTACAAAGTGCAAAAGTGGGAATGCAATGAAAAACTGAAAAAGGAAAACTTATTATACAGAAAATAAAAATTTAAAAAACACAACTCAAGTGATTTCTAGCATCAAAATTCCAAAGCACGTGAGAAATTTTCTCTACACAAACATAAACATTACAGCACAAAGTACAATTTAAAATTTATTTTTCTAAAAATTAAACACAATAGTTTAAGCAGCCCTGCTGTACATGATTAAATAGAAAAAGATTTAAAATTGGGGAAAATACATACAGCTGACCATCCCTCAATATTTGTGCTCTTCAATATCTGGACAGGCCTGCAGCAGCAAACATAATATATGCATTACAATTTTAAAAAAGCATGAGTAAATAAACAAAAGTTCACAGTTAAAACATCATTTACGTGTCAACTGGGCAAAGCAGCATACACTCATCCCCTTGTGAACTTCTGAAAACTCTCCTTATAATGCACTCTAAAGGATAATTATTCGCAGAATCAACCTGTTCAATATGATTTTAATTACATGCATCAAATGCAATACCAATAATTAAAAAAACAGCAATCATATCCATGGTTGCTTTTTCCAATTTCAGAGTACTAATAAATAGACATATCCAATCCCAACTACCCCCCCCCCGAAAAAAAAGCCCCAAACAAGGAAAAGAGGGACAGCTGATGCGAAGTGTAGTAAAACCAGCCCAGCCCAATGACTATTTCTAACTTTACTTGGAAAAAAATCCAATCACATGGATTATCTTTTCCCTACCAACGAGAATCAACCTGTTCGATATGATTTAATTACATGTATCCAATGCAAAATCAAAAAAAAAAACAGCAATCATATCCATCAACTAGATTAAGCTCTCAGACAAGGCCCCTGAGCTACATGTCCAATCCCACCCCAAACCCCCCCAACCTCCAACAAGGAAAAAAGGGAGAGCTGATGTGAAGTCTAGAAAAAAACAGCCCAATGACTATTTCTGACTTTACTTGGAAAAAAAATTCAATCAGATGGATTATCTTTTTCCCCCCAAAATGACAAGCTGATGTAGGACAGATTTTGATATGCAATTGGCCCAATGGAAACCATGACCTCTACGCCATAAGTGAAATAAGGAATTAGAGTCACTTAAGGTGAAATACACAATGAAGAATATATGAAGTGAAAGGACATCGTGAAGAACATATAAGGTAAAATGGGAATGCATTATAATAGATAGCTCCTCCAAATAGGATCGGGGAAGATAAATAACTATTGGACCATCCATGATGACATCCTCTCAAGGATTGATCCCTATCACAGTCCATGGATTTGAATAATGGTCACACGAAAAAAAAGGGCATCACCCGAATTCTAACATAAGGATTTTCCTGTTCGTATTTCAGGTGCTCTTGTTCTATTACTTTGGCTAATCTAAACCTGAAAATGTTGTAAACTTATTGAACATGCGTGTGAAATGTTAATATGTTATTTTATTGTTGAATGTCTTATGACAGTCATTTAAAACCCATTAAATGCCCTCCTATGTAAGATAGTCTCTCAAATGTGCTATGCATTAATATAAAGGTTGGTCGTTATTATCATTTCCCCAATTCCCTTACACCCGCAACCATTTCTTGATGTTAGCCAAGTGTTACATGTTAGTTAAAAATCGTATTCCCAACTTCAAATTCTAAGTTCCAATTCCATACAGCCAAATCATAGAAGGGGTAGTCGTATCTCATTTCATTGAATAATCGAAATCTAAATAATGCACATTCAAGTTCAAGCTAGCGATAACTTGGCTCTGCACATAAACACGAGCCCTGCCATTTGAACCCTATAAAAGGAAAATTTACCTCAATTTTCACCTTCAAAAGTAGAAATCATCAATAAACCCCAACAACTACAGATAAAATTGGAACCCAATAATACATAAATCCTAGAACTTACAATGGTGGCGATTCTCTTGGAAGACGCCATGAGAACCCTTCCGTGGTCATCGAGCACGAACCCAGCGGGAGGCTTCGGCAGAGGCTGATAAGACTGCGAATGAGCAACCGAGGCGTTGTTGTCGTCGTCACCATAATCTATCTCTACATCTCTCGGCGGCGATTTCCGCGCAGACCCGCCGCCGGTGGAGGCCTTTTTCTTCTTCTTGTTCGACGCCGGCGGTTTCTTCACCGGACCGCTCGGCTGCTTCGCGGCGGCGCAGCGGGGGCGCCTTAGCCGGCCCGAGGGCGGCGAATCCCAAAAGCCATCGACGACTGGAATCGAGAACGGAGATTTGTAGTGGCAGTGGAAGGAGAAGGAGCGGCACAGGAGATGGGATTGGGGTTGAACTAGGGTTCGACCTGTGGGATTCATCGACGGAGAAGGGAAATTCAGATTTGAGGTGAAAGCCATAGCGCGTTCAATGTTTTCAGCGGACCTGCATGGTTGGTTGCAGCAGCTCCAGTGCTCCACCACTGACTGACAACACTGTATTGTGTTGTGGACCATTTTGCCTCTTTCTTTCTTTTCTTTTTTTTGTCCCTCTATTTCATTTTCTTTTAACTAACTAAATAAATAAAGGCAGAATAAATTGAATTGCCTGCATTCTTTCTTTGATTTAAAATTTTAAAGCAACTCCAAGCTTTCTCTTATAGTTAAATAATATTATATTAATTTTTTTAAAAATATATATATCTTTTATTTATGAAAAAAAGTAATAAAATTATTTTTATCTTTCATCTTAATTTAAAATTTAATTTAATTTTTCTCAAATACTCACTTTTAAGAATTAAATTTGAAGCTTGAGTTACATCAGGCACGTTTTAAAAATATAATTATTTTTACAAATAATAAATTTAAAATTATTTATAGATAATACATTTTTAAAAATAAACATTATTTTATTTTATTTTTTTTAAAACACAATGAGGTCCCACATAATTTCGGTAAAGTCTAGGAGGCTGTTTTCGGATTGCATCTCGAACTGAAAACAGATCTCTCATGTTGTGTCCGTTACGGATCCGTTTACTCTGTCCCGTTCGATGTCGAATTGACAACAGCCCCCGTCGGCCTCGTGTTCCCCTGCCCCTTTCAGGCCGAATCCGAAACCCCCTCCTCCACCGCCGCCGTCGCCAGAGCTTTTGCCGAAGCACCACCCATGGACGTATCATGCCCGCTGGAACATGGTTCTCGGCGCCGCGTTCGCTTCTTATGTTCTTCACAGACCCCCTCCACTACTACTTCCTCGATCGTCAAACTTCGTCTTTGCAGGTATATATGCGCTGTCGGAACTTTGGTTTATCACTGTTTTGAACATTGGTTGATGATTTTTCTGTGTATGGACGATGATCAAACTCTGAGCATACACATTGGTCGTTGCTAGCTTTTTGTGTTTTTGTGTTTTTGATTTTAGCTGGGGAAGGAGGAACAAGCACTCCCGCACCTCTAGTGTTGCGTGTCAAGATTAATTAGGTATATATTTATGGTTATATGTGTAGAGCTACGGTGGGTTCTGTCTGTGCTGTCACGTATTCGAGTTTTTCGCCACACGGGTTGAAGCAAATATCCTCCTAACCGGATCGAGGAATATTCATCCTCCAATTGGAGTTTGGAGGCCACTGCACTGCAGATGCTGTTTACAACAATTAATTAATGCTGGGTTTCAACATGGTTGCTGTCCAGCATGAGAAGTAACAAAAGATGTCCTCATCGGGATATTGAAGTGGTTCAAGAGAAGAGGTCCTCCATCTGGGTTTCTTCTGGTCGGCGCGCGAGGGATCTTAGCGTTGAACCTTGTGATTAACGGGAAGGAAGATACTTCCGCTTAGATAAACGGGAAAATGCAAATTGATTTCTGCGAGAGGATTATTTTTATAATATTTTTGAAAATAAAAAATAGGATTTTTTTTTGTTAAGGTAAGATTATTTTAAAAAATTATGTGTTCATAATTTTTAAAAGGTTAGATTATTTAAAAAACTATGTTTAAAAAAATCATTACTCATAAATAGCTTTACATTTATTAGGTTCACTGTCTTTTAAAAAAATCTATTTTAAAAAATAATACTTTTCAAACATATTTTTCACATCAATTATCAATTAAAATTATAATTCAAATCGAATTTGAATCTAAATTCAAATTTAAAACCCAAAACAAATTTTTGAAAACATCTATCAAACGAAGTCCAAGACAAAAAAAAAGAATAATAGACAACATAGGCTTAATTTAGTATTATTATTGAGAGATTGTTTCTGTTTATTTTGTGTGTAGAAGTAATAAAACTCGATAAAAAAATACTTATTATAAATAATCATGCTTTTATGGTAAAACAATATAACAATTTATGGGTTGTTTTTAAAATTCATCAAATATTAATATTAATCTTATTTAGAAATTAAAAAACAAATATTTAAAATTTAAAAAGTAAAATAATTATTTTAAACATTCAGGATAATTTTATTTTATATTTATCAAACACCTACTTTTAGAACCTACAACACATTTAAAAATTAAAATTTATCAAAAACTTACTTATTTATTTTTATAGCAGTATTTTTTTCCAATAACAGCTAAAAAATTATTTTAAAGGCATAGTATTACAAAGTTGGACCATAAAATTGATGTAAGTGAAATTGGGAAAGATTAAGAGTAAAGAGAGTGACTTTATAATCTTAAGATTAATGTGTAATTTGATACATTATAAGTTTTTTTATTAAAAAGTTTTTATTTTTATATTTATAAAATTGTCTCTATATTTAAAAAAATTAATTAAATTATACCAGTAAAATTCTTTTACACAAATATAAATCATGGTTTAATTATATGGGTAAAAAAAGTATCATTTCATTTCTTAAATAAAACAAAAAAAACACATTGTTGTTGTTACATTTCTAAATAAAGAATGCTGAAACTGTATGGTTAATACAAAATTTAAATTTGGCCTAGTCTTTTTTTCTCTTTCCGATGCTGCTGACTACTTTGGAGTTTGGATACATCTTATACATAGTACTGCTATATAATACTTGAATATAAATATTGTAAATTTATTACTTACATGTGAAGTTAAAAGAATACTATAAAAATAAAAATAAAAAAAGTAGCCTTTTCTGGTCTTGGGCGCGATATCCGGACATTACTCGTCACATGAACCACTGAACCAGGGACGCCTATAGGTCGAAGACCATACCTGAGTCGTCAGCGTCAGATACTCTCACGCATGTCGGCATGTGGCCTGGGGGCGGTGGCCATCGTGGCTGGGTCAAGCATGGCAGCCCGAATCATTAAAAAAAAAAAAAAACATATCCTAAATCCGCACATTAGCATTTCACCCGGACATTGCAACCAGCTACTAGAAATAGAAAGTAGAAAGTGAGTAGGATCGATTACGACGTTGCCTTTGTTATTGCCCTGCATGCGTGGCTCCGTCGTCGGCCTTTCGGTCTCCCTTGTCCTTATATTCACCCTCAGAAGTGACACTTATAAAATAACCCATAATGATAATTTTACTTTTTTTCCTTTAATAAACGCCTTGTGCCTAGCTACTAGTTAGGCTGTTGAGCTCTCCCTCGGTTGCATGCGTTTTAAAAAATAATTTAAAAAAAAAAACTATGCAAATGTAGAAGCTTCTTCTTTTTTAACGCCTTTTTTACTAGTTAATTATTAAAGTTTAATATTCAACTCATTCATTATCAATTGAATGAAATCTTCTAAACTTCGTCATTTCACACCTGTGCATCACAAGTCGATCGCAGTGGATACATGGTTAGTGATATATTTGCCTCGCACTCTATAAAAAAAAAAAAAAACGGTGCTCATATATAGTCACCTATGTGCATGCATGTACTTAATTTCTTTCTTTATTCCTCTTCTTTTCATTTCCCTTTAATATATCACGACGTTATGGATTCATAGTTCATGTATACCACACGTAGGCGTGCATTCTGATAGTTTGGTGGCTCGTCCCTGAATCTCCTTCTGGTATTTTGTCATCCTCCCACCTAAGATGAAACTTCTAGCATTACCAATTTAAAAATAAAAACTCCCAATGTTAGTCTATCACTAACCGTAAACAAAGCCTTTATGTTTTTTATTAAAAAAAATCTGATTTGACTTCAATCCAAATCAGTCAAAGAATTGAAAATTTGAACTTAGTTTAGTTTATGAAAATTGACTCAAAGTATCATGTTATCATTGTTATGGCGATTCCTCTATCTATGTAATTTCGTGGATACTTCATTATTCGATAGAAAAAAAAGATTTAAAAAAAAAAAACAGAAGCAGCATACCATACCGTAATATTATAATCTAATGAAAATACTTTCGTCATTACCACAAGCTAGCTAGAAGTTTATATAGTTTTATTCTAGTACGGCCTAGTAGTCTAATATTGTCTCCTTATGGGGACTATGCCATCAGTTTTTTCAATCCGTAACAGGAGAAACGTGGTTAGCATTCACACGATCCATCTCTTCATTTTAAAAAAAATATATTTTAATAATTTATTGTTTAAAACAAACTTTTAGATTTTTCTGATATAATAATTAAATTTTATTATTTCATTAAAATAGTATTTATTAAATATTTATTTATTGACTAAAAAGAAAATTGAGAAAAAGTTTTAAAAGATTTTAAAAAACAACTATTTGAACAGTAAATAGATAATAGTAAATAGTAAATTTAATAAACTAATATTTAAATATTAAATCTTGATTAAAATAAAATGTTAACATAATATTTTAATTACTTCTATTAAATAAAAAAAAACTTAAAACTATAATGATGGCTGTCACGTGAATTTGTTTTTTTAGGGGTATAAATAAATTATTTCCCTGTAGAGTACTTTAATCTTTTCGGCCTTTTTAAGGTATTTTATTCTCCCCAATTCAGCTAAAGTAACTTTAAACCGGCCACTGCCAGGGTGCCACATGTGTGCAGATTTGTTCTGAATTGATTTACATGGTGTGACGTTAAATAATTAATTTTTTTAATAAAATTATTTACGTCAAGTAATCTTAAATACTAATACGATTCAAAATATATATATTTTTAATTTAAAATTTTATTAAATATTAACTTTGAATATCAACTAGTCATTTGACTTGTCAGTATCTCATAATTTAATATTTAATAAAATTTTCAGTTAAAACACATATTTCAACTCAACTTTATAGTTAATATTATTTTACATAAATAAATTTATTAAAATATTTAACTATTATAATGTAAATGCTCTAAAGTTAGTGATGTGTTCTAAAATTTAGGGCTATGTTTGTACACATATTTTTGGTTCAAAATTATGTAATCTTAGATATTACTTTTTGAAATGGATTTCTTTTTTTTATTGTCAATTGTTCAGTTAATTTTATTGTTAAATCAAATAAGTTTTTCTTTCATTTACTTTTTTACTTGGATCCATCATAAATTAATTTCTCCTAATTTTAATGGACCCAAATTTAAAAAATACACTTTTAAAACACATCATTCAACGAGTTTATTTAAAAATCCATAGTTTCTTAATTTAATAAAATTATTATTGTTGTTGTTGTTGTTGTTGTTGTTATATATTGGGCACTATTTATATGATGTACTTACAACATGACCCTTCACAGATTATATATCAACCCACTTAAAAATTTAAAATATGCGAGATATTCGATAGTTCAAAAAATCAAAGATAAAACTCTTCCATTAAAGTTACAAACTTAAATTTCAGGATAATAATTTCACTGTTGTTTAATTTTGTGAATATGTGAAATGTTTAGTATACTGAGATGAGATCGGGTGATTATTTTTAAAAGTTATAATCTCATGAAGCAGGCGAGTGCTATAGTTATTTTTAAAAGTTATTTCTATTCAATGTTTTTTAAATCTAAATTTAATTTTGATGAGAGATTTCAATAATTTTTTAATTTTTTATTTACTTTATTACATAGACCCATAATATTATATATATATATATTATGAGATCAAATTTTTTAAAACACATTTTCATTAATAGAAATTATTTTTACATCAACATTTAACACAAATTTAATCATAATACGTAAATAAAAAACTCAAGCCAAATTTATAGTAATTGTATTGATGAATCGATGCGAGTAGTGATGGCAATTTTGGCTTAAACTATCCCAACCCGAGTCCTTTTTTCTTAATTCGTCACGATAAAATAACGGGACAGTCATGAGTATTGGCCATTCTGATCTAATATTTTAAAAGATTTTTAAACAGTTTTATTTTAAAATATCCAATTTGACTTGTCTCGACCTATGACCATCCCAATCTGCTGCACTAATTAGCCTCGACCCACCCCGATATGACCCCAAACTCATCTAGAATAGGTTTGAGTTTTTCACTATTAAATCCCGATCCACCCCGTTATCATCCGTAGTTGCGAGAGAAAAACAAGAGAAAAAATGACTTCATTCAAAAAACAATGAAGACTAATTTGAATTGGATCAGCGAACACAATTTACTAGGACTTATTTACTAAAATTAATTTGACACTACTGCCTCTCTAAAGAATTAAATGTTATTAATTTCAAGAGTTAATTTAATAAAAATATTTAAAATTTTACCTGTTAATATTTTATTTTGACAAAAAAATAACATTATGAATAATTAATATTTATTTAAATTTAATAATTATTAGTCCTTTTATCGATGATTATTATTCTCTTCATTCCTTTTATTTACTTTTTAATCGTCTATTTCATTAAACAAAGAATAAATAATATTTAAAAATTAAATATATTAATCAGTAAAAGTAAATTATTAAAATAGAAATTTAAAAAGTGTACTATTAAATATGAATTATTAGAATAATAAAATATATATTTTGATTATTCTTAAAATTTAAATTTAAAGTAACTACATAAAATGCTCTATGCAAACCGAAATTAGCGTTAAGTTCCTGCACGCATACGATCCGGTGACCAAAAATATGAATTTGTATTTGAATTTATTACCAAAATAAATAAATAAATTGTAATTTGAGTATCTTTTGGATAATTCGTGTGTAGCACGTGTGTTTTTTGAGTTCAATATATTTTAAATTAAGGTTTTTATTTAAATCTATATTATATGTGTAATCTAACATTAAACTAAAATTTTAATATGCTGTGAAAAAAGCATTTTGTCAAGTCGTTTTTTAAATGTATTTTTATTACTATTTATTGACGAAATAATTATGAAAGTAGAATTTCATGTTTAACTTTGCCCGTAGTTTAGACATATATTATTATGTAAAAAGATATTGCTCAAAAATAAAATTACCAAATAATGTCTTTTTCAATAATAATAATAATAATAATAATAATAATAATAATAAATGTCGTGATTAGCCTATAATAATCGTAATTTTGAATAGAACATGTACTTTCATATAAATTTAATACTAAGCTGCAATTTAAAATTACCGTAACAAAGTCTATTTGAGCTCAACTTTTTCTCAAAATAAAATAAAATTTGTATTCTTATTTCATTTGCTTTCAAACTAATAAGATAATATCAAAAATTATAAATTAAATAATTTTAATAGTAAATAAATATTTAATACTAATAACTCACAAGTAAATAAATATCTATTAATGTTTTATCTCTATAGACATCTTACGAATATTTTAAAAAATATATGTTAAAAGAAATTCCTTTATAAATTTTCAAAACTCTATTATCTCACAATGCCACTAGCACAAAACATTATAATATCATGACTACACTTACAGTTGAGTTTTTTTTAATGCGCATGTTTTATAATTTTAAATTGTATTTATATTTTATATTTTTATTTAAAAATACTGTTTATAAATCAACAATAACAAAATCAATAAATTTTAAAAAAATTAACACCAACGATTAAAATATACATTATTATTTAAACAACAATTTTTAAAAAATTACTAAACACGTGGAAGTCACACTATTATTGATTAAAAATCAATAATAGTGCTCGCAGCTTTAAAGGCATGAAAAATTGTTTATACTTTTAAAAATATTTTTATAAAATGGTTTTGAAAGGAAAAAGCAATTGACATGTACATTTGATACGCATGTTCAATAAATTAGTATATAATGAAAAATAATAAATATACAATTTAATAAAACAAGTATAAATTTTCGTAGCACGTAGAGTAGGACATTCCTCGTTTTGAAATAATCGGTATTTTAAATAGATTTTTGAAAAAAAACAAAATATAAAATAATATAGCTTATAAAATATAAAATGCATATAATAAAGAAAATGATAGGACACGAAAGCGCGGCATTGGCGTCACGTCGCCACACGCATGACATACTTGGGACATTGAACTAAGCAGAGGCCATGCTTTATTTTGGTAGAATATATTGACGGGATATATTTATTTTTAAAAGTTCAGCTTGGAAAGAAGATCGATATATAAATTATATTTAAAAATTATTATTTAAACCTGTAATTACAAATAATAATATAGAAGCATAAAAAATTTACATGTTGGTATAATCAAGTCATATGATTTTTTAAAATTAAATAATTTAAATATTGAATTACTACTGTTGGATGTAAAGTATTTATAATAAAATAATTATTTATTTTAATAAAATTGTCCACATGTAACAATATTGGCCATAAATTATATTTGACATTTATGTTATACTTTTAAACTTTAATGTACTTTTAAATTTTGAGACACGTATTAGCTAAATTTGATTGAACTTGGTTAAATAATAATTCAGAGTTTGAAAATTTGATAAAAATATAATTGATATATATATATATATTAAGTATTTTTTATATCGATATTGTTTTATGTAGATAAATTTATTAAAATATTTAGCTATTATACTATTAATGCTCTTAGCAGCGTATTCATCTCAAACGCTTTTAAACAATAAATCATATTATAATTCATTCTAATTATAATTATATATATAACTATAATTTAAATTATTTGTATATAATTAAAAATTATAAATATATATATATATATATTAAAAGAATTAAAACATGGGCCCGCCACCCCTCCCACATCCCCTCTTAATTCAGGCACGAGTAGAGTACTAGAGTATATGAAAGGGTGAAAGAATTTTATGTAAAATAATATGTGAAATTGTTTTTTTTTTGTTTGGTAAAGAGCTGAAAAGGGGTGGAAAAAAAGTATTTATTTATTTGTTAATAAAGAGTTGAATTTTTAAGTGAAAATAAAATGGGTGAACAAAATTATTTGGTGGAGATGAAAAAAATATTTGTATCGTTTATTTTGAATTAGAAAAAGTGGTGAAAAGTAATATTATTTTGCTCTTAGCCTCTTATATGTATGTATATATATATATATATATATAGTTAGGTACATTTATGCAATACGTATTTTTTCATACTTTTTATAATTTTATCATAAAAATAATCTTTATTTTTAAAAATAAATTTTCCCCCCTTTATACTAACTTTTCCATACCTTATTGGACCACTAATTGACTTTTCCGTGGTTAGCATCGGATAGTGGTGAGGGAGGGGCGCACAGTAGTCGTGGTGCAGACAACCTACCGCTAAAAATAGACGAGCCTACTTGTTAGGCAAACAACGGTGATAGAGACAGGTGTGTGGACGGACAGGGAGACACTCTCCGGGCACCTTCCTCGTGACCCGCCACGTCATGGCAAACGTAGCACACCCGAAACTAAGGACCACACCCATACCGACTACCGTGGAGAACTTTCAAAATTATTATTGACTATATAACATTTCTAGAGGGAGTAAATGTTTTTTAAAAGATGTAGGAAAATATTTTATTTTGACGAGGAAAGTCAATAAGAAATCTAACTTCAGAGACATACATCATTGAATATGGGATGCTATTAATAATGTATTTATAACGACAAGAGCGTGTGAATTACATTTATATTGTACTTCATGTGTCAGATTAATGTAAAATTATCTTTGTTTTTTTTTTCTTAGTAGGCATTAAAACGAGTAAAATAATAGTTTTTATTTCATTTATAACTTTAAAAATATATAAATATTTTTATATATTTTTATATAAAATCAAAGCATATGACATGTATAAAATCAAACCTAATTAATAAATCGAACAAAATTGAATTGTATAATTTAAAACTACACAGTTTAAAATTTGGTTTTGTTTATTTTGTTTGAAAATTTTAAAAACTGATATGTTATAGTTAATTTATGTTTTAGTCAATTCAAAAATTGAACCAACCATATATAATATAATATGTATTCAGAAACTTTATATATGTCTATTTCTATATTGGTCACTCGCAACCATAGACATAACATATCACATTCTTCTTAAAATTGTAGTAAAAAATCAATATTAATTTATTTGTATAAGTTTTAGTAAACAAATCAGTAGTGTGAATGGTAAACAAATTGTCATACATCTATTGCATACCATCCAACTAAAACATCATACAAAGTTATTTGCACGTTATTTGCCACTTTGGTAGTTATTAATTAATCGATAATAGTAGTTAAAAACTGATAAAACAAGTCAAAAACTTATGCAAGTTGAATTGATAACCAAATGCTTTTCACTTTTGTTGATCGGTTTTTGTTTGTTATTTTTTTAAATTGCAAGTCCTCAACTCAATTTTAAAATATTATATAAATCAACCAAGCCGACCAATGCTTACATTATAATTAAAGTTACTTATGGTTTTTAGTATAATATATGAAAGAAAATATTTTTTTTATTGGAGAAGTATGTTGTCTTTATATAATATGTTTTTAAAAATAATCCCAATTATAAGAACATACAATTATTTTATCGTATATTGCTTAAAGATGTCAAAATCTTTACCGTGCGTTGAGGTAGTTAACCTAAATGTTTTTGCGTTTTTGCTTATTGGTTGCGTGAGATTTGATGAGTTGTTGATTATTTTGTTCATGGGCGTTGTTTTGTTTAGCGTACTAGTTGTAGTTAGGTTTAGCATGGAAGTGTTATTTCGTTGAGGATGACTTGTCTTTTCGGGGACGAAAAGTCCTAAGGTAGAGAAGATGTAAAGACTCATACTTGGGTATGATTGGAATTAGCCTTTGAATAAAGTGAGAAAAATTCATTCGGCAGCGTGGCCTTAGCATTAGCATTTTGGGTCATTATTATTATTAAAATAGTAATTATTATTATTATTTATGTAACTATTGGGTTTATTATTATTATAATGTTAATACCATTAAGATAATTATTTAGGTATTTTGAGTTATTATTATCATAATTAATGATATTACTATTATTATTATGGATGTAATTATTGTGGTTATTATTATTTTTATTATAATTACTAATCCTATTACTATATTATTATTAAAATAAGTTTTAAATATTAAGAGTTTATTATTATTATTAATGTTATTATTAGATTTAACAGAAATAAGAAATAAATATATTTATATATAGGAGAGTATAAAAGGAATAACCTAGGGTAGAAACCCTAGGTTTCTTTCGTTGTGCGTTGTGCGCGGAGCCTAGTGGGGGAGAAGTTGTAGAATTGAAGCTGTCGCGTTCTATCAATCGTTTGAGACTAAACTCAGGTAGGTGGTTCTTGATCTTATACTATCCTATTAGATGGAACCTATTGTTTGAGGTATAGGTCTAATTATTTACAAATAGATTTATCGAATACAAAAAAAATTTATTTTTACCCGAACGGTTGGATTTTCTTGTTGTTATTTGATTATGTTGTAGTTGTTGGGCATACCGCGATTCTTGCCAATAGAGTACAAGTTTAGGTTCATCGAACCATGTAGCCGCCGGCGATGGTTGTTATACAGTCGTGGCTAATTTTTTTCATATGTATATATAAATAGGTAGTCACGACTGCAGTTAATGCGGCCACGATTAGTGTAAAGAGGAGCAGTCACGGCCACTGCATTATGTGGCCGTGATCCGTGATTTGTATCAAACTACGCTCACCAAATTAGCAATAGGTACTGACTGGTCCCACTATGCCTTTGTACGTGATTTTTATCCAACTTCCTAGCATGATTTTGGTTCGTAATTTGCAATTGTGCATGAATAGTATTTTTTTCTAATTTCTATGGTGTAAAACAATACATGACCAAACACAAAGAAAAAAAAGGGGATTGGGATTACAATTTTTTTTTTTTACATTTCCTAAAGGGATTGATTACTTTTGACAATTAATCATGGTGTAAATATTCTTTTTTCTAAATAATAGTAATAATAATTCTTGATAATTAGCAGGTAGTTGCCGTCAGCAGTAGGCCTAACGGCCAGGGGCCAAAAAAGGGGCATCGGTTAATCTGTTTTCTCCTATTTGATTAGTTTGAAACTGGAGTAGGGTAATTGGAGAGCCTAATAATAATCTTTTACGATTTATGTGTAAATATAAATGTTGTTTAGCAAAATAAATATTATTTGTGGCTTCATATTATTAGTCTGACATGTTAAATATAGCATTTGAGCTTGATATTATTAATTTGACATTAGAAACATTAATTGTGGCTTATTATTTTTAATTTGACATTAACAAGACTATTTGAAGCTCGATATTAATAGTTTGATATTGGAAATATTGTCTATGGCTCGATATTTATAGTCTGATATTATAAATATTGTTTGTGGTACATTTTTATTGGTTTGGTGATTTAAATATTTTGCAAGGCTGTTGTATTGAATATTGACTGTTGGAAAATTCTGTTTATTGATTATATGTGTGAGATAAGTGGTGGAGTTGGTTGAGTTAACTATAAGTCCCACATAGGGCTGACAAGAGGCCGCAGGTCTCCTATGTGGTTGGTTAACCCAGGTCCCATATGTGGCAGGTTGTCATTACGGACACCGCAAGTCCCACATATGGCTATCGGATAGTGACTGGGATCCCAAGAGTTGGTTGTGGGAATTTCATCGATGATTGGATTATTTGGTGTGAACCTTTAATGAATGAAGTGTATTGTGTGATGTCATATTGTGTGATTTAATGTAAGCTTACTGTGATAGAGTAAGACACTACACTAGCACAAGCATACACCGATCATATAGGCTTTGGATTTTCATGTTATAGGATGGTGAGGAGATGAAGATCACTTAGTGGGCAATTGTGCTCACTCCTACTTTGTTGACATGTTTCAGGTATTGACCCATTCGCTATAGGCTGGTCTGAAGTTAATTGTCTTTTATTTCACATTATGTCATAACTTGGTTTATGAATTTTGTAAGATAATTGGTTTTATTATTTGAGTATTCGGACAAGGGTCTGTGAAAATTGTATTGGATTTATACCATGAATTTATTGTTAATAAATTATTTTTCTCAGCCTCATTGCATGTGGAGATGTACAGGAATACCCCTTATGTATGATTGTACAGGCATATCTCGGACATCACCCACTATGTAGTCCATATCAGTGCTAGTCACCAACCCCTTGACTCTTCGGGTGCAGGCATAGAGAAGTCACACTCTTAGTTTCGGTACTTTTGGGATTTGGGAGCGTGACAAAAGATATGAGCTAAATCCAAAATATACTTTGAATCTTCTTTTAAAAAGGAAAAAAAGGTAATAACTTATATAGTTGTTTTGTAAGGACATTCACATCCGATTTCCTACTCAAATACATTTCCTATAATTTAATGATGGAATTTAAGATTTTTGATGAAAACAACTTTTCATCTGATTCTTATATTTGGAGTCAATCATCCAAACATTTCATAAATTATGAGAATAAATAAATTATAATAAAATAATAAATTACACCTTTTCAAAAGAAAAATACATTATATAAGCCTTTGTGTGCAAACATCATCGCGCATACTTAAAGTAACAACATTTCATTTGTCAGAAACTCTATTATGCCATACATGTGATTTAGTAAAAACTAATAAGATATTATTGCGTTAAATATACACGATGAGGCATGCAAAAATAAGAATGTGAACATAATGTAAATGCTCTAATAGCATTACATTAGGTTATATATAATAAATTTTTTATATAATTTAGATATAATTTTAGAGTTTTGGTAAAAAAGAATCTACATTAGTTGTTCCAAAATAGAATTTAGAATAGAAATTGTTGAGAAAATTTTCATATTTAGACAATTACTAATTATTTTTAAAATAATTTTTAATATATATATATATATATACACTTAGTTGTAATAAATGAAAAATATGAAAAAACCGTAAATTAAAAATTAAAATTATAAAATAAAAAATAAATTTACAGATAAAAATAGAAATAGAAAATAAAATATTAAATAGTATATTATTTAATTAATAACATGGAGATGTTAAATATGAAATGAAACTAACGTGATGCTCTAAACGCTTTGACTTAAAACAAGAGGCGGCAAAAAAAAACACACACACACACACATTACTTGCGCGACGCCATTAATCACGGCACTCACACGGTGCTATATTCTTCTATTATAAAATTACATTTATAAGGTCAAATAATTATCCATTTGTTCCTTCCGCTCGACAGGAGCATACTAATTTGTACGACGGATCAATGACACCACGGCCCACGGCCATTCGTGTACCAATTAACGTGGCGGCACTACTCCAAAAAGATGAATAAAACGAGCTTGAATAATGTTTTAATACGACAAAAAAATACAATTTAACTTGTACTCAAATTTCTTTCAACACAATTGAGTTAATAAAGTATCGATATATGATACAAATAAACTTTAAAAAGTTGATGCCTGTATAGGAAAATATAGTAGAAGTGTCAAAATTAATGATTAAATCATTAACGCGGTAATAATAATAATAATAAGTTTTGGAATTCTTTTTTGCAGCTATGACTCGTTGAGTCATCATTTTTTTAACACTCATAATATATTTTATTACATAAAAAAATATGTTTAAAGTTTACTTATTTAAATAAATAATTTATAAGTTCAGTCAACATAAATGTCTGAAAGCGCGTATGTAAACAGTTGTGAGGATTTAATTATTTAAAATTAAAAATTATTTTATGTTATTTATAAATAAATAAACAAATAAATAAATCTAAGCCCCAAGTTACCTTAATATATAATGTAACCCATTCGGCGTACCGTACAAGTGGGGCGTTGAGGAAGGAACATGATAGCATGGTGCTTTGAAATCGATTTATAATAGTGGTTTTGTTTACTAAAAATAGTAAAAACTGGATAAGGCTTCATTCACATAATTCAGTAAGGCGAGGACTTTTTTTTTCTCTTTTTTTTTTTAAAAAGCGGATAAGACCTTTGACGACGACTTAACGGATGAATTCAAGATCATATATCTTCTGGGAAAGTTCGTATCCCTTCGTTTGGGCTACGAGCAACTCTATGCTAAAATGGATTTTTAGGTAAATGTATTATTTGAATTGTGTTTGAATAGTAAATAATATTTTTTTATATAAATTATTGATATGAAAAATTGTAATTCTCAATCCAACAAATACATTTCATGAAAATCTTTATTAACTCTATGTTCTCAACCGTTCAAACTCACAATTCACCAATAAATAAATAAATAAATAAATAAATAAATAAACCTTCCCCACCAAGAACGCATTAATAAAATCGCCTAATAAAACATTGAAAATAAAAAAATCTAAAAGGAAAAAAAACAAATTGTGAGACCAGGGTGCCAACGTGGCAGGGTACGATTCGTCCATTCTCCCAGCAGCACCTGTACGAGGTAGGCCCCACGCTCGCGTGCAGCCGTCGTCGACAACGATAAGGCGAGGGGCGAGGTCAAAAACGATCCGGCACCAGTCAACGTATCGTGGCGTGGCGGATGGGGCCCACAAGGGAAAGGTAGGAGATTCGAGCCGACGCCACGATGTGGATGCTACGACCGTCCAAAAAACGTGACGAAAGCAGTGACAAAACCGCAGCTTTCCGGATGGGATGGGTCACACGTGTCGCAAATCCAGTATAGAGGCACCACGTGTAGGGAGGCTGGTCAGCTCCAGCCAAAGCATTTTTATTTTTATTTTTATTTTTTTTTGTGACGGTTCTAGATACGGCCCGCACGTGTCCTTTCCGCGGGTCGCCAACTATAAAAGGCGGTGAGAGCCTCCCCCGTTTCTCGACGGTTCAAAGTGGTTTCGTCAACATCTTTTACCAAAACTAGTGGCGAAGAAGGAGAACGCCAGAGCAGGAAGGAGGAGAAGCCACCTTATTTGAAGATCGATCAATCTAGGTAGAGCTAGAGTTAGAGTTAGAGTTAAGAGTTAAAGCTAGAGTGAGGATCGAGAAGCAGAAGCCAGATCGATCTTGAGAAATAAAGCAGCAGAACCAGAAGCTAGCTAGCAGTTCGATCCAGAGAGAGAGAGAGAGATCGTGAATGACGAGTGAGCTACAGCTACCTCCTGGATTCAGATTCCATCCCACGGATGAGGAGTTGGTGGTTCATTATCTTTGCCGTAAATGTGCGTCGCAGCCTGTCTCCGTCCCGATTATAGCTGAAATTGATCTCTACAAATTCGATCCATGGCAGCTCCCTGGTAATTTCCACCCCCATCTCCCATCTGGGTTATATCCATATACTCAGTTGAAATGCTCTCTCCAAGACCATTCAAATATATATATATATATATATATATATATATTATATATTCATAAATTTGATTTACGGTGGGTTTGAATTTTGGGGGTAAGAGATTAAATTCTCACAGCAGTTTTTTGTTTCTGGGTTTGCAGAGAAGGCACTGTACGGTGAGAAGGAGTGGTATTTTTTCTCTCCGAGGGACAGGAAATACCCAAACGGTTCGAGGCCGAACCGGGCGGCTGGAACAGGGTACTGGAAGGCGACCGGAGCCGACAAGCCCATCGGGAAGCCAAAACCCCTTGGGATCAAGAAAGCTCTGGTATTCTACGCCGGCAAGGCCCCCAAAGGCCTCAAGACCAATTGGATCATGCACGAGTATCGCCTCGCTAACGTGGACCGCTCCGCTGGCAAAAACAAGAACTCCAAGGTAGCTCTTCTCTTTACTTACTGTCTCTTTTTACGGACACCCTCGGATTTACAAAATGTTTTAAAAATAATACATGGGTTGAGTACTGGTCAATTAAATTTCATTTTTGTTGGGTAATAAATGTATATTTATATATGCAGCTGGATGATTGGGTCTTGTGTCGAATATACAACAAGAAAGGCAGCACCGAGAAACAGTACACCTTCGATCGGAGGCGGATGAAGATGTCGTCCGAGGAAGAGGATCAGAAGCCGGATATTTACATGCTGGATGAGGCCAGGAGGGGCTGTCGCCGTCGTTGATGAAGCCGGAGATTCTGGATCCGTCGCCGCCTGCGGCGGAGATGAACGACCCGTTGCACATGGACACGTCGGATTCGATACCCAGGGGGCACACGGACTCGAGCGCGTCGTATCACGTGACGTCGCCGGAGTTCACGTGCGACAAGGAGGTCCAGAGCGAGCCCAGGTGGTACGAGCTGGAGGGCGCCTTCGTCAATTCGCCCTACCGTTACTTGGACGCCTTCGAGAATGACGCTTTTGCCCCTCCCTCACAGTTCGTCATGATGGGGGACCACGCCTCGCCCTACCAGGACATCTTCTCGTTCTCGCTGTAATCGTCACCCCCGATGGACGCCTGGCCGTTCGATGCGATGCACGTGGGGTCCCCCGCCCCCCGGACAGGTCGGTCGGTGCAGGACAGCACACGCACCCGCGAGCGACACGGATGCTAGCCACTTGGTTGTCTTGTGGGGTGGGTGATGATGAACTGGGTGGAAGATGGATGGTGTGATCCGGTGCGACCGGTGGTTGTGTGGGACGTGGGAGTTTGTCGTGTTTTCCTCGTGGTTGGACGGTCGTGAATCGTCCACGTCACCGTTGGCCGACATGGAATGCTTTTAGAGTCTCTATTGTCAATACCCACTATTCTCTACCGTAACATCGCGTAGGAAAATTCTTGTATTCAGGATATTTTGATAAATAAAAATTATAATATATTTAATTGACAAAAAGAAAAAGAAAAAGAAAATCTCGTGGTAATTGATTCTACATTCTATGACATTTGTTCAAAATTTTGGAAATTGAATCTGGCAGTTGTACGTATATACCCTAAGGGCTAAGCAACTGGTGATAAAATCCGACCTAACTGACTAAAAAAAAAAAAAAGAGGAAGTAGCCAAGTCACGTAACCCGAAGCCTCTAATTTGTAGTCGAGATTTTTTTGTCACTAATAAAATGTCACTCGTTTTTTTTTTTTAATAGCAGCATCCACGAATAAGATTCACTGTCTAATCCCGTGCTTAGCAGGTATGAAAAATTTGATTTTTCAGGAAAAAAAGGTGAAAATGATTTTTTTCAAGTGATTGGTTGATTGGGAAAAGTGACGGGCTCACAAAAAATTGGTATGAAAATGCGTGAAATACAATACGCACCAAATTGCTGTGAAAAGCTATGAAAAACCAACTATAGCAACAGTTTGTCTAATTTGTCCTTCATTAATTATTATATTATTTAAGATATAATGTTAAATTAGTTTATTTTTTTTAATTTTTTCTTATTCCCATCAAATTATAAAATATATATTTTTCACCTTTTTTCCACCCCAACCAACCAATCAAATTTTTCATCCCTTTTCTTTATACACACTTTCTTTCCATATATTTTTCATCCCAAATTTATCTACCTTTTTTCTATCCTTTGCCAAGCAGAGCATAAGAGCATTTACATTCTTGTGTCAATACGGAATTTTGATTTTTAAATCTAAAAGTGTGAATTTCAACTTTATAATCTCTATTTTGTATTTTAATAAATAAATAATATATTATTTGATATATTTTGTTTATTATTATTATTTTTTATTTTTATTTATCATAATCAATCGAATAAATATATAAAAAATATTTAAATAATAAATAATAATCAAGATTTTTTCTTATCTCTATTTTTAATATCTAGATTTTATAATTTGGAAGATTGTAGTATAATTTTTTTTATTTAAAAGTTATTTTTTTTTTTAATTTTTAAAAAATAAATTAGAAGAACTTGTACTCTAACCTACCATAAAAATTTACCTCAGCCGGTGGAACCATGAGGTTACTCGTGCAGACCAACAGTCAGATTTGTTATGGTGAAGGCAAGTTTTTTCATAAGAAATACTTTATAAAATATTTAATTATATATGTATAATTTTTAAAAAACAATTTAGTGAGTAAAACATTTCTACCCAAATACAACCAATTTTGAAACGAATGTCACGTAGAAATTAGAAAACAACGGTTAAAATAGAAAGCCGACATAAATAAAACAAAAGTGAGCGCCGGGTTCGTTTTGATGGGACAGTGACCGGGACCGGGGGAGCATCTACTTTTGGCGGCGGGTTGAAAAGCAATCAAATTAAGATTTGAATAACGAGGCGACAGACAAACACGTTCACACCGGCGAGTGGAATCATCGACAGACAAACACGTTCACACAGCGGCACAAGCGAGCCGTGGCCTCTGATTTAATAATAGCCGTTCTGTCAATAGCGTATTGTAAAATTCACTTGGGATTGATTGTTTTTTTTTTATTAATTTTTAAAAAAGGCTGAAATGGAATAAGTGTAATAATAATGCAATGACTCAAATTATAATTTTATTTAATTATAATAATATATTATAACATGTATTATAATATATAAATAATTAAATAAAACTGTAATGTGAATCATTACAATTATAATTATAATTGTACTTATATATTTATAAGTTATAAGTAATGTTATAAATATTACTATTTAAAATACATATATAGTAATGTTATCTACCGGAAATGTTCCTATTTATACAGTGTATCTAGATAAACTTTTTTATATATAGGCTGTCAGACGACTCAGACTCAGAAATAATTTAAAAAATAATACATTTACCTAATAATAATATTAGCATGTTATTATTATTACAAAAAACTTTCTCGAAGGGTGATTTTTTTTTTTAAAAAATAATAAAATAAAAAATAACTAATTTATTGACAGTGGGTCCAAATATCGCAATCCAACGTACGAGTGATCTTCATAGTGTCAAATGTTGTTTTTCCCGAGACAGCCAACATTATAATGATATTATTATTTGACAAAAGACTGCTGCTATATATTATTAATCTTTGCTGACGTGTGTGTGGAGATCATTATTAGAAATTTGTTACACGTTACACCTCCTGTCTGCCCACCTAACTTCAAGCGTGCAAAATATTTATATTAAATAATTCTTCCATCTGAGCCCAAAACATTTTTATTTCTTCATGTGATCGAAAACCAACCATTTTCTTCTTAAAAGTTGATTTTGCCAAAATAATAATACTTGACCAAGACCTTGGAGACCAACCCCTTACAATACACGCCGATTCTCTTTCGTTATCCAAAATTCAGAAAGTGTGGTTCCAAAGGTCTTATAATATCAATCTAATAACAATAAAAATACTCCTATTTTATGTATTATACTTATATTATTTATGTATTATATGTAAATTATTTATGTATTATACTTGTATGTATTGTTATCCTACTTTTATGATACTAAACCACAAGCAGCTTGTTAAACTTAAATGCAACTCATTTGGGATCTAATAAATATCTTGACATATATATAAACACGCCTTGTGGTGTATTATGTGAGACGAAAACCAAGAAGCAAGCAATGGTCTCTCTTTAAATGATGTGTCGTAACAAATCGTTCAATGGTAATTAAGAATTCAGAATTAAGATCTCATTTGGAATCTAATAAATATCTTGACATATATATAAACACGCCTTTGTAATTGATTTATTATAGTTATCGAAATTATGGTCTAGATCATATTCCCTAAATTATGGTATTTGTTAGAAAAGTTGCTTTTATTTAGGCATAAAATTATTCTATCATCCTTGCATAAAATACTCAATGTATATCCTTTCTAATATATATAAATATACGATTCTTTTTTTTTCTTATCATTTTTAGGAAATGTATACCAATAAAAATTATATAAATAGATTTTGTTTTTTTGGAAATGAAGAGGTTGAAAGTTACAACAGCAAAAAAATATACGTACATAGAAGATGATCCCGGTCATATATGATATGAACAGGAAAAAAAATTTGATATTTCAACGGATATTCTAATAATAATTTTTTATTTATATATGTTTTTACTCAAGACAATTAAAGTGACCTATGAGTTCTAAATTTGTTAAGCGTTGTTTCTTTTTCATTAACCTCATCGAAGGAGATTGTCAAAAGATGAGAATAGCACCTACCGTTCCAAAATATTTTCCTTATTAACATAATATGGAATATAGGGTCAGATTAATTATTGGCGTCGTTGTTTATAGTGTTTTTAATTATAAAATTGTATAATTATTATTTTAAACAAGAAAGTTGTCAAAAGAACTAATCATTTTTTTTCATATTATAAAAACATCGACATGCTATACTTTTCAACCTCAGAATTTCATTAAAACTATTATATTAATAAAATAGTTAGCAAAAAACGAAAAAAGTAGATACCTTTTCGTTACTTGGATCCAATTATCCAAATGCACCGATAATTACGTTAAACAAATTAACTAGGAGTAATGCTACTATATTAAATGTATAGCCTATCTTAACAGATACATCATAATTGTTGTCCACATTAACTATGTGGGTAATTTTAATAAGAGTAATACTATAAACAATTAAAATGGTATAATAGTTGAATTATCATGATGATGTGATGGTATATTAGATCGAGAAAAAAACATAGAAAATTATGACTGTTCAATTAATTATGTTGAGTGGGTTACACAAAATATTTTTGATCTTAACAATGACTAATCGTTTTTTTCTTGGAGCATGTAGGAAACCCAGGTGACGAACCAGCTAATCTCTCGATTAAGCCATAACAATAAAATTTACGGGTTAGATGATTTCTTTTGTCCCCCACCAACTATGCATAAGACTACAATAATAAATTTGGGCAGACATTGTCACGCCGTGATAATCTAACTCATAAAAAAAACACACAAGTAAATATCTTAGGTCAAAATAAGCGATCCCACTAGATCTTTTACAATTAAATACCACACATTATCGATGAAAAACCCTATTAACTCATTGCATTATGGTGTTTGCGTGTTTAACAACTTCACTACACTTTAGTAAGTGTTAAAATTAGAATTCTCATTAAACTGTTAGTCCTAATTCAATACTCACATAAATCAGTCACATTAATTAAGACTCATTACATTAATGATCAAATGCTACCCGCACAAATAATTAAGTTCATTATTTATTACTTTTTATCAGGACAACCCATGCAAATTTTAGAAAATCATTATTCCTATAGGAAGTGCCAGACGATGCAACAGTTTGGAGAAAACATTACTGTTCTCCCATTGGTTCAAAATATATTTTCCAATTTATTATTATTTGCAATTTACTTCTCAATATGTTGGTTCGAAAAGATGCTTCCCCGTATTCAAATTAGAAACATGATTTTATTGAAGATGATTATTTTACGCAGAATATAATATTATAGAAACCCAATGAGTAGAAATTAAGAAACTTGTGTTTGGGTCCAAATTGGGCTCATAATCAACAAATTCGCGTTCTATGCCGCCAGAGCCTGCACCTTGGCCTGGGTGCGATTCCAGATGAGGAGGACGGGGAGGTCGGCTTTTTGGTATAAGACTACTAATATCAAAATTTTCATTAATTTTATTTTTAACATTAGATGGGGTTGCAAGCATAGAATTGATTGATAGGGCATCTACACACCCACAAAAATTCCACTAAAAATTTAAATTACAAGCATAAACAGCAACAAATAGATAAAAATAACTAACAAGGGTGGTTGCAAATCTTTGCCAAAGTTTCAATCTTTTGACCCTCCAAGTAAAGCAAGAGCTAAGCTCACCATGTTGCCGCTTGCGAGAGCCTTAAGCATTTTCAACTTGGTAGATGCGTAGGGTGGATATCTCACAGATGAGTCTCCCTTGAAACTCCGGTACAAAACTGCCTTCTTATGGCTAAAGGCATCAAAAGAGAACTTACCATGGTATGAGCCCATTCCACTCTCCCCCACTCCTCCGAAAGGCAGTGTAGGTTCTGTGACCTGTGATACATTTATATGTCGACAGTGTTAGTATGCCCATTTCCATCAACCTTATTTCTAGAATTTCTAGTGCAAGACTTCCATGCAATTATTTGTTGATGGCCTAGTTAACCAAAAATACATAAAAGCTAGTGTCCTTTTAAAGTAATTTAGTTATTCCAATCATGAAAAGAAAAAATATGGGCAGCTTTAATGCAGATAAACAAATGTGCCATAGTAATCAATAATCACCAAAATTCAACAAATTACGCATTGAAAGTTAGCACTCATCATACTTATCTTCTCAAATCCACTAGAAATAATATCTAGGACAGCCCATCAACCATAACACAAAAGGCAATATTTCCCAATAGCAAAGACTCTCTTTTGGTTATTCATATTAGTTCCTCCAAGAATATATTTTCTTCAAAATTTAGAGAACGTTTAAAATTTTGGATAAAAAATATTTTATATTAAGTCTTCAAACTCTAAAATTTAAAGAATAAAAATAGAAATGAAAAGAGAATATTCATATTTAAAATATTACTATTCATCCTTCAAATATTTTTTTTCATATTTCTTGATATATGTGCACTTTTGATTGGTTGTAACAAATGAAAGAGATAAAAAATAAAAAATTATATTTTAAAAGAATAGAGATAGAGATGAAAAAATAAAATGTAAAAGATAGAAAAATTATAACATATCAAATAATATACTATTCATTTCCTAAAATAGAAATGAAAATGATGAACCCAATGTGAATACTTTAAGTCTCCTATCATATATATAACATGTCAGCTAAGAAAATTTAAACTCTTCCCTCCAACATAAATTTAATGTACTCATGTTTGCATGCATGGGTCTAATTAGGTCAGCCATCATAGCTTCCACCTATGCATGACCCAAAAATCCAACAATATCATGATTATAAGTACACTGACCTATATAATGAAAAAATTTCATTAAAGAGAGACCAATCTAAAGAGGGCATGCTTGGGGCAACAAAAAAGACTCATCCTCCCTAAGATTTCTAACAAGCTAACCTAAAAAGACAATACACATATGGTGAACACTCCAAATTGTGTGACAGAGAGGATTGTTATTGGGTCTGTGTATTACGGATCACAATATGTAAATAGTAAAAGTTAATATAAAATGTGGCAAATAAATATGAGCGCTGAGAGCACAATTACATGTAGAATTGTATCATTGATAACCATTCCTCCTGCAGATATATTCTTCACAAAATCCTTCTGTAGTTGATTGCTATTGGTGAAGAGATATGCAACCAAAGGTTTTGGTCTTGACTTTATCAGATTGAAGCTCTGATTTAAATTCTTGACCTGTATAAGGGAAAACACAAAATGAAGAAAAGACCAATCTCAACACCCTGTTTTCTAAGGAATTTCAAAGCCACCGCACCAACTATATTTTAGCACCTTCTTTGGTATTTTATACACAATGTCATAAAAGAGGGTAGAATACGATATATATTCCCATGCTGTATATAAATAATTTCGTAGCGAGAATTTTTCTATGTTTGTTTCCCCTATCAAGCAACTTAATAAAATAGAATGGAGGGCAACACACTTTGGAAAGTACAAATTCAAAATAAACAAAAGATGATTTTTGCTTCGAAATCCCCAAAAATTGTGGGGGCCTTTATTGACAGACAGCCCCCTGAAAATTGCTTGGACGTCGATGAATTGGGGTATTCTTTTAGCACATGTGGACAACTAGAGCACGCTAAAATAACCTTGCGTAGATAAACCGTACACATCCAATAATGACAGGAAAAAAATGCTACTCACAGTTAGAATTGGAAGCAGTGGCCCAAATATTTCCTCCTTCATTATGAAAGAATCTTCTGGGACATCGAGGAGGATGGTCGGAGCAATCCTCCTGCAATAAATGGTGAAACACAATCCTCCACATAATGACCTTAGACATAAAAAAAATAGTACAATAATATGGCTAAGAACGATAGGACTCACAGTTTTTCCTCATCTCTTTGACCCCCAAGTACAACCTTATCAAGAACTTTCTCCTCATCTAGGAGCCTTATCAAACGTTTGAAGTGATGGGTGCTCACAATGCGAGAGATGTCTTTTGATTCCATATGGTTTTTTCCAAAGCATTCATCCAGTTCATGTTTTAGAGCTTTTATCTGTTGAACAATAGGCACTTCAAAAACAATAAAAGCCAAAGAACATAAATATGAGGAATGATATCATCCTTTGCTACACGTAGTTGCATAATGTCCACAATTGAAACAATGTCATTTTGATTGAGCTTGTGTTCTATGGCTATATATTATATAACACACCGAGTGAATGCAAGCATTCTTACCAACTTTGAAGCAAAAGATTCTGTAGTTATGATATAATCAGCACCAATGCAAGCTTGCCCATTATTGGCTCCCCACTTCCCTGCTATTATCCTCTTTGCTGTGATCTTGACATTGCATTGGCAGGATTATTCAAGTAGGCATACAACAGAATGATTGTGAGAAAATTAGAAGGAAAAAAATCAGCACCTAAAATAAAGATAATTTACGAAAGCTGTTAAACTTCAGTTTTAATTGAGTACGAATAATATGAAAAGCCTGAAACTGCAAGGTATACATCTTAACTATTATCTATAAAAATAAACAAAGGGATCTTCCTTTGATTGAAGACAAAGTTTCTTACTTTTAAGTCAATGTCTGAATCAACTACTACTGGACACTTTCCTCCAAGTTCAAGGGTAACAGGTGTAAGGTGTTTTGCAGCAGCAGCCATGACAATGCGTCCAACTGCTGAGCTTCCTATATACATATATATAGGTAACAATGGGAGATAATTTCATGAAAAAACAAGCTAAAAGAAACATTTGCAGCACAAAGATGTTGACATTTTGTAGAAATTTAAAAGAACTAGTTAAAATACTGAAACATAGCAAGATAGTGTACTAAGCAAAATGAGCTGGAAGTTGGATCACGAAACAAAAAATTTGAACAAAGAACATACCTGAGTGTGTCAAGAATTTTAAAGTTTTAAGTTCACCCAACAGCTTCAAAGTTGAAAATAAAAGAATATCATGTCAAACCCCAGCATCAAAACACAACCAAAAGGTAGTGAAACCAACTTGCTCCTGTGATGGTGGAGTCTGGAAAGAAATTAGACCACAAGGGCCAATATGAACGCAGCTTTCTCCAACATTTATTAATTAATTGCAAGAGTCATGTTTGTGACTCAAACCCATGACCTCCAGGCAGTAACTTTAATATTACGCCAAGGTTCGCCCTTTGTGGAACCAAGTTAATTAATTATTAATTAGCTATATTATGCTCTATGGTGACTTGATGAAGATATTTTAGAACAGTGCAAAAGACAATGATAACAAATAACATTTTAAGATGACATTAAATTAATGCTTTTGATGATTCAAATAATGTGACACAAGTGCACATACCTGTGTAGAATATTTTGTCCCACTTCTGTCCTAGCAAAGTAGTTGTTTCATCAATAGCTCCCTCAACAACTCTTATAGCAGAGTTATCTACATATTTCTTTAGCAATTTCGCAAGGAGTGAAGATGATGCGGGTGCAACTTCTGAAGGCTTGAGGACCACAGCATTACCAGCTGCAATAGCTCCAATGACGGGATCAAGTGATAGCACTAGGAAGGGAAGGAAGTACATTCAAATGAGATTAGAGCTAACTCTAGAATTGATACAATATTATAAGAAATTTAAATAACACACTGCAGACATACATGCTTAAAAGCAGAGAGCAAATTACATAAACCTGGAAATTTCAATAATAAAAATAATGGGAACTTCAATCACAATACATTAGAAGTAAACTAGTATTTAAAAGAGATACCAAGGTCTGGGATTCAAATGTTTTTTAACTGGAGTTCCACAAGATACCTTTCTCAGAATAATATAGTGCGTTGAGGTTTTCTTTTATTGCCTTATTTTCATTTTTTGTTTTGATTGTGAACGCATTGATATAGTGTGTTGAGAATTTCAATAATTTAAATAAATTTCAATTCATTCCCATGATTTCATATAATCATTTCACTATCCTTTTTAGCATAAAAAAAATAAAGGGAGAAGGAGGGCGGGAGTCAACCATTTTGGAAGAAGTTGATTGGTGATGAAGCTGATTTAGAGTTTAGTGAAAATAAAAACTGTGGGTGCAGTAAGAAGCAGAAGCATACACTATAGTCCCAACTACGGGAAATAATTGTCCATTTCCTTAAATTAGGATGAAATCAAGCATAAATGACAAAGATACTCTAAAGGCGAATCAAATTTTCCCCGCTTACAGAAAGGAAAGTTCCATGATGAAATGACCAACACAACTCCTAGAGGTTCTGACACAATTTCAGCAGATGATGGAAATGTAGTTATTGCAGTTTGAACCTGAAACATTTCAAAATCTTTGGATTAATTGTAGCAGGGTAACCTTTCATAAAGGTAATATTTTAACTGAATTCTCCCTATGACCACTTCAATGTCCTAAATACAACTGCATATGATAATTACTACCTTCTGCGGTTCCATCCAGCCTTTCACTTCTTGAAGTGCCAACTTACATGAGGATTTTGTCAAAGAAAGCTGCATTAGACACCATATTAAGATAATTACATGAATGATTGAAATAAATATAGGTCATTACAGCTTCCAATTAACATGGTCCAGAACAATTAATTGCATACATAGTTTGGAATTTTACTGCACGTTCCATGAGGTTAATTAAGGACAGTTGTATAGATGATTTTGCAAGGCAAAGGATTGAAATTTTTATACGGCTTGAGAAAAGTCTGTTGAAATTATCTGACCTTGCAAAACAAAATAAATTAATTGCTCTAGGCAGAAACAACTAATCACTTGTTCTTCATGCAAAACTTCCTATTCAAAATATAAAACATTGAACACACTTGTCTGTAGTAGATTGAAATACATTTTCAAAAAAAAAAAAAAAACTATCAACCCACTACCAATCTGGTATGCTTTACGGACAATTTCATTGTCATTAATAAAACAAAATAGTTAATTTTGAAAATTCCAAAGTATTTAAAATGATAGGACTTGCCGTACAATTCATGAAATGACATGAAATGCAACTAACTGTGATTCATGCAATGCTCAAACCTCGGAAACGAAAGCTTCAAATTTCGGCTTGGCGAGGTCCTTGCGAAGGGCGTCGAAGATTTGCTCCTCCTGATTGTCGATCATGTCGGAAATACCCTGCAACTGCGAGACCCTCCATTGGTACGGCCTAGTCTTCCCAGAATTGAAGCTCTCCCGAAGGTCCCTAACGAGCGATGCTGCTCCCTCCGCATCGAACGTCGTCCTAGAATCATATTTCCCTTTCTCCTCCCGGTCCTCCACTAACGACACATCAATCGCAGCAGCCCAGCTTCAGAAACAAGGAAAAACAACAATTTAGTTAACTTCTCACTCCATAGCACACACACACGCATACACATGTGAATACGTTACCAGTGGAAAGAGACAAAGCGGTGGTGGCGAGAGCGGAGAAGCGAGAGGTGGGTGCGGAGTGGGAAGAAGGGACGCAAGGATGGTCCATTTAGGATGGTGGGTTTGTTGCTACAACTGACGCTGTTTCGAAACACGGATTCAGGTTACAGGTAGAGGAAGAAACAACAATAAAATTGATGTCGGACAGCACATATTACATGGGAAGCAAAAGGAGTTACAAGATACTATGTGAGCAACAACTATATTGATAAATTGTATATGAAGATCACATAGGAGATGTAAGGAAAAAGGGACGCGGGACCTGTAATCCGGGAACGGATGAACATAGAGACTGCTCATGACTGGCCAGTTGACACCCAGACTGAGAACCGGATCGACTATCAACTCTACTCAGTCTCATACCAAACAATTTGGTGTTCACCTTTTGGACTAAAAGAGGTATTTATTAATTTCACCTCTGTTCCATATAAAACCAGGCTTATCATTAAGCGTTAGCCATGAGAATTTATATAAACTGCGTCATTTACCATATTAAAAATAATCATCAATGTCTTCTTCCTTAATTTTTTTCCCTTGTGCGTTTTAAATTAAAAACTAGTGTTCGTGTGCATAAAAAGCCTACGCCGTCTGGACCAGTCAAAGTTAGTTTTTCTCCTCGTACTTGTTTTCTTTCAACTTTCACGATTTGCGCCTGAGACACGAGCGTGAAGATGTGATTGATGATTTATGAGGTTTTTGGACAATTGGGCTGTTGTGCACTGCCTAATGCTATGTTTGGTAACTGGTAAGTACAAAAAAAAGTGGTAGAATTTTAGTTATACAAATGGTAAAAAAAATAGGCAAGAAAAGAATAGGTGAAAAAGAAATTTGTTTGGTTGAAGTAAAACAAGTATTTTAAAATTTTTTAATTATGATTAGAAAAAGGTGTAAAAAAGTATTACTGTTTAAAATATTATTTTTGTCATTATTTATGTAATTGTGTAAAATTATGTAATATATGAAAAGGAATAATTTTATAATTTTGATAATTTTTTTATAGCAAATTCAATTATTTTGGTTGTTATGAAAATAACCCTTAATTTTTATATTTTTTTTCATGTCTTTTTTTTTTCGCCCCTTATTTTTCACCTTTTATCAAAAGCAATAAAATGAATTTTTCATATCTTTTTCACTCACTTCTCATTTTTCATGTGTTTTCCATAGCTACCAAACGTAGAGGTACAGACGCCCCATTTTAGCTGTGTTCATGCGATCATGTCTACATTTTTGTTTTGTTTTTTTTTTTGGTTAATTATTTTATGAAGTTGTGGTTGTAAAAATATTTGTTTGGATACTGCTAAAAAGGGCAGGGGAATTCAAACATGGAGTTTTTTTTTCTCTAATATTTTATATCATACCTGGTTGATATGTGTCCCATATGTTATGTATGTAGAGACATTAAAAAAGCCACCCCCCGCAAAAAGAGCCCCACAAAATGTGGGTGAACCCCCCCACCCCCCCTTCCCGTCCTTCCCCCTCTTCCGGTCCCCCGAACGGCCGCGGGCCCCCCCGCCCCCCCCCCCCCCCCCCCCCTCCGTCGAAAAAATTTTCCCTTTATTTATATATATATATATATATATAAATATAAAACCTACACACTAAAAATTCAAACAAACCAAAAAAAAACCCCAACTCCCCCCCCCCCCCCCCCCCCCCCCCCCCCCCCCCCACCCCCTTTTTCTCATCCCCTTTTTTCTCTCATTTTCCTTCCCCCCCTCAATACCTATTAATCTTGGTTTGTGGGAAGCTTTAGTTTAGACTGTGTTGAGTTTTGTTGTTTGGTTTTCTTCATGCCGCATTATCTCATATTTATGTATGTGCCCACTGTACAGTATACGTGCGCTTGCTGTGTGCACATACGTGAGTACCCGTGCTTATATGTGCTTATGTTAAATAGAAGCGCAGGGGTTGGTATAAGTAGTTGTGCCGCAGCTTGTATAACTAGTGATTTTTTATTTTTATTTATATTGTTTGGAGGATATTTTAAAAATTAGTAATATAATTTATATTATATTTTAAAAAATTATTTTTAAAATCAAAAATACTAATTGTTAATTTAACATTTGAAAGTAAGATTTTGAACATATTTTTATATTTTTTTTAGTAGATTGACAATCCAATTAGAGAATAATTGTTAATTTAATAAATTACATTGAAATGTAGTAATGCAAAAACAATATAGAAGCTCTTTTAAATAGTAAAATAAAATTTTAAAAATCATTCCAATTATCAAAAGTAAATTGAATAATTTGTCCATGATTTAGGTTACCACCATAACCTTGGCAGAGTCTCAGCAACTTTTAGAAGTGTGGGATAAGATATATGAAGACAAAAAATAATTTGAATACGGTGTATTTTTTTTTTTGGACAATATGAATATCAATCCATAAAGAAAATTCATTTTTAACCTGTCATGGAGGGAGGGGTTTATCAAACCGATTAATACTAGGGCAAAAATCCAAACTGTAAGATTTCCTAAGAAGCGTTGTAGTTGGGTTTTTATCTAAGATTTTATCAAGAAATTTTTTATCAAGGATAAGGGCCCATTTAATTAGAGTAATTGTACCACATGACATATAATGTTATAAAAAAGGAACTTTGAGTTGAAAAAGCGAAAATTTTAATTTTGAAACAATCAAACCATTTTTCTTAATAATATAAAAGAAAGTTTTGAAATGCTTAAACTGTTGTTCAATAAGGGAGAGAAAATTAAGCCAGCATCAATATAAACAATGCAAAATCTTGAATAAGTACTAAAAATATCATTGATTATTCTTTGAGATATAGAATTAGCATTTTTTTAATCTTAATTAGAATTATCCTTAATGGGTTCGTTTCTTGCTAGGAATGTATTCACAGAGTATTGTCAACACGTGATGCCTTCAGCCTTCCCATTAGAAAGGGGTCATACTGTAGTTTCAGGGTTTTATTTTCTTTGCTCCATCCTCCTTCATAAATAATACCAAACCTAAGGGATCTGCTGGGAGATTTTGATGCATTCCGTTGTAACTTAAACTGAAAAAGTTGAGAAATTATTTTGAAAATAGGGGATTTTATTTTCGTTTTATATTTTAATTTCATAAATCTTTATTGAAATTAAAATTTCAATTTCAATTTTTTTTAAAATTATTCTGAAAAAAATAAATGTGTTTTAAAAAGAATATTTTATCAAAATCGAATTCTACAAAAAAAATCATAAAAGTAAAATATAATAGAGCCAGGTAATAAAGTAATAAAGTAAAAAAGAAAAAAAAATAATCTCATACAAAAATAATTTTGAATTTGAAAAAAAAAAAAAGAAACATGTTTCAAAAATAACTATTTTATGATTAGTCTAGAAACTGGCCGAGAGATTTAAACTATTACCTTGAAATTGACTGCGGAAAAAAAACTACAACTACATAGATATAGATGTATAAGTAATATCAAATAAAATAATAAACTATAATAATCCCGCGAACGAAAAGGTCAGTGTCAGTGCTAATTTCTCCCCACCTTCTCTTTTGTGCACTTGGATTAGGAGGGCCACCTAAACAACCGTGCACGTTTAAGTTTTACAAAACAAAAAACAAAAACCTTAAAATACATCAGAAACCAGAAAGCACACAACATTCGGACAACTTTTTTTTTTAAACGATAAACACTCTCCCATTTCATGCACATATGAGACGGAACCTTGTTACCTTGCTCAGCCAAGAGGGATTCCCCATTCAGAGCTCACACTTTTACATACATTCCATATTGAGAAATACATGCTGTATATCTACTAAGCTCATAATAAAGTTTTCGTGAAATTTCAAACATGCTTATTGGTTGGGGATACACAAAATAAAATAAAATAAAATAAAAACAGGAAAATATTTGCAGTAGAAAGAAAAATACCAATAATGTCCGCGCTATGCATCCATGAAGCTCATATCCCATATACACCAGAAACCAAAAGACAAACCAGAGAAGTCAGCGGCGCCTCTGCAAGTTCCCCACAGGGGGAAAAAACCATAGTCAATGGGTTATTATTCTCAAAACCAGTATAAGCATAGATACATCTGGTCACGATGGCCATGAAGATTTTTTTAGAACCAGCCCACATTATTTAAGCATGCCAGTCTTGAGAAACTACTAGGATTTGCAATCTCCTTCCTCACAGTACACAAAGCTGCTTGGATGTGACGGGTAAATTCTCGGAACAAATGTACCCCGTCCCAAACATCCATCATCAGGTAAATAACAAAGTATAAAAGAGTTTGTGGGCATGAAGACTCAAACCTAGGCATGTATGAACCCTAACTTGTTCCTCAAGTTAAAGGTTCTATATATATTGTAGCCCCTCTCAATAATATTCACATCATTACTACATTCTTCTTTCTGTTGACAACCATTACGGTGTCACCACCCAACACCCTTTGTCCTGTTTCTTTCTCATTTTAAATTACAAGGGAAAGAAGAGGGAAGTTTTGCTTCACCCCCCTTTTCCCTTCCCTCTCCAGCATTTGCTTCCGAACAAACAATTCACAAGAAAATTCAATCATAAAATTTTATACTATAACTCCATGTTTCTCTTTTCTCGTGACAATTTAAAACATGATATGCATAAACAATATTTTAAACTATTCAACATAACCCAATAGATTGAGCTAAATCAAATGCATGGCAGAGTTCTTAAAAATAAATAAAAAAATAAGAGCAAGGCAGAGCATTCAGAATGAATATACAAGGTACCTAGAACTTACATTGCGAAAGAATGCCACAACGGCTAAAGCACAAAGACCTCCAAGGATGATATGAAGACCACTTCTTGCAATTTTTTTCTGCACATCAAAGTATGACATATCGCTAAAAGAAAATAAATTATGCTAGCTAGATACAGTTTTTAGCTGAAGGCATCCAAAACAGAAAACAGATGAAGAACAAGCTCACACATTAAAACACTGCAGCCTGTATAGATTTACACAAGAAAGGTATAAGACTATAAGAAACAAGAAAAGACCAATACATCTGAAACAAGCATCAGCATTATCAAATAGCTTCGACTTTCTGGCTGCAAATGCATTCCTCGCAACATACAGTCATGGGTTCAACAAGTCCTCAACGATGTCTGATACTTCTAGCAAAAGAGAGAATTGATAGGTCGAAATTTCAAAAAGTTCAAGGTCTCTTTTTGATAGGCCATCCAAAAGGCCCTATTGGCTTTCTAGTCTATAGGTATGCACAAATAAGATTCTAGTCTCCTAAAGAGATGCAAGCACACCCACGTGTGCACACACATATAAAGAGAGAGTATTGTCACTTTAGCATAAACCAAGAAAAAAAGATGATGTAACTTCTATCTACTCATAAATCCTGAAAAATATTTAAGCACTAGAGACATGAATAGTTTGCCTATGATGGCCAGTATGTAAACAATTAAGGATGCTTATTGATACAATATTAGGACAAATTACAGCTTGAGTATCGTCCTTTTTTCCCTTTTGTCTGCAACAAAGACAATCAAATAAGCATTCATCCTCTAAGAGTTTAGGTAGACTCGTGGAACTGACTTTAAGAGACAATTGTCCAATCACTCTTTTTACTTTTTCAACTACTAAATTATTTACAAATTCTTGAGCTTTAACCTTGTGCATGCATCAATCCTGAATTCTCATTAAACACTAACACATTGCAGGCAGTGTAAATTCTTATTCATAAACAAAAGGTTTCAATTCTCAGGTGGGTAATCTCAACTAAATTTTGGAGAAATGAACATTATACTGAAAACCAAGCAACAGTACTAAGCAGTGGTCTAGCACATCTAAAGTACAATTCCAACTTTTCAACTGTTTAAAAACAATGTAATTGATAATCTGCTCAAATTTCAATTGACAGATAATAACATGTGGCAACTGGCAACCATGATTTATTACAAATGCGCCATTACCAGATGAAAAGTATAGATAAAGCACCAAATTTCCAACTCAAAACAAGCATTAACTGCAATGGATGATAATAAGGTGGACAAAAGCCAGCAAGCATTGAAAATGAATTTCCACAAGAAAGAATCTATATAAAATATACCTTTCCAGCGTGAGGAGCAAGCAGGGATGCCAGGGTAATAGCAATTACGAAGGAAGCAAGGAGAATCATAAGAGCCCCCACAACCCATTTTGTTGCAGGGTTTTGTGCAAGCAAAACAATTTCTTCTGTGTCAATATTGGAAGGTTGTTCAGAAACAACCAGTGGAACTGTGGAAGAATTTTCATTGGAACTATTGTGGTTCTTGTGAGGACCAAACCACAATGAAATCTCACTCAGCCTCTGCCTTCGAATTGCAGCAACAGCATCAGGATCAATGCCTATATTTGTCTGCACTTGCACACTACTCGGTTCCCCATTTACTGTCCTTTCCCTTAACGCTTTATACTCCTTCAGAGAAACAACAATCACGTTGACGTCAGAAGTTCTGACATTCTTAGCCACGGATCCACATATTTCACAAATAATGGACCCATGGTTAACAAACCACTTGAGGGCACAAGCATAGTGAACTAGAGCTAGATCATTTTTGCAACAACAGCCAAGCTCCATTAATGTATCATGATAGCGACAGGAACCCATTTCAATATCAGAACTACAAACAAAGACTTCCCCCTTAGGGCTTACAAACTCCACAAACCCAGATTCCCTTTCACTGCTTTCTGTGAGGTAGGCACCGTCATGAACATTTCTCACGCCTTTTCCATCTGAGCCGCCCAGTTCCTCCTCAATGCTTTTACGTGGTTCTTGGAATGGAGGGGTGATGCCGAGAAACTCCAACGCAACATTCCCTCTTGTGTCAGATTCAGCACAGTGACATACCCGGCAAGTTGGTAAACTCACCTCCCCATCCATACAATGCCGCCCAGAGGAAGCTTCTGAGTCTTTATTCGCAACTCCATTGCTCGCTCCCCTATTACTCCATTGTGGCTGGTCCCGGGATTCCTTGTCATCCATCATATGTTAACTGAGTCTACCAATCAGAAAACGCTCGTTTTCAGCTTCGAATTCCTACATCAACTCGCCCCACATCTCCCACCTACCTAATCAAGGCCATTTGGCCAATTACTGAACCATTCTACAATACTTCCACTATTTCATTTTCATATAAGGAAGGCTAACGATCAATTCCTCATTGCACATATCTGAACAAGTACAACAAAGAAGCGTAAAGCCCTATACCAAACTAAAAGCCGAAAGTGACTTAAATTCCATCAAAAACAAAAACAAAAACAAAACAAACACCAAAGCTTTTTAACGTTGAGAAAACATAGTTGAGGTAAGATTAAATGTCGGGGACAATCACAGCAAAGTTATCGACAACATAGAATCTCAGATCTGAGACCTCCCCGTGATGCCCTCAATTCCATAGTTGGGCATTAAATAGAGTAGTACGTGCTACCGTGATCGAAGAACAAAGCTGCGAAAGTCGAGAAACTTAACTTAGCGTCGGCGCGAAAGTGGGAGACTTTTTGGCGGGTACGAGAAGGTGAACAACCGGCGGCGGTTTCGGCGGATAGATGAATGTTGGGTCAGGAGGGTGCGAAGGGCGTAGTAGTAGACTTAGCTGTCGAGGAAGGAAGGACGAGCTCTGCGAATTAACGAATATGCAAAAAAAAAAAAAAAAAAAAAATCTTCACATGAATTTTTTTGTCTTTGGACCCACGAAATTAAAACAAAAAAGGTTTGGTAACGCCGTACTTGCCTACTTGGGTGCACCCAAATTAGTAACCAACGTTAAGTGTTAATTAATTAAATACATACTGTTACAAAATTAAATCTGATACGTTGACTATAGCAATTAAAGACTAAAAGTTGTCTAAGTTTCAGACAACTGATCATATGACAGCATAGTTATAAATATAAACAACAAAAACAAATTTTGTTATAGTAAACTTGAGTGTTTTTTTTTAGTAATTTGAACTCTTCACGTACGAAAAAAATTGAAAATTAAGCATATGAATCCATTTGAGCAACATTTAAGCAGCAACACGGGAAGCGACATGGCATCTCCTCAAATTTTAAAACTTTTAATATATATATATATATATATATAATTAATAATATAATTTATTGTCTTAAAATATTCGAGATGAATATGGTATTAAGAACATTAATAATATAATAGTTAAATATTTTAAAAAATTTATTTATATGAAACAATATTAGTTACAAATTATATTCAAAATATGTATATAAGTTACAATTTTGTTAAAATTTTAAACTTTAAATTATCAGTTACTAAATTTAGTTAAATTTAACTAGCAAATACATTAAAGTTTAATAATACCTTGAAGTTTAAAATTATAACAAAATTTGTAGCTAAAACATAAATTTCGAGTATAAAATTGTGATCAATATTGCTCTATGTAAATAAATTTATTAAAATATTTAGCTATTTTATTACAAAGTAATTGCATTATTTGATTTTAAAAAATTGTATAACTTAGTTATAAAAGTATTTATTGAGATTTCAACGCTTTTATGTCATTACTTAAAACTTAAATAATAATAATCGTAATTTTAAATAATAGTTTTTAAATAATAATTTTTAAATATGTATTACATGAGTATTACATATTTTCTTTTCTTAGGTTTTGCGTGATGCCAATTAAGAATTTACAAATGGCTAAATTTACATTTTCATTCACGATTTTATTTTATTATTTTGTAGATTTCATAATTAAGTGGTAAAATTGAAAAATAAAATAAATAATTTTAACAATTTGTAAAAGAAATATTTCCGAATTTCTACCTTTTAAATTCAATAGTCATATTTTAAAAAGTCAATAAATTTATATAAGGGTTCAAGCACTCATTGAAAACGGAAAAAAAAAACAAAAAAAAATATATATATATATAAGGGCCATTTGTTTAGTCGGAGAGCTCATCTCAATTTGTGAAATATTTAATTGTTATTTATGTTTGTTTTAAATTCTAAATGGTATGTGGGTTAGAATTTTAGGAATTTATTTAACAAACTCCATAGATTCGATTTGACAAATATATTCCCATAAACAAATAAAAAATATACAAATTCTTTAAAAAAAACGCTTATATATAAATTGACATTATAATTTGATTTTAAAAAATTGAAGTGACTAAGGACGATTACGTTGTTCCTGAGAAAGGGGGTGGTGAATCGCATCCATCAAATCAATTCTCTTTAAATACAAAATTATTAACTTTAATTAAGAGTTTTGTGTGTTTTTTTAATCTTTTGGTTGAATTTGACTCACCAATAAATAAAATTAAGATAGATACGTTGCTATCTACTATTAATTATGATGTTACCAAAAATTATCTTTATCTTTTTCATGTACTTTTTTTAAAATTACATGCACTATGGGATATTGATAATGTCTCATTCTAGAGTAACATATTATCGATTTATGATTCACTAGGTCTCTATTATGAAAAGCATATAATAAATCTACAAATTATATAATACTAAAAATAAAGGTAGACATTATTTATTCTAACTAACCTACTTCACATGTGACGATGATATATTTATATTTATGAAATATATTAAATAAAAGTACACCAGTGTAATAATGTCTCATAAATTTACAACAATGAGGTTACAACATTTATAGCAGGAATCTCTCTTTTACGTTTTCTTTTATTTTCTTTTTATACCAAGTTATACATAAACACGAGAAGTTAACAATCATATCTCTTCTTCTTTTCTCCTATTAGCTCTTTATCTTTTTATTGTTTTATCGCTATCTGTCTCATTTCAACCTCTTTACCCCTAAACACTAGCGATCCCTTATATAGTTATTTTGTTATTATCTTTCGTAATCAAATTGAAATGGCGAATCTTGATAACAATGATATCTGTTTTTATTTATAGTATTGCTCTTAATTGCCGTTATTTACTTCACTTTCTTATATTAACATTTGACTATACCATGTGCCAGTGACTTTTATTCTTTCTTAACTACATATGAGAATTATTTTAGATAATATGTAAAAAAATCAAGAATACTTTTAATTGAATAAAAACTATTCTCCCGCTATTCTATTTCAACCATTGATATTGTTGGTAGACTTAATGAATAATTTGGATGAGCCTTCATTGCAAAGTTCTTTGTTCATCGTCACCGCGCTTGCTTAATAGAAAAATCAGTATACGTTTAAACTTTTATTGAAACATTATGAATAACCCCTCTTCTTGAACAACATTCAAAGTGCTTTCAGAATAAATCCATTTGTTTGATGAATAACATTCAAAATAACATAGGCATATGGAATGATGTTCCTTTGGTGGGTCCATTCTCAATACTTATAAATAAGTCATCCTTAAGGAATAACGCTTTGTGAGAGGGTCTTTTTATAGTGCTTTCGTACTTAGCCTTCTAAATAGCTTGCTGAATAATACTTTATAAGTCATTGAGGCTTAACTTTCTCAGCATAGATTATTGGTTAAAACTTTCCAAATTAGCTTACTGAATAATGCTTTAACAAAAACTTTTTAAAAGCAACTTGAAGACTTTTTGTCTAAAACATGCTGAATAAAAGACATTTCAACTCCACTGTTCATCACTTTTAACCCCCCACCCCCAAAAAAAAAGGTATTTTAATTCAACAAATGCTTGTTCAAATGATTTTACAAAGTATTGATATTAATTATAACTTTTTTAACTAAGTTGGGACAAATAATTAGATTATGAATTGTATTTATTTATTTTAATAATTTATAGTATAAATAAACTTAAAAATGGTGACAGTGACATTAACTTTGTACGTTATATTTTTAATACAAACAAACATTGTACATATAGAGGGTTATAATTGTAAAAATACATTAATCACATTTTTAGCTGGTTTCGAATCCGATTAGGTTTCACGTATTCAAATTTAACTATATGTTTGCATTCAATCGTCAAAACTTATATTTAACTTAAATATCTGAACTTTTTATACAATAAAACAAAAAATAAATTATATACGATAGTTTAGGATTAGCAAAGGGTTTTAGATAAAATGGTATCATATTTGTAGTCACCTCGTGTGCAATCATAGGAACCACTATTTAGATTTAAATAGACTAATAAATTAGGGATGTAAGATGTTGAGCGATAATAGCTCTTATGCTAATAATTTTTAGGACCTTACCTAGCTCTACTACCTTTAATATGAAAATCTATTTTATTGCTATTAATAATAATGACAATATAATAATAATAGTAATCATAATAACAATATAAGAATGATAATAATAATTGTAATAATAATAATCATAATCATCGTTATCATAATAATAATAGCAATGATAATGGGTATCAGCATAACGGTGTGCGCATCAAATGAAGAATTTTGACTAAGAGTAGAGTATAAAAGGGACCTAAATCTTAATCTCTTTTTTTTCCTGTAGTTAGCATTGGGGATGGGGTGTGAGATCTTATAGGAGAGATTGAGAAGAAAGCTGCTTCTAACAAGACAAGGATGCTTTAGTTGGGAAACACTATAAGAGAAGTGATTGTGGAATTGGATTGATCAAGGCTGTTCTTACATGTTTTTTTTAGATAGAGACATTCTGTTATCTTGTATGTTTCATATTCTCATATGATAATCCCTTTATATTATGAGAAAACCTATAATAGAGGTTGCAATTATAGAGATCGTGATTTCTTATTCTCATTAATTCCCTATATAAGTTCGTAGGTGTGTTGCTACATATATATGTTTATTATATATATATATGTGTGTGTTAAATTGGATTATTACTAGATTGAATCTTATATTACACTGTTTATCTGTAGGGTATGTGATTTTTGTGACATGTTAGATTCAATTAAAAGGTGATTTTAAATCATAGCCAAACACAAACACTAAGATTCGTGTTTTAAATCATTATGTTATTGTTCGTTTAGTGTTTATAAATAGTATTCATAAATATATTAACATACTTATTTCCAACATTATATTTTTACTTGGTTCGCAAACTTAAGATGTTTGATTCATTTAATTGTCCATAAACTAAAATACCCAATTATTCAAAATATATAAACAAATTAGTTTGTTTGTTTGCGAACATAAAAAAATATATCTGTTTGAATGTTTGTGAATAAAATATTAATTATTTAAAATGTATAAATAAATATGATGTGAATTTAATTGCTTGTATTTATTTCATTTAATTATATTTATAAAAAATATTCACAATCGAACAAACATAAATAATTCTGTACAAAGCCAAACGCCAACCGACAAAAAGGAACGAAAATCTGTACTTAGTTTTCTATCTAAGGTTGAACCAAGTGGTGGATGAAAGCAAGTAACAAAAAGGAACAGCTATTCAAAATGGAACAATGTAAATCACATGGATGCGACCTTAGGATTCGATTTTACGGCATAATCGAAATAGAGAAAATCTATTATTCAAAACGAAAATAATTCATGAATGAAATTGAGAGGGGGCCATAAGCCGAAACGCAAAGGTTTCTGATTCGTCAATTGTCCATTTTCGATTAACAGCTGAAAATCTGAACTGTTGGGAGCGGGGACAATGGCTTCTTTCATATTGAATGCGATTCCACTGCCATCATGCGCGTTGGGACGGCCCCTCACAGTCACAAAACCAACAAACAACCGTCGGCGCTTGAGGCTCCATGCCTCCATTTTGGACTATCCTCTGGCGAGCAGGATCGTAATTCGAAGTGAGTCCGTTTTGTGTCTCCTCCTCCACCCACCCACTTTCTCTGCGTGCGTTTGAGTTTTGGGTTCTTGAGTTGCACGAATTTGAAAACATTAGAGGTCAAGTTATGAGACTCTTACGCTTTGAAGATCCTTAATTACATACTACTGCATATACCCTTATGAGTACACTTGAATAGATTTAAGGTAACCAATTGGCCTAAAATTTTAAATCCCGTATGCAAATCTCAGTTATACCCAGAACTGCATTCGTGAATATAGCCTAAAATCATTGCTGAATGCATCACTCTTAATTCATTTGAATTATATGCAGATTTTGTTCATACCCATAAAACCCACTCACATTCTTGAATATAGCTTAGAATCTATGTTGACGCACAGGCACTGTTTTAGTTCACTTATACACGCACACACACTTGCTAATTCCAGTTATGCCCTGAATAGGTTAATGTTAGTTCAGTTTAAGTATGACACCATAGAGCATGCCCCATCTTTCAAGGCTCCGTGAGGAGGATATAATATTGGATTTTTCTAGATGCAATGCTATTATTGATGCAAATAATAAATGATGTGTGTGTGGGTGTTTTTTGTGCAGAAATGAAATTAAGTTGTGTGTATGGAAAAAAACATGCTTAACCAAAGCCAAGCAGAGAATTAAAGTTAGGAATGGTTAATAGTGTTTACTTCAGGAACCTAATATTGTTTACAAGGGCTAGCTTTCTTTAAAGAATCAAAGAATCTTTTATTTGACTTTGAGGAAAATTTTAGAGTTATAATGAGTTTGTCATGGTAGGAAGATAAAAACAAGATTGAAGCAAGGAGAAGAATTTCAAGAATAGTATCGCACATGGTTTAATCATGCTGGTCCATTAATTCCAGTCAATTATGGGAGAAACTATGCAGAACCTCAGTGTTTAAAAAAAAGGTTGAAAGCTCAATGATTACGAGTCACTGATGTCCAGTTTACAATCAAACTTTCAAGATATATCATAATGGACATAGAACAGAAAAGGTGGACTGCGGATGAACAAATGTAATATGATGGAGAAGAGGAATGTTGTTATAATTTTACTAATTTAAAAGATTTTTTTCAGGCTATGGGTGTGTGATATTGTTACACTGAAATTCTTCTGGGAAACTGTCATGAACTTTGTTCATACCCATGAATGCATTTGCATTTTCTTTGTGACTATTGAGTGATTCAAATGCTGAAACTCCAAAGTTAATTTGCTCTTCTGTTTACCATTTTGACCAAAACAAAGTTAGTGGTAGCCGTTAACAAGTTGGGTTGAGTTTTGGCTTATTTGACTTTGTTACGTTTAAATTAACCAAATTTGAACTTGAGCCAAGCTTTGAGGTGATTTTGAGAAACTGCTTGGGCTTGTGGACTCATTTGATCTCACATGGACTCGGCTCATTTAAGTTGGTCTGGTTCAGTTTGTCAAAGCTCTATAAGCATAGTTCGCCAAATACACTTCGTTAAAATCGACCTACAAAGGTTATGGTATTAATTCATCATTCACCCATTAAACTAAATATTAGTATATTAATATAATAAGTTAATAATATAGTAATATTGTTCCAAACTAACCTAAATTGATCTAAATAAAAATATAAATTTATTGGGCTCTGGGTCTTGTTCATTAAGCTCACAAAGTGAACAGCAGTGAGCTTAAACTTGGGATCATTAAGCTTGTGAGATTAAAATTTAGCACAGGCTTAGGCTTGGGCTAATCTACAATGACTAATGAGTTAAGCTTTTTGCAATTCAATTCCAAGTAGCTTAGTTCATTAACCATCATAGTGATAGCTGATGAGGGTCATGTTTTGAACTGCTAAAAATCTTTTTGCGTGCTATTAGCCACTCTGTTTGTGCATGACCATGATAATTTTTTTTGCAGCAGTACTTATACAAAAAAAAAAAAAAAATGCAGCTGTGGCACTTGGTTGTGTGTATCATCGTAATGAATGCATGCTTTATTAGAGGCCAAAATCTGTGGATTAACTTTATCTTAAAGTCAGATTTGCTTTGTTTGTGTAGATATTGTGACTGTTATTTGGATTTATATGAAATTAGAACTTGTATGCTGCTCTTTTGAAGCATGTTAATATATTTTACATTTTGAACTGCAGATCTGCCACATTCAACCAGTGAAAGCTGTTTGAGGGAAGAGTTTTCAGCTTTTGGTGACATAGCTGAAGGTACATTGGATGTCTTTCCTCCATTGAGAATTTCGATGATACATTTTTTAAATTTTCTATTTCCATATATTTTGTCATTGTCATGCAAACCCCGTTAGAGTAGTCTGAAAAAAACCAGATTGTATCCACCCTTGTACATTCCCCCAAATTCTGCCCAGTTTGTGATTAATTTGTACCTTGTCTACATTTTTGTCCTTTTATACATTCCATTCCTCAAGTCATCTAGCTGCAGCCTAATTCTCAGGAAATTATGAAAACAGTAAAGATCGTTGGTTTGCTTATTTTATAAAACCCTGTGTTGAAATGCTACTGTTCTATCACCTTTTCTGTGGTTGTAGATGTCGATACTAGATCTGCACATACGTAAACTTTCTGCGTAGCCTGACATAGGGAATGCTTAATGTGAACTAGTTGTTTCTTTGCTTAGTAGCATTTTATATATCATATCACACTGTAAATCATTAATTTTGGGAATTTGTCAAAGAATATTTACCGCCTTCAATTCCTTAATAAACACCTGAAATTGTTTGGCAGTGAAGCTTCCCCGGGATGAAGTGACAAAGATGTCCAGAGGGTATGCATTTATACAATATACTAGTCAAGATGATGCCATATCGGCCCTAGAAGAGATGGATTGCCAGGTTTGATATTGCGCATTCCTTGTTTTGACTCCACAAGGTTGCACGTTGTTAACTTTGGAAGTGTTTTTGAATAGAAATTTGAAGGCAGGGTGATTCATGTGGAAATAGCAAGACCCACAAAGGGCATGTTTGGTGGCTACCCAAGGACTAGTGGACCACATACGGGGCATGATTTGGCGAAATACTACACAGAGAAAGATTAGTTATAAGTTTCTAAAATTATTGCCCTTTGTGGATGGCAAAAAAATCAAATTGAACCAAGTAATGAGGTATTCATATTCGTTTGTTTAATGTTTTAAACGAATCAAATTGATCTCGAGCTTTAATTGAGAATGTTTATATTTTTTCATTAATGTTTATGAATAATTTACAAAAATATATTCATTGTTCAAGACAATATTTGTAAATACAATATGTTAATATAATATATGTAGTTATATATATAATTTTATGGATTATACTGCAGATTATATTATAATTTAATACAGATGATTAATACAGGTCATGATTAAGATGTAATCCGAATTATAATTAATACAGGTTATATTAGAATTATATATATAATTTTATAAAATTAGTAACTATGTAAACTTGTATTATAATTAAGTGTTAATTATATCATGTAATATATATTTATAGTGCAATTTAAAAAGTACAAAAAAATATTAACTCAATAGTTTGAATTTTAAATTTTATATATATTAATTAATAACTATTTACTATAATCAATGCAAATCATATACATATTAGCGTTAGCGAAATAATGTTTTTTAATAATATTTGCGCATATTAATGAATGCATACATGGACATATATTCGAATTGGATCCTGATATATTCATATTCATTTGTTTATATTCAGAACAATTGACTTTTTTAATGAATGTGAATGAACTTTTTAGTAAATTGAAATCGAAACTGTTGGTTTGATTCATGTATAGTGCTCGTTGCCATTTGGTTTTTCTTAAAGGTATATTTTTCAATGGACTCTGCCTGCGGCTGGCTTATTTTACATCGACTTGGAAAGCTACATATTTAAGAACTTCGGCACGAACATAGAGATGGAGGAATTGATTTGAATAATTTGCAGCTTTATGGAACTATATTATAATTTGAGGAAGAGCAAAAGATACAGAGATAAGAGTCACACTCATGCTCTAGCGCTTGTGCTACTATTATTCGCTTTCGAGGGTCATATTGAATATTGAATATGTCAATAAATAAACCAAGCACATTAATCCCACTTAATGAATTGGATGATGGGTACCTAATGGAAAACATGAGCAATGTTTTAGAACCGTGTGGAAGAAACAATGACCGAAAGGACACATTGTTAGGCCGTGATGCTATAATACAATGTATATAAATTGTTAACAAAAAGAAACACATACTCAAGCATCTTTGAGAGGAGATCATATGCTGGAGTTTTTAAAGGGAGATGAACCACACTAAGTACAGGATTGTCACTGTTCAAAGCATGTAGCAAGGGAAAACTAATTAGTAACTACACCCAAAAAAATTCAACAATAACAACATTATTTTAAAATTACATAAATTATGAAAATCATATTATATACAAAGATATCTGTAAAATATATTTTTAAAATACCAAAAGTCGATAAAGGTAGCAATGTAATATACTATTTGTTTGCGTGAATTTGTTGCACATCTGAATGCCAATGTGGTAGATTCACTAGTGTAGGCCATTTTTCAGAAGTAGGGTGACCTGATATGACAGTACAATAAATAAGCTGGTTGCATAAAAAACATGGAAGCATTCGAATGGCTAAAAGTACCAACAAAACATTCTTACCTAAGACCTTAAAAATTTTATCAAGTTGATCAAACTTCAAAAAGTGACAAAAGTCATTACGAATATGGAAAAGATAATAATGTTACGAAGCTATATCATACAATCAAATCTTTATTTTAAAAAATAAATTTGCATGAAAAACTAGGACACTTGAAAGGGGGGTTGGGAACCTTTGACCTCTTGCCCTTGAAATAGTGGCTTTAAAGTCAAAAGCTCAGCAAATATGCACCCAACAGCCTACATATCTAATTGCGTATGTAAGAATGAACTGTATATTGATTTTCAAGTTACAAATGTGTTGTATCACAAACACGGGGGGAAAATGACGTTCCTTCAAACTGGTCTCCGAAGGATAATTTTTGAAGCATAGTTTCATTTGAAATATTAAATTATGATATTCTTTCATTTGCACTGGGCTGTCTACATCGTTAACCAAAAAAAAGAAAAACTATGAAATACCGAATACCATCCACTGTCCTGTTGTGTATGCGCATGCAACCAAAAGCCTAATAATAATAATAATCCAAAAGGTACAAAAACATCATGCTTGCATATGTGCTAGTGCATGAGTTTCTTTTGGCTTTCAAGTTATATATAAGTTCATTGGTTTATTGTCAGAGGATACCAACGGCACTTGTATAATGCTTAGCCCCAAGCAGCAACTCTGGTGCCCGATACCAAATGGTTACCCCTACCTGCCAAGTATCATTAATACAAGAATGTTCAGGAAAACACACTCATTAGTCTGAAAGGCCAAAATAGAATTCAAATACTAACACAAGCATAGACATAATTTCAATGAAATACAGAATATATTAAAAAAAAAAACAAGTAGAAATCCAATTCTACAAGACAATACTTCAAAGGAATACACATTGCTGATCATAGATTTTAAGGTAAAAGTTTTACCCCTTACCCAATTCTACATTCAACATTGGAAGAGTTAAGTAGCATTGTATGCATTAAGCTAGCAATATGGATGGATCAGTTTGTTATAAAGGGCTACAACTGAGCCAAGCCACTATAAAATTTTGTTGCTCAGCTCGCTAAAAGTTTGATTAGGCTCATTCAAATAAAGCTTGTTCAATAAGGCTTTCCATCCTTAATTGAACACAATTTAAAGCAAATGATTCCAATGCGAGCTGCACTCGAGCTCAAACATGTTGACCTCATCAGCTCACAAGATGGCTTGATTAGGAGCTTATAAGACTGCCCATGAAAATATAAGTTGAGTGTTAAGTTCTTTTTCTTTCTCTCTTTTTTACATTTTATAAGTAAATTATAAATATTGAGAACTGTTTCGCATTTAAAAGTACCTTATTAAATTATTAATTATTTATGATATTTGAATAATTAATACCTTTTAAGTGTGCTTGATTACAAGATAATCTATTCCTGCGTTTTTTGCTGTTTCCAAATCACCTCCACCTTTTGCTATAGGGACGTATATTATTTATAATTTTTAATGATTTCTGTGCATAAATATATCAAAAATTATGTAGAGCACCTATGACCAACTAAGCAAAGCAGCAAACCACCTACGCATCAACAGTTAGCGACCTTTAAACGAAAATCAAATTGAACCAAAAGATAAAGTGGGTAGGAAAACATAAAAAGACTAATGCCTCCAACCCCATTATAATGGCTTTAAGGGAGCTTGGTAAATCCTTGCAAGTCTAAAATCAGCAATTTTAACAACGCCCGGTTCATCATCATCACCCATGACCTGATCACAAGTTGTTACAAAAGAAAAACACATTATGAAGGCTAAAATTGAATTAAAACAGCTTATTGCATTAAATTAAGATCAATGTTTCTGTCATATTAAACATGAAAAATTATAGTAACCATACCAATATATTTGATGCATACATGGACATATATTCCGAATTAGATACTGAATATTCATATTCATTTGTTTATATTCAGAAAAATTGACTTTTTTTTAACGAATGTGAGCGAACTTTTTAGCAAATTGATATCGAAAATGTTGGTTTGATTCATATATAGTGCTCGTTGCCATTTGATTTTCTTAAAAGGTATATTTTTCAATGGACTCTACCTGTGGCTGGCTTATTTTACATCGACTTGGAAAGCTACATATTTAAGAACTTCAACTTGGAAAGCTACATATTTTACATATTTTACATCGACTTGGAAAGCTACAGATTTTACATCGACTTGGAAAGCTACATATTTATCAAGACTTGAAAAGCTACATATTTAAGAACTTTGGCACGAACATAGAGATGGAGGAATTGGTTTGAATAATTTGCAGCTTCATGGAATTATATTATATATATATATATATATATATATATATATATATATATTTCGCGATGATAGTTTTGTTGAACTGTACAGAGAATTCAAATCACAGAACTCTTATAATTTTAAATGTCTCACGAAGTATCTTTCATGCGATTTCTGCGCCGGCATGATGCTTGGAAAATCAAACTACACAACCTACCTTCTCTTTGAAACCAAACTGAACCTTTCTGCGCCGGCATGATACCCAAAAGCAACCTAAAGTTAAACGAAAATGAACACGAATCTAGTTGGATTTGAGATGTATCATCACCCGTCATGCTGCAAGCATCAAAATGGCTTCGCAAGTTCCTTTCTGCGAGGATTACATCGCAACAAGAAGCCTATAATGCAATTTCCGTCAGATGACATGGGTTATAGATAAAATAATCCCAAGAGACTTGGGAGACCGACATAAGATGTGTGCTACCGCCAAATCAGGGAACACAGGTGCACCGGACTGCCTCCTGCCTAGAGTCTTTCCGGCAGCAATTCATGCATGCCGTCCCCAACATATTATTTGTTTTATCAAATACCATAGAAAAAACGAGAATAAAATAAAGACTACCAAAATAGATTATCATACATGGAAATATATAGTTTATATAGAAAATGGATATTTATTAAGTCGTAAGTTCTAAATTTTCTACTCTGTTTTTGTTTATAAATAAGAGATTCCGGGCATGTTAACCAGGACGGTGCCAAAACAGCAAGACTGTTCTAAACTTTCCCCCAAACAACCTCTCAATCATCACAGGGTCAACAATGCATACATGTAGCATCCTAGGGCAAATTTTCAGCTGAACCTGCCATCCTGCGTGAACCGAAGGCAAGCACCAAATATAAGCAGAAACCCACAAGTGATATCGCAAATTTAACAAAATAAAATAAGACAAATGATTCTGCGGATTTGAACAGTATCATGTTCCGAGACAGCTATTAAAGGTTACACCACATAAGTGCGGCCACTGCTTTAAAAACGTACACATGCATAATGAGTCCTGAAACTGACACCCCAGTATGAATCATATCATAGCAACTTAAGAGGCCTCTGCCGCAGGCTGGGTCACTCCAAACTTAACCAACATCTTGCTCAAGGAATCTGGCGAGCAAACCTGATACTTCACTTTCCCAGACGGCTCAAGGAAGACTTCGGCCAATTCAAGCTTATCACAAGTCAGACTAGTGCTGTCCATTGTCTTACTTAGCACCTTCAGTGCAAGCTGAACTGCTTCTTCCCTTGAGATATCTTCCTTGTAGTCCTGCTTAAGCATTGATTGCGCTGCCTGGTTGTTTGCTCCAATTGCTGCAGCCTTCCAACCACTATAATTTCCACTGGGATCACTCATATAAAGCTGGAACCCAAAATTTTTATCCCATCCAGCAAACAAAAACGATACACCAAAAGGACGAAGCCCACCAAATTGTGTGTACCCTTGCTTGGTGTCACAAAGAGACTGAACCAGCTGTTCAACGGGCATACTTTCTCCATAAGCATATGCATAGCGCTGGGCATGGATCCGGGCAGTGTTAATGAGAATATTGGCATCAGACATTATTCCTGCAACAGCGCATGCTAAGTGGTCATCAATCTTGTACATCTTCTCAGTTGATGTTGAAGTCTGAAGGAGTTTCGAAGTAACCTTCTTTTCACCAACCAAGACAACACCATCCTTTGACAATATGCCAATTGCACTTCCAGCATTTCCAATAGCTTCCATTGCATACTCAACTTGGTACAGACGACCTTCTGGGGAGAAGATTGTTGTACGACTATCATATCTTCGAGACATCTTATATCTTCACCGTTGGAATTTGCAATAAAATGTCAGACAAACAATAATATCATGCCATAATATTAAATAACGAAAATTCACAAACGATGGAAAATGTTGGGGATCAACAAGAAGATTCAAGAACTGGATTCCTAATTGATTACTTTTTCCAATAAATTTTGGCCATCTATATATGTCATATCGCATATGATACATACAGAATATAAAATACATACTAAAACAAAAGGAACCGGCAAGGAAGTTCACTACGTCATACAAAAAGACAAAAAAAACCACAGATCAATCAACATAAACAGAAAAAGGTAATGAAAAAAAGGCCGAACCAGATCTCATGATTAATCCCCACCTCTGGCAAGAAGAAATCTTAACAGGCAGTGTAAAAATGCTATTTTATATTCCATGGTAACAATTTTAGGTCCACTTGTTGAATTCATCTCCTCATACGCAATAATATTGCAATGTTGTAACTCACTCGTCCAATCCATATATCACGTAAATACAGGGCTAACCCTGTAGTTTGGGTGGCCCTAAGCATAATTCTACAATGAGGCTCCCTCTAGGATATACCTTAAAAAATTACATATCTTAATTTTTTTTTTCTATTAAATAAATACACAAATTTTAGGAAAAACCGGCAGCATCTCCCCATAATAGGAAGCAAAACTATCGGTCAATCATATTAAAACAATAACAAAAGTAGGATTCAATCATGAAGCCAAGCCACCAAGACGTAGAATAACATAGCTTAGTAGAATTAAATCTATAAATAATATCAATATTAAAGAAATGCTAAAATAAGAAAAAACCAGAAAAGAATGAAAATCTCGCCAGCTCGTTTACCAAACAAAATCGCACAGTTGGTTTTTTTTTTCCTTTCAATTTTTGGGTCAGTTTTGATTCCGCACCCTTTTTTAATTCTATTTATTTTTGTTTGATCCATGGTTACTTGGGACAGCAACGTCTTCTTTAGTTTTTCTTCTTCTTCTTTTTTAAAGCAATATAAAACAATCATAATTTAGAAATCTGTTAAAATCTCTTCAAAGAATTATAAGTTCTTAAAAATAAGCAAACAAAAATTAACAAAACAAAAGTTAAGAAAAAGACAGGATGAAAATCTAAGGAAAAAACAAAATAAGAACACAATAAATTACCTAGAACTAGAAAACCCTAAATCATCAATCTCATCAAATTAATGCAAATTTACGGGAGATTAAAGAGAATTAGAAAAATTAACAATAAATTCTTACCTTTGATTTAAGATTCCCAAACTAATTGGAACAATTCGAACGTGTGGTGCCGGTGCCGGTGTGCCGGTGCCGTGGGAGATTGGGAGTCTGCAATTTACAGTCTCGTAGCGTTGTAGTGTTGGAGTCGCAAAGAAAGAGAGAGGAGAGTTAACGACTTAATGACATATACCTAATATATATTTATTATTTTTATATTTAAAATAGTTTTTTAAATATATATCCGGCCCAGCCCATGTCTGTAGGGGCCTGCATCTAACTTATAATTTGCAAATATTAAATTATTAATCATACCAAGGGTTCAACACGCAACACAGGCAGACGATAGACGATGCACGTGTGAGATGCCAAGGGGGGCCTTTCCTTACATATGCGGCCCAGCCCATGTCTGCAAGGGGGCCCTTCATCGATGCAGTGGCGTCTGGGACTGAAATGGAATTTTGGTGCCCACATATTTCTAATGTGATGGACTTGTTTTGGTATTTGTTCCTTGTATTTCTTTTTCTGTTTATTTTAGTTGGGGGAATCCAAAAATACAATTACGCTTTTGGAATGGATGCGGTACCAAATGCGAAGACCTCATCAGTGGTACATTTTGCAGGAACTAAGGATTGTCGGATGGACTTGATGTGGTGGTAAGAACGGTGGCTACAGCTAGGGGGATTATTTCTGATTTACAAGAACAACGGCTGTCGGCTAGGGGTGTAACTCGAAACCGTCAAACCGTCGAAACCGGCCTAAACCGATCCGCCGAAACCGCCAAATTATCAAACCGTTGAAACCGAACAAAAATCGGTTTGGTTTGGTTTGAAACCGAATAATATATCGGTTTGGTTTGGTTTGAGATTTCAAAATCGCGGTTTAAATCAAACCGAACCGAATAATATTGCTATTTACTTATTTTTTATTTTTATTTTATGTTTCGGGATTTATTTATTTAAGATTGTTTGTTAATATTTGATATGTTGTATTTGTGAATTATATTATCAAATTTTGAGACTTATAATTATAAATTTAACATGTATTAGTATTGATATGCATACAAACTATTTTTTTTTTTTATTTTACATCATTTCAATTTTAAGAACTCAAAAATGTATGTACTAAACCGACTCAAACCGATCCAAATTGATAATAATTCAAACCGCCGGTTCAAACCGAATTAGTTCGGTTCGGTTTGGTTTGATCCAAGCAATAGGTTTGGTTTGGTTTAATTTTATCAAAACCGAAACACATCAAATTGGTTTGAAAAATTACTTAGACTGACTCAAACCGAACCGATTTCACCCCTACTGTCGGCTGAAGTGTTTTGGGAACTATTTATAATTAGATTAAATTTATCTTATTACTGGTCGGAAGTAAAAATGATTTTATTATTTTTTAATGCTTTTGCGCTAGGTTATATGTATGCTTTAGAGAAAAAAAAGTTAAAAATATATAGTCATTTTTATATATATTTAACTTTATTGTGGGACTTGTATAGTAATTTTTAGTATTTTTTTATAGTTATTAAATTTTAATTTTTTTTCATCTTTTTAAATTTCATTCTTAAATTAAAATATTAAAAAAATTATTAAATAAAAATACTATTTTAGTGATATATTAAGTGAACTGACTAAAAAAATAATTTATTTGTTTTACTGTTATTGTTCGTAGCAACTGGATTTTTCTTTCCATTTGTTTGTATGTGTTGGTTTATATATTCTATATATATGTTTTACCTTTGATTTCAACCGACCTGTGTTATTGGTACCTTTGATTTCCTCACACGTCAAATCTATGCTCCGGATACCTTTGATTTCTCATACATCAGATGACTCAAATCTATGCTTTTGGTACCTTTAGTTTTCTAATACGTCAAATCTGTGCTCGTGGTACTTGTTTATTGCTATTCTTATTCCTATGATTGTTCGTCGCATCATCTGGATTGTTCTTTTTATTTGTTTATGTTTCTAATGTGTGTTGATTTATATTTATGTGCTCTACGTTTTACCTTTGATCTCAATAGTTTTGTATGCGAGTTGGTTGCTTTCGATGGTTGATTAACATTTGTTCATACTTTGATTTGTATCTATTTATTTAAAATATTAATATTTTATGTTTGATATATTAGTGAATGTATATTTCTAATAAATAAAATATACTTTAATTTATAATACGATTAAAACATTCTATATGAAAAACAAGAGTAATGTAATGTTATTTATAATTTTTATTTTGAGATGAATTTTATATTTTATTAAAATAATATATTTTAATTAAAAAATTATTATTGAGATTATTTTGATAAAAATACAAAAAACATACAAAGCTGTAAATAAATTTATTTTAAAGATAAATATTATAATTATTAACACTCGAATGTCAAAAGAAAATTCAAATTACTTATATTACAAGTAAACCCGTTACTATCAAATATTATATATATTAAGAATGTCAATGGGCGGGTCGAGACCGGTTAATGGTTGATTCTAACTTGTTTTGGATAAGTTCGGGTTGGAGCGGAGTGAAAATAATGAGTGTGACAGACCGGGGCGGGTTGGATTCGATAATTTAAGGTAAAGCTGTTTAATTTTTTTAAAAATATTGGTACGGGATAGGGCAGTGACTGTCTCATTATCTCATCAGATTGAAATGGAGTAGGAAAAAAAAAGAGTCAATACCCGTTCCCATTTTTGACAATTTGAGCCAAAATTACCATCACTATATCTATTATTTATTAATTAGTCAGACATTACATGAAGTATGGAAATTAATTCGAGCGACGGCGCTGCCGTGAATTAGGTATTTACTTTTTTTTTTTTTTTTTAGAAAAAACGTATGGATCTCTCTTACGCCCTGTCGGATCTCGTGTTGGAAGGTGTCGGAATATACAAAAGTCACGACTTGTTGACCGGCGTGTCGCTGACGCCTCGATTGCTTGTCGGTGTTGGACGCGTCTGCGACTAGGGCAAAATGGTGTGTCCGTGCATCATAAATTTGTAAGTATACGCCATCCGCGCTCCAACAGGATACTGATATTTTTCATTTTTGTTATATATGCTGTAGATTTTTGCCTGCTCGTTTCACAGGTTTCTAATTTTTCTCCCTTTATGTCTTCCTTTATCATCATTGAATCCGTTTTTTTGTCCTTAGATCTGATGGTTTCCCTCAAGGTGCCAATATTAAGTGGGAAATTGGACTTCTTTTCGATGCAGTAATAAGAAACATTGTTTGGTTAAAAGTTTATTGTTGGAAAGTCTTTACTATTGGTTACATCTCCATATTTTTGTTACTAGCTCATATTTGCAAGTATGTTTTTAGTCCAAGTTTCTTATGTGTGAAGTTACACTTTTGAAACCATTAAAATTTTATCATAATTTTGGCCACTAACACCTATCTTTCTGTGATGCCTCTGCCAGATCTCAATTACATTGGGATGTACTTGGTATGGAAGGAATTGGAAAGATTTTGCAGTCAGGCCAGAGTGGACCGATGGTGGTAAGAGAGAGTCACTTCACCATTACATGGTAATAGTTGGGTTTAGAAAAGTGAATGAGGTAGTGAAGTGGTTTGAATTTCAAAACCACAGCAGTCCAGATTGGTGTGACGAAGGATATGATAGAATAGCTGTTGACAACAAATTTTTTATCCAATGCACTATCAAAGATAGGTACCCGTATGACTTTCTATAAACTCACTATTTATCATTTCCCATCTGATGATGAAAAAGCTTGTGATTGTTCAAAAATAATTTTAATTTTTTGCAGCGTTAGAGAGAAAAAAGTATGGCCCAAGTATAATTAGGGAGAATGATGGTCATACGATCAGCTTTTATTAAGGTGGAAGAACTCTTACATTATCCATGAAAACATCCCTGTAAAAAAGTATTGTCTATTAACTCACATGCATCGTAGATTGAACTCTCATACCAGTTTCTATATTGTTCATGACACTCAACTTTTGTATTGTTCTCCATGGCATATTAATCTTATCTTTGGTAACATATCTTCGTTATTGTTGTTTTTCCTTTTTTCTGTCTAAGGTGTGACTGCCCAATTTTCTTCTTTTTTTTTTATTTTAGGTCTCATTATTAATGTTGACATTCATGTTTCCTATTATTATTCACAGCTTATTCATTTCATCTTCAACAACATATTAAGTCTGTTTTTTGTTTTTTTAGGTAAGTTAATTTGTTTAATATTTTTTGTGCTTAATCTATTATATATTTGCAGGTTGGGTTTGTTTGAGCTCATATTGTTTGGGTGTATGCTTTTGATACTTATTTTATTTAATTTTGTGGATACTTTTCTGTTTTTTTTGTCTCAAGAGAGATAGTGTTTTGATAATTCACTCTTCTTTTCATTTAGGTCTAATGACAAAACCAAAAACAAAAGAATTTAATTGCGGCACCATGAATATAAAATCCTACCAAACCTGATTGATCAGGGTAGAACGAGTAAGCTCCCTGCACTGCCTAACTTACAATATCTTATATTGTATTTATGATCATTCGATTTAATGTGCTATTTTTTTTCTTTTGAAGATGTGTGTATAGCCATATCCATTATGGTAATTCTTGAGTCAAGTATGGGCCCTCACACTATATGTGCAAGTATGATGATTACAAGGAGCTCACTATACAACATTATCCGTACAATCACAATGATGCTGATGCCCATAAAAGAAATGAAAAATTTAGATTATAACATAGATTGGTTTAAGGAAAAAGGGGTGTCATTCCATGAATATTATGGTAATATACTTAATTTGTAATGAATTATATTTAGCTTATTATATTTTATTATTATTATTAATTATGTTTTTGTTTGGGTGACAGGAAGACTTGCTGTTATGCGTTGGTCATTCTCTTGATCTTAATTCTCGTGATCCTAATGGCATTGTCAATATTGTCATTGGGCGTGGGCTTGCCTTCCTAACTTTTTTGATTTTTTTTGTATTTTCATGCCTTTAAGATAGATAGGTTTTCGATTTATCATGGCGAAGGATATCAAATCTTTGTTGATGGTGGTAAGAGAGAGTCACTTTACCATTGCATGGTAATGGTTGGGTTTAGGAAAGTGAATGAGGTGGTGAAGTGGTTTGAATTTCAAAATTACAGTAGTTCGGATTGGTATGACGAAGGATATGATAGAATAGCTACCGACGTCAAAATTTTTATTCAATACACCATCAAAGATAGGTACCCGTATGACTTTCTAGAAACTCGCTATTTATCATTTCCCAGATGAAAAAGCTTGTGACAGTTTAAAAATAATTTTATTTTTTTTCAGCTCCGAGGGAAAAAAGTGTGTCCCAATCATAATTAATGAGAAGGATGATCGAATGAGCAACTTTTGTTAAGGTGGATGAACCCTTGATTTTATTAAGTAGTGTAGATCGATATCTCATACCAGTTGCTATATTGTTCATGACACTCAACTTTTGTATTGATATTCATGGCATATTGATCTTATTTTTGGTGACATATCTTCGTGGATGCTTTGTTGTTGACAATTCACACTTCTCGTTTAGGTTTGAATCGTTTGATGATAAAACCAAAAGCAAAAGAATTTAGTTGGCGGCACTATGAGTATACAATTCTATTGGACCCGATTGATCACGGTAGAACGAGTAAGCTCCCTACACTACATGATTTGCAATATCTAATATTGTATTTAGATTGAGGTTCCATGATAAAGGAGGACAATACCCTTCATCAAATACCATGTGCGATGCTGGTTTCAAGGTACAGCAAGAAGGATCACACTCCCACACCCTCTCATCCCATGTGTCAGGTTGATGACTGCAAAGAAGATCTATCGGTTGCCAAGGACTATCATTGCCGCCACAGAGTTTGTGAATTTCACAGCAAATCCACCAAAGCCCTTGTTGCCTATCAACTGTAGAGGTTCTGTCAGCAGTGCAGCAGGTGTGTCTTGCTTACCTGCTGTGATCCATCTAGTGTAATTTGTTGGTTTTGTTTTGAGAAAAAGATTCCTTCCCTTGCCCAGGTGTGCCTCCCAAAAATCAAATTTAGGTGGCCTAGAGATACATACGAGGCATGATTAACCTTAAAGTCAGTCTGGCATCGGCACCAGAGTTGCAGAATCAGGACTCTATTTATCAGCATAGAGAACACAAACTTCGGTAAAACAACTAAACTATTCAACATCATGTAAGTTCTACGGTTTTGTAATCTACCGGATATGTTGTTTTTCAAATATCATATATATAGAAAGAAAGAAAAAAAAATTAGGGTTACATAAATGTATTTCTTATATATTATTGAAATTTTATTGATTTTATATTTATTTTTATTAATTTTATCTTTGATTTGTTGTATTGACACATGCGTAAGAGATTTGATTTGCAAACAAATATAGTAAAAATAAATATTTTTTTAAAAATGATTTCTTTTATGAACAATGGGGTTGGACTATTGGATGGATATGAGCAGATGACACCAATCTGAAGTTCCTTAACAAATATAGAGTTAAGAGGATCTTTTGTATCAGTGAAATATTTGTTTTGATCGTGAGATGAGTTTTGATCTCATCCATCGTTTATATCTTATGAACCGCTGACAAGAATGATGGCTCTTTTGTAGTTTATTTTATATGTAAATCATTTAAGCATTTTAAGGGATGGTTGGGATCTTTATACAAGTGAAACTAATATTAATATTAAGGGGTTCTTTTATATCAGTGAAATGTTTGTTTTGTAATTATTTATTGTATATAATTTTCTCATTTTTTTTGAAAGGAAAGTGATAAAATATTGAGATCCAAAGCTTCAAGCCTTCAAGGGTTTCATTTCTTTTCAGTATAGAAAGCAAATTTGATGCGTTGTTTGAGATTGCCATTTCTGTTTTTTACATCTAAGCGGGTAATGCAGGCTCATTGCTATAAAGCCTCTTAATTCAAAAGTGAGAAATGATCTACTGGTATAGATTTTTTTTTATTGTTGATAAATAATTAACATTGAATTCTGTTTTACTACCGTAATTAATTGTCTCATTTACAACACCTATGATACTTTTCAAATATGGGACCAGGTGCTTCTTATTGATCAGTGTGAACGCTTTGTTTTTAAGCCCATGCTGTACGAGCTGCTGTCTGGAGGTATGTGGTTGTTGACTTAATTGAAGCTCTTCTTTTTGTTAGATAGCTCTGTCATCCTGCTTCTCATGTATAATTTGTCAATACAGAAGTTGATACATGGGAAATAGCTCCTCGTTTCTCCGATTTGCTTGGGAACACAAGTGTAAAATTTTTTCAAGACAAGGTGAAATTCTTACACCCTGCTGATCATTTTGGAGTGGATGGATCAGGATGTGGTCTTGGAGGAACTGTACATCTTGAAAGCGGTCTTCTTATAGAATATGACTGGTATATATGTTTAGGCACACTGATTCCACTTTGCTATTGTTTTTTCTTCTAGAAACTCATTGTATCTGCTTGATAGATAATCCTATCATAGCTTCTGCTTCATACTTAGAATTTTGTCTGTCAATAGCTGTTTAATACTCTAGATTGGCTTCTAAGAAATAAGAATATTGATTCTCCATTTTCCTTTTTTGCAAACTTAAAATGTTCTTGCTGATTTTACTTCACATTTTTTATACTGGGCAGCTAGGTTGGTTCTTGCTTTGGGAGCTGAAGCTAAACTTGATATTGTCCCTGGTGCAGCCGAGTATGCATTGCCCTTCTCCACTCTGGGGGATGTACATGTGACTATGTGAGTATTAACATGGGTTTCAGGTTGGTCTCTTCGGTAATGTTGATATATTTCTAATGCTTTTAATTGTTTCTTTATGTTGGTGCTCGTGTCTTCCAGAAGGTTGAAAATAAGTTAAGAACATTGGAGCGCCAATATTTTGGCAAGGGCTGTTCAATTTGTGTTGCTGTTGTTGAATGCGGTTATGCTGGAGTTGAGTTGGCTGCTACAATGTATGAAAGACTGCAGAATCAAGGAATAGTACATGAAATTAATGTACGTACAATCTGCCCAACTGCCCCATATGGCAATAGGGAAGTTACTTCGAAAGTAAGGATTCCAAGATCTGCCGCTGTACTGCAGTGTATTCTTTTAGCTATCCCAAGTTATGTGTGCTTAGCTTTCAAAATTTTCCAGGTTTGTGGTGAGCACTGTGTACTCAATTGTGAAGATTAAAACCCCAGCGTTTGATTCAAAGTTTACTAGAGCAGCACAGCCGTCACTCCTATTTCTGCACTGGCATTTGAGTTGTCCCTTCACCCTTTCAGTCACATGCAAGTTCTAAGTGTAAAGTTACAATTAGCGACATATTTTTACCCTTCCTCCAGGATCTCAATTTTTTGTGTCTACTGTTGGGGCCACAATGAATTTGATCAGCTAGCAAATTTTTTTTGACCATTTCACCTGCACTAGATCAAAAATGAATTTTTTGTGTGTTTTTTTCCTACCGTGTGAGTTCTAAAATAATGAGGTGATTTAGATATTACTTCAAGATGCTTACTTTATTCATCCTGATAGTTGTACAAATAGATATAAATAATGTTAGTAATAATAATCATACTAATAATAATAATAATAATAGTATAGTAGTAATCTAATAATGATAATATTAATAATAATGGTAATAATAATCATTGTACATTGAAGTTATATCATTTTTATACTAATTTTATCTGTTTTGATATATAAATTTTTTTAAATATCCAAACGTTATGAATTTAATGTAAAATAGACTTTTCACATGTGTTTATTTCTTTATTTGAATATTTAATAATTTTTAGCCAACAGGGATAAAAAGCATATTAAAGAATTAATGCACCTTTAAATCCACAAACGTTGACATTAAATTTTTTCAAAGACTTTTATATTTTTAAAACAATAATTATTTTAAAAGTAATGAATTGACATAATGTCAAGGTAAAATAAAATCCGCAAAAATATTATTATTATTTCAATGGAAGTACAGAATTAATATTTCATTATCAAAAAGTCATTTTAAAATCCAATATGAGGCCGTTCGTTCTTACAAAGCCGCGGGTGTAGTTTTTAGAAAAGTAATATTGAAAGAAAAGAAAAAATACCCGGCGTAAATAAGAGCGTAGATAGAATATAATTTAATATTAGTTGCGGAAAACCACACGCGAAATCGGTGCGTGAACTGTGCAATCCGTGAGTGCCACGTAACAAATCTGACGCGGCGTTGCTCAAAGCTCCAGAGTGAGGTCGGGACTCTGAGGCCAGGCCAGCAATATAATAAATATATAAAGAGATTGGAAGAACAATAAAAGAACTCGTCTCGTCTCATCTCATGGCGTCTCCGGTTTCGAGCAGCTCCTCCTTCTTCGTCGTCGTCGTCTTCTCTCTCCTCTCGCTCTCAATCGCGCCGATCTCTGCAACATCCGAAGATCAGATTCATACCAAAGAGCATGTCGTGACGTTGGATCACTCCAATTTCTCCGACTTCGTCACTAAACACGAGTTCGCCGTGGTCGAGTTCTACGCTCCTTGGTAACTGTTTTTTTTGGTGTTTTTCTAATGCAGTGTATCGCATTTCGTGTGAAAATTGTAGATCTCGTGCCTGTGAATTCGTTGTTTTTCAAGACTTCTTCGGGTCGGAAAATAGCAGAAGCTATATTTGCTGTTCAATCGATGTGTTTTCTTTTTAAAGTATGGAAAATGGTGCCGATTCTTGTTATCCGATTTTTAGGCTTGTTGTGGGATGAGTCGTGTTTTTAGACCGTGCCTACACTGTTCGATAATGCTAGGACGTTGCTTTTTCAAATGTTTGAACTCTTTTCTGTTTTTAAAACATTGCAGTGTGATAACTTATATATAGGAAGACATGTAGTTCTGTTCTGTCGCATATCATATATTCAAATCGTATGCTATGACTTTAATTCTTCTAATGTCGGAACTGTTTTTTTGTTGTCAGGGTTTATGGTTTCTCTAGTAAACCTGCCCTCGTGGGTGACAACTTACCTACGTACGATTTGGATCTGTAATATGCTACAGACCTACATGTCTTCCGGTATACTTATAGGTCATATTCACTACCGATAGGTCATGTTCACTACCGATGAGACCGAACATATACCCTGAAAACACTAAACTCTTCAAACATTTGAAGAAATTAAATTCATAGCACATGATTTCAACACCCTAGTTTTTCTTCATTACCCTTTTTTCCGTTTTATATATCTGCCCCCCTTTTTTTACAGGTGCGGCCACTGCCAGAGCCTCGCTCCGGAGGTAAACTATCAACATGGCTTATTCTTCTTATAACTAAAGCGGCCATATATGTGGATTGATTTGTTTCTCTTGTTAATACATGTTCTTTTATCTTCAGTATGACAAAGCTGCATCTATATTGAGTAGCCATGAACCTCAAGTTGTTCTGGCTAAAGTTGATGCTAGTGAACCAGACAATAAGGAGCTTGCAAGCAAGTATGAGGTTCAGGGCTTCCCTACACTGAAGATTGTCAGAAAGGGTGGGACCACCGTCCAAGATTACAATGGCCCTCGTGATGCGGATGGCATAGTAACTTATCTGAAGAAACAAGCTGGTCCTGCATCTGCTGAAATAAATTCCGCAGAGGAAGCAAGTACTCTAATCGATGCAAAGAAGATCTTCATTGTAAGTACTTAGTGACTGTTTACATGACATGCCTGATGTTATCTTCTTCTGTTGAGCTATGTAACATTATGACAATTGTGATTGATCATAGGTTGGCATATTTCCAAAATTCTCGGGTGCAGAGTTTGAAAGTTTCATTGCTGTAGCTGAAAAATTACGTGCTGACTATGATTTTGGCCATACTTTGGATGCTAAAGTCATTCCTCAGGGTGAATCATCAGTCAGTGGGCCTACAGTTAGGTTACTTAAGCCATTTGATGAGCTAGTTGTTGATTTCCAGGTATTGCATCCATCATAAGTTTTATAAAACTTGGTGTTTTCTTTGATTATTGCTTATGATCTATGAGAACAATTTTGTGTTTCAGGATTTTCAAGTTGATGTGTTAGAGAAATTAATTTTAGAATCTAGCTTGCCTACTGTGACCCTGTTTGACACGGGCAAAGACAATCACCCATTCCTTGTCAAATTCTTCAGTAGCTCAAATGCCAAGGTAAACATGTTTTAGCCTTATTTTATTCGGCAAGTGTTTTTTACATGCTCATTAAATGAAGTCATTGGTTACTTCTTTCTCATAAATCCATTGGTTTATTTGTCTGGAACTTGGGAGACATGCTATGTTGTTCTTTGTTTAGATATGCGGAGAACTAAGGTTGAACCCTCCTAGTGGATGGAGCAAAGTTCTAAAGCTTTTGCTTCAAAATTAACTGATACACCTTTAAATGAAAAAAACCTAGCTTGCAGCAGATTTTGGTTACCTTCCACCTGCAGATGACTTTTTGTCATTTGTTTTCCTCTTAAGAGAGGTGGGAGGAACTTTTAACACTTGCTCATGTTTTGATTGCATGCCTATATCATATTATTTATTATTATTTTTATCAGCATTGCCTAATTGATCCCATATTATTAGAATTAAGGCTTGTTGGTTTGGTTTATTATTCATTATCTTTCATTCAATGAATTGGTCCTTATAATATTTTTCATTATGGCTAGGCAATGCTGTTTTTGAACTTCACTACTGCGCCGCTGGATTCTTTCAAGTCAAAGTATCATGATGTGGCCCTTCTCTACAAAGGAAAAGGCATAAGCTTTCTGTTGGGTGACCTTGAAGAGAGTAAAAGTGCCTTCCAGGTTGGTTATTGGTTTGGTTACTTTTTTTTTTTGTTTTGTTTTTTGAATAACTGGTCCCTATTGGCTGTTTCTGACTTTCTTTTGTGTTTATTATTATTATTATTTTTGGCTCACAGTATTTTGGACTCAAAGAAGACCAAGTTCCTCTCATTATCATACAAACTAGTGATGGCAAAAAATTTCTTAAGGTGAATTTGGAGGCTGATCAGATTGCGCCTTGGTTGAAGGAATACAAGGTGATGTTTCTTTTTATTTAAAAAATGGGTCTGAAATTCATTATCTGTATGAGTGTATGCTGGGTTTTGTTATTATATATAATTTTTTGCATTATTGAATTCGATTATCTGTCACAACACTTTTGTAGGATGGACTCATAAAGCCATTTATAAAATCAGCGCCCATTCCTGAAGTTAATAATGAGCCGGTGAAGGTAGTGGTTGCTGATAACCTGCAGGAAATGGTTCTCAACTCGGGGAAAAATGGTATCTTTCTGTAACCATATTTCCATTAAATTACTTATTTTCTGATAGTTTCTTAAAGAAACATGGGAGTGCACTATTTAGTTATTTGTAATTAGATATTGTTTGGCTTTACCATTACTATGGAATTATAGTTAATGGTGAAGATTAGTTGTTCTTGGAAGGATATCCTTGAAATAAATCAAAAATACTTCTGCAAGACCATTATTAATTTTATTTAATATTTTTTTCATAAGAGAAAAAGATACTTCGTAGTACTCAGAAATTTTGTGAGATTGGAAATGTGCATCGTTTTCTTAATGGACTGTGCTTTGTGCAAGCGCAGTGTGCATGCACCAAGCATAGGGCCGTTGGATCCATTTTTTAAAATGGATCCTACGGCTTGCAGGTGCAGTGTTACACTCACCAATCACCATGCTTGCAACTATCATTTTCCTTTCTTAATGTATTATTACACTTATGTGCAGCTGTGCCTTCTAAACCTTTGGTTCCTTCATTTGTGAAATTCAAATGCTGTTAACTGAGATTTAAGAAAGAGAACAACATGTAATGACCTTAATATTACTAAATAAAATAAAACACCTTTCGAAAGCTGAAATAATGTATATTTTATCTTCAACTCATCCCTTGTACTTTGTCCATTGCTGGGACTCTCCCTTTGGAGCTCAAGCTTAAGGTGAGTTGGCAATGGAGTGGTAAACAAGACAGTCAGAAAATCTTAGGGTTTAAATTCTGTGCATCAACTTGGACTCTCTTGATGCACATTTTATGTGGGGGAAGGGGTGTTAATGGCTTGAGGTCATAGCTGTATATTAAAATGGGACTTTCAAAAAGTTATTTTTGGCTGTTTAATGACATCCATGCTTGTTTTATTTATTTGTTTACATTCAGTTTATTTATATAAAATTGGCAGCACCTTGAATTTAAATGCTAACTGGAACTCATCAAATGTTGTACAACTTGTTATTTCTCACCAAGCCCCGCACAATCCCAATATAGATGACATAGTTAGCTGAGACCATCTTAATTGTTAATGTAAAATACAATCGGGGAGTCTCGTCATAATTATAACTGTTTTTAATGAGGAATCAATAAACCTAGCTGTTTTCAGTCTCTGCATTGATCTCCTAGGCACACGTGGTCTATTTTCATCCTTTGTGCAATTGCATTTATTATCTGCTTGAATTCTATTTACAGTTCTTCTTGAGTTTTATGCACCTTGGTGTGGACATTGCAAAAAATTGGCTCCAATCTTGGATGAAGTTGCTATCTCATTTGAAAATGATCCAGATGTCATCATTGCTAAGATGGTAAGATTCCTTTGCTTTTTGATCCAAAATTCTGGAAAATTTGTGGCCCGTATCTACAATGACTGGCCAAGTTGATGGTATTGTGGTGTTAAGTGAACAGCGCCATGGCGATTAAGGCCACATTCCAAAGTTTCTATGTGGTTGTGGCTTCGGTTTTTGTGCAGTTGTAGGGGTGTGGGGTTGACTCTCCGTCAATTACATAAAACTACTTCATTTTTCATGAAAAAAAGAAAAGACTTCTTTTGCAAGCCAACTGCAAAATTCTCATAGCTGGCTGAGGAATGATTTGTTACTCCAAATCTAAAATTGTGTTGCCTGCATTTCATGTTTCTAATGCATTTAATCTTGTACTTTTAATGTAGATTTCCGCTATCATTTTCATTTAAATCCCGTGTCCTTTGGTTTCTTTTTGTGCCTGTTACCTTGATGGTCCTTTTTTTAGCTGTTTTGATGCCCAATTCTGACGTGTCACCCATTTTTTTCGTATAGGATGCCACTGAAAATGATATTGTAGATGAAAGATTTGATGTTAAAGGCTACCCCACTTTGTACTTTAGATCTGGTATTGGCAATATCTCGCAGTATCAGGGGGGCAGAACCAAGGAGGATATAATTGATTTCATCAATACAAATAAGGCTGTCCAATCAGACTCCAAGAAGGACGAACTATGATTGGGGTAAAGTGCCGACCAACATTTCCTTCTTGCACTACTACGATTATGCTGCTATGCGAGTAGTAGTTTGTGGTTTTCTGAAAGCTTGCAATACCGTTTAGTTTTCAGTGGTGCTGATATTCTTGAAATGATCCTGTGGCTACTGAAAGTGTAGAAATCTCTGCCAAAACACCACATTTTTGTATTTCAGAATTGTCAGAGATGATGTTTCATGTTCTTCATTGGTTGGCTGGCTGTGCATTTTAGTGAGTTAATTGATACAAAAACAAACTTATAGGCCACAGTCCATGACTTTCTTTAGCTGGAAGGAGATTATGCTAATAAAAATAATGCTATTTTAAAAAAAATTGCTAATTGTTCATTTGGCATTGTGTTTCTAAATGTGGGAATTATGACGTTGCTTAACTTTTTATATTATAACATTTTGGCAGGTAAAGTGCGCGTTTGAAGGCATTAGAGACTACTGGGGAATTCAACTTTGAGGTGGTGGTAGAATCGTAGACGCAGAACTCAGCTACTATGTAGTACGCAGCAATCAGCTAAATTTTATTGTAAACTTTTGTTATACTAACTATTTATGGACTCAAATCTCCTGCTCATCGCACTCCATTTCATATTCGCTGCACTTGCTGCCTAAAAGTAGTAGCATTTTATGCGTGGCATTGTTTAAATAAAGCAGAAGAAAAAGATGTAAACGCGGATGCGGCATATCAAGCAGGCCAACTAATCACCTGGCCTGCAGGCTTAACATACCTGTCAGCCTGTCACTCCGTAAGTTGGAATTGTTCTAGCGTGTGAAATGGCTGTGAGCCTTTGGGCTCTGATAGGGATTCACTCACTAATCACTTCATTTACATTTTAATAACAAATATAATGTGAAAAAGTATATATTTATGAATGTTGAAGTATGGTTGATGTTTGGCAATCGTTTTCACTAAACAATGCAAAAATGCTCTCAAGAAAAGTATATATTTATGGAAATTTAGTGGGGATTACTCATTAGTAACTTTATTGACATTTTAATAATAAATATAAGTGATAACAATTATAGCATTTAATTTTTATTTTCAAAAACTTCTTTCAAATTTTATATTAAAAGTTATTTTTACCTTAATTGAAAATAAGTGTTTCTGTTTGGTAATTATTTTCACTAAGCTAAAGTCATTAGCAAAGGTGTTATTGCCTTATTGCCGAAGATGAGCACATCAGGTAGCGGGCGATGGGGAGCAAGAGAGAGGGAGCAACAGATCAACAGTTGTTTGGGAGAAGCAAGGCAACATAGAAGAGATCGAGGAGGCAAAATGAAGGAGTGAAGAGAGCCAAGGGGTGACAACCCGATAAAGTCCCGAAGAGGGACAGGCAATGAGAATCCGACGAAACTATGGACTAAGAGCATTCGCAATGAGCTCAATAAATTTTAGTCAAAATTTAAATATAAATTCGACTTCAATAAAATTTAGCTAATTAAAATTTATGTATGTATTTCGGACAAGACAAAATTTTAATATTTATATTAAAATATTAATTTCCGTTGGATCTAGCTCTCCCCACCCCGTAGCGCATCTCCTCCTATTGTTGCCCCCGTCAGCCATCCTCCCCCTACAGTGGCGTTGACCACTGTCGGCCCCCTCCCCTTGCAATGCCATCGCCCCCATCGGTCCCCTCCCCTTGCAGCGGCGTCATCCCCCGTCGGCTCCCCTCCCCCTACAGCGGAGTCATCCCCCGTCACCCCCCCTGTAGCGGCATTATCCCTCATCGGCTCCTCCCCCTACAATGGCGTCAACGTTGAAGGTGCGCGTAACGTGCGATTGTTGTTGTCGATTGAGGGAGAGGAGAGAGAAAGCATAATATTTTATTTAAAAAAAAACTAGTAGGAAAGGACTCACCAGATTTAGCCAATAAAACATCAATGAAACATAAATGACTATTCTTATGACTATTTTATTAAGGGTGCTGCAGAGAACTTTTAATGCTTTTTAGCTAAAATTTAACAAAAAATTAACTTTATTGAGTCCATTGTGAGTGCTCTAATGAGTAGAGATAAAACTCACAATCCTTGAAACCCTACCAATGAATTTTCTACTACATACCACCTCCCCTTCCTGTCCATGTCTAAAAATAAATAAAAACATCAAAAATTATTTTTACTTATTTGTAATTGAGTACCCACAAAAGAACAAAATTTAAAAGCACCTTCCAATAATATTTTCTATATTTAAATACGATTTTTGAATATTAATATCAAACATAGCCTTACCTACTCTTAGTTTGCTTCTACTTCACTTTAGCCTTACTCAATCACTAAGAACATTGGTCTAAAATTGACTAGATATCTCTCAACGTGTTTCATGAATTTACCAAAAACGGGTAAATTTCAAACAATAAATGAGTTTAACTAGTTTTAAATAATAAAAAGGTAAAATTTAAAAACAGCAATAACAAAGAGATTTTCAAGACCAATAATAAAATTAAAAATAATCAAATTCATTTCATACACATGATAACCGTAGACAACTTTTTCTGTTACTTTTAGTATATCCAACAATATATATTTTATAAGTGGGTGAGTTTTTTTACTTTATATTTTTCCTTTTTATTATTTTGCCTTCTTGAGTCGAAATAAATTTTAAATTAATGAATTCAAACAAATTTATATGGTTAACACTTACACTAATGAATTCAAGCAGCATAAATTTATATTTTTATGGCTAAAAAAATATCAAAAAAAATATTTTTATGGTCAACACTTACACTAATTGATCTAGTTAAAAACTCCATTCAGACCTTATTTACGAGACCTTAATACAAGAACAAATATGCCCTGATGTTCAAGGAGCTCAGATTACAATAATGGCAGTGCCATTTTACATATCAAATACAGATACATTTACACCAGAATCAGGCATTCGTGTCATAGGATCAGAGCAAACACATTCAACGCAGAAATGGGCTGCTTGCACATGCTCCAAAGGGCATTTTCAATTGTATGGTATCATGCAGTGTTTTATCTTCAGATACTTTAAGTAGAGATTCCACAAATGACTAGCCCAAAAACGGAATATAAAGAATAACTTTAGAATGTAAACTCTTCCTCTGGAATAACCCACTAACTCAAAATATGGTAGTAGAGTATGGAATTCATTACCGCCTTTACAGTAAAAACAAAGATGGAGAGAGGAATTACCTCAAAAACGTCTTGATTTTTGCTGAGGATATCCTGTCATCCCCATCCCAGGGTCTTTCCTTCTTAACTGTCACCAGAAGTGCCAGAAAATCATATGGAGGGTTTCTGTAAACTGATACTCCACTAGAATACAAGATAATAGTACGCCAACTGAACAAACCTGTTGCTGTTGTTGATGCCCTGGGCCAACACCACGCTGCATTGGCGGCATGCCACCAGGGTTCATTCCAGCAGCCATCCCGGCCTGAGATAGATTATAGGGATTCAAGCCCTGATGAGGTTGCATCCTTTGCATGCCAACTAAAGGAATTTGTTGCCTCGGCCCCGATCTGTTAGCCACCATATGAGGCCCAGCCATGCCGCTAGTAACTGCATTACCAGATGATGGCTGCTAACCCAAAAAATGAAAAAGGGAAGGGGGAATAAAGGTAGTTCAGAATTTGACCCCCTCAAAAAAAAACTTTGGCATATACATGAACTTCATAAGAATAAAAATTGTACTTCAAAATCATGCAATCATAAAACTACAAAACCTTGATAAGAACTCAGCATAAAAGGTTCAAATTCAAAGCATGGGATGGAAGACAAGTAAAACTTCTTTCGTAAATAACAACTTTGACAGTAGGTGGTATTGACATTTTAAGAGTTTGACACTAAAAAACCCCAACAAAATTGGTATGCAAGCAAGAAAACAATACATAACAATGAATTCTAATTCCCCATCCATAAGTGAGTTTTTTTCTTTCTGTCTCAATTGCATTATGTCCTATGTAGTTTAGCTTGATGCTTCCTAGCTTCTCCCAAGCAGATCATCCCACGTCTAACCAGAACCCATATACATGCCTCAAAATATAAACCAGCAAAATCAAAGGCTTCAGTAATACAATATGAGCATAAAATGACTCCACAAGTATTTAATAAACTTTTGTCGAACTTGTTATTATAGTATGTGTCGCTCAAAAACATAAACAAATTTAGTTTTTATTTCAAGACGAAGGCAACCATATAAAGAAAGATGAACAAATGGAAACAAATAATTGTCAATAGATAAAGCAAAAACAGGAGTCAAAATTGACAGTCCAGCAGTTACAACAGCCTGATTCAAGTGCAAACACACAGTTGCTGTCAATTAAAAAGTCTCGTAAAAAAAGGTCACAACATTTATGATCAAGAATCCTAGATCGGTAAACAACAGAAATTAAAATGTATACATACTGGATGAGATGGCTGAAGGCTAGTTGTCCCTTCAAAATCTGTATTTGTGTCCACTGGGCGAATAGGATAAATCACGACTTTTTCCGTTGGTTGAGAAGATACCAGTGCACTAAACATTTTTATTACATTTACCTGGTCAAAGTGAAGGAAATATACAGGATACATGCTTTACCAAGCTACTAGGGGTTCTATATTTGTCTTCCTTTCTCATTTTTTCTATCCATAACTAGATCCAGGGCGCACACATGTATTTATACATAGGTCTATGGAGAATTAAAAGAATCAAACAAATATCCAACTCAAAACACCATATTTGCAGCATCAGGGAAAATGATGAAGAACTTACTTGCGTCCTGGCAGAGGTTCTTGCCGAAAATACCTAACACCACAAAATAAAATATAGTTATAAATTTGCACACAGTAAAATATAACTTAATAATTACAACAAATGACCAATCCTATGGAACCCACAATTGTATTTTAACATAATTCATGGATCCATTAATATCAAATTAGATAGCTTGACCAAATTTATATCTGCACTCTAGATATTTGACTTGTGCTAATTACCCCTTTGATTTTAGAACGTTTTGGGCACTTTTAAATTCCTTTTTAGTGCCTTTTTCATAATAATACAATAAGTTAGAACTTGATAGCAAAGATAAATTAGGCACTATTTTTTCCAACACTAGTTAATTTTTGTGATAAATACCTATTTGTAAAAGAATAAATTTTAATTAGGAAACAATTTAGTGTGTTTGGTTTCCTCTAAAAACTAAGTTTTGAAAAGAAAAAATATTAGTTTTGATAATTATTGTTTACATTTCATGTATGATTTCAAAATAAAGGTTTGAGATTCAAAATTTAGCTTTGCAAATGCAAGAGTGAGGTGCATTTGCCAAAATCATGTTTGACCAACTCAAAGCTTAGTTTTAATAAAGTCACAATTGCTTAATTACTCTCCCTCGTTCTATATCACCACTAGTTACTTGTTGAGAACATTTTTAAATAAATACTCATTATAATTATTAGCACCTTATATTTATTTTAGGTTACTTTCAAAATAATTATAAAAATACTAACATAATACACCAAACTCCCACCAGTAATAGAGTCTAGAAAGAAGTCACCACACGGTACAATATGACTCTTACAATTAATATAATTGCATGAGACTTGACATGACTTGAACTCTAAAGATCACGAGACAGTAACTCTGTTGCTACGCCAAGGTTCATCCTTCTATAAATATCATTATTATAAAAAATAATTATATTTACATAAAATTATTATCAAAAGATTATCATTATTATTATTGCTTTCTAATTTTATTAATACAATATTACTTTTACTAGTGATTCCCATCACTAGATCTGAAGGAAAAAACTGCAGGTTATGAAATTCATCTAGAGGAACCTGTTAATAACAACAATACAATATGCTAGTATTTCTTCACTTGTCATCTGAAGCCCCACAATAGAAGTCTACAATTGTGTATGCTACTATATTGTTTCTTGCTTCCACTAGCCTCATTTCATTTAATTATGTGGTATTCCCTAATCCACGTAAGTGTTAAAATAGAAGTCTACAATTGTGCACTCGCAACAAGTGTTAAAATAGACTGGCATACTAAGTCTATTTCATTTATATTTTTTATTATAAAAGATAAATTTTATTGATGCAATGAAGAAGGTGAAGAAGGATTGCAACAATTGACAAGTGCTAAAGAGGTCCCCCCCAAAAAAACATCCATGCAAGGAATATTAAAACAAAACAACTAATAACGAAGTCCATTTCATATCTTGAAGGTACCTGTACATCAATAACATGCTTGTGCAAATTTTTTGTTTAAGAAGCTCTAAGAAGAATGGCTTGTAGCATTTGACCTAGTTTACCTCATATATTTTTGTTTATGATAGTGAACCCAAAATTTATTTGTTTGTCAACCTATTCCATACACCAAGCACACATTTGTTAATCTATCATTAGTTCATTACATAATTTTGACTGCACGTACACAATTTAAGGGCCAGGGTCTTAAAAATAAAAATAAGACAAGTGCAAGGAAACCATTAAAAGTCTAAAACAAACCTGTCAATTAAATAGTAACATTCACTAATTCAAGACAGGTACTAGAAATATTATTACAGGATACAAAATCAGATGTATGCTTTAAAATTGGATAGTCCACTGATTGCAATATACGTTCTGCACTGGTCACATTTCTACTGGTTTAGGAGGATGTGATTAAAAAAATATAAATAAATAAGAATAATTGAGGAAGAGCAAAAGATACAGAGATAAGTCATACTCATGCTCTAGCGCTTGTGCTGCTGTTATCCGCTTTCGAGGATCATATCTGAATATATCAATAAATAAACCAAGCACATTAATCCCACTTAATGAATTGGATGATGAGTACATAATGGAAAACATGAGCAATGTTTTGGAACCGTGTGGAAGAAACAATGACTAAAAGGACACATTGTTAGGCCGTGATGCTATAATACAATGTATATAAATTGTTAACAAAAAGAAACGCATACTCAAGCATCTTTGAGAGGAGATCATATGCTGGAGTTTTTAAAGGGAGATGAACCACACTATGAAGTACAGGATTGTCACTGTTCAAGGCATGCAGCAGGAGAAAACTAATTAGTAACTACACCCAAAAAAATGCAACAATAACAACATTATTTTAAAATTAAATAAATTATGGAAATTATATTATATACAAAGATATTTGTAAAATATATTTTTTAAATACCAAAAATCAAATAAAGGTAACAATGTAACATACTATTTATTTGCCTGAATTTGCTGCACATCTGAATGCCAATGTGGTAGATTCACTAGTGTAGGCCATTTTTCGAAGTAGGGTGACCTGATATGACAGTACAATAAATAAGCTGGTTGCATAAAAAACATGGAAGCATTCGAATGGCTAAAAGTACCAACAAAACATTCTTACCTAAGACCTTAAAAATTTTATCAAGTTGATCAAACTGCAAAAAGTGACAAAAGTCATTATGAATATGGAAAAGATCTAGCCAAATAATGTTACGAAGCTATATCATACAATCAAATCTTTATTTTAAAAAATAAATTTGCATGAAAAACTAGGATACCTGAAAGGGGGGTTGAGAACCTTTGACCTCTTGCCCTTGAAATAGTGGCTTTAAAGTCAGAAGCTCAGCAAATATGCACCCAACAGCCCACATATCTAATTGCATATGTAAGAATGAGCAGTATATTGATTTTCAAGTTACAAATATATTATCACAAACACGAGGGGGGAAAAAATGTTCCTTCAAACTGGTCTCTGAAGGGTAATTTTAGAAGCATAGTTTCATTTAAGATATTAAACTATGATATTCTTCCATTTGCACTGAGCTGTCTACATTGTTAACCAAAAAAAAAAACTATGAAATACCATCCACATTGTGTATGCACATGCAACCAAAAGCCTAATAATAATAATAATCTAAAAGGTACAAAAACATCATGCTTCAAATAATCTAAGAGGATACCAACAGCACTCGTATAATGCTTAGCCCCAAGCAGCAACTCTGGTGCCCGATACCAAATGGTTACCACTACCTGCCAAGTATCATTAATACAAGAATGTTCAGGAAAACACACTCATTAGTCTGAAAGGTCAAAATAGAATTCAAATACTAACACAAGCATAGACATAATTTCAATGAAACACGAGCATTGTATGCATTAAGCAGCAATATGGATGGATCAGTTTGTTACAAAGGGCTACAACTGAGCCAAGCCACTACAAGATTTTATTGCTCAGCTCGCTAAAAGTTTGATTAGGCTCATTCAAATAAAAGCTTGTTCAATAAGGCTTTCCAGCCTTAATTGAACACAATTTAAAGCAAATGATTCCAATGCGAGCTGCACTCAAGCTCAAACATGTTGACCTCACCAGCTCACAAGATGGCTTGATTAGGAGCTCATAAGACTGCCCATGAAAATAGAAGTTGAGTGTTAAGTTCTTTTTCTTTCTTTCTTTTTTTACATTTTATAAGTAAATTATAAATATTGAGAACTGCTTCGCATTTAAAAGTACCTTATTAAATTGTTAATTATTTATGACATTTGAATAATTAATACCTTTAAGTGTGTTTGATTACAAGATAATCTATTCCTGCGTTTTTTGCTGCTCCCAAATCACCTCCACTTTTTGCTGCAGGGACAGATATTATTTATAATTTTTAATGATTTCTGTGCATAAATATATCAAAAATTATGTAAAGCACCTATGACTAACTAAGCAAAGCAGCAAACCACAGAGGCATCAACAGGTCCATCTAGGCACTAGAGGGTACCCAGCCAAGAGTTGCCAAGTGTTTTTTCAAACATTTATAAGTATACTATAAAAATCCAACTGAACTAATGTGGGACTTGATGCTACACAGATAGTCACATTTGAACGAAAATCAAATTGAACCAAAAGATAAAGTGGGTAGGAAAACAAAAAAAGACTAATTCCTCCAACCCCATTTTCAGACAATGGCTTTAAGGGAGCTTGGTAAATCCTTGCAAGTCCAAAATCAGCAATTTTAACAACGCCCGGTTCATCATCATCACCCATGACCTGATCACAAGTTGTTACAAAAGCAAAACACATTGTGAAGGCTAAAATTGAATTAAAAAAAGATTATTGCATTAAATTAAGATCAATGTTTCTGTCATATTAAACATGGAAAACTGTAGTAACCATACCAATATATTTGATGGCTTTAGATCTCGATGTATGATCCAATTACTGCAGCCAAAAAATTGTCCAGATAAATGTGCATCCAATTATGGAATACAACTCAAACAAACATTCAACATTTCAGTCTAACCTGTGAAGATAGTTTAGGCCATTAAGCAGCTGCCATAAGATTGATTTAATTGTGTATGGATTGATAGTTTGATTAACCTTGTCTCTGTGGTGTCGGATGATTTCCTATATCCTCAAGAAGGATGGAGACAAATTAAATTGTGAACTTATTACCATAAATTCTATGCTTTCATTCCTTAAGCATCTGATTATTAACTCTAGGAGAAATAAAACCTGGTAATTGGGAAAAAATGCTGTGATATGCTAATAAAAATGATGAGTCAAGACATAATGCTATCTAAAAAGGCAAACCCAATGCACAAAGCTCCCGCCACTGGTGGGATTTGAGGAGTCAAGCTACACAAGCCAATATGGATTATGGACGCAATCTTTTCTCACAATTAATTTAATTGCAATAGATTTGTCGGCGACTCGAACCTATGACCTCCAAGACATATGCCATCTAAAAAACATAACTCTTATGGGTTCCATAAGTTGTACTTCTACCTGGTAAATCTAGAGAAAAATAACTTATCTATGGCTGCATCCATAACATTAGAATTTTATTTCTTTTGAAAACTGTCGCTGAGAGCACTACTCTTGAAAAGGAATTGAAAAGTGCACCAAATAGAATGCATAGTACAGTGCCATTGGATGATACACCATGACACAAAAAAGAAACAAGTATATTTACAAGCCAAAAAATGAGTGAAAACACACAAATATGATGTTGCTTGACGGAAACATGGGAATTTGATACAAGTAATCACATGTACCATACGCTAAGAAGTAAATTACTTCCATCACTACTATAGTTACAAATCATAATCCTTCAGTTTCTTTAGTTTTCAAAGCTTTGTGAATGTAGTCTCCAAATAAATTATATTGATGTATGTTCAGATTTTCAGCATATGTCGAAAACTAACTTGTAATTGCAATCATGTTCTTGAAAGACACCATCAGAGTTGTTTACCAAAAATTCTTTGTTCTCATAAAAAGAAAAAAGAAAGCAAAGTTTAGCCCATAATAGGTATGAATATGAACTTCAAATAATAATAACATAGGGCAAAATAATTTTGATGAATGATATACTCATTTCTAAGAACTTGTTAAAAACATGTATTCTATAACTCTAACCCAAAATAATAACCTTTCTCGTAATTTTGAAGTTTTAACATGTAAACATTGCACAGTAAGTAAAGTATATAAGAGAACACATGGACTATGGTAAAGTGTTAATATTAATATGAACAATCTTTCCATTGCCCCCCTACAAGCATGGGAAAGGTTAAATTCATAATGAGAGAGGGAGACATGGGAAATGAGTGCATAAAGGCCATTACATCAGCTCACGATAATAAGTTTTGCTAGTTTTCAAAATGCATGGTTCGAACATACAAGATAATTATACTTACATAAAGATCATGCTCTGCATATTCAAAAGCCAGATAAAGTGACATGTCAGCATGATTGATGTGCACATTCACGAGCTTGACAACATTTTCATGAGAGATTTCTCGAAGCAACTGCAACATCAGAACACAGCCCTCAAGAAGAAGCATTGTAGAAAACAACAATAAAATTGTAAACAAAAGCTAATTCAAAGGTAACATCTTTAAATCTAATGAGCAACTTGAACCCTAGTCAAAACACTAATGCCCTGCTTGGTGTGGGATAAAGGTATAGAGGGTAAATGTTTTCCTTTGTTGACTTCATCAGGGTTTGACAATATAAAAGATAAGAAATAGAAATACACTATCATTATTTTTTCAAATAGACAACGTAAGAGAAAATCCAAAAGTTTTTGTCATGATTTACACCAATGTATTAGTTAATTATTTCACTCATAGTATTTGTTAATCATTATCGAATCACATCATTTCTAATAGGTGATACAATTTTTTTACTATCATATCATATAGGTCCCACCAAACAGCTAGAAAGCTGAAATGAAAAAAGAAAACGTCTAGCATCGGTTTCGAATCAAAAGGGCCTATTTCCTCACTTGCATGGTAACTCGTTTCGGGAATTTATCTACCAGTACTTGACACCAAATCATTTCTCCTTCTACTCAAAAACCAGGCGATCAACAACTGAAAATAGACAACAAACCCTAGCTAAGGGCCAAACCCAATTAACACAAAATAGCAAGGCCATAATGAACCTCAATCGAGTTGAGCATTTCAATAGAAAAGAAAATATAATCTACGATTCAGTCGCAGAATAAGGAAATTGGACCATCATCATAAGAAATGAACAAGTAGTACCAAGCAAAAAATAAAATCAAAATCTAGAGAGAGAAAAATGAGAGGGAGATTAGGGAAACTGGACCATGATCTCGCGGATTGCGGTGGGGGAGACGCCATCGCCGTCCTTGGACTGTTTGAACTTCTTGATCGCAATGGACTTGCCGCGGCACGACGGCGATTTGGATTTGGCGAGGAAGACGAGGCCGTACGTGCCCTCGCCGATCTTGCCTATGAGATCGTACTGCTGGAGCCACTCCGGCTTGTTGCCGCCGCCGTTGTTACTGGCTGTAGTGGAGCCGCCGCCGGTGACGCCTCGCCCGGTGGTTCCGTCGCCCATGGCCCGGTTTGGCCTCGCTACTTGCTTCTCCTCCTCTGTTTCGTACTAGTTGGGGCTTACAAAGGAGGGAAAAGGGCAAACAAAAGACCGAGAGAAGAAGAAGAGAGAGGAAGGAGAGTGGATGAGCCAAAAACAATCGTACAATCCCTCGCAGATGATCTGACTTATTTCAGATAAACTGTTTTCGGTTGTCAGCAAGGTCAGCTCACCGTAACGGTGACTGTTGTTATTTTTGTTTTAAAAATTAATCATTCTCGTAAAATTTTCAAGATGAAAATAAATAAATAAATAAATATATTTTAATTTATTATAATTAAGAGTATTTTTAATTAAATTTACATAAAAAATAATCGTTAGATGGTTTTTGATAAATTCTATATGAATATTCAATCTAACGGTTTATTTTTAAAATAAATATCAATAGTAGTTTGAAATAAATCAAATCAAATCACTACGGTAGTAAATTGATCTTGCTCACCACCGAATCCAAATTTCAATCTCTCATAGCTTTTAGTTCAAAAGTCAAATATCAAAAAACTTTTATTGACTCAATAAATTGTTAAATTATTAAATATGAATAGTAATAATTAAATTTAATTAGTCACTAACACTCGATAAATAACTATATTTATAAAAAAATATTATAGCAACTCTAATTTATTAGCTATAATAATTTGATTTCTAATTGATAGATAAAGCTAAAAAATATTTAAATATTTAACTTTGGCTATGTTGTAGGTTCACTTTAACTCAATGACAAACTTTGACCTTCATGCCCTCTTCCCTCTTTCTTCATGATGAGTACAGATTTGTTGAAAATCAAGCCGTCGTAGAAATTTGAGTAACTTCAGTATTAAGTTGATATTTGTTTTAAAAATTAATCGTTAAATTGAATATTCATATAGTATGTATCATGCATATAAACTTTTATAATGATCTAACGATTAATTCGTATACAAATTAAAATAGAAAAAAACTAAATTAAAATAAATTAATTTTAACTTATTTTATTTTAGATTTTTTCTAATTCAATTTGCGTACAAATTAATGGTGGATCATAGTAAAATTTTACATATATGATATATACTATATGAATATTTAATTTAATGATTAATTTTTAAAACAAATATCAACTTAATACTAAAATTATTCAAATTTCTACAATGGTAAGTTAAGCTTGATTTTTAGCAAATTCAAACCCCATCACAAGTCATAACTCCCATCGCACCCTCGTTGTATCCCACTTCACCCATGTTGTCACTAAAGTAATATAATATTAAGTGAATCAGATATGAATGCTCTTATAGGCATTTTGGTACAATAGGTGTTTTGAATTTTTTTTAATGATGGGTTAATTTTATAATAATATAAATTTAAAAATAAAATTTTAAAACAATAAGCTCCATAGCTGTTTTTAATTTTTTTTATAAATTAAATTCTTTTCTGTCACAAGAATCAAATAATTTTATTATTATTATTTGAGCTCACAAAATATATATATATATATTTAATTAATTTTAAATAATATTCTCTAAAATACATTTTACCAAATATAATTTTTTTTTTAAAATATAATTCAACAAGAATTTACAAAATAAGATATAACAATCATTTCAAACATATTTATGTGTATCGAACGATCCCTCCCCATCACTCTCCATCTTCATAATTTCACATCATTCACCAAATCAAAATGCCATTTTCCTCCTGTACTCATTACTCTCTATTTTCGTAATTTCACATCTCTCACCAAATCAAAATGCCATTTACAAGCTCCTTCCCCGTGCTTTTTTTACAAAATATAAGTTATTTGAATTTTCTTTTCACATTCGAGTGTTAAAAATTATAATATTTATTTGTAGAATAGATTTATTTGCATTAAAACTACATCTTTTTAATAAAATAATAAATTTTAATAAAATAATAAAACCACATTCGAGTATTTTATACTTTATCAAAATAATATTATTTTAATTAAAACTACGTCTTTTTAATAAAAATAAAAAAACCTATAATACAATCTCAAAATAAAAGCTACACATAACATTACTCTCACTTTCTAGTTTCTACTTTCCTTCTTTCACGTCTCTCACCATTACAGCTCCTTTCTCACGCTTTTTTTTGCTATATAGCGAAAAACGTTTTCACAACATATCCAACATACCCAAAACGTTTTCACCTACGAATGCCATTCTACTAAAATATCTCGTTGCTCATAAACGTCATACAGCCAAATAAATATTCATGTTTTATTCCTAGAAACTATTTCTAAGATATGCTCCTAAAAACTGCTTTCATGTAGACCTACACTTTTGTATTAGTAGTGTCATGTCAAGCATCATTCCTCACCAGTTATATTGTATGGTTGCCATAAATGTTGTGTAATTGTGTTTCGTGTACTTTTCACCGTATACTGCTTTTCATACCTCATGTAATGTCTGACCAATTAATAAATAATATATATATATATATATATATATATATAACATTTGATAGTGATATAATGTTAAAAATTATAATATTTATTTTAAAATAAATTTATTTACAAGTTTATAGATCTTTTGTATTCTGTCAAAATAATTTCATTTTTATTAATAAAATTTTAATTTAAATTATATCATTTTAATAAAAATATAAAAACTTATAATACAGAAAATAAAACTAGCATTACTCTTATTTTTCATACTGTTTTTTAATCTCGCTTCAATATAAATGAAACCTTAAATTCAGATCATATAATACTGGCAACACAATAATTGAATCTGAACTCAAGTAAAGTTGTTTATTACAACCACTAAAAATATATAGATGAGTCTACTACTATACAGCAGGATGAACCCCAAGGGAACAGCACTTGTTTTAAGAGTCTGAGAGGGCCTTGGCCACGTTATTCTGCAGTGATGCAACTGAATCTATAGCAAACTTGGTAAGCCAACTGATCCCAACTTTAAGCCTGTGTTCATCTGTTGGTAGTCTGATCAAGTAAGCTATCTTTCTAGCTGCAAGAATGGCACAAAATTATAGAGGTCAAACAAGATTAGTAAATTGTAAGTGAAAGAATAAAAAGAACAAGACTACCAGTAAGAATTACCAGTATGACCAATAGGGCCATCCAAAGTTAGGCCATCTACAAAACTCGGTGAAATTGCAGCATCATTTCTTCCTAAGGTCATCATCTCACCTAAATTTTGAAACCTGGGACAAATTTTGGGTATCATTAGTCCAATATGTATGCCTTGTTAGTTTTCTCCACGCCTATATTTTGATATCTTTAATTGCAGCATGTAAATGAAGGCATGAACAGATGAACAGAAATTATCTGATTTTTTGTTTTAAAATATTGGAGTGTTTGAGGTATGGAACAAAAATGGAGAGCAAAAAGAGATGACGTACTGAATATCATTGACAAAAATGAATAATTTCTGAAGCAAACCTGGAAAATTCCTATGGTATTTCATCACCAGTATTTTGTACATATTATATATTTAAATCATTGCACTTAGAAGATTAAAATATCAAAAAACCAAAATGAAGAATCAATTTCAAAAACATATAAGAGGTTTCCAACCTAAATGGTAATAAGGGCCGGTCATTAATTGCTGCCCACAGATTCCAACCAGCAAAGTCTGCTTGCTGAAAGGCAACCTAGCCAGCGTATAGAAGAACAAGCAGTCACAAAATCATCAAGGGAACCATGAAAGTCTCATGAATTAAAAGGCACAAAAACCCATTAATGCAAGTAGCAAAAGAGCTATTATTATAACACCTGAGCAGTGGCAGGGAGAAGCTTTCCACCAAAATCCCTTAAAGAAGAAGAATCACCAATTGCAAATATGTGGGGATGGCCTTTCACACGAAGAGTTTCATCTGTTTCTGCTTGTCCCCTGGCGTTAAAAGGAAGATCCTGTGGTTTTTCACATAGTCCAAGTTGAGGAAGTGCAGACTTAGACCCAACTGTCCATAAGACTAAATCTGCTTCCAGAATTTGGCTCTGTAAGCCCTTTACTGAAGGTTGAAGTTCCAAAAAAAGTTTGCCGGAATCATCTGCTGCTTCAGTGTCCTGGACTGCCCTAGCATCAGTTGACATCTTTATAGTTTCAGATGCACCAGATTTTCTTATACAACGGACAAGGTAGCCCAGTAGAAGTTGAACATTCCGAGATTGAAGAACCTATTCACAAATCCACACACAGGCCAAAATAAAATTATGGTAATAAATAAGTAGAAACATTTATGTGTTCAATTATCAGGATGAATAAAGTAAGCATACTTGACGTAATATCCAAATCACCTCATCATTATTTTAGAATTCACACGGTAGGAAAAAAAACAAAAAAAAAAAAAAAAAATCATTTTTGATCTAGTGGAGGTGAAATGGTCAAAAAAATTTGCTAGCTGGTCAAATTCATTGTGGCCCCAACAGTTGACACAAAAAATGGGATCCTGGCGGAAGGGTTCAAATATGTCGCTAATTGTAACTTTACACTTAAAATTTGCATGTGATTGAAAGAGTGAAGGGACAACTCAAATGCCAGTGCAGAAATAGGAGTGATGGCTGTGCTGCTCTAGTAAACTTTGAATCAAATGCTGGGGTTTTACTCTTCGCAATTGAAAACACAGTGCACACCAAAAACCTGGAAAACTTTGAAAGCTAAGCACATATAACTTGGGATAACTAAAAGAATACACTGCAGTACAGTTGCAGATCTTGGAATCCTTACTTTCAAAGCAGCTTCCCTATTGCCAGATGGGGCCGTTGGGCAGATCGTAGTTTCCACATTAATTGCATGTACTATTCCTTTATTCTGCAGTCTTTCAGACATTGTAGCAGCCAACTCAACTCCAGCATAACCACATCCAACAACAGCAACACAAATTGAACAGCTCTTGCCAAAATATTGGCGCTCCAATGTTCTTAACTTATTTTCAACCTTCTGGAAGACACGAGCACCAACATAAAGAAACAATTTAAAGCATTAGAAATGGATCAACATTACCAAAGAGACCAACCTGAACCCCATGTTAAAATACTCACATATACATCCTCCAGAGTGGAGAAAGGCAATGCATACTCGGCTGCACCAGGGACAACATCAAGTTTAGCTTCAGCTCCCAAAGCAAGAACCAACCTAGCTGCCCAGTATAAAAAATGTGAAGTAAAATCAGCAAGAACATTCTAAGTTTGCAAAAAAGGAAAATGCATAATCAATATTCTTAGAAGCCAATCTAGAGTATTAAACAGCTATTGACAGACAAAACTCTGAAGTATGAAGCAGAAGCTATGATAGGATTATCTATCAAGCAGATAAAATGAGTTTCTAGAAGAAAAAACAACAGCAAAGTGGAATCAGTGTGCCTAAACTTATATACCAGTCATATTCTATAAGAAGACCGCTTTCAAGATGTACAGTTCCTCCAAGACCACATCCTGATCCATCCACTCCAAAATGATCAGCAGGGTGTAAGAATTTCACCTTGTCTTGAAAAATTTTACACTTGTGTTCCCAAGCAAATCGGAGAAACGAGGAGCTATTTCCCATGTATCAACTTCTGTATTGACAAATTATACATGAGAAGCAGGATGACAGAGCAATATAACAAAAAGAAGAGCTTCAATTAAGTCAACAACCACATACCTCCAGACAGCAGCTCGTATAGCATGGGCTTAAAAACAAAGCGTTCACACTGATCAATAAGAAGCACCTGGTCCCATATTTGAAAAGTATCATAGGTGTTGTAAATGAGACAATTAATTACTGTAGTAAAACAGAATTCAATGTTAATTGTTTATCAACAATAAAAAAATATCTATACCAATAGATCATTTCTCAATTTTGAATTAAGAGGCTTTATAGCAATGAGCCTGCATTACCCGCTTAGATGTAAAAGACAGAAACAGCCATTCAAACAGCCATCTTTAAAATTAAAGTCTAGCTATTTCTCAAACAATGCATCAAATTTGCTTTCTATACTGAAAAGAAATGAAACCCTTGAAGGCTTGAAGCTTTGGATCTCAATATTTTATTACTTTCCTTTCAAAAAAAAATGAGAAAATTATAAAGAATAAATAATTACAAAACAAACATTTCACTGATATAAAAGATCCCCTTAATATTAATATTAGTTTCACTTAACATGCTTAAATGATCCCAACCATCCCTTAACATGCTTAAATGATTTACATATAAAATAAACTACAAAAGAGCCATCATTCTTGTCAGCGGTTCATAAGATATAAATGATGGATGAGACCAAAACTCATCTCAGAGATCTCCTCAATTACGAAGAAAACTATAGGAAGAAATGCATTCCCAGATCATAATAGCAAGATATTCGACACAACTCCAAAATCTATCAAGAGGAGCTGTATACACCCATATAAAGTAAATCATGCACGGAATAAGGTACATCACTTCATATCCTTTTTAACATAAGCCTCCAATCGAATATAAGAGTGACCCAAATATCCCCTTAAGTATGGGTGGGGAAGGCCAGATCTTCCACAAATTCTTGACTTACTTGAGGCCTTTTGTCTTCAGGCCATTCAAGGGATTCCAGTCTTAATGCAGTATAAAGACCTCCAAAACCACCGCCTAATATGCAGACCCTTGGCTTCTGTAAGCAAAAAAACCCTTTTATCGTTATTTTTTAAATACAGAAATATCATAAACACAAACGAAGAAAATACAGACTAAAAAAATATTTTTCAGTCATCCATGACTATGGCATCAAGTTGCTTTCAGGCCCTGTCTGCCATGTGGGCATCAATGAAAAATATCATATTTCATGACGAAGGAAGACATTTTCTGTTGGATGCTCGAATAAAATCAATAGATTAATCAACGGAAATTCACCCTTCATTTAAAATGTCAAAGGTGTTGTCTTGCGATTAGATAAGAACTTTTACAAAGCTGGACCTGGTTACTGGGCCACGCATAGGAGTTTCCAGCCATTTCGGATTCTGGTATCTCCACCGTGCCTGTATTTTTCCCTTCCACGCCTGAAGCGACAAAGCGAGAGCCCCATCTCCTCCCAAGACTAGCAAAACCTAGCGAAGCGGTGGCATTCGTTTTGAAATTATTCGGAAATACTTTACCCAACTGCTTTGCCCCACCTGAGACGAAGATCAGAACACACGGGTTTTCAACCTTCAACATGGTAGTGCATTGTTTAATACTTTAATCTAAACCTCGCCTAGCCTAGGAAACACAATCATGGGCTGGCACTGGCAGTAGTACCAGGAATAACAGAGAGAGGCGAGTTTGTTCGTTGCTTGAAAACAATACAATTAACATTCGACAGCGAAAAAAAAACAAAACATAGTTTGTCTTTCCTTTCCTTTCCTTTCCCAAACAGCCAAACAGAAAGTTGGGGAGAGAAAGGCAACTTACGATTGAAGAATGCGAGCGTCGACGCGGCGGAGAGGACAATATGAGCCATGGGGGGGGGGGGGGGGCCTCCGCCTGAAGGAGAGGGGCGGCCAGTGGCAACCGGCGGTGCAAATAGAGGATGAAAAGTGTAGCAGCAGTACCTGAAAGGGAAGGAACTTCAACTATGTCATCTGCTCCTATCCTCCGGAAGAAGGGAGGCATGCCATCCTTAAGTTATTTGTTGTCACCCCCCTAAACATTTTCCTTTTCCTAAAACTAGTTGGCCAATTTGGATATCGGTTCAAAATTAGGCTCGACTCCACCGTTCATAAAATAAATTATTTAAAAAAAAAGTATTTATTTTTACTATATTTGTTTGCATCCTGAAAAATAATGCGAAATTTTTCTATGATTTTTTTTTTCATGATCTCTCTCTCCTTTTGCTTTTATAATGATCTAATTTGCTTCTTCATTCATTTCTATCCAGCAATCTTATACTTGCAAATTTTGTTTAAAGATAAAAAAATTTTAAAAATAAAAGCAGATAACTACAAATTAAATTTTAATTTATACATATCTTAAAAACTTCGCTCATGGTTCCAAGCTCATATAAAATAAGAAAATATAAAAATCTATAACATTTTTTATTATGAACTATTGTCTATTTTTCTTTTCGCCTAGGAGTCTGCCCCTATTTTTGCTAGGCCTTCCTCCTATTGAAGGGCATGCCGTTATTGTAATATTTTTTTCCTCTTTTAATAAAGCTTGTCTTCTCTAAAAAAAAAAACTCATTTTTGATCACTGGTCCACAGCAGAATACCATTATGTTTGATGATTTACATCCATTAGTCTCCTATTTTGTCACAATAATGTTTGCTATTATTTTTGTTTTTTGTTCCCGGACAATGGCGCTTCAATCTGAAAGTTTGAAACATGGTTTTGGATTTCAAGTTTATGCTCATGGAGATATCTTTGAAGGGATTTGGGACCATGGAACTCCCGTACGGCCTGGTAAGTACAACGCCTGTAGGATCAAGTAGGACTTGTTGAAATGAGATTTATAAGGGACAATATTTTAAACAGAATTACATTGTTTCTTAGTTTATACACAATCAAATGACTGCGAAAGAAAAACAATACAGATTTCCTTTCCAATCAGAAAGCTTAGCCAAAATTGCTCTTCGTGTACAGTAACTTGAATTACTTCTCTCATTCTGAATTGAATGATGCTCTAGTGTCGGTCTTTCTTGCAAATTCAAATCAGTAGCAAGGTCGGAGCAGCCCGCTTAGGTTTTTTTACTGTCACTGCTCCGACTGCTTTGAGAAATAGTACCAGGAGTAACTGAAAAAACAGGAAGCAATTCCATGGTTGGTGAAGATGTATTTTCATTCAACCTGCCTTGTTGCTTTGACAAACCTTCATTTAAAATTTGCCGACTGTCGCTTCCTGAAATAGGGAATTTTGATGCAAAGTCCGCTGGCAAAGCTAAAGACTTAATTTTACCAAGAATCTGACTAGCTTGTCACTGTCAAGCTTGGACGAGCAATGGATAACTTCTTCCCCACTGTTACCTAGGATTACAAATGTACACATGCAATTAGGATATAAATAAACAGCGAAAAAACAAGATGCCGATACATATGGAAAAGTATAATAATGTGGGCACTAGACAAGACTCTAATCGAATTGACAATATCTAATTTTGTACTGGCAGAGTTATCTTGAATTCCATGATGTGAAAGCCGAGAGGTAATAGCCTAAGGATGGGCCTTTCTCCTTCGTTTATTATGACCAGCAAGTCTATGCCTACAACTTCTCTTCCCCTCCTCAAACTCAGGAAGGGGGTGAAAACGGCAAATTGTGGTGTCATTTTATAAAACTAAAGAAACAAAGATAAATAAAAGGCAATAAATAGGGAGAGAATAGGGAAAAAATCCTCAACCCAAACGTCTCCTATTTGAACACCATCCATTCCACATTTGAAAATCATCAATGTTGCCATAGAATAATAATTAGGACAAAACAAAACCAATAAATTACTCTAGATGGATCACAACAGGTAAACAAGACACACCTACTGCACTGCTGACAGAACCTCTGTAGTTGATTGGCGACAAGAGCTTTGGTGGCTTTGCTGTGAAATTCACAAACTTTGTGGCGGCGATGATAGATAATCCTTGGCAACCGATAGATATTCTTTGCAGTCATCAACCTGACACATGGGAGAAGAGGGTGTGGGATTGTGATCCCCGAGAGATCTAGAGTGAACTTTATTCCTGGGCCTTGAAACTAGCATCACACATGACATTTCAATGAAGGATATGTCCTCCTTTATCGTGGCACCTTAATCATCGAGCGAAGACACCACCCGTAGACAAGACGACCACGCTACTAGGAGTCGTCACCATTTCGCATAATTATATTATCACACAAGGGTAATATTCCAGGAATGGCACCCCTTTCTCCCTAAACCAGTCTATGTTGTAATCCAGACTTCCCATTGCTTTCAGGGCATTAACCTCATCGTGATTGAACAAATAATGTTATAAGGTGAGCTCCTTGTAATCAAGATACCCGCATAAATGGCGTGAAAACTTATTCCTTGACAAAAGAATGATCATGATAGATATGGCTATGCATGCATCTTCAAAGGAAAAAAACATAGCGCATTAGAACGAACGATCCTAAATACAATATAAGATATTGCAAATCAGGCAGTGTAGGGAGCTTACTCGTGTTACCCTAATCAATCACATAAGGTAGGATTGTAAACTTATGGTTCCGACAACTAAAACGTTCTACTTCTGGTTTTTTCATCAGATCTGAAAGAGGAGAAGAGTACTGAGTTGTGAAAACAGTCTCCCTTAAGACAAGAAAAGAACAAGAAAGTATAAGCAAAACATTAAATAAAATGAGTATCAAAAGCAGACTCCTAAATAGTATGAGCTCAAACAAACCCAATTAATATTGAAATGTATACTAGATTGAGCACATAAATATTAACCAGACTAACTTTCCCAAAAATAGAGACTTAATATGTTGTTGAAGATGAGATTAGCAAGCCATGAATAATAATAGGAAACTTAAATGTCAACATTAATAACCTGGCATAAAAGAAAAAAAGGGTAGTCTATCATTCTCCCCTTAGGACAGAAAAAGGGAAAACAATAACGAACAAACACCCAAACAAAAGCATACAAACATAGGAAAGCATTAAAAAAACAAATAAGGTGTCAAAAACACATGCACACAAACAATATGCACTCACACAAACATTACATACCCAATCTAGCAATAATAGATCACACGTGAACAATTAATTTTCCAGATAGAGAGAGAGGCGTTGATATGTTGCTGAAGATGAAATAACAATATAAAAGTTGAGTGACATGAACAATATAGCAACTGTGTCACGAACCGAGGTTTATCCTAACATACTTAGGCTATTTTGGGGTATTTTCCCCTTATAAATGTTGTAACTTAGCTTATAGAGTAAGTTGTAGAGATTTTAGATTTCAATCATATATGATGTCTTCTGGTGTCAATCCCAGAAAAGTGTTAACATCTATATGTAGGGGAGTGATGTTGTAAAGCTTTCAAGCAATCAATACAAACGATTTGTTGCCTTCGTTCAATTTTTCTTCCGCTAAGCGCTTCCCTACAAAATTGCTTTACAAAGGATCGATGGGTTCCGATCCAAATGTAACGAGTTAGGCTGACCTAGCATTCCTTCGTACGGGTGGGAACTAGGTGCCGCACGGATTAAGCTGCGATAAAGGTTGGCAAACGTTAATCAACCGTCGAAAATAACCAATCGCATACAAAACTGTTGAAATCAATGGTAAAACAAAGAGCAGATAGATATATGTAAAAAGAACAAAAACAGCAAGGAACAAACCAATAGAGCAGTAAGGAATAAGAACCAGCAGCACAAATTCTCTCTCGGTGAGAGAGAGAGAGAGAGAGAGAGAGAGAGAGAGAGAGAGAGAAAGCGCATGAAGGAAGAACCAGGAGCACAGACGTCTGAGGAACGTCGATACTTTTTTATAAGCGTCGTTCTATGCTATTTTTAACAGAAACATATCGTTAAAAATCTTTAAAAAAAAGTGTCATTAATTACTATTTTTCTTGTAGTAAAACAAAAAATGATAGCAAAACAAAAATGATTTACATATCAGTCGGTCTAATAGTTGGTTACAAGTGAGGAACAGTTAAGCCGAACCGGCCCGTATCTTGAAGACTCGTCGAGCACTCTTGCGAGTAGCGTGATCCCAATGAGGAGAGCTCACAGAGGTGAGTTGACCGGTAGTGTCTTGCACGCTTCGCGTTCACAGAGGTGAAGTATCCTAGAGTGTAATATAGAGTTGGGCAAGGGAGTACAAAGGAGTACGTCGGAGCGATCTTGGAAGCCTCCTATCCGAAATTATTATCAAAACAAGGTCTTTGCCATTAGCTGATCACTCAAAGATACTGGATAGTCAGGACACTGTCAAGCATCTAGATAGCAATTAGACCGTCTAGGCAAATTTGTATTTTGATTTTTCAAAAAGAAATAAAAGCACAAATACATGATAATATCATAATATTTTTAGATATTGTTTGTATTTCTAATGTTTGAATGTTTTCTTTTTTTAATTAAAGAAATGTTTTTTTTGAAACAATAAATTTTAAAATGTTCAAAAAAAAAAACGAACAAGAAAGAGAGAGAGAGAGAGAGAGAGAGAGAGAGAGAGAGAGAGAGAGAGAGAGCGCACGTGCAGGGAATGAATTTCGGTTGGTACTCACTTTTCTGTGAAATTACAGAATAACCCTTGCCGACTCGGACGACGTCTTTGTTGTGGCTGTGCAGCCCCGTCTTGAGTCTTGACACGGAAATTTAAATTGTCCCCAAAATGTTGGGACTTGTTTATATCAATTATATAAATATATCAATTATAAGAAATTAAATCTGTTGCTGTTAATAATAAAAATATTTATTTTATGTTACTGGACTAGGTAGGTTCCATCTCAATGCATGTGTTAATTAACTAATAATATGGATTTAGATTTGATAATGAGAAGTAGTGAGCTACCGTAGAAGAGTGAATGTGTGTTTAAAAAGTATGAGTAGTTGTTAAAATTATTTTAAAAAAAATACTTGGCAGCCATGTAATAAAAAAATATAATTGTTTTTAATCTTTTCGACCGAATTTAAATTTAAAACATAAAATTAGTGTTTTTTAAAAAGCATAATTATTTTTAAAAACTATTAATTCTTAATTTTAAAAAAATAAAATAACTAATACCATAATGATAGTATATTAGTATAAATTATGTGATTCAATGATGATTAACTAATACCATGAATCCATGATGAAATAATTAACTAGTACATTAGCGTAAATCATGACAAAAAGTTTAGGATTTTCTTTTACGTTGTCTATTTGAAAAACATAATGATAGTATATTTCTGTTTATACTGTCAAATCCAGATGAAGTCAACAAAGGAAAACATTTACCCTCTATACCTTTATCCCACACCAAACACGGCATTAGTGTTTTGACTAGGGTTTAATGTTGCTCATTAGATTTAAAGATGTGACTTTTGAATTAGCTTTTGTGTTAATAGTTTATTATTTTATTTTTTTAAAATTAAGAATTAATAGTTTTTAAAAATAATTATGCTTTTTAAAAAACACTAATTTTATGTTTTAAATTTAAATTCGGTCGAAAAGATTAAAAACAATTATATTTTTTTATTACATGGCTGCCAAGTATTTTTTTTAAAATAATTTTAACAACTACTCATACTTTTTAAACACACATTCACTCTTCTACGGTAGCTCACTACTTCTCATTATCAAATCTAAATCCATATTATTAGTTAATTAACACGTGCATTGAGATGGAACCTACCTAGTCCAGTAACATAAAATAAATATTTTTATTATTAACAGCAACAGATTTAATTTCTTATAATTGATATAAACAAGTCCCAACATTTTGGGGACAATTTAAATTTCCGTGTCAAGACTCAAGACGGGGCTGCACAGCCACAACAAAGGCGTCGTCCGAGTCGGCAAGGGTTATTCTGTAATTTCACAGAAAAGTGAGTACCAACCGAAATTCATTCCCTCTCTCTCTCTCTCTCTCTCTCTCTCTCTCTCTCTCTCTCTCTCTCTCTCTTTGTTCGTTTTTTTTTTTTTGAACATTTTAAAATTTATTGTTTCAAAAAAAAACATTTCTTTAATTAAAAAAAGAAAACATTCAAACATTAGAAATACAAACACTATCTAAAAATATTATGATATTATCATGTATTTGTGCTTTTATTTCTTTTTGAAAAATCAAAATACAAATTTGCCTAGACGGTCTAATTGTTATCTAGATGCTTGATGTCCCGACCGTCCAGATCTTTGAGTGATCGACTAATGGCAAAGACCTTGTTTTGATAATAATTTCGGATAGGAGGCTTCCAAGATCGCTCCGACGTACTCCTTTGTACTCCCTTGCCCAACTCTATATTACACTCTAGGATACTTCACCTCTGTGAACGCGAAGCGTGCAAGACACTACCGGTCAACTCACCTCTGTGAGCTCTCCTCATTGGGATCACGCTACTCGCAAGAGTGCTCGACGAGTCTTCAAGATACGGCCGGTTGCTTAACGTTCCTCACTTGTAACCAACTATTAGACCGACTGATATGTAAATCATTTTTGTTTTGCTATCATTTTTTGTTTTACTACAAGAAAAATAGTAATTAATGACACTTTTTTTAAAGATTTTTAACGATATGTTTCTGTTAAAAATAGCATAGAACGACGCTTATAAAAAAGTATCGACGTCCCTCAGACGTCTGTGCTCCTGGTTCTTCCTTCATGCGCTTTCTCTTTCTCTTTCTCTCTTTCTCTCTCTCTCTCTCTCTCTCTTTGCTCACCGAGAGAGAATTTGTGCTGCTGGTTCTTATTCCTTACTGCTCTATTGGTTTGTTCCTTGCTGTTTTTGTTCTTTTTACATATATCTATCTGCTCTTTGTTTTACCATTGATTTCAACAGTTTTGTATGCGATTGGTTATTTTCGACGGTTGATTAACGTTTGCCAACCTTTATCGCAGCTTAATCCGTGCGGCACCTAGTTCCCACCATTGAAGGAATGCTAGTCGCCTTAACTCGTCACATTTGGATCGGAACCCATCGATCCTTTGTAAAGCAATTTTAGGGAAGCGCCTACGGAAGAAAAATTGAACGAAGGCAACAAATCGTTTGTATTGATTGCTTGAAAGCTTTACAACATCACTCCCCTACATATAGATGTTAACACTTTTCTGGGATTGACACCAGAAGACATCATATATGATTGAAATCTAAAATCTCTACAACTTATTCTATAAGCTAAGTTACAACATTTACAAGGGGAAAATACCCCAAAATAGCCTAAGTATGTTAGGATAAACCTCGGTTCGTGACACAGTTGCTATATTGTTCATGTCACTCAACTTTTATATTGTTATTTCATCTTCAGCAACATATCAACGCCTCTCTCTATCTGGAAAATTAATTGTTCACGTGTGATCTATTATTGCTAGATTGGGTATGTAATGTTTGTGTGAGTGCATATTGTTTGTGTGCATGTGTTTTTGACACCTTATTTGTTTTTTTAATGCTTTCCTATGTTTGTATGCTTTTGTTTGGGTGTTTGTTCGTTATTGTTTTCCCTTTTTCTGTCCTAAGGGGAGAATGATAGACTACCCTTTTTTTTCTTTTATGCCAGGTTATGAATGTTGACATTTAAGTTTCCTATTATTATTCATGGCTTGCTAATCTCATCTTCAACAACATATTAAGTCTCTATTTTTGGGACAGTTAGTCTGGTTAATATTTATGTGCTCAATCTAGTATACATTTCAATATTAATTGGGTTTGTTTGAGCTCATACTATTTAGGAGTCTGCTTTTGATACTCATTTTATTTAATATTTTGCTTATACTTTCTTGTCCTTTTCTTGTCTTAAGGGAGACTGTTTTTCACAACTCAGACTTTTCTCCTCTTTCAGATCCGATGAAAAAAACCAAAGTAGAACGTTTTAGTTGTCGGAACCATAAGTTTACAATCCTACCTTATGTGATTGATTAGGGTAACACGAGTAAGCTCCCTACACTGCCTGATTTGCAACATCTTATATTGTATTTAGGATCGTTTGTTCTAATGCGCTATGTTTTTTTCCTTTGAAGATGCATGCATAGCCATATCTATCATGATCATTCTTTTGTCAAGGAATAAGTTTTCACGCCATTTATGCAGGTATCTTGATTACAAGGAGCTCACCCTATAACATTATTTGTTCAATCACGATGAGGTTAATGCCCTGAAAGCAATGGGAAGTCTGGATTACAACATAGACTGGTTTAGGGAGAAAGGGGTGCCATTCCTGGAATATTACCCTTGTGTGATAATATAATTAATTTGTAATGTAATTATATTTAGCTTATTATATTTATTTGTTATTATTATTAATTATGTTTTTTTGGTGGCATGAAATCTCACGGCTATGCTTGGGTTATTCTTTTGATCTTGATCCCTGTGATCCCAATGTCATTGCCAGTAAGGTCGCTACATGTGGGCCTATCCTCCTCACCATTCCGATTTTTTCACAATTTTACAACCTTGAGAAGGATATGACTCTGATTTATAGAGGCGAAGGTCATCAAATCTTTGTCGATATTGGTAAGAGAGTGCCACTTCACCACTTTACTGTGATAGTTGGGTTTAATAAAGTGAATGGGGTGGTGGAGTGGTTCGAATTTCAAAATCACAACGGTCCTAATTGGTGTAACGAAGGATTTGGTAGAATAGTTGTTGCTAACAAATTTTTTACCTAATGCAATATCAAAGATATGTACTCGTAAGACTTTCTAGAAACTCATTATTTATCTTTTCCCATCTGATGATGAAAAAGCTTATGACAACTCAATTTTTTTTTTGCAGTGTAAGAGAGAAAAAAAAATGGATCAAATATAATTAGTGAAAGGATAGACATATGAACAACTTTTATTAAGGTGCAAGAATCCTGAATGCATCATCATCTGTATACATTTTGCAATCACTTTGCCCTTAAATGTTTTATGAATGCATTATTTGTCTTTCATTTTTTATTGGTTTGGAGGCTTATAATTAAAATTTGAGGATTGGGGAGGTGGTTGTTGAAGCTTCTTTGAGTGAGGCAAAAAAATGGTCTTAGGCCGTTTCTCGACTGCCTAAACTGCATCAAGTGGCTTACATGGGCGTCTAGACCACTTTAGACCACCTAGATGTCTCCTTTTGCAATCTTTTTGTCAAAAAAAATGAAAAAATGAAAAAGAAAAAGGCATAAAATAGGAAAATAGATAAGAGGACATTGTATTTGAAAATATGGATAGGGGGATATGGCCTTTGAGAAGGAGTGTGTTGGTGATGTGATGATGGTGGTGAATAATATGAGAGTGATTGAGATTTGAGAGTTAAAATTAATTTTAATTAGATATTTGTTTTTATTATGTAATTTAATGAACTGATGTTATTATATTTTAACTATATGTTTGTTTATATATTTGTCATGTTTTTGTGTTTGTATTTATCCATTTGTTGAGATCTTTAAAAACTATATTAATATCACTTTGAACTCCTTTAGATCAGCTCAATCACATAGTACTTTATAAAACCTTAGTTAATTATTAGTTTATTCATATGATATTATATTTAATCTTCTTCCTTGCATGTTTTGCAAGCTAGTTTTCTTGTTTATACTGCTTTATTAGGTTAGATTTTGTGCAGAGTGGGAGTTAATATGCTATTTTGTTTTTCTTATTGTATTTCAGTGCCACAAACTTTCTCGACTTCTTGAGGAGAAGATGTTCAAGCGAGCATTGTCAACTATGATACTTGAAAATTCATATATAGTATTGTTTAGTATATTCCTTTTCCTTTGATGTGAATCTGCGGTACAGGGGGTTAATGGGGTTTTTTTTAAATGTTTGTCGGGAAGATGAGAAGATGTTCATGTGAGCATTATCAACTTGATCCCTGTGATCCCAATGTCCTTGCCAGTAAGGTCGCTACATGTGGGCCTGTCCTGCTCACCTTTCCGGTTTTTTCACAATTTTATAACCTTGAGAAGGAGAGGACTCTGATTTATTGAGGCGAAGGTCATCAAATCTTTGTCAATGATGGTAAGAGAGTGCCACTTCACCACTCTACTGTGATAGTTGGGTTCAATAAAGTGAATGGGGTGGTGGAGTGGTTCGAATTTCAAAATCACAACGGTCCTGATTGGTGTAACGAAGGATTTGGTAAAATAGTTGTTGACAATAAATTTTTTACCCAATGCAATATCAAATATATGTACCTGTAAGACTTTCTAGAAACTCATTATTTATCTTTCCCCATCTGATGATGAAAAAGCTTATGAAAATTCAAAAATAATCTTTTTTTTAAGCTTAAGAGAGAAAAAAGAATGGATCAAATATAATTCGTGAAAGGATGGACATATGAACAACTTTTATTAAGGTGGAAGAATCCTGACTGCATCATCATCTGTATACATTTTGCAATCACTTTGCCCTTTGTTTTATGAATGCGTTATTTGTCTTGCATTTTTTATTAGCTTGGAGGCTTATAATTAAAATTTGAGGATTGTGGTGTTGGTTGTTGAAGTTTCTTTGAGTGAGGCAAAAAATGGTCTTAGGCCGTTTCTAGACTACCTGGACTGCATCAAGTGGCTTACATGGGCGTTTAAACCACTTTAAACCACCTAGATGTCTCCTTTTGTAGTCTTTTTGTTAGAAAAATGAAAAAATGAAAAATAAGAAGGCATAAAGTAGGAAAATAGATAAGAGGACATTGTATTTGAAAATATGGATAGGGGGATATGGCCTTTGAGAAGGAGTGTGTTGGTGATGTGATGATGGTGGTAAATAGTATGAGAGTGATTGAGATTTGAGAGTTAAAATTTATTTTAATTATATATTTGTTTTTATTATGTAACTTAATGAACTGGTGTTATTATATTTTAAACATATATTTGTTTATATATTTATCATGTTTTTATGTTTGTATTTATCCATTTGTTGATATCTTTAAAAACTATATTAATATCACTTTGAACTCCTTTAGATTAGCTCAATCACATAGCACTTTATAGAACCTTGGTTAATTATTAGTTTGTTTATATGATATTATATTTAATCTTCTTCCTTGTATGTTTTTCAAGCTAGTTTTCTTGTTTATACTGCTTTATTATGTTAGATTTTGTGCAAAGTGGGAGTTAATCTGCTATTTTGTTTTTCTTATTGTATTTCAGCGCCACAAACTTTCTCGACTTCTTGAGGAGAAGATGTTTAAGCGTGCATTGTCAACTATAATATCTAAAAATTCATATATAGTATTGTTTAGTATATTCCTTTTCCTTTGCTGTGAATCTGCGGTACAGGGGGTTAACGAGGGTTTTTTTAAATGTTTGCCGAGTGGAGGAGAAGATGTTCAAGTGAGCATGGTCAACTTAATCCCTGTGATCCCAATGTCATTGCCAGTAAGGTCGCTACATGTGGGCCTGCCCTCCTCACCTTTCCGGTTTCTTCACAATTTTACAACCTTAAGAAGGATAAGACTCTAATTTATTGGGGCGAGGGTCATCAAATCTTTGTCGATGATGATAAAAGTGTGCCACTTCACCACTCTACTGTGATAGTTGGGCTTAATAAAGTGAATGGGGTGGTGGAGTGGTTCGAATTTCAAAATCACAACGGTCCTAATTGGTGTGTAATGACCCGTGTTTTGGGATGTGAGGAGTTAGTCACAGTTTTGCCTTTTGGGGTGGCAATTGTCGGGTTTCAGGGAGTTTTATTCCCACACACATTGGCTAGAACACTTTGTATGATGATGAGCAAGCAAGAGGCAAGATTTGAGTCCAAGAGGGAGCTTTTAGAGGTTGCACGTGACAATGGCATTGTCACGTGCATTGTCACGGACAGTGGGGTTTTTGCATGGGAGTCTTCCAGACTTAGTTCTAAAGCTTGTGGCAAAATTCTAGGGCATTTAGAGCTTGCACGTGACAATGGTCTTTGTCACGTGCACCCATGTTTTTGCACCATCACCTTGATTTTGTTATTTTAATAATCTTTTCCCAAAGGGCCATGTTTGAATTGTGGGTATTTTGTCATATGTGGATGCGGGAAGGTTGTAGCACGTTTCATCAAAACTACGTCGTTTTGTTGTTGGGCTTGATTTATCAAAACTACGTCGTTTTGATGATGGGGTTCACTTAATCAAAACTACATCGTTTTGATGATGGTGGTCTATATAAGGAGGAGGACTTTTTATTTTAGGTTTAGGGTTTTTGCTATCAACCGCCGTAGTCGTCGCAGAGAGAGAGAGAGAGAGAGAGAGAGAGAGAGAGAGAGAGAGAGAGAGAGAGAGAGAGAGAGAACTCTCCTGATCGTTGCTACTGTGGTGATTCGCGTGGGTGGATAGTGTCCAGCGTAGGGGCAAGAGCAAGGAGGATCTTCCTGAGGTAGGGGTTCTATCTCTTCTGGTACTCATTTCGGGGTTAGGTCCTGTGGTGGATGATTTGTAGAATATTATCGTTGTTGTTATAATATATATATATATATATATATATGTAAATTCATATAGGTGTGATCTCCTATATGAATGTTGGCCTTCAATGGCATATTTTGTTTAGTTTAGATGCTGAGTCTGGGGTATGGGCACTCTCGGGGTTCGTTGCGTGGCAGTGAGCCTTAGAGGCCGTTGGGATGTCTGTGTTATTCGTTAGACTCCGTTCCGTTGTAGGATCTCGTGGGGAAACCTTGGGGTTTCCAGGGAAAATATATTTGATATGTTAATTTCGCTTGATGTGTTAAACTGTGATGATTACTGATCTAGATATTAAGCTGTTATGTTGTGAATGTCCTTAAATGTGTGGCTGAGATTATGAACCCGTGGGAATGTGTGTTTGTATGTTATGTGTTTGATTGTATGCCTGTGTGGCTAAGATTGTGAGCCTGTGCGGCTGTGGAGCCTATGTGGCTGTGGATATGGAAGCCTGTGTGGCAGTGGAGCCTGTGTGGCTGTGGATATGGAAACCTATGTGGCTGTGGAGCCTGTGTGGCTATGGAGCTTGTGTGGCTGTGGTAATAGCTGTACTAGTTTTGTGGTTTGTGTTGACATTTAATAGTGGATTATAACATGTTTATATATTATTATTGCAACGACACTTCACCTGTGTACATCCTCATGTAGATGTTAAGAGCATGGGATGGGTTAGGGAGACATGATCCCTACTGAGCTGTGGTTGCTCACCCCTCCTATTATGTTTTCTTTTCTTTTCAAGGACCTACAAGCGTTAGGTAGGAACACCAAGGTGGAAGACTAAAATATGTGTTTACTGTTTAATTTTTTTTTGTTATTTTTGAGAGGAATAATGTAACCCCAATGGGGAAATGATGTAAAGGGTTTTTCAAATAAATAAAGTGACATGGTTTGCCTTATGGACTTGTTTTGTGGTTTGAACTTAATAAAGATATGATTTTGTCTTTGTGAATGTGTGTTGTGGATGTTTGTGATGTCCTGTGTGGAATTTTGTATCCCAACCCCTTTATCCACCACGTGGGTAAAGGGGAGTCACGAACCGGTTTCTTCAGGTTGGAAATTCGGGGCGTAACATGGTGTAACGAAGGATTTGGTAGAATAGTTATTGACAATAAATTTTTTACCCAATGCAATATCAAAGATATGTACCTATAAAACTTTCTAGAAACTCATTATTTATTTTTTCCCATCTGATGATGAAAAAGCTTATGACAATTCAAAAATAATCTCTTTTTTTTTTTGCAGCGTAAGAGAGAAAAAAGAATGGATCAAATATAATTAGTGAAAGGATGGACATATGAACAACTTTTATTAAGGTGGAAGAATCCTGACTGCATCATCATCTGTATACATTTTGCAATCACTTTGCCCTTAAATGTTTTATGAATGCGTTATTTGTCTTTCATTTTTTATTGGTTTGGAGGCTTATAATTAAAATTTGAGGATTGGGGAGGTGGTTGTTGAAGTTTCTTTGAGTGGGGCAAAAAAATGGTCTTAAGCCGTTTCTAGACTGCTTGGACTGCATCAAGTGGCTTACATGGGCATCTAGACCACTTTAGACCACCTAGATGTCTCCTTTTGCAGTCTTTTTGTCAAAAAAAAAAATGAAAAAATGAAAAAGAAAAATACATAAAATAGGAAAATAGATAAGAGGACATTATATTTGAAAATAAGGATAGGGGGATATGGCCTTTGAGAAGGAGTGTGTTGTTGATGTGATGATGGTGGTGAATAGTATGAGAGTGATTGAGATTTGAAAATTAAAATTAATTTTAATTATATATTTGTTTTTATTATGTAATTTAATGAACTACTATTATTATATTTTAAACATATGTTTGTTTATATATTTATCATGTTTTTGTGTTTATATTTATCCATTTGTTGAAATCTTTAAAAACTATATTAATACTACTTTGAACTCCTTTAGATCAACTCAATCACGTAGCACTTTATAGAACTTTGGTTGATTATTAGTTTGTTTATATGATATTATATTTAATCTTCTTCCTTGCATATTTTGCAAGCTAGCTTTCTTGTGTATATTGCTTTATTAGGTTAGATTTTGTGCAGAGTGTGAGTTAATATGCTATTTTATTTTTCTTATTGTATTTTAGCGCCACAAACTTTCTCGACTTCTTGAGGATAAGATGTTCAAGTGAGCATTGTTAACTATAATACCTGAAAATTCATATATAGTATTGTTTAGTATATTTCTTTTTCTTTGTTGTGAATATGCAGTACAGGAGGTTAACGGGGGTTTTTTTTAAATGTTTGTCGGGTGGTGGAGCAGCAACTTCTCATCTTTTACCCGTAGAATTATGTTTTTTTTCACTCTCCTTTATATTCCTTGTAAAAAAAATGTGTGTACCGTTTTGCTCGGGTGCTAGTTTTTTTTTTTTTTTTTTGTTTACCCTTATGCGAGAATTGAATGTGGGAACTCTTGTAGATTTATACTCGGCTGGGAATAGATGTGCCATCTTATAAAAAGAACATTATCCCTTTGTTTGGCATGGTATAGAAAAAGGGTGGATAAAAATTTTTGGAATTAAGATGATAGAAAAAGTGTGAAAAAAAAAAGAGATGGGAATAAAAGGGTGTGAATTTTATTTGTTATATTGTTATTTGGTTGAGGTAGACAAAAGATAAATAATAATTTTTTATAATTTAAGTAGAAATATAAAAAATAAAATAAAAAATATAGATAAATGAAATATTAAATGTACGTACTCTTCTTCCTAAACATACCATGTAAATAGATGCAAGTATGAACAAAAAATTGCCTAGCTTTTTCAACCTATTGCTCTCTCGTTCGATCAAATGTAGACCTTATTTAAGAAATTTTACAGCTTCAACCCCAAGCTCTCTCGTCCACCAATAAATTCCGGTCTCCTTTGATCTTGTCCACCTCTGCTACCCATCCGTCCTCTCCAGTGACATTAAGATCTACGTCTAGCTACTTCATCAAGTACGGCAAGTGGGCCACCGCACAGCAACAACTCATCAATATTTCTTCCTCTCCATCTCAAATGTTGGAGGAGGCAACGGCCAAAGCCTCCCATCACCGAACCGAACCGTGAGGAATGTTGACCGGAGAAAGACAGGTCAAAGGATATTGTTGGAATAAAAGGACAGACAGTTTTCTATTGATAATTACACTCGTCATAAAAACTAACCGTTAAAGGTTACTGTGTACACTCATTTTCTATAGCTACTGTTGATTTTCTATCTGTGCCAAACAACAGAAAATGAAGGACGAAAATTGCAAGGTGCTAGATCGCGAAATGAGATGAGTCCATTAAGAGATAGACAAGCAATCAATCCCAGAGAACAGCTTCAGACGAAGATTTCATGGGTCGATGTAGCTAGGGGAAGATTTCCTACGCAGCGAGCCGAAGTCTTTGTCGTCTCGTCTAGGGGCGCCGGTACTCCCTTCGTCTCGACTCTCGACAGGCAGCGGGGGCGAAGTCTTCATCTATGTCACTCCCTCCTCTCGACAGGCGTAGCCGGGGGCAAAGTCTTCGTCTGCAAAGGCGATCGAAGTCACACAGCGGAGCAGGGGCCGAAGTCTTCGATCGTCTATTGATTCAGAAACTTTTAGTATAATAATAATAATAATAATAATAATAATAATAATAATAATAATAATAATAATAATAATAATAATAATAATAATAATAATAATAAGCAAGCTAGTTAATTAGTAGTTACCATGAACACGCATGCACAGACAATACAAGTCCACCAATATTAACCATACGGCCCGCAAGATTGATCACCACCTCACCAAGCATGCAGCCTGGAAACTCGAGGATTGTAAACATTCCAAAGCTTAGACTTTCCATTATTACAACTCCTAAGTACGTACCTTCTTAGATCCACCAATGGCCCCATTTTCTCCGGACAAAAGTCCCACATTATTATGATTAGGGGACGTTGACACGCAAAACACACAATTAAAATTGACAACACGTTAAGATGAATATATTTGGATTTTGCGACACACTAATACATTATATGACATGATAAGTCAACACGCAATTGTTTTTAAAAAAATTTAAATTTCAACATGTTGATTAATATATAGTTTTAATAAATAAAAATTATAAATAAATACAAGATTATTGATGAAAACATTATATATTAGCAATTAAGTAGTGTAATCTCAACAACTAAGCATAAAGTAAAAAGTAAAAGATGATGAAAAATAGTGTTTAAAATTAAAATAATGATTTTCCTACTTCACTTCATACATTAATTATTAATAAAAATTATATATTCATCATCCCTAAAAATTACATAAATATATTCAACAACGTTTATCTTCTTTTGCTTGATATAAACAAAATGTATAGAAAAGTGTTTTCTTAAATTTAGCAAACAATACCTTCAAATAATAAATACAAACAAAAATTAAGATACCTTAAACATTTAAAATTCACGTAAAAATTAATAGCTACAATATTCTAAAAATTAAGATTAAGTGTTACATATGTGCCATTCTTTTTTTGCCTCGGTTGTAATAGAGGGAGGTGGGTATCTTGCACGATCGATCGAGCATAACGAGAGAGAGAGAGAGAGGGGGCGAGAGGGGTGTCGCCGGACATGACCAACCAACTGGAATCGTTCGTTGCCGGGATTCAATGGTTGAGGGAGACCTCGCTAGATTACCACTGCTCGATATGGATTGGCGAAGTGCTATCGTGGATCGAAGCTCATTCGTTTCATCTTCCTCTTCTCCTTTTCTTCAATTTCGTTTTGAACAGAGGTAAGACTTAAGAGAAGTTCTACCTTCATCTCTCCCTTAGGGTTCTTTGGATGTTATTATATGAGAGGAAATCTATTTAAAATCAAGTATGTTAGAGTCAATTTTGTCATTTGCACGCAGAAGATTCGTAGGGTTCGTGTTTGTCCATGTTGCACCCTAATTTCTTGCAACTGATGAGTCAATTTAGCGTTATTGTTCACTTTCAATTCGAGATGTTTGTCGACAACTTGAATTTTATTGAAGCCCTATAATTGGAGTCTTAGAATCGAAGTTGTACACTCCAAATTGGTTCTTCTTCAAGCTGCCGATTTATACTTGTTTTATGTGCGTTCAATTGGTTGTTGTTTTGCATTTCTAGTGAACTGGGTGTCAGGTTGAGTATCCCGTGGAACCTATTGGTCAGAAAAACGTTTATGATATCCTTTTATATTGATCAAAATTTCATTCCTCATTCCGGAATTTATTAAGTTTGAACTATACTATAATGATTACACATTCTTCCATTTATTTCGTGATTGGTATTAAGGTAGCGCCTGGAACTCATAACACTGAAGCTGCAGGTATGAGGTATCCTGTTATCCTTTCTTCCTAAAGCAATCCAGAGAATTCCTATTTCTCTCATGTGCTGGTAGTGAAATGTTATTATCTATTCTTCACATTTAACTAAATTAGTTTTGTTTTGTGTGAAAACGAACTGTAGGGGTAATGCACATGAAAATATGTGCCATCCTAGACTGTGACCGTCGGATCACATATGTGCCATCCTCATCTTCCTCTTCTCTTTCTTTTTCTTCAATTTCATTTTGAACAGAGGTAAGAGAAGTTCTACCTTCATCTCTCCCTTAGGGTTCTTTGGATGTTATTATATGAGAGGAAATCTACTTAAAATCAAGTATGTTAGAGTCAATTTTGTCATTTGCACGCAGAAGACTCCTAGGGTTCGTGTTTGTCGATGTTGCACCCCTAATTTCTTGCAACGGGTGAGTCAATTTAGCGTTGTTGTTCACTTTCAATTCGAGATGTTTGTTGACAACTTGAATTTTATTGAAGCCCTATGATTGGAGTCTTAGAATCGAAGTGTACACACCAAATTGGTTCTTCTTCAAGCTGCCGATTTATACTTGTTTTATGTGCGTTCAATTGGTGTCAGGTTGATTAATGCTAACCCCGTTGTGTATAGGAAGAAAGAGCGCTGGGTTCAAAATACTATCAGGGTGAGTATGCCGTGGAACCTATTGGTCAGCGAAACGTTTATGTTATCCTTTCATATTGATCCAAATTTCATTCCCCATTCTGGAATTTATTAAGTTTGAACCCCATGATCATTGCTATACTATAATGATTACACATTCTTCCATTTATTTCGTGATTGGTATTAACGTAGCGTCTGGAACTCATGGCACTGAAGCTGCGGTATCCTATTATCCTTTTTACCTAAAGCAATCTAGAGAATTCCTATTTCTCTCACGTGTTGGTAGTGAAATGTTATTATCTATTCTTCACATTCAACTGAATCAGTTTTATTTTGTTTTTTGTTTTCGCTAAAAAACTTATTATGATTGATTTTTTTTCTAGCATGAAGAAGGTGCTATGGAGGAGGGTGCTCTCCCCATAATGCAAATTGGTGTGAGAATACCATGCTGGAGAATTTATCAATAGGTTTCAGTATTGTTGCTTATGTAACACTGGGTTTAAACTTTGTAAGCGTATGATCGATTCTTGTTGTAAACTGAAAGCATTTCTATACAAGATTACATTGGAGAAGCTTATCTTCCTTCCCTTTTGTTGAACATTGAAAGCATTCTCGTTATTATAAGGGGTTATACATGGAATGGAAACGAGGTAGCATTCTGATATAAATTGAAAATTGCAATTGGGATCGCTAATAAAATATAATAGAGACATTTTACTTCAGTTATCAATTTTAAGCTAATTTTTAAGAAGGGTATTATTCAATGCTAAAATTTCACTTTAAGCATAAGTGGAGAGAGGCAGCTATAAACTAAAGAAGCACAACTGCAATAATTTGCAAAATTTGGAACTAATATGACCAGATTTGCTTTGTTTAACCCAGAGCAGTGTTAGGGGTTTTTCAACCATAATTCAATGTCAAATAATGGAGATTATAGGAGAAATAATCATGCTTTGATCATTATTTTGATGGATTTGATTGATTAATGAACTAACCCCCTAACATAGCAATTGTAGATCCTTTTGTGGTGTTTTTGTTGTCTTTGAATAGAAAACAGGCCAAGTATAAGGACCAAAGAGAGAAGGAAGGAATGAAGAACAATCTGCACTGCAGTCAACTGAAATTTGAAATGACCAAAAAGAAATGAAGGAGCCAATTGAGATCACCAAAAGCTCCCGAGAGCTTGGTCATGTGAAATGGTCATTTGAAATTGAGTTGACCAAATGACTCGACCATGAGCAGTTTCTGCACGACGTAACCTGCAGACCCACGTAACTCCTTCAGATACCATTTGTACAGTTTCGCTAAAAAACTTATTATGAGCAGTTTCGCTAAAAAAGACATTAGGGTTAACCGGATAGTTAAGAGATTTGACTTGTAAAGATTATAATTTGTGAAAGCCAGTAATCTTGCTTGTAACCTAGTTAGGGTTGGTGTGATGCCAATCTACACTCAAACAACTTGAGCACTTAATGGGTTGCCCGTCCCCCAAGCTAGGGTATACACACGGCTAGATCACTTGAAAGAGGCTAGTTCATGCAAAGGTGTTGGGTTTTAGACAAAAGGGAAAAGTTTGAATTAATATGCTTTAAGAACTTGGAATAAATAAATTACATCAATTGAAATCCAATTTCTTATTTTCTCCTATAAGATCATTTATATTGCTTTGTTTATTTAAATTACAACATTCAAATTGCTAATGATACAAAACCAACTTCAAATACATCATGGATTTACAAAATGAGCTTTTTACTTGATCACCTTCCCTGTGGGTTCGATATCCGGACTTAAAGTCCACTGTATTACTTGTAACGATCCGTACGCTTGTGGATTTACTAACAAGCAGTGAAATGGGTTTGCTCATATATTCTTTTTTTTTTGTTCAAAATTTTGGCATGACTGGGATTTCATTCTTGCACATTGTTGGGACTTCATTCTTTCCTTACTATAGGCTTATACTACATATCCGCTGCTGTGTTCTGTTTTTCTTTTTTCCAAAAAATGATGGAATGATGCAATGTTCGAAGCTACACTGCCTAAAAATCAACAAACAACATATGAGCTTGAAGTAATGCAATAAATTGTATGTATAATAAAATAACCATCTGAACACTCTTTTCATCAAATAGCAAACATGGGTAGGGAGCGCTTGATAGCGGCAGTTTATACTGTTATTAACTAAGGTTTCAATGATGTTTTATTTACTGTTTTATATCATTTTACATTCTTTTTGTTATATCTATTGCACCAACGAGCTAACAAGTGAACAAGCTAGTTTTGTAGTGCATGAAGATAATAGTTAAAGGATGATTTGCTAAATAGAACGATGACGAAAAATAGTTTTGTAGTATTTCCATTATAACATTATCTAATGGGACCATTATCCATTTGTAATATGTAAATACCAAAAATAATAAAATGAGAGTTTTAAAGAAGGTGGAGAGAGAGAAAAAGAAGAAATGAAGAGCAAAAAAACAAAAAAGCAAGAAAAAAAAGAACAAAAAAATCAATACAAACAAAAAGGCCAAAAAAATATTTCTTTGAAACCCTAAACTAAAATTTAGAGGACTTTTAAATCATTTTTCTTAATATCTTTTGAAATTCCATTTTCTTTTTCGTACAATCCAAAACCAAAAAACCTTTAAAATCAAAAGCCATGCCATGTGTCTATTTTTTTAAAAAAACTTTTTTCTTCTCTCATTCTTTTTCAAAACCAAAATTAAGAAAAAAAGTTCTTTTGCTGGGCTTTCCTAGATGACTTTTTTAACTAAACCTTCTTTCACATAACAATTGAAAATTATGAAAACTCGAAAAACATTAATTTAGGACTTTACCATTTGTAGGTTTGTCCCTTACGAATTCTATAATTTCTCCTAAACTTTTAAGGTTTAATCGGACAAATCTCAAAACTTAAAAAAACTTTGAAAATAAAAAATGTAGAAACCAAAGACCTTTTTTTGGTTTGAATTGTCAAACAAAATAAACCAATATTCGAAAAGAAAACAAATATTTTTATTCTCTAATGGTTTAAACCTATATTAAAGCGGTAAGGACTTCTCCTTAAGTTCATGAATTCATCATTTTTTTTATGCAAACAAAACAAATTAAGTTTTAGAAAAGTGAAAATAAGTAAAAGTGAATAAAACATGTAGAGACCTCCAAACTTCTAAAATAGGTATCAAAAGGGCTCCGTAAGGGTTCTAATCCTTATATATGCGTAACTAACTTTCGGACCCACCTCTAACAACATAGACCACACGTATTATGTAACCAATTATATCCCAAAAATAATTGGTGATGACTTTATTCTATTTTTGACATCACGCTTGAATAGAATTTGGCACCGCATTCCCAAAATGAAATTCAATGATAACATGTATTTACAAGGCCATAGTATTGATGCAAATGAAATCGAGTTATGAAACATTGAATAGCTAAACCTCCCACTCTATGCAAGTAAAATGACTCATAAAACAATTTAAATATTTTCATAAATAATAGTTTATAGATATTTATTATTATCATATAAATATATAACCATATTACATACAAGCTACTTTTACGAAAGTTTCTTGTGTACCCTTGAAGTGAAATTATCTTATTGGTTTTGATCAAATCACTAAACTAGTGGGATGCCGTCACATCAGGGGTGTGTAGAAGAGTTGTGCAAAGGTGACTTGTATATAAAAATTTTTACACACACACACACACACATATATATATATATATATAATCAACCAAATCATAAAATATTCATTTAAAAAAATATAACACATTTTTTTGTTATAGCTTAATTTCATTTAAAATAATTAACTAGCCTAACTTAGGACATTCACATCCAATCTTAACTCATAATTCCTATTTGAGAATGTATAATGCATTATTCTTTATAATTTGTGTGTGTGTATATATATATATATATATATATATATATTAAAATTACATCTCATTTGTATATATAAAAAAGAACAAACCTTTTTCCTTTCAACATTCTATTACCATTCTATTACCAACGATAATAGTTTTATTTTGTAAAATAATGATTATTACTATGCCACTAACATAGTAATAATCAGCATCTATTAGACTCATAATATTACTATAAAACCATAACTAATATAAACAATCATAATTTATTCATAATTTTATATTTTCATCTCTAATGAACTAATATGTTAGCACATTATTAAAATTATCTATTAGTTAGACAATCCCAATAATATATAATATTACTTTATAATATTCGATAGATAGAAAAAACAAACCCTACAACACCATCTAATAATAAAATTTATTAAATTAAATTAGCATGTGGACACAAACAGCTTCACAAATTTAAAGATTTAAAATATTTTTTCTTTAATTCACCTAATATATCACTAAAACAATATTTTATATTTTAAATTTTTATGTAATAATATTTTTTTTATAATTTAATTTAAAAAACGAAATTAAAAAAGATGACTATAAAAAATACTTCATAATACATTAAAAATTACTAGACAAATCCCATGATAAAGTTAAATATATAAGACAATGATTAATTTTTTTAACCTTTTTTCTATAAATCATACATATAACCACAGCGTAAAAGCATTAAAAAATAATAAAACCATTCATACTTCCGAGTATTACGATAAATTTAATCCATCTATAATATAAATACATCCCAAAACACTTCGGCCGTTCTTGTAAATCAGAAATATTCCCCTGGTTGTAGCCACCGTTCTTACCAGCACATCAAGTCCATCCGACAATCCCTGCAAAATGTACAACTGCTGAGGTCTTCGCATTTGGTATCGCATCCATTCCAAAAGTGTAATTGCATTTTTGGATTACCCCAACTAAAATAAACAGAAAAACAAATACCAAAACAAGTCCAACACTATATTAGAAATATGTGGGCACCAAAATTCCAATTCATTTTATTTTGCATTTCACGACAACTTTTTATTTTAGGGATGCAAATTTTGATTTGTTGCACTCTCTTAAAATCCTTCGAATCTCTCACGCTGAGCTGAGTTCAAATGAATTAAACAACTTTTAATGTTCAATTATGCCACTAAATTAATAGACATGAAGCAAGTGTATAAGAGCTTTACCCTCAGCCTCTCTCCTGCCTTCAAAAATCAAAATTTTAGCTGTTTGAGAGTAGTGCTCAAGCACCACTACATTCTAGATTCAGATTGACCGAATGTTCCACCATGTGCTTTTCCTGCATGTACCTTTCATTTGCCAGCCTTTCATTTCTTTCATACTGCTTTTTAAATTCCTCGACGTTAAACCTTCAAGAAAAAACACAACTCACCAACTCAAAAAACAGCTAAAATTCAATCTTGATAGCCCAAAATCAAGAGATAAGAAAATCTAAACACGGATAAATTCATAAAATACACGAGTGTTTTATTAAATTCATAAATTCATAAACCTTTCATGTTGTTGCATGCTTGGACTTGGCCTCCTGGTACTCCTCAGCAGTCGTCGGAAAGCATGAGTCGTGCAAAAATTGGTCATTGAGTCCCAGCACGTCTTTCAGACGCTGCACATCAGTTCCCTTCAGCGCTAAACTTGCAGTTAAATAAGCAAGGCATAAAAATAATTAATCATCCAACCAAATTAGGTAAATAAATGCAGATACTGTGTCTGTGTGTATTAAAATATATATAGACAATCACACACAGCAGATGGGTAGTCCACTAAGAAAACAAACAAGTGGACAGACAATAAAACACACCAGTCTGTTGAGACAGCGGAGCGTGGCTCCAAGCTTATGGGTGGTGGTTGAGTGTCATGCTTTGTCATGTGCCTTTCCTGCATGTACCTTTCATTCGCGAGCCTTTCATTCCTTTGAAACTCCTTTTTAAATTCCTCGAAGTTAAACCTTCAAGAAGAAACACGACTCAACAACTCAAAAGACCCTAAAATTCAATCTTGATAGCCCAAAATCAAGAGATAAGAAAATCTAAACACAGATAAATTCATAAAACACACCCGTGTTTTATTAAGCGTGCAACACCATACCAATTAGTCTAGCTACATAATAATGTAATAAGAGTATAGATATAAAAAAGATGAAGGAAGCCTCAGGGATTAGAGATTACGGAGGCATCTGAGTTTCCAACGATTTCGGTATCCATACAGCTCCCGATGGGTAGTGGTTGGGACGTTCCCCTGCTAAACGCTTGGACTTGGCCTCCTGGTACTCCTCAGCAGTCGTCGGAAAGCATGAGTCGTGCAAAAATTGGTCATTGAGTCCCAGCACGTCTTTCAGACGCTGCACATCAGTCCCTCCCTTTTTCAAGTAGCATAAAAATTGGTGTAGTTTCCTAGAGCAAGCAAAGATTATCACAAAATCAACAGGAGCTGAATGCAAGATATGAAAAGATTAAATGTAGCCGAGAAGATAATGCATATGTAAAAGTTGGAATTGACTGAAATTTCATTATGCAAACATAGAAAGATGACAATGACGAAGAGCATTAGATGACAGTACAATAGTACCTTTCTACAGGGTGCATCCCCATCAAGTTCCTCCCTCCACTCAGATCGCCCCATTCTTCGCCCACTATGCCTTCAGCGCTAAACTTGCAGTTAAATAAGCAAGGCATAAAAATAATTAATCATCCAACCAAATTAGGTAAATAAATGCAGATACTGTGTCTGTGTGTATTAAAATATATATAGACAATCACACACAGCAGATGGGTAGTCCACTAAGAAAACAAACAAGTGGACAGACAATAAAACACACCAGTCTGTTGAGACAGCGGAGCGTGGCTCCAAGCTTATGGGTGGTGGTTGAGTGTCATGCTTTGTCATGTGCCTTTCCTGCATGTACCTTTCATTCGCGAGCCTTTCATTCCTTTGAAACTCCTTTTTAAATTCCTCGAAGTTAAACCTTAAAGAAGAAACACGACTCAACAACTCAAAAGACCCTAAAATTCAATCTTGATAGCCCAAAATGAAGAGATAAGAAAATCTAAACACAGATAAATTCATAAAACACACCCGTGTTTTATTAAGCGTGCAACACCATACCAATTAGTCTAGCTACATAATAATGTAATAAGAGTATAGATATAAAAAAGATGAAGGAAGCCTCAGGGATTAGAGATTACGGAGGCATCTGAGTTTCCAACGATTTCGGTATCCATACAGCTCCCGATGGGTAGTGGTTGGGACGTTCCCCTGCTAAACGCTTGGACTTGGCCTCCTGGTACTCCTCAGCAGTCGTCGGAAAGCATGAGTCGTGCAAAAATTGGTCATTGAGTCCCAGCACGTCTTTCAGACGCTGCACATCAGTCCCTCCCTTTTTCAAGTAGCATAAAAATTGGTGTAGTTTCCTAGAGCAAGCAAAGATTATCACAAAATCAACAGGAGCTGAATGCAAGATATGAAAAGATTAAATGTAGCCGAGAAGATAATGCATATGTAAAAGTTGGAATTGACTGAAATTTCATTATGCAAACATAGAAAGATGACAATGACGAAGAGCATTAGATGACAGTACAATAGTACCTTTCTACAGGGTGCATCCCCATCAAGTTCCTCCCTCCACTCAGATCGCCCCATTCTTCGCCCACTATGCCTTCAGCGCTAAACTTGCAGTTAAATAAGCAAGGCATAAAAATAATTAATCATCCAACCAAATTAGGTAAATAAATGCAGATACTGTGTCTGTGTGTATTAAAATATATATAGACAATCACACACAGCAGATGGGTAGTCCACTAAGAAAACAAACAAGTGGACAGACAATAAAACACACCAGTCTGTTGAGACAGCGGAGCGTGGCTCCAAGCTTATGGGTGGTGGTTGAGTGTCATGCTTTGTCATGTGCCTTTCCTGCATGTACCTTTCATTCGCGAGCCTTTCATTCCTTTGAAACTCCTTTTTAAATTCCTCGAAGTTAAACCTTCAAGAAGAAACACGACTCAACAACTCAAAAGACCCTAAAATTCAATCTTGATAGCCCAAAATGAAGAGATCAGAAAATCTAAACACAGATAAATTCATAAAACACACCCGTGTTTTATTAAGCGTGCAACACCATACCAATTAGTCTAGCTACATAATAATGTAATAAGAGTATAGATATAAAAAAGATGAAGGAAGCCTCAGGGATTAGAGATTACGGAGGCATCTGAGTTTCCAACGATTTCGGTATCCATACAGCTCCCGATGGGTAGTGGTTGGGACGTTCCCCTGCTAAACGCTTGGACTTGGCCTCCTGGTACTCCTCAGCAGTCGTCGGAAAGCATGAGTCGTGCAAAAATTGGTCATTGAGTCCCAGCACGTCTTTCAGACGCTGCACATCAGTCCCTCCCTTTTTCAAGTAGCATAAAAATTGGTGTAGTTTCCTAGAGCAAGCAAAGATTATCACAAAATCAACAGGAGCTGAATGCAAGATATGAAAAGATTAAATGTAGCCGAGAAGATAATGCATATGTAAAAGTTGGAATTGACTGAAATTTCATTATGCAAACATAGAAAGATGACAATGACGAAGAGCATTAGATGACAGTACAATAGTACCTTTCTACAGGGTGCATCCCCATCAAGTTCCTCCCTCCACTCAGATCGCCCCATTCTTCGCCCACTATGCCTTCAGCACTAAACTTGCAGTTAAATATGCAAGGCATAAAAATAATTAATCATCCAACCAAATTAGGTAAATAAATGCAGATACTGTGTCTGTGTGTATTAAAATATATATAGACAATCACACACAGCAGATGGGTAGTCCACTAAGAAAACAAACAAGTGGACAGACAATAAAACACACCAGTCTGTTGAGACAGCGGAGCGTGGCTCCAAGCTTATGGGTGGTGGTTGAGTGTCATGCTTTGTCATGTGCCTTTCCTGCATGTACCTTTCATTCGCGAGCCTTTCATTCCTTTGAAACTCCTTTTTAAATTCCTCGAAGTTAAACCTTCAAGAAGAAACACGACTCAACAACTCAAAAGACCCTAAAATTCAATCTTGATAGCCCAAAATCAAGAGATAAGAAAATCTAAACACAGATAAATTCATAAAACACACCCGTGTTTTATTAAGCGTGCAACACCATACCAATTAGTCTAGCTACATAATAATGTAATAAGAGTATAGATATAAAAAAGATGAAGGAAGCCTCAGGGATTAGAGATTACGGAGGCATCTGAGTTTCCAACGATTTCGGTATCCATACAGCTCCCGATGGGTAGTGGTTGGGACGTTCCCCTGCTAAACGCTTGGACTTGGCCTCCTGGTACTCCTCAGCAGTCGTCGGAAAGCATGAGTCGTGCAAAAATTGGTCATTGAGTCCCAGCACGTCTTTCAGACGCTGCACATCAGTCCCTCCCTTTTTCAAGTAGCATAAAAATTGGTGTAGTTTCCTAGAGCAAGCAAAGATTATCACAAAATCAACAGGAGCTGAATGCAAGATATGAAAAGATTAAATGTAGCCGAGAAGATAATGCATATGTAAAAGTTGGAATTGACTGAAATTTCATTATGCAAACATAGAAAGATGACAATGACGAAGAGCATTAGATGACAGTACAATAGTACCTTTCTACAGGGTGCATCCCCATCAAGTTCCTCCCTCCACTCAGATCGCCCCATTCTTCGCCCACTATGCCTTCAGCACTAAACTTGCAGTTAAATATGCAAGGCATAAAAATAATTAATCATCCAACCAAATTAGGTAAATAAATGCAGATACTGTGTCTGTGTGTATTAAAATATATATAGACAATCACACACAGCAGATGGGTAGTCCACTAAGAAAACAAACAAGTGGACAGACAATAAAACACACCAGTCTGTTGAGACAGCGGAGCGTGGCTCCAAGCTTATGGGTGGTGGTTGAGTGTCATGCTTTGTCATGTGCCTTTCCTGCATGTACCTTTCATTCGCGAGCCTTTCATTCCTTTGAAACTCCTTTTTAAATTCCTCGAAGTTAAACCTTCAAGAAGAAACACGACTCAACAACTCAAAAGACCCTAAAATTCAATCTTGATATCCAAAAATCAAGAGATAAGAAAATCTAAACACGGATAAATTCACAAAACACACTAGTGTTTTATTAGGCGTGTAACAACATACATACTAATTAGTTTAGCGACACAATAATGTAAGAAGAGTATAAATAAGGAAGCCTCAGGGATTAGAGATTACGAAGGCTTCCGACTTTCCAACGAATCCGGTTCCCATAGAGTTCCCCAGGGGTGGTGGTTGGAAGCTTCCCTTGCTAAACGCTTGGACTCAGCCTCCTGGTACTCCTCAATAGTCGTTGGAAAGCCTGAGTCACGCAAAAACTGGTCATCGAGTCCTAGCGCGTCTTTGAGACGCTGCACGTCAGTCCCTCCCTTTTTCAAGTAGCATGAAAATTGGTGCAGTTTCCTAGAGCACACAAAGCTTATCACAAAATCAACATGAAGTGCATGCAATATATGAAAAGATTAAATCTAGCCGAGAAGAAAATGCATATGCAAAAGTTGGATTTGACTGAAATTTCATTATGCAAACATAGAAGGACGACGATGACAAAGAGCATTAGATGACAGTACAATAGTACCTTTCTATAGGGTGCATCCCCATTAAGCTCCTCCCTCTACTCAGATTGCCCCATTCTTCGCCAAGTATGCCTTCAGCGCTAAACTTGCAATGAAATAAGCAACGCATAAAAATAATTAATCATCCAACCAAATTAGGTAAATAAATGCAGATACTGTGTCTGTGTGTATTAAAATATATATAGACAAACACACAAACAGCAGATGGGTGGTTGACTAAGAAAACAAACAAGTGGACAGACAATAAAACACACCAGTCTGTTGAGACAGCGAAGCGTGGTTCCAAGCTTATGGGTGGTGGTTGAGTGTCATGCTCCGTCATGTGGCTTTCATACTGCTTGTTTAAATCCTCCAAGCTGACCCTTCAAGAAGGAACGCAACTCAACAACTCAGACGACCCAAAAAATTCAATCTTGATAGCCCAAAAACAAGAGTTGAGAAAATTTAAACTGGGATAAATTGATAAAACAAGCCAGACTGATGAGGCCACAGATTAGATATTAGGGATTACAGAATACCAACTAGTCTTGCCACATAATAACGTAAGAAGAATATAAATATAATAGAAGATGGAGGAAGCCCTAGAGATTACAGATCCATATGTTTCTCCAAACAATCTGGTATTCCCCTGGGCGGGGGCGGGGGCAGCGTCGGTTCGGCTGGCTTGAAGTGGCTACACGATCCCAATTTGACACCTTCCATGGCCGACATGGATGACCAACTTTCGCCCTTTCCCGATCTCCTTGTTCAACCCTCCCGTTGGATATACGCTATTTATGGGTCAGGTTGTTTTATTTCATATATATATATATATATATATATATATATATATTTAAATTTCAAAATATATTCTTATGTATGGTCTTTGAAAAATGGAAAAATATAAATGAGGCACCACCAATGTAAAACTTATGGGTCTGATTTACAAATTTTAATTTTTTTTCATAATTTTATACTTTAAACCCTTTTTTTTCTGAAAAATTTCCCAACATCCTACAAAGCCATTAAATTTATAAAATTTGAATACATTATATAAACTTCTAATAAAATAAATAATTTAAAAAAATAGTTCACACCCACTGCTCGTGGGTCAAAAGTCCCACATTATTATTATTACCTTGCCCCTAAAACCAAGGCTTCAATTTCCGGGAGTTGGCCGTTGCTACCCAGAATTTCAAGTAGGAATTCCTATTAGGAGAAGGTGGATTTGGAAGAATCTACAAGGGGCAGATCCAGGACACCGACCAGGTAATAACAAAAGGGTTTAAACACTCGATCGACCTCTCTTTGATTTTAAGTAGACGCATTCAATTACTTAATTTGTTTAAATAAATATCACCAATAATTGATCTATTTTTTAAATTTCTATCTTATAGATAGATATTGAAATTGGCAATATTGTTTGTTTGTTTTTATTTTTTTTATTGCAAATATATAGATTGTGGGCTGCAAGGCAACAAAGAATTTCTTGTTGAGGTCCTGATGCTCAGCAACCTCCACCACCAGAATTTGGTCAACTTAATTGTGTACTGTGCTGATGGGGAACAGAGACTTCTGGTTTACGAGTTTATGCCACTGGGTTCTTTGGAAGATCATGTCCTTGGTATGCATTATGTAATACATGTTCAAAAATCACACACACACATATGTATATCAAGTATATAGGGAAGAGTGGCCCATCTTTACACACCATATATATTGCCGAGAGCAACACTAACAAAGTCCTGGCATATTCTATAGTAATTAAACATCACTCAAATTGATGTTCCGTATACAAATTAAGTATAAAATTTTATAAACAAAGATGGCATTCATTCCTTTTAACAAGATTGAGGGTTCTGCCCTTCAGGCTTCATTAAAATGATAATGAACCTAAAAATGGTCGAATTACCTTCAGGTTCATCAATATTACATATATACGACCATGCATCAATTCTTCGTGCTTAATCTGACACTTAGACATTGTTGTCATTAATTTCCGTGGAATTAGCCTGGGCTTTAGTATGGCCTTTGTCTGTGGAATTAGACTTGGTTGAAGTATATATTGTTAATTATTTATGATATTTGAATAATTAATACCTTTAAGTGTGTTTGATTACAAGATAATTTATTTTCACCATTTATTCCTGCGTTTGGACTAATAATCTCATCCCCTGCAGTTGAAAAATCAGTAGTGACCAACTTTTGCTGCCATTTTTTTTCGTGTGGTTTGGAATATAAAATATAACCCCTAACCCTATCACATTCTCCTTTCCCCACATTGAGTTCTATCTCTAACTTTCATGACAGCTCCTCGTTCTTATTTCTTGACCATGAATGCAAAGCCCTAACTTTCTTGCTCCCAAATCACATCCACCTTTTGCTGTAGGGACATAGATATTATTTATAATTTTTAATGATTTTTGTGCATAAATATATCAAAAATTATGCAAAGCACCTATGACCAACTAAGCAAACCAGCAAACCACATAGGCATTAACAGGTCCATCTAGGCACTAGAGGGTATCCTAAAATTGCCAAGTGTTTTTTGGGTATAAATCCCCCCGATCAACTTAGCTTGTTTTATTTTCATACAAAAAATGATGAATTCATGCTAAGTGATAAGGTATAGCAAGAACTTAAGGAGAAGTCCTTACCACTTTATTGGACTTTATTGGAACCACTTTAATATAGGTTCAAACTATCGGGGAATAAATATATTTGCTATCTTTTCAAATATTGGTTTATTCCATTTGATGATTCAAACAAAAAAAAACGTTTTGTGGTTTCTACATTTTTTATTTTCTAAGTTTTTTGTTCATTTTTGAGATTTATCTAATTAAACCTTAAAAGTTTAGGAGAAATTCTAGAATTTGTAAGGGACAAACCTAACAATGGTAAAATCCTAGATTAATGCTTTTCAATTTTTTGTAATTTTTAATTGTTATGTGAAAGAATGTTGAGTTAAAAAAATCATCTAGGAAAGCCTAGCAAAAGATATTTATTTCTTAATTTTGGGTTTGAAAAAGAATGAAAGAAGAAACAAGTTTTTTTTTTTAAAAATCGAATGGCATGGCTTTTGATTTTCAAGTTTTTTGGCTTTGGATTGTATGAAAAAGAAAAATAGAATTTCAAATGATATTAAGAAAAAAAAAAGATTTAAAAGTCCTCTTAATTTTAGTTTAGGGTTTCAAAGAAAATATTTTTTGCCTTTTTTTGTTTGTATTGATTTTTTTTTGTTCTTTGTTTTGTCTTTTTCTCTCTCCCCCTTCTTTAAAACTCTCATTTCACTATTTTTGGTATTTGCATATTACAAATGGATAATGGTCCCATAGGATAATGTTATAATGGAAATATTACAAAACTATTTTTTGTCATCGTCCTATCGATCATGTTGGACCCTAATTTTTTTGGGTTGGACACACTTTATCAAATTCATTTTTCTTCCATGTTGCTTTGGTTTGTGAAATTTTTGTAGGACGACAAAGTCGTGATCACTGAGCCGTAAGTGCCGATTTCAAGAAGTTATTCAGAAAGGCCTCCAAATGCCAAAGAGCCGGTCCTAGGTGATAAAAAATCAAATTCGAAGATCAACGCCAACGACTGCATTTAATTTTGAGGTCAAACGAATAAGATATTGTCAAAACAGTGTTCGGGTCGCAAACGGTGGTTAAAGCGGTAATTGACTTTCAAATACCACTCAGAATCAGGTCACGAACCTCATACTATCATCATACTCGTCGTTTTGAGAATTGTGACATATATATTGTCTATATTCGCTTCCAGAGTATTTTAAATAAAAAAAATCAAAATAATAATATTTTTCGATACTAAAATAGTCTTGAAGCACTCAATACAAGCTTGCCGTAAAAACGAGATTGTCTTTAAATAAAATTGACACGAGATCGCTAGTCATGACGCCCCAAATCCAAAAATAAATTTTTCGATATGTTTTGAAGTCCGGATCATCCTATCAATCCCAAAAACCAAAAGCAGTTAAAAATCTAAAAACAAAAATTATTTTCTTTTTTCTTTTGTTTTTCCGGCCATCTCCAGGCCACGTGGACCGTCTAATTGGCTCAAAAAACAAAATAACAAAGAAACTAAAAAAAACAAAATAACATTTAAAACACAAAAAAAAAAACCAAAAAAAAATTCCAGCCACACAAATCCCGTCTTCGTTGTCCGTTTCTCTTCTCTCCTCGTCTTCCCACTCTCTCCTTCCCCGTTCGTCCTCATCCCCAAAACCGCGCGCAGACCGCCGTGATCCCGGAGGACCACCGGACCACCGCGCCAGCCCATCCCTCCAGCGCATCAAACCCAACCTACCTTCAACCATGGTTCTCCCCTCTCTCTCAAACCAAACCCGCCCACTGGTACTCCTAACCCATCACGCCGCCGCTTCATCACCCCTCATCTCAAACCCTAACCTCCACGCCTATAAAACCCCCAAGCTGCTCGTCCACAGTCTTCCTCTTCCCCAAGAATCAAGAAAAACTCTCAGTTCCTCTTCTTCCTCCAAAAAAACCGATCGCCCTCTCACCAGAAATCCAAAGCCAAAGCTCGATCAGACGCTTCCCTTTGGCCGGAAACCCTTACGCCGGCCATCGTGGAGTATCGTCCACTTGGTCACCTAGCCCATCCACCGTTCCCTAAGAAATCCTTCCCACCAGATCCCCGTATTCGCCTCCTTCGACTCCAACAGAGACGTCCCCTTTCGCTGTGAAGGCATACTACGGGTCAAATGCGTCATCGGGGCTGGGCTCACAGTCGTCGCTGTATGATTCCGAGCAGTTGAAGGAAGGTAGAAGGAAACGAGGAAGCAACCCGGCACACCACAGCGGACAGCTGGTATTCCAAAGAGCAGAATCTCAGTGCACAGTTTTGAAGAAGAAGAAATCCCTTTTGACTGTTGGGTTGGTTTTTGTTTACATTTGTTTTATGTTGGTTTTCTTCGATTTCCGGCTACCATTTGTTTACGTCCATGCCTGCTAGTGTATTTTTCATTGGTCCTATTCCTCTCCTGTATTTGGATGATGGGTTGGTGTGTTTGTTTGTTTCGTGTATGGCTCTAAACCTTGAGAGATTCTGTGTTCAAATGCAGTGTGGATTGTGAATGCATGTATTTTTTAAATAAAAAAAAAGTGGTCAACAAAAGGGGTTGATCCTTCCGTTTATATGTCAAGCTTGGTTTTGATTTCCAAAAAAAGATTGCTGTGTTATCTGTTTAGCCCCTGACCCGTGATCCATGTTTTCAAAGGAAAAGGGAGTTTCTTGTTTTCATTTTGCGATCTAGCACCTTTCGATTCTCGTCCTTTATTTCCGCTGCCTTTTCTCCCATCAGGACGGTTCAAGTAGGAGATTGGAGGGTGTCAAATTGGAATCCATGTCACCCGAACCGACGCTGCCCCTGCCCCCCGCCCAGGGGAATACCGCTCTGGGAACCAGATTGTTTGGAGAAACATATGGATCTGTAATCTCTAGGGCTTCCCTCATCTACTTTTATATTTATATTCTTCTTACGTTATTATGTGGCAAGACTAGTTGGTATTCTGTAATCTCTAATATCTAATCTCTGGCCTCATCAGTCTGGCTTGTTTTATCAATTTATCTCAGTTTAAATTTTATCAACTCTTGTTTTTGGGCTGTCAAGATTGAATTTTTTGGGTCGTCTGAGTTGTTGAGTTGCGTTTCTTCTTGAAGGGTCAGCTTGGAGGATTTAAACAAGCAGTATGAAAGCCACATGATGGAGCATGACACTCAACCACCACCCATAAGCTTGGAGCCACGCTCAGTGGTCTCAATAGACTGGTGTGTTTTATTGTCTGTCCTCTTGTTTGTTCTCCCAATCCACCACCCATCAGCTGCGTGTGTGTTTGTCTATGTATATTTTAATACACAGACAGTATCTGCATTTATTTACCTGATTTGGTTGGACGATTAATTATTTTTATGCGTTGCTTATTTAATTGCAAGTTTAGCCCCGAAGGCATACTGGGCGGAGAATGGGGCAATCTGAGTAGAGGGAGGAGCTATATGGGGATGCACCCTATAGAAAGGTACTATTGTACTATCATCTAATGCTCTTCGTCATCATCGTCCTTCTATCTTTGCATAATGAAATTTCAGTCAATTCTAACTTTTATATATGCATTATCTTCTAGGCTAGATTTAATCTTTTCATATCTTGCATGCACTTCCTGTTGATTTTGTAATAATCTTTGCTTGTTCTAGGAAACTACACCAATATTCATGCTACTTGGAAAAGGGAGGGACTGACGTGCAGCGTCTCAAAGATGCATTGGGACTCGTTGACCAGTTTTTGCACGACTCATGCTTTCCAATGACTGTTGAGTACCACGAGGCCGAGTCCAAGCATTTAGCAAGGGAAGCTTGCAACCACCACCCCTTGGGAACTCTACTGGAACCGGATTCGTTGGAAAATTGGATGCCTTCGTAATCTCTAATACTTGTGGCTTCCTTTGTCTTTTTTTATATTTATACTCTTCTTACATTATTATGTCGCTAAACTAATTGGTATGTATGTTGTTACACGCCTAATTAAACACTAGTGTGTTTTGTGAATTTATCCGTCTTTAAATTTTTTTGTCTCTTGATTTTGGGATATCAAGATTGAATTTTAGGGTCTTTTGAGTTGTTGAGTTGCCTTTCTTCTTGAGGGTTCAACTTGGCGGAAGCTAAAAAGGAGTATGAAAGGAATGAAAGGCTCACAAATGAAAGGTACATGCAAGAAAGGCACATGAGGAAGCTTGACACTCAACCACCACCCATAAGCTTGGAGTCACGCCTAGTGGTCTCAACACTGGTGTGTTTTATTGTTTGTCCTCCTGTTTGTTTTCTTAGTCAACTACCCATCTGCTGTTTGTGTGTTTGTCTATATATATTTTAATACACACAGACACAGTATCTGCATTTATTTACCTAATTTGGTTGGATGATTCATTATTTTTATGCGTTGCTTATTTAGTTGCAAGTTTAGCGCTGAAGGCATAGTGGGCGAGGAATGGGGCGATCTGAGTGAAGGGTGGGACTTGATGGGGATGCACCCTGTAGAAAGGTATTGTTGTACTGTCATCTAATGCCCTTCATCATCGTCCTCCTTCTATGTTTGCATAATGAAATTTCAGTCAATTCCAACTTTTACATATGCATTATCTTCTAGGCTAGATTTAATCTTTTCATATATTGCATTTAGTTCTTGTTGATTTTGTAATAATCTTTGCTTGCTCTAGGAAACTACACCAATTTTCATGCTACTTGGAAAAGGGAGGGACTGACCTGTAGCGTCTCAAAGACACGCTGGGACTCGATGACCAGTTTTTGCACGACTCATGCTTTCCAACGTCTGTTGAGGAGTACCAGGAGGCCAAGTCCAAGCATTTAGCAGGGGAATGTCCCAATCACTACTCCCCAGGAACTCTATGGGAACCGATTTCGTTGGAAAGTCGAATGCCTTGTAATCTCTAATCCCTGAGGCTTCCTTCATCTTTTTCATATTTATGTCGCTAGACTAATTGGTTTGTTGTTACACGCTTAATAAAACACTGGTGTGTTTTGTGAATTTATCTGTGTTTAAATTTTTTTATCTCTTGATTTTGGGATATCAACATTGAATTTTAGGGTCTTTTGAGTTGTTGAGTTACCTTTCTTCTTGAAGGTTCGACTTCGAGGAATTAAAAAAGCAGTTTCAAAAGAATGAAAGGTCGCCAATGAGAGGTACATGCAGGAAAGGCACATGAGGAAGCTTGACACTCAACCACCACCCATGAGCTTGGAGTCACGCTGAGTGGGCTCAGCATACTGGTGTGTTTTATTGTCTGTCCTCTTGTGGAATTTTGGTGCCCACATATTTCTAATATAGTGTTGGACTTGTTTTAGTTGGGGGAATCCAAAAATAAAATTACACTTTTGGAATGGATGGGATACCAAATGCAAAGACCTCATCTGATGTACATTTTGCAGGGACTAAGTATTGTTGGATGGACTTGATGTGGTTGTAAGAACAGTGGCTACAGCCAGGGGGATCATTTCTGATTTACAAGAACCGCGGCCGAAGTGTTTCGGGATCTATTCATAGTTGGATTAAATTTATCTTATTACTCATGGAAGTATGAATGGTTTTATTATTTTTTAATGCATGGTTTTATTATTTTTTAATGCTTTTGCGCCGGGGATATTTGTATGATTTAGAGAAAAAAGGGTTAAAAAATTAGTCATTTTCATATATATATATATATATATAACTTTATAGTAATTTTTAATATATTATGAAGTATTTTTTATAGTTATTAAATTTTAAAATTTTTATTTTTTTCATCTTTTTAAATTTCGTTTTTTAAAATAAATTATTAAAAAAATATAATTAAATAAAAATAAAAAATGTAACATATTATTTTAGTGATATATTAAGGGAATTGAAGAAAAAATAATTCTAAATTTATGAAAATTGTTGTAAAGGTTTGTGTCTGCTTGCTAATTTAATTTAAAGTGGTGGGGTTTGTTTTTTCAATCTATGAAAATGTTATTGAATATTATGAAGTAATGTTATATATTATTGGGATGGCCGTCATGTGGCTTTCATACTGCTTGTTTAAATCCTCCAAGCTGACCCTTCAAGAAGAAACGCAACTCAACAACTCAGACGTCCCAAAAAATTCAGTCTTGATAGCCCAAAAACAAGAGTTGATAAAATTTAAACTGGGATAAATTGATAAAACAAGCCAGACTGATGAGGGCAGAGAATAGATATTAGAGATTATAGAATACCAACTAGTCTTGCCACATAATAACGTAAGAAGAATATAAACATAAAAGAAGATGAAGGATGCCCTAGAGATTACAATTATATATGTTTCCCCAAACAATCTGGTTCTCAGAGGGGTATTTATATATAGATGGATTAAATTTATCTTAATACTTGGAAGTATGAATAGTTTTATTATTTTTTAATGCTTTTGCGCTGGGGTTATATGTATGATTTAGAGAAAAATAAGGTTAAAAAATTAATCATTGTCTTATATATTTAACTTTATCATGGGATTTGTATAGTAATTTTTAATGTATTATGAAGTATTTTTTATAGTTATTAAATTTTAAATTTTTTTCACCTTTTTAAATTTCGTTTTTTAATTAAATTATAAAAAAATATTATTACATAAAAATAAAAAATAAAAAATATTATTTTAGTGATATATTAAGGGAAATGAAGAAAAAATAATTTAAATCTTTAAATTTATGAAAAATATTTGTAAAGTTGTTGTGTCCGCATGCTAATTTAATTTAATGAATTTTATTATTAGATGGAGTGGTGGGGTTTGCTTTTTCTATCTGTGAAAATTTTATCAAATATTATGAAGTAATGTTATATATTATTGGGATTGCCTACTAATAGGTAATTTTAATAATGTGATAACACATTTTAATAATAGTATAAAGGATGATTTGCTCGGTAGGATGATGACGAAAAATAGTTTTGTAGTATTTCCATTATAAAATGTCCTATGGTACCATTATCCATTTGTAATATGTAAATACCAAAAATAATAAAATGAGAGTTTTAAAGGAGAGAGAAAAAGATGAAACGAAGAACAAGAAAGCAAGAAAAAAACAAGAACAAAAAAAATCAATACAAACAAAAAAGGCAAAAAAGTACTTTCTATGAAACCCTAAACTAAAATTAGGACATTTAAATCCTTTTTCTTAATATCTATGCCATGCATCTATTTTTTTTTTAAACTTTTTTCTTCTCTCATTCTTTTTCAATACCAAAATTAAGAAATAAATATCTTTTGCTAGGCTTTCCTAGATGACTTTTTTTAACTCAACCTTCTTTCACATAACAATTGAAAATTACAAAAACTTAAAAGGACTTTACCATTTTTAGGTTTGTCCCTTACAAATTTTAGAATTTCTCCTAAACTTTTAAGGTTTAATCAAACAAATCTCAAAACTTAACAAAAAAAACTTAGAAAATAAAAAATGTAAAAACCACAAAATATTTTTTGGTTTGAATCGTCAAATGGAATAAACCAATATTTGAAAAGAGAGCAAATATGTTTATTCCCCAATAGTTTGAACCTATATTAAAGTGGTTCCAATAAAATGGTAAGGAATTCTCCTTAACTTCTAGCGGTACCTTATCACTTGGCATGAATTCATCATTTTTTTTATGAAAATAAAACAAACTAAATCTTAGAAAAGTGAAACCAAGTAAAAGTGAATGAAACATGTAGAGACATCCAAACTTTTAAAATAGGTATTGAAAAAACGTTGTAAGGGTTCTAATCATTCTACACACGTAATCAACTCTCAAACCCACCTCTAACAACATAGACAACACATTATGTAACCAACTATGTCAAAAAAATAATTAGTGACGATTTTATTCTATTTTTCCCATCATACTTAAATAGAGTTTAGGACAGCATTCCCGAAAGGACACCCGAATGAAATTCAATGATTTGATTTTGACCAAATCACTGAACTAGTGGGATGTTGTCACATTAGGGGTGTGTGGGAGGCTAGTGCAAAAGTGACTTGTGTGTGTGTGTATATATATATATATATCATAACATCAACCAAATCATAAAATACTCATTTTAAAAAATTAACACACTTTTTTATTATAGCATAACTTCATTTAAAATAATTAACTAGCCTAAGGACATTCACATCCAATCTTAACTCATTAATCCTATTTGAGAATGTATAATGCATTATTCTTTATAATTTGTATATTTTTTTTTAAAAAGTACATCTTATTTGTATATCAAAACAAAAAACAAACCTTTTTTCTTACAACATTCCATTACCAACAATATTAGTTTTATTTTGTAAATAATGAACCCTGCCACTAGCATAGTAATAATCAACGTCTCTATTAGGCTCATAATATTACTATAAAACCATAACTGATATAAATAATCACAATTTATTATTAATTATATATTTTCATCTCTAATGATCTAATATGTTATCCCCCACTAGTTAGGCCATCCCAATAATATATAACATTACTTCATAATATTCAACAAAATTTTCATAGATTGAAAAAACAAACCCCACCACTCATAATAATCAAATTCATTAAATTAAATTAGCATTCAGACACAAACCTTTACAAACATTATTCATAAATTTTAATTATTTTTTCTTCAATTCCCTTAATATATCACTAAAATAATGTTTCATTTTTTATTTTTATTTAATAATATTTTTTATAATTTAATTTTAAAAACGAAATTTAAAAGAAGAAAAAAATTTAAAATTTAATAACTATAAAAAATTACTATAAAGTTATATATATATGTGTGTGTGTGTGTGTGTGTGTGAAAACGACTAATTTTTTAACCTTTTTTTTCTCTAAATCATATATATATAACCAGCACAAAAGCATTAAAAAATAATAAAACCATTCATACTTCCATGGGTAATAAGATAAATTTAATCCAACTATGAATAGATCCCAAAACACTTCGGCCGCTGTTCTTGTAAATCAGAAATGATCCCCTTGCCTGTAGCCACTCTTCTTACCACCACAACAAGTGCATCCAACAATCCTTAGTCCCTGCAAAATGTACATCTGATGAGGTCTTCGCATTTGGATTCCATCCCTTCCAAAAGTGTAATTTTATTTTTGGATTCCCCCAACTAAAATAAACAGAAAAAGAAATACAAAAAACAAATACTAAAACAAGTCCAACACTATATTAGAAATATGTGGGCACCAAAATTCCAATTCATTTTATTTTGCATTTCATGACACAAGAGGACAGACAATAAAACACACCAGTCTGCAAAGCCCACTGAGCGTGACTCCAAACTTATGGGTGGTGGTTGAGTGTCACGCTTCCTCATGTGCCTTTCCTGCATGTACCTCTCATTTGTGAGCCTTTCATTCCTTTGAAACTCCTTTTTTAATTCCTCCAAGTCGAACCTTCAAGAAAAAAGGTAACTCAACAACTCAAAAGACCCTAAAATTCAATGTTGATATCCCAAAATCAAGAAAAAAAAACTTAACACACCAGTGTTTTATTAGGCGTGTAACAACATATATACCAATTAGTTTAGCGACATAATAATGTACGAAGAGTATAAATATAAAAAAGATGAAGCCTTAGGGATTACAGATTACGAAGGCTGCCGACTTTCCAATGAATCCGGTTCCCATAGAGTTCCCCAGGGGTGGTGGTTGGAAGCTTCCCTTGCTAAACGCTTGGACTCAGCCTCCCGGTACTCCTCAACAGTCGTTGGAAAGCCTGAGTCGCGCAAAAACTGGTCATCGAGTCCCAGCATGTCTTTGAGACGCTGCACGTCAGTCCCTCCCTTTTCCAAGTAGAATGAAAATTGGTGTAGTTTCCTAGAGCAAGCAAAGATTATTACAAAATCAACAGGAACTAAATGCAATATATGAAAAGATTAAATCAAGCCTAGAAGATAATGCATATGTAAAAGTTGGAATTGACTGAAATTTCATTATGCAAACATAGAAGGAGGACGATGATGAAGAGCATTAGATGACAGTACAACAATACCTTTCTACAGGGTGCATCCCCATCAAGTCCCACCCTCCACTCAGATCGCCCCATTCCTCGCCCACTATGCCTTCAGCGCTAAACTTGCAACTAAATAAGCAACGCACAAAAATAATGAATCATCCAACCAAATTCGGTAAATAAATGCAGGTACTTTTTATGTGTATTAAAATATAAATAAACAAACACACATTATATGGGTGGTTGACTAAGAAAACAAACAAGAGGACAGACAATAAAACACACCAGTTTGTTGAGACCGCGGAGTGTGGCTCCAAGCTTATGGGTGATGGTTGAGGTTGAGTGTCATGCTCTGTCATGTGGCTTTCACACTGCTTCTTTAAATCCTCCAAGCTGACCCTTCAAGAAGAAACGCAACTCAACAACTCAGACGACCCAAAAAATTCAATCTTGATAGCCCAAAAACAAGAGTTGAGAAAATTTAAACTGGGATAAATTGATAAAACAAGCCAGGCTGATGAGATATTAGAGATTACAGAATACCAACTAGTCTTGCCACATAATAACGAAAGAAGAATATAAATATAAAAGAAGATGAAGGAAGCCCTAGAGATTACAGATCCATATGTTTCTCCAAACAATCTGGTTCCCAGAGTGGTATTCCCCTGGGCGGGGGCGGGGGCGGGAGCAGCGTCGGTTCGGCTGGCTTGAAGTGGCTACACGATCCCAATTTGACACCTTCCATGGCCGACATGGATGACCAACTTTCGCCCTTTCCCGATCTCCTTCTTCAACCGTCCCGTTGGATATACGCTATTTATGGGTCAGGTTTTTTTACTTCATATATATATATATATATTTAAATTTCAAAATCTATTATTATGTATGGTCTTTGAAAAATGAAAAAATATAAATGAGGCACCACCAATGATCCGTCTTTTTAAATGGGTAAAACTTATGGGTCTGATTTAAAAATTTTAATTTCTTTTCATAATTTTATACTTTAAACCCTTTTTTCCCCTGAAAAATTTCCCAACATCCTACAAAGCCATTAAATTTATAAAATTTGAATACATTATATAAACTTCTAATAAAATAAATAATTTAAAAAAAAATAGTTCGCACCCACTGCTCGTGGGTCAAAAGTCCCACATTATTATTATTACCTTGCCCCCTAAAACCAAGGCTTCAATTTCCGGGAGTTGGCCGTTGCCACCCAGAATTTCAAGCAGGAATTCCTATTAGGGGAAGGTGGATTTGGAAGAGTCTAAAAAGGGCAAATCCAGAATTTGGTCAACTTAATTGGGTACTGTGCTGATGGGGAACAGAGACTTCTGGTTTACGAGTTTATGCCTATAGGCTCTTTGGAAGATCATGTCCTTGGTATGCATTATGTAATACATGTTCAAAAATCACACACACATATGTATATCAAATAGGGAAGAGTTGCCCATCTTCACACAACATTGCCGAGAGCAACACTAATAAAGTCCTGACATATTCTATGGTAAACATAACTCAAATTGATGTTCGTACAAATTAAATAGAAAAATTTATAAACAGAGATGGCATTCATTCTTTTTAACACGATTGAGGGTTCTGCCCTTCAAGCTTCATCAAAATGATAATGAACCTAAAAATGGTCGAATTACCTTCAGGTTCATCAATATTGCATATATACGACCACGCACCAATTCTTCGTGATTAATCTGACATTTAGACATTGTTGTCATTAATTTCCGTGGAACTAGCCTGGGCTTTAGCATGGCCTTTGTCCATGGAATTAGTCTTGGTTGAAGTATATATTGTTAATTTCACCATTTATTCCTGCGTTTGGACAAATAATCTCATCCCCCGCAGTTGAAAAATCAGTAGTGACCAACTTTTGCTGCTTTTTTTTTTCCGTGTTGTATGAAATATAAAACCCCCTGACCCTATCACATTCTCCTTTCCCCACATTGCGTTCTGTCTCTAACTTTCATGACAGCTCCTCATTCTTATTTCTTGACCATGACTGTAAAGCCATAACTTTCCTGCTCCCAAATCACATTACCTTTTGCTACAGGGACAGATATTATTTATAATTTTTAATGATTTTTGGGTATAATTATATCAAAAATTATGCAAAGCACCTATGACCAACTAAGCAAAGCAGCAAACCACCTGGGCATCAACAGGTCCATCTAGGCACTAGAGGGTACCCAGCCCAGGATTGCCAAGTGTTTTTCGAAACATTTATAAGGCTACAATAAAAATCCCACTGAACTAATGTGGGACTTGAGGGTCCACCTTTGAACGAAAATTAAATTGAACCAAAGGATTAAGTGGCTAGGAAAAGAAGAAGAAAAAAACTAATGCCTCCAACTTCATTATCAGACAATGGCTTTAAGGGAGCTTGGTAAATCAGCAATTTTAACAACGCCCGGTTTATCATCATCACCCATGACCTAATCACTAGTTGTTACAAAAGCAGAACACATTGTGTAGGCTAAAACTGAATTAAAACAGCTTATCGCATTAAATTAAGATCAAGGTTTCTGTCATACTAACATGGAAAATTGTAGTAACCATACCAATATATTTGATGGCTTTAGATCTCGACGTATGATCCAATTACTGCAGCCAAAAAATTGTTCATATAAATGTGCAGCCAATTATGGAATACAACATAAACAAACATTCAATATTTCAGTCTAACCTGTGAAGATAGTTTAGGCCACTAAGCAGCTGCCATAAGATTGATTTAATTGTGTAAGGATTGATGGTTTGATTAACCCTGTCTCTGTGGTGCCAGATGATTTCCTATATCCTCAAGAAGGATGGAGACAAATTAAATTGTGACCTTATTAATATAAATTCTATGGTTTCATTCCTTACGCATCTGATTATTAACTGTAGGAGAAATAAAACCTGATAATTGAGAAAAAATGGTGTGATATGCTAAGAAAAATGATGAGTCAAGACATAATGCCATCTAAAAAGGTAAACCCAATGCACAATCCAATATGGATGCAACCTTCTCCCACAATTAATTTAATTGTAAGAGACACAATTATAGCTTATGAAACTAAATATACAATAATCAGAGCAATGGATTAATTCGATGGTTTTTGTTAGTGGTTTTGGTTATTTATTGTGTTATTTGTTTTTATTTCTCCCTAGATGTTCTTGAAAGGCATCATCAGAGTAGTTTACCGAAACTTCTTTGTTCTCATAAAGAAAAGAAAGCAAAGTTTTACCCATAAAATTGTAGAAAACAACAATAAAATTGTAAACAAAAGCTAATTCAAAGGTAACATCTTTAAATCTAATGAGCAACATTAAACCCTAGTTAAAACATTAATGCCATGTTTGTTGTGGGATAAAGGTATAGAGGGTAAATGTTTTCGTTTGTTAACTTCATCAGGATTTGACAGTATAAAAGATAAGAAATAGAAATACACTATCATTATTTTTTCAAATAGACAACGTAAAAGAAAATCTCAAATTTTTTGTCATGATTTACACCAATGTATTATTTAATTATTTCACTCATAGTATTAGTTCATCATCATCGAATTACATAATTTCTAATGGTGATACAATGTTTTTACTATCCTATCATATAGGTCCCACCAAACACGGCCCAAACAGCTAGAAAGATGAAATGAAAAAGGAAAAACGTCTAGCATTGGTTTCGAATCAAAAGGGCTGATTTCATCACTTGCATAGTAACTCATTTCGTGAATTTATCTAGTAGTACTCGACACCAAATCATTTCTCCTTCTACTCAACAGCCAGGCGATCAACAACTGAAAATAGACAACAAACCCTAGCAAAGTGCCAAACCCAATTAACAAAAAATAGCATGGCTATAATCAACCTCAATCGAGGTGAGCATTTCAATAGAAACGAAAATATAATCAGCGATTCAGTTGCAAAATAAGGTAATCGGACCATCATCATCAGAAATGAACTAGTAGTGCCAAACAAAAAATAAAATCAAAATCACCACAGCAGCCCCAATCAAGTGCGTATTCGAATCAGAGAGAGAGAGAGAGAGAGAGAGAGAGAGAACTGAGAAGTAAATACTTAATACCTAATTCACAGCAGTGCCGTCGACTTCAACTTCGTCACAACTCAGATTCACAGGTCACAGCAGCGCCGTCGCTCGATTCGAACCAGGAAAGAAACCCATGCCGGCAGACGGCAGTAAGCTTGCCCGTCAAAGCCCAGAGCAGGACCAGCAGATCGTGGCCTCAACTCACGTCGTCGTTGTTGTCGAAGCCATCCTTCTCCAGCCCCAGACCCAGGCACGCAGTCGGCAGTTGTGGCTTCGTGAATTGGTGAGCGTCTGAGCGTGAGTGATTTGGTCATATACTGCATCGATTTTGTATTAGTGGGTGTATGTGAAGTGTCATCCCTCATCACCTGTTGTATAAAAAATGTGAAGTAAAATCAGCAAGAACGTTCTAAGTTTGCAAAAAAGGAAAATGTAGAATATTCTTAGAAGCCAATCTAGAGTATTAAACAGCTATTGACAGACAAAATTCTGAAGTATGAAGTAGAATCTATGATAGGATTATCTATCAAGCAGATAAAATGAGTTTCTAGAAGAAAAAACAATAGCAAAGTGGAATCAGTGTGCCTAAACATATATACCAGTCATATTCTATAAGAAGACCGCTTTCAAGATGTACAGTTCCTCAAAGACCACATCCTGATCCATCCACTCCAAAATGATCAGCAGGGTGTAAGAATTTCACCTTGTCTTGAAAAAATTTTACACTTGTGTTCCCAAGCAAATCGGAGAAACGAGGAGCTATTTCCCATGTATCAACTTCTGTATTGACAAATTATACATGAGAAGCAGGATGACAGAGCTATATAAGAAAAAGAAGAGCTTCAAGTAAGTCAACAACTACATACCTCCAGATAGCAGCTCCTACAGCATGGGCTTAAAAACAATGCATTCACACTGATCAATAAGAAGCACCTGGTCCCATATTTAAAAAGTATCATAGGTGTTGTAAATGAGACAATTAATTACTGTAGTAAAACAGAATTCAATGTTAATTATTTATCAACAATCTAAAAAAAAATCTATACCCATAGATCATTTCTCACTTTTGAATTAAAAGGCTTTATAGGAATGAGCCTGCATTACACACTTAGATGTAAAAGACAGAAACAACCTTTCAAACACCCATCTTTAAAATTAAAGTTGAGCTATTTCTCAAACAACCTATCAAATTTGCTTTCTATACTGAACAGAAATGAAACCTTGAAGGCTTGAAAGTTTGGATCTCAATATTTTATTACTTTCCTTTCGAAAAAAATGAGAAAATTATATATAATAAATAATTACAAAACAAACATTTCACTGATATAAAAGATCCCCTTAATATTAATATTAGTTTCTCTAGTATAAAGATCCCAACCATCCCTTAACATGCTTAAATGATTTACATATAAAATAAACTACAAAAGAGCCATCATTCTTGTCGGCGGTTCATAAGATATAAATGATGGATGAGATCAAAACTCATCCAAGAGATCTCCTCAATTATGAAGAAAAGTATAGGAAGAAATGCATTCCCAGATCATAATAGCAAGATATTTGACACAACTCCAAAATCTATCAAGAGGAGCTGTATACACCCATATAAAGTAAATCATGCACGGAATAAGGTACATCACTTCATATCCTTTTTAACATAAGCCTCCAATCGAATATAAGAGTGACCCAAATATCCCCTTAAGTATGGGTGGGGAAGGCCAGATCTTCCACAAATTCTTGACTTACTTGAGGCCTTTTGTCTTCAGGCCATTCAAGGGATTCCAGTCTTAATGCAGTATAAAGACCTCCAAAACCACCGCCTAATATGCAGACCCTTGGCTTCTGTAAGCAAAAAAACCCTTCTATCGTTATTTTTTAAATACAGAAATATCATAAACACAAACGAAGAAAATACAGACTAAAAAATATTTTTCAGTCATCCATGACTATGGCACCAAGTTGCTTTCAGGCCCTGTCTGCCATGTGGGCATCAATGAAAAATATCATATTTCATGACGAAGGAAGACATTTTCTGTTTGATGCTCGAATAAAATCAATAGATTAATCAACGGAAATGCACCCTTCATTTAAAATGTCAAAGGTGTTGTCTTGCGATTAGATAAGAACTTTTACAAAGCTGGACCTGGTTATTGAGCACTTTTACGCACAGGAGTTTCCATCTATTTCGGATTCTGGTATCTCCACCGTGCCTGTATTTTTCCCTTGCATGCCTGAAGCGACAAAGTGAGAGCCCCATCTCCTCCCAAGACTAGCAAAACCTAGCGAAGCAGTGGCATTCGTTTTGAAATTGTTCGGAAATACTTTACCCAACTGCTTTGCCCCACCTGAGACGAAGATCAGAACACAGGTGTTTTCAACCTTCAACATAGTAGTGCATTGTTTGATTGCCGAGGAAAAAAATAACAGGGAACTATAGGAAAAACCTAGGCGACAACGGCATGTAACTTCCTCAAACTGGACTCAATATCGAATTTAGTTGCAGCAAGCAAAGCAACAGTAATACCTAAAATATTGAAGATCGAGAGTTTCTTTTATTATTATTATTATTATTATTATTATTATTATTATTATTATTATTATTATTATTATTATTATTATCGATTGTTGTTTAATACTTTAATATAAACCTCGCCTAGTCTAGGAAACACAATCACGGGCTGGCACTGGCAGTAGTACCAGGAATAACAGAGAGAGGCGAGTCTGTTCGTTGCTTGAAAAGACGACAATTAACATTCGACAGTGAAAAAACAAAAACAAAAACAAAACATAGTTTGTCTTTCCTTTCCTTTCCTTTCCCAAACAGCCAAACAGAAAGTTGGGGAGACATAGGCAACTTACGATTGAAGAATCCGAGCGTCGACGCGGCGGAGAGGACAATATGAGCCATGGGAGCCCCCGCCTGAAGGAGAGGACCGGCGAGTGGTAAGCGGCGCAGCGAATAGAGGATGAAAATGGTAGCAGCAGTACCTCAAGGCTCAAGGCTCAAGGGAAGGAACTCCAACTGTGTCATCTGCTCGTATCCTTTTCTCGGGAAGAAGGAAGGCATGCCATCCAATCTCTTAATACAACAAATCAATAAAATACATACATGGAACTCACATGCAGTGTTGAATTGTTTAGTTGTTTTACAAAGCCGGAGAAACCGAGGTTTGTATTTTTTCTTGAACCATTAATCGTGGTAGATAAGAGTCCTGACTCTGCAACTCTAGTGCCGACGCCAGACTGATTTTAAGGTTAATCATGCCTCGTATGTGTCTCTAGGCCACCTAAGTTTGATTTTTGGGAGGCACAACTGGGGAAGGAAAGGAGTCTTTTTCTCATGACATGAAGATGCTGTAAGAAATTAGATGAATTCCTTCTAATAATACCTGTTGGTCAAATGGGTTGCAAAGGCAGTCATAGTTCTATTTTCTGCTTTATCTTTGCAGTTAGGATTCCTATCTGATTTTTAAAGTGATTTATTGTTGCACAATAGTATGAGGGCTCGTCATTTGCATTTGCCTTGGCATGGAGACTTCAAATAAATTCAGACATTTTTTTTTATAGCGTATCTGACTGTTTGCGGGTGGAAAGGACATAGTGGAGACCAGTAGCAACTGGGTGTTTGACTCCATTTCAAGGGCTTTGCTTTGTTTCCTTGGGTTTCAATAGCTGTTGGGTCTCGGCATTCTTCTTCAATTCAATAACTATAGGTCGGTGGTGTTATAGGCGCCACAGTCATTTCATCAAGACATTTGTTTTTTGTTTTTTGTTGTAACCAGATTAGTCAAGCAATGAAGGTGATTTGTTTATTTAATATTGCCAATCAGTTATTTTTCTTTCTTTAAATAGCCAGTTTCAGGGTGTATTTGAAAGAAAGCAATATATGAGTTATCTCTGGTTCTCGTTCTCTTCTTTCCTAAATTCTCGTGGAGGCCTACTGTCTTCGAAACAGCCTTTTTCTCTTAGATTTTCCTTCTTCCTCTGTTCTTTCCATTGAATTAAGAAAGCATCGATCGGGCTAATGATATATGTGCTTCTTTATTTACTTAGCCAGGCTTGGTTATATTCGGACATAAATTGATATCCCTTTTGGTGAAGTTTTTGTGCTAATGCTTTTGTATCTACTAATTGTTTTGAGGCACGATTATATATCATTATCAAGAAACTGCAATAGTGGCTTCGACGCTAGTTATATATGGGACGATTATATGATATTCCCCTGACAAAAGGAGCATATATGGGATCTTGGAAGACTGGCAAAGCAATGCTGTCTGGTACTCTGTTATGATATTCTGCATTTCCACTCTGGCTCCTTGGATCTTATTTTTAGCCTCTCTTTGTTTGGTTGCCTATTGACCGAGAAACACGGGTGGTGTGTTATACGGGCTCTTCCCTTCTATGGTTAGTTGGCTGGTTTGTTCTACAACCTCATCTATTCCTTTATTTTTCTTTGCATGGCAGCTTTGTGTGCAGGCTCTTGGCAGTGGTATTGGCTGGTCTCCCCTCCCGCCGGCGAAGCAATGGTGTCTGGTACTCTGTTCTCATATTCTGCGTTTCCACTCATAAGGTTATTCAAAAACTGGGTTCCAGCCCATAACAGTGGCATAGGCGGGATCCCCTTTCTGGCATCTCATATCATGCTGGCTATGCAAGGTCTATATTATCTACTCTTTGGTTAATTTGTAGTCTTTATGGATGGAGACGTTGGTCCCTGAGGGCTATTCTTTTTGGGATTTTAATTAGGGCCATAGGAACCTTGTTTAGTTTTTCGTTCTGTCCCTAGTTTGGCTAGGCCTACCTCTTATTGAAGGGCCATGCCATTATTGTTGTATATTTTTTTTCCTCTTTCAATAAAGCTTGTCTTTCCCTCCCAAAAAAAAAATGGGATCACGGAGGAAGGGTTAAAATATATCACTAATTGTAACTTTACACTTAAAACTTACATGTGAATGAAAGAGTGAAGGGACAACTCAAATGCCAGTGCAGAAATAGGAGTGCTGGCTGTGCTGCTCTAGTAAACTTTGAATCAAATGCTGGGGTTTTACTCTTCACAATTGAATACACAGTTTCTTTCTATATATATGATATTTGAAAAACAACGTATACGGTAGATTACAAAAACGTAGAACTCACATGGTGTTGAATTGTTTAGTTGTTTTACGAAGCCAGAGAGACCGATTGTGTTTTTTCTTGAACCCTTAACTGTGATAGAGTGCTGATTCTGCAACTCTGGTGCCAATGCCAGACTGACTTTAAGGTTAATCATGCCTCGTATGTGTCTCTAGGCCACCTAAATTTGATTTTTGGGAGGCACGCCTGGGCAAGGGAAGGAGTTTTTTTCTCAAAACAAAACCAACAAATTACACTAGATGGATCACAGCAGGTAAGCAAGACACACCTGCTGCACTACTGACAGAACCTCTGCAGTTGATTGGTTACAAGGGCTTTGGTGGATTTGCAGTGAAATTCACAAACTCTTCGACAGTAACGATAGTCCTTGGCAACCGATAGATCTTCTTTGCAGTCATCAACCTGACACATGGGATAAGACGGTGTGGGAGTGTGATCCCTGGGAGATCCCGAGAAAACCTTTTTGTTGTACCTTGAAACCAGCATCGCACATGGTATATGATGAAGGGTATTGTCCTCCATCATAGAACCTCAATCCTAAATACAATATAAGATATTGCAAATCAGGCAGTGAAGGGAGCTTACTCGGTTCTACCTGATCAATCAGGTCAGGTAGAATTGTATACTTATGGTGCTGCCAACTAAATTCTTTTGCTTTTGGTTTTGCCATCAAACCTATACGAGAAGATGTGTGATCTGTCAAAATGATGTCTCCCATGAGACAAGAAAAGGAAAACAACAAAGCATCCATAAAACATTAAATAAAATGAGTATGAAAAGCATATGCCGGGCTCAAACAAACCTAATCTGCAAATGTATAATAGAATTAGCACAAGAAAATATTAAACATTAACTTTCCATAAAAACAAAAAAGGCAGACTTAATATGTTGCTGAAGATGAGATGAGTGAACTGTGCATAATAATATGAAACTTGAATCTCAACATTAATAACCAGACCTAAAATAAAAAAAAATAAAAAAAGAAGAAAATTAGGCAGTCACCCCTTAGGACAGATAGGAAAAACAACAATAACGAAGATATGTCACCAAAGATACAATCAATATGGCATGAATAACAATACAAAAGTTGAGTGTCATGAACAATATAGCAATTGGTATGAGAGATCAATTTACACTACCTGCGAGTTAATAGACAACAATATTTTTACAAGGATGTTTTCATGCATAAAATCAAGTACACAAACAAGTTAAGAATATTACCGTAATATTTCCGGAATGACACTCCTTTTTCCCAAAACTAATCTATGTTGTAGTCCAGATTTTCCAGCTCAATAAAAGCTGCTCATATGCCCATCCTTTCACCAATTATACTTGATCCATTCTTTTTTTTCTCTAATGCTGCAAAAAAAAAATATTATTTTTAAATTGTCATAAGCTTTTTCATCATCGGATGGGAAAAGAAAATAATAAGTTTATAGAGTCTTACAAGTACATATCTTTGATATTACATTGGGTAAAAAATTTATTGTCAACAGCTATTCTACCAAATCCTTCGCTACATCAGTTAGGACTGTTGTGATTTTGAAATTCAAACCACTCCACCACCTCATTCACTTTATTAAACCCAACTATCATAGTAGAGTGGTGAAGTGTCACTCTCTTATCATCATCGACAAAGATTTGATGACCTTCGCCTCTATAAATCAGAGTCCACATCTAGCGACCTTACTGGCAATGACATTAGGATCACGGGAATCAAGATCAAAAGAATAGCCCAAGCATAGCTGCGGGATTTCCTGCCACAAAAAAAACATAATTAATAATAATAATAATAAACAAATATAATAAGCTAAATATAATTACATTACAAATTAATTATATTACCACACAAGGGTAATATTCTCGGAATGGCACTCCTTTCTCCCTAAACCCGTCTATGTTGTAGTCCAAACTTCCCATTGCTTTCAGGGCATTAGCATCATCGTGATTGAACAAATAATATTCTAGGGTGAGCTCCTTGTAATCATAATACCCGCATAAATGGCGTGAAAACTTATTCCTTGACTCAAGAATGATCATGATTGATATCTTCAAAGGAAAAAAGAACATAGCGCATTAGAACGAACGATCCTAAATACAATATAAGATATTGCAAATCAGGCAGCGTCTGGAGCTTACTCGTGTTACCCTGATCAATCACATGAGGTAGGATTGTCAACTTATGGTTCCGCCAACTAAAACATTCTACTTCTAGTTTTTCCAGACCTAAAAGAGGAGAAAGTACTAAGTTGTCAAAACAGTCTCCCTTAAGACAAGAAAAGGATAGGAAAGTATAAGCAAAACATTAAATAAAATGAGTATCAAAAGCAGACTCCCAAACAATATAAGCTCAAACAAACCCAATTAATATTGAAATGTATACTAGATTGAGCACAGAAAATATTAACAAGGCTAACTTTCCCAAAAACAAAGAGACTTAATATGTTGTTGAAGATGAGATTAGCAAGCCATGAATAATAATAAGAAACTTAAATGTCAACATTAATAACCTGGCATAAAAGAAAAAAAAAAGGACAGTCTATCATTCTCACAAACAATATGGCAATAACGAACAAACACCCAAACAAAAGCATAAACATAGGAAAGCATTAAAAAAACAAATAAGGTGTCAAAAACACACGCACACAAACAATATGCACTCACACAAACATGACATACCTTAAACTTGTCTATGTTGTAGTCCAGATTTTTCATTTCTTTTAAGGACATCAGCATCATTGTAATTATACAAATAATGTTGTATGGTGAGTTCCTTGTAATCACTATAATTGTAGTGTGAAAGCCTATACCTTCACTCAAGAATTATCATAATAGATATGGCTATGCACAAATCTTCAAAAGAGAAAAAATAGCACATTAAATTGAATGATCCTAAATACAATATAAGATATTGCAAATAAGGAAGTGTAGGGAGCTTAAGATTTAACAATTTTTTTCAAATAAAGTTCGATAGATATTAACTTGATGATTTACCTGTGACAGGAAAAAAGTTCAATTTAGTCCTCAATAAGCTTCGTGCCACTCTGGCCTGACTGCAAAATCTTTCCGATCTCTGCCGTATCCCAATGTAATTGAGTTCTGACGAGACATCCTAGGGAGATAGGTATTAAGTGGCCAAAATTATGATAAAATTTTAATGGTTTCAAAAGTTTAACTTCACACATAAGAAACTTGACTAAAAAACACACTGGTAAATGTGAGCTAGTAACAAAAATATGAAGATGTAACCAATAGTCAAGACTTTCCAACAATAAACTTTTAACCAAACAATGTTTAAATAAGCAAGGCATAAAAATAATTAACCATCCAACCAAATTAGGTAAATAAATGCAAATACTGTGTCTGTGTGTATTAAAATATATATAGACAAACACGCACACACAGCAGATGGGTAGTTGACAAAGAAAACAAACAAGAGGACAGACAATAAAACACACTAGTCTATTGAGCCCACCGAGCGTGGCTTCAAGCTTATGGGTGGTGGTTGAGGTTGAGTGTCATGCTCTGTCATGTGGCTTTCACACTGCTTCTTTAAATCCTCCAAGCTGACCCTTCAAGAAGAAACGCAACTCAACAACTCAGACGACCCAAAAAATTCAATCTTGATAGCCCAAAAACAAGAGTTGAGAAAATTTAAACTGGGATAAATTGATAAAACAAGCCAGACTGATGAGGGCAGAGAATAGATATTAGAGATTACAGAATACCAACTAGTCTTGCCACATAATAACGAAAGAAGAATATAAATATAAAAGAAGATGAAGGAAGCCCTAGAGATTACAGATCCATATGTTTCTCCAAACAATCTGGTTCCCAGAGCGGTATTCCCCTGGGCGGGGGCGGGAGCAGCGTCGGTTCGGCTGGCTTGAAGTGGCTACACGATCCCAATTTGACACCTTCCATGGCCGACATGGATGACCAACTTTCGCCCTTTCCCGATCTCCTTCTTCAACCGTCCCGTTGGATATACGCTATTTATGGGTCAGGTTTTTTTTTATTTCATATATATATATATATATATAAAAATTTCAAAATCTATTATTACGTATGGTCTTTGAAAAATGGAAAAATATAAATGAGGCACCACCAAATGGTCCGTCGTTTTAAATAGGTAAAACTTATGGGCTGACTTAAAAATTTTATTTTCTTTTCATAATTTTATGCTTTAAACCTTTTTTTCCTGAAACTCAACAAAAGCCATTAAATTTATAAAATTTGAATACATAATATAAACTTCTAATAAAATAAATAATTTAAACAAAAAATAGTTCGCAGGCTAGCTCACTGCTCGTTAGTCAAAAATTCCAAATTATTATTATTACCTTGCCCCCCAAAACCAAGGCTTCAATTTCCGGGAATTGACCATTGCCACCCAGAATTTCAAGCAGGAATTCCTGTTAGGGGAAGGTGGATTTGGAAGAGTCTACAAAGGGCAGATCCAGGGCACCGATTAGGTAATGACAAAAGGGTTTAAACACTCGATCAATCTCTCTTTGATTTTAAGTAGACGCATTCAATTACTTAATTTGTTTAATTAAATATCACCAATAATTGATCTATTTTCTAAATTTCTATCTTATAGATAGATATTGAAATTGGCAATATTGTTTGTTTGTTTTTGTTTTTTTGGTTGCAAATATTAAAATATATAAATTGTGACAGTGAAGCAACTGGATAAGAATGGGCTGCAAGGCAACAAAGAGTTTCTTGTTGAGGTCCTGATGCTCAGCAACCTCCACCACCACAATTGGGTACTATGCTAATGGGGAACAGAGACTTCTGGTTTACGAGTTTATGCCACTGGGCTCTTTGGAAGATCATGTCCTTGGTATGCATTATGTAATACATGTTCAAAAATCACACATACACACATATGTGTATCAAGTATATAGGGAAGAGTGGCCCATCTTCACACACCATATATATTGCCGAGAGCAACGTGCATCAATAATAATAATAATAATAATAATAACAATCCTCGCAGTAATAAGCTAGTTAATTAGTAGTTAATTACCATGAACACGCATGCACAGACAAGACAAGTCCACCATTAACCATACGGCCCGCAAGATTGATCACCACCTCACCATGCATGCAGCCTGGCAACTCGAGGATTGTAAACATTCCAAAGCTTAGACTTTCCATTATTACAACTCCTACGTACGTACCTTCTTACATCCACCAATGGCCCCATTTTCTCCGGACAAAAGTCCCACATTATTATTATTATTACCTTGCCCCCCAACACCAAGGTTTCCATTTAAGCCCTTGTTGTTATTGACTCGCTAGCTGTTCTTCGCATCCAAGCATACATATTATCAAAAATTGGATCCGGGGACCCACCGATCCGCTTCTCGATCGGTCCCCCTTCAACTTGATCTTCCATCTAGCCTTTGTTGGATCCTTAATATCGACCTTCTTGTAGTTTATACATAATTAATCTTGATGCGGTACAGGATCGTTAAATATTGAATTGAGGGTGAATAGCATATGCAACAAATGAATTGCTTCCCTTGTATATGCTGTCCCCAAACATGTTGTAATGATAAGAAAGAGAATTCCCATGCATTCAATTCTTCGCCACAATGCCGCCGGTTATCAGGTCCACATATTAATTTATATATGCAACCCCACAATTTTTTTTTCTTTTCTTTCTATATGTATATATATATATATATATATGATATTTGAAAAACAACGGATACGGTGTAGATTACAAAGCCGTACGGAACTCACGTACATGTATTGTTGAATTGTTTAGTTGTTTTTAAACGTTTAAATTGCCATTAATTTGCAGGTTCTCCTGAAGGCAACGTTAACGTAGAAAAAGGAAACATTAAAGGCCAAAACTTCAATTTCTGGGAGTTGGCCGTTGCCACCCAGAATTTCAAGCAGGAATTCCTGTTAGGGGAAGGTGGATTTGGAAGAGTCTACAAAGGGCAGATCCAGGGCACCGATCAGGTAATAACAAAAGGGTTTAAACACTCGATCGATCTCTCTTTCATTTTAAGTAGACGCATTCAATTGCTTAATTTGTTTAAATAAATATCACCAATATAATTGATCTATTTTCAAAATTCCTATCTTATAGATAAATATTAAAATTGGCAATATTGTTTTTTTTTTGTTGCAAATATATAGATTGTGGCAGTGAAGCAGCTGGATAGGAATGGGCTGCAAGGCAACAAAGAGTTTCTTGTTGAGGTCCTAATGCTCAGCAGCCTCCACCACCAGAATTTGGTCAACTTAATTGGGTACTGTGCTGATGGGGAACAGAGACTTCTGGTTTACGAGTTTGTGCCACTGGGCTCTTTGGAAGATCATGTCCTTGGTATGCATTATGTAATACATGTTCAAAAATCACACACACACATATATGTATATATATATATATATATATATATATATATATATATATATATATCAAGTAGCTAGGGAAGAGTGGCCCATCTTCACACACCATTGCCGAGAGCAACACTAATAAAGTCCTGGCATGCATATTCTATAGTAAACATCACTCAAATTGATGTTCCGTATACAAATTAAGTAGAAAATTTTATAAACAGAGATGGCATTCATTCCTTTTAACAAGATTGAGGGTTCTGTCCTTCAGGCTTCATCAAAATGATAATGAACCTAAAAATGGTTGAATTACCTTCAGGTTCATCAATATTACATACATGCATCAATTCTTTGTGATTAATCTGACACTTAGACAATGTTGTCATTAATGTCCGTGGAATTAGTCTTGGTTGAAGTATATATGGCCATCCTCCAAGTGCAAGAGACCAAAGGGTTTATATATATATAATTTTAAAAAAAAATCATCATGCATGACAATATTTTCATGATTGTATATATATATATATATATGCAGAATTGGAGCCAGATAAGAAGCCTCTAGATTGGTATACCAGAATGTCCATAGCCCTGGGGGCAGCTCGGGGACTGGAATATCTGCACGTGAAGGCGAACCCTCCAGTGATATTTCGGGATTTTAAGTCCTCAAACATCTTGCTAGACAACGACTACGAGCCAAAGCTCTCAGATTTTGGGCTGGCGAAGCTTGGACTGCTGGGAGATAAAAGGCACGCATCATCCAGAGTGATTGGTACTTACGGCTATTGCGCCCCAGAATATGCAAGAACTGGCCACCTTACGATGCAGTCCGATGTTTACAGCTTTGGAGTTGTCCTCTTGGAGCTTATTACCGGGCGAAGGGTCATCGACAACACACGACCCATTAGAGAACAAAACCTCGTTTCTTGGGTACGTAACCACGTAATCATACTATAAAATCCATGTCGAGTCATTTTTCATTCTTAATTGGCATAAAAGTTTAATTGCTGTGGCATGAGCTAGCATATTATACATGCATGTGACGTGACGAAGTTTCCAATTTATCATCTCATCCATAAGAATTGATGTCCTTAGGAAAAGATTAATGTAGAAATGTCTTTTGATCATCAAGACGATGATCTATATATATATATATATGTTGTTGCACTGTCTTACATATATATAAGCTTTCATTCACATACGCGCGTTTGAGACGATATGCTATATATATATACACTTACAAAATTTTAGATAGTCAGGATGATTTCAATGTTTGAGAAGAAGTATCTGACTTAAAAGCTTTCATTAATTGTTCATTAATTGAAATAACAGGCACAACCCATTTTTAGGGACCCCAGAAGGTTTTGCGAAATGGCGGATCCTCTTCTGGACAGCAAGTTTCCGGAGAGGGGCCTGAATCAAGCAGTTGCTATCGCGGCCATGTGCCTCCAGGACGAAGCGACAGCCCGTCCCATGATGTCCGACGTCGTCACTGCCCTCAGCTTCCTGTCCGTCGCTTCCGAGTCCGACCCCACTCCCACCGACACTCGAAAAGGCGGAGACAAAAGCAGAAGCAGTTCCCATAGTGAGAGCTCCCAGAGTTCAGGCTTCAGAAGCGGTTCCAAGAGCGACAAGTTCTACGAGGATGAAGACATTATTAACTCCAGCGAGGCTACCACTTCGGATGCGGCCTGGTCGGGAGGTCCCCGAAGTGCGCGTATTTCGAGGCGGCAGGATGGGAGTGCGAGTTTGGATTATCGGACGGGAGGGTCGGCCAACTGGGTTTTGGAATTCACGAGCAGCGATGAAGACCCGGAGCCAGACAGGAGATGATGACAAAGACGGCAGAGATCGTGACGTCACGACCCATCGTCGATCCACGGATACGGTCGCGTACGGTGTGTTATAATTACAGTAGGAGAGGGCTTCAAATTTTGGCGCGTGGCGAAGAGTCCAAGAGTTCAACAGTCGGTCAACATGGTAGTAGCCTTGTGCGGATCTCTACGGTCCAAAACGACTCGTTTTGATTAAAAAAATTCAATTAAAATATAAAAAATTTCAAATAACGTAGTTTTGAGCTATTATGCACAGAGGATCCATAGTCAAAAATATATTGCAAAAGGGAAAAAAAGAAAGACGTTGTCTTGTATTGATACGTAGACACGTGAACAGAAATAAAAAATTGATTTAGAAAATTTTTATTAATCCCTGAAAAATGATAACCACAAATATATATTAATCTCTTACTATGAACGAGTTTCTATTTTCTTAACCAACCCATATTGATATTTGTTTATTATTATTATATTTCAGGAAGACAAGATATTAATTCTAGAAACAGTACGTAGAACACATAAGCGAACCAGTCAAACGGGCACATCCTTAGGATAAAGTACTTCTAGTAAAAATTTCATAAAAGTAAGGATCTTCTGCGATAATTACACATACATCAATACACTAAAACTATGCTGTTTTAGCATGTTGTTTTTTTAAATGGCAAAACTATGATAAGCCATTTTGGTACATAATTTTGCTCTATTTTGATATATTACTGGACCACAAAATTTTACAACAAAAAATCTAAATGAAAAAGATTTTCTCAAAAGTAGACTCTATCCTAAGAAAAACTAAAAAACTAAAAATTATTTATAAACATTTTATGTTATAAAATAGTTGTATTGTCAACAACTAAAAAAACAGAAAAATTATTAGTCTTATTCTTGTAATTGATTATAATTGTTATCAATACTGCTGTAAAGCTCTCGTGCCCCTTTTACTTTGCACCAACTCCTTTGTATCCTAAAACAACATCGTTTAAGCTCCAACATCCCTACACCTCACACCAAACTCACCAGAGTGAAAAAAAAATAGGTCGACATGAGTTTAAATTGAATGACATGAGAATTTGGATTAAGTCTCAACAATCCACAGTGACCATTGCTCAAGAAAGAGTAGTCACGAGCACATGAGAGTATTGTTATTCAACAAAACCTTATAATGCTAGCTACAAGACAAAAGAAATAACATATAAAATTAAGAAAAATTTAATAAAAACCTAAGTCAAATTCAAAACAAAGTTAAACATGGCAAAAACAAATCATTATCAAAATTATGACTTCAATATCATCTGGCAAGTCTCCAATGATCATGTTATTCAAATCCTATGAACATTAAGACCCTAGAAATTAGGCGGAACACACCCAACTATTAGGAGTTACGGCCCCGTGCACACATGATTGTCGTGGCATATCACATCAGCTAGTTTAAAAAAACAAAAACCAAAATAAAAAAACAAGCAAACAAATGACTAATGTGGCACACCACATCAATTGAGTACACAGCAAAATTATAATCTTAATGTTATATAGCATTGCTTTTTTATATATTTAATGAAAAATACAGCAGCGCACTCATATTACAGATGCACCATCAAATGATGCGACACTGCACGTGCCACATTACCCATTTTATTTAAAATATATATTTAAAATTTTTTTAAAAAGAGACAAAACTAGTGGCACAGTAGACTCATGATTATCGTTTTAAAAATAAATAGAAAAAAAAACTCCTCATCTATGTTTTCGATCGATTCATTTAAACAAAAAACAAAAAAAAATGAGAGTCATGTCTCCTCCGTTCAATAATAAATGAGATTTAATTTATACCATCCAACTTTTTTCGGTCATTCCCATTATTTTGAAATTTCTAAGAAACGAACATGTTAATACAAGTGTCTCATTCCTTAAAAAAAGAAGGAATGAGAAATAAGAAATCAGTGTAAAATCAAATGAATCCAAAATAGCTTACATCATGATCATCATCATCACTTATTCAACTTTCACCTCATGTGTGTCAGGTCCCTAGCTTCTACCGTTTTAGTCATAAAAAAGAAAATATAAAAAATAAAATTTTAATATTTTATAAGAAAAGTAAATTAGTTTCAACGGCATTCACATTCACACCTTTACATTCACGAGAGGTTTTGGATCACGGGGGCTGTAGGTCTTCTCCTTTTGCCTAAGCCCAACCTTCTTTGCCAAGCTACATTAATGAGGTAAATCAAACCGATCCGTTGTTGATTTTATTTGTTTACTTTTTTTTTTGGTTCCATAAAAAATTAAAGAATTGAAACGAAAATATAAACAAGAATTGCAATCGCGGCCATGTACCTCCAGGACGAAGGACCGCCCGTCCCATGATGTCCGACGTCGTCACTGCCCTCAGCTTCCTGTCCGTCGCTTCCGAGGCCGACCCCACGACTCCCACCGACACTCGAAAAGGCAGCGGCAAAAGCAGAAGCAGTTCCCATGGCGAGAGAAAATAGGCAGCTTCCTGTTCCGCTTCATGGGTCTTTGGGATTATTTTAAAGTAATTGTGTTGCATAGATGGAAAGTATGGGAGTAAATATTCGTATAACGGCTTGTGTTATTTTTTCGTAAGTGCGAGGAATTGAATGACTGATTTTTCTTTTTTTCTTTTACTCTAATGAATTGATAGACTGTCGTCATGATTACCTAAAAATTATTCAATTTTAGTTGTACCTAGTATTATTTTTTTTGATATATTACACAATTAATATTTTAGAACTCCTTTATGATAATTAAATTTTTGTTAGCTTTGCGTTGGATGATCATGTTGAATGTTATTATTTTTAAAAATGCAATTTTGCTGCGCTTTATCAAAAACCTTTAATAACATTCGAACACCTATGCATCTACGTGGTAACTTTTGTCATCATTGCTACTATACTATTATGACATATTAGTTATAAATAGGTTATTAAATGTACCTTGAGATGGAGGCAAAAAGAAATCACCATATAGTTATGGATGAAAAAGTTATAAAAGGATAAATTATATATAAACCTAAAAATGTCTAATTTAATTATACCACGAGTTCAAAAATTGTATGGATATCAATAATCTTAACTTTTGATTTTTGTGAAGTTTATATCAAGCGCTAACATTTAAATTTATCCAATAGATTTATCTGGGTGTCGAGGTGTGGTGTTCCTCACATGCCTTATAGAATTAGTCTTTTTTTGTCCATAAATTTATCTTCGTTATCAAAGATACCTGTCATTAATAAAAAAAATTGTAAGAAGTTAATTGCTTACTGGAGGATTTGATAGGCATATAAGAGCATCCAGAGTCTATATGTATCTTTATAAATATAGAGTTAAATTTTAAAAATATATTCAATTATACTCTTTATCTTCTCTTTATTTTTTAAAATACTATAGTTAGTTTTTATTTTTTAAGAGTAACTATTCGTTTTTTATATTATATTATATTATATTTTTAATTTTAAATCTTTAGCATAATGAAGAAAATAGAGATTAAAAAAGTTAAAATAAAAAAAATTAACAATAAAATAAGGTAGTGTTGTAATTAAAGGTGAAAAAGTGATTTCATATATGAAAATAAAATAAAAAAAATGTTTTTGAGATGCTCTTATAAATATAGTTAATATATATTGTATATCATATTGGGCATATTTTAAAAAGAGAATAAAAATTAAAGTAAAATAAAAATTATTTTAATAAAAAATATAATAATATTGAAATTGAAATCTCAAAATTAATTTCAGAATAAAATAAAAAAATAATATTAAAAATCTTCTAAGTATTGCTCATATGCGTTTATGCCTTTTTTTTTTCTTCACATGGGACGTGTGAGCATGGGCGCCACTCAAGAAGTTACAGACCGACTCAGAAGCAACTGACGCTTGCGCGAACCGAAAGAACTCCAAGTGCGCAGCGGCAACTTGCAACAGTGGCCTTCATTATCATTAATATTGCGCGCCTCCGAAGCAACATCGATTTTTTTCGCCTCCCCTTCTGTCTCTGAGTGTGTTAAATAATAATAAAAAATGATATGTACACATTAATGATGTGTATTCTACACAATGTCACAATTGTCTCTGTGTTTTTCGTACATTAATTAATAATGTGACCGTATTTTAGGGCTGTTTGGTAAATATCTTAATTTTTATATTTTATTTTTAAATTTCATTAGATTTTATATTAAATTGTAATTTAAAAATAATTTATATTTTGTAGGATAAAAAATACATTCTAAAAATAATATTTGATATATTTAAATAATAAAATAGAAAAAAAATAAAAAATATATTTGAATTAAAAATAAAAAAATACGAATAAACCTGACTAAATTTAAAATTACCATGTCATCGGGTTGCGCTGAAGGCTTTAATTTAAAATTTCCAATAATAATAATAATTTCCAACGGTTGTCGTTGATATTCAATTCAGAGCCATTCCTCTACGCCAGCCTCCCGCCTCGCCTATACTTCATTACTTCTTTTCCCGATCCGTTGGCGGTCGCATTCATCCGCTCCCTCCTTATTAGTATATACTTATGACGCCCGCGCCCGCTGCAGCACCTCAATTATTAATTATTTGCATATATAGTAGACACACACACACAGGCACAGAGTAGCTAGAGAGTAGAGAGTAGAGAGAGAGAGAGAGTGTGAGTGTGTGTGTGTGTGTAGAGAGAGAGAGAGAGAGAGAGAGAGAGAGGCATATGCATGATGGGTTTCTTCAGGACGCGAGGCATGGAGTACAAGCCAGTCAGGGACATCGATCTCACTTCCGGCAGCGACGAGTTCTACCTCCCGGCTAATGTCAAGGGTTCGAATCTCTCCATATCTACTCTACTTCTCTTAGACTGGCTATGTTTTTAAGTTTGGAGAGAATGAATGAAGAATAGGGGATTTTAATTTTTAATTATGAGAAAAAACCAAAACGAAAAAGTGACTTCTTTTTTTATTTATTTATTTATTTAATGTAGTGGGGATCCGAAATATTTTTTATTATTTATTATTTATAAGTAGGATTTCGTGTGAACTTTTGTCATCATTGCCACTATTTGGACACATTAGTTATAAAATACTACTAAATATACCTTAATTACTTTGATATATTATTGTTATATATACTTTCTTTTAAGAGAGTATTATTGAAATGCAAATCATTTTAATTAAATGATTTATTTTTTCTTCAATTTTTTTTAAAAACTTTTTAGTGAGAAAATAAAAGTTTCCGTTTCCTCTCTTTTTACTTCTGCATTAAAAACTCACAAATACAAAATTTTAAAACTCACAAATAGATTGTCAATTGGTTTTGGTCCCAGAAATAATATAAAATCAACTTGTGGAGTCATTGAGCTCTTTATGACGCTATATGGATGTCGCCTTGCTTCAATTTGTTATATATTGTTAAGAAAAATCTTAAATTGTATTGCGATTTCAACGCAGATAGTTTTTCTTTTTCTTTTTTCTACAGACTACAGTGTAGTAGTATTATAATATATATATATATAAGATAAATTATATATATAGGGTAATATTAATTGAAAAGGTAAATAATTATTTTAAAATGAGTAAAATTAATATAAATCGTTAGATTTTATTTAAATTTAATTTAATAATTTAAAATAATTATAATTAATTAATTTTTAAAAAAGACTATAAATCCTATCCTATGCAAATATACCTTATTTTTATTCTGTCCAGAACAACATGTCTATTCTATTGATATTTTTAAAAACTAATTAATTATAATTATTTTAAACATATATAATAAGAATAACTTGGGTGCAATCACAAGAAAATCAATGGTAATTCCCGCACAAAGTATTTTATCACGTCTTTTAACTCTCAAGATTATATTTATAATCTCGTCTGCATCGATATGACGGCATTTGGTGGGCACTTTTATCCGTACAACAAAAAAACAGAACATTTTTACTACCTTGCTTGTCCTTGCCTTTTCTTCTCCTCTATTTTATTACCCTTCTCGTGAGCTGTTTTGTTCGGTCTAAATCAAGCTGGTAGGGGAATTAAAAAAAAGGGGGATATTTTTAAGCTTCCCTACAGGACAGATCGTAATTAATAATCCATCGCTCTCGTGTGAAACATTTCCGTATCGACCCGTGATAATCAGTTATTATGAGAGACCGCAAAAACATTATGATTGTGATGGGGTGTAATGTTAAAAGGAGTAATGTTATATGCAATGGAGATTATATAATTGGTCGGTAATCAAAATGATGTGACAGTATGTTAAATTACTAGAGAGAAAAGAAAAAAATTATTACTGTTCAATCAATTAAAGTTTCACTAAGACGCGAAGCTAGTTGAACAAAATATTTTTATACTAAAAATATTTATGTTGTGTAATTTGAATTATTTTATTTATTTTGACGGTTAAAATTAAAATTTTATTTAATTATAGCATTAGTATATTATTTCACTGTAGCAGTGTTATATTAAATAAAAACCTAATATAAATTATTGAAAATAAATTTAACCGATTATAAATATTACATTTAATATAATATTTTGGGTATTGGATGAGATATTAATTCAGAATATAACCAACTAATGTGTTTCTTATATTCTTAAATGTAGCTTTTTTTATTTACCGGTAATTGTAATTTGCAACAATCAAGTTGGGTTGTTCGACTACACTCAATTTTTTTTAAATTATGTAATTATATCGAGCTATTGGTTCCTTATATTTCCAATAATAATAATAATAATAATAATTTTATTATTATTATTATTGTAGGGCATATATATATATTTGAAGTTTCAGCAATTGTTATTATTTATGCACAGTTATCTGTTCAGGTGTTATAGTTGTTATTGTTAATTATTATGGTTTTCTGTTTAATTGGATTTGGGTCCTATGGTATTTTTCTACTTAAACACACACACACACACACACATGATATAACTCGTATTTGTCGGTGCTGAAAATTGGTGCAACTGCGTTACGTTTGTCGCATATATAGCTCCTCGCATGGCTGGGATTCTCGTAAAAGTGTTTGTCTGGTTCTTGGAGTTGCCCATTTTTGGGACGCTGGTGCTCTACTTTTTTGAAGAGAAACAATTTAATTCACAAGGTATGCTCTTTTCTTTTTTCTTTTTTTACGTATTGTAGATTTTTATATTTCCGTCGTTATCCTACATGATTATATATATTTATTCAGAATATATCATAAATATATTCATTTATCCGAGTAGGTAAGCTTTTATTGCGTGAGTACATGTTCACACGCGTTACCACTTGGTGAGGACATGAAGCGTGTCGTTATCATCCCACCTAAATTTCTTATCTACTCAAGGCATTATGTTACACCACGCGTTACAACTTGGTGGGGGACATGAAAAACAAGGCATGGATGCATCATCATTTTGTCCCCTACGTTCACAAGATGGGGTGGTAATTTGAACAAGCGATCACATATACTTTATGTTATAATTATATTATACATATGTGGTAATTTGGATATTGACCTTCCAAACTATAAAACAAGCGATCACATATACTTTATTTAATATATATATATATATATATATATATATATAGTTGTGTGTATAAATTTTGTACAAACAAATCAATAATTACGGAAACAAATAATAAATTTTGTGCAAAAACAATTCCAAACAAACACCAAAGAGAAATACGAAGAAAATAAAATAAAATACAACATTTACTCTAGTTTGGTCATGTTATTTTATTTGTCAACAAAATGGGTTATCTTTGATTCAATTCAAGAGTACTAGATTATTATATTATAAGATTATTTCTCCCAGAGAAACTCCTCTCTCAAGCTGTCTCCCTAGTCTTTCCTCAATCTCCCTCTATTGTGGCCGTTTCCCCCCTAAGAAACCATACAATATTCATATATATAAAGCCCCATAAGGATATTATACCAAAGGACATCTTCTATGAGACATATCCTCACAATAAATATAAATTCATAAATATTATTATTTAGTATTTAAATATAAAAACGAAAAATATTAACAAATATGAATGCAAAAATATTCATTTATGTTCAAAGACAATATATAGTAATCTCAATTTTGTTTAGATACACAAATATTTTTTTTAGTCCTAATACCTTTGTCCCCACAGCTAGTTAGTGTGTGAAGTTATCCCTGATTTACCTTGTAGGCATGCATGCAGTGGCCAATTGTTATATTCCTGCTGTCCAGAAGTTCTGATAACATGGCCAATTGGGGCACAAGAAAGTCATACATATGTACAAGAATCTGTACTCACTTATGCTTGATTGACATTTTACTGAACAGAGCAGAGAATGTGCTTAAACGCTTGATGTACCCTCCTATGATCCCTACTTAATTATATGCATGTCCACCACACAACTGACATTCTTGATTGCTCAGTGTTTATTATCAGTCTACTTACCTCTCCTTCAAAAAATATATAGTGTTGTCAGCAATGCTCTTTTTCAATTGCTTATCTCTATTTGTGTAACACTTTCAGCTAGTGTCATATGCCAAGTTGGAGGAGACACCCACGTTTGTTCCCTTACATCCATTTGAAGGTCGACTTCCTGATTCTACAACAGCTGAAGCCTCAGTTGCATTTTCTTTCTAGACATTATGTCCTTTCCGTTAATTTATTTTATTTCATCGTTGCATGCAGAACATAAATATCAAGATGTACAGTGCATAGAATATGATTTATCTCCACCTGAAGAACAAGTTGAGCATGCCATTGAATGTCTGCCTGTCTCTTCGCAATCTCTTTCAAATGTTCTGAATCCATGCCACAGGACTATATTAGATTATACAAGAGCCTACACCGCAGGAGAAATAACTCCTTACATGGTGATATAGTTGGTCTCCTATACATTTATAATGCTCCCTGGTTGACTCTAATATGCCCATGTATTCCGAAATTCAAATCCCATATAATAAAATGTAACTTACGGCTAGAAAATTTGGGTGTAATTTCATGAGATGTTGCGACTGCAATCAGTCATGAAATTTGCCTCTTTAGTTAATGGAATGTAAAATCGTATTTGATATATGTACATATATATATATATATATCTTGTTAAGGGATTCAAAAATGGAGTTTCTACAGGTTGCGGTGAGATTTATAGCTGCTGTCCAACACTCTTCCACTCCTCCGATGGCGATGGCATTCTTTATAAACTACGACGTTGATGACATACTAAGACAAGCAACTAATTCGACCATTCGCTATAAACAAGGTAGATTTTCTGACTTTAGTTCTATGTTTCTATTTTCACCAAATAGATGCTTTGGAAATTATTTATGAAGGTTATGCAACATATATAAAGTTATGGCCAGCAAGGAAATTGCTTTGAAATGATAATATAGCAATGGTGATTGATGAAAAGCTTACTGGGAAATCAAACAGGCTCAATCAAAGCAAGTCAGGATTAAAAAAATACAGTTAGAGTATACAGACGTTTGATAGTAAATTTAGAACAAAACACTATAGAATGATTTAGCTGCAATCCTTGAAATGAAAACATGTATTTGAGCCATAGTTTGGTGTTATGCCTCATTGTCAATCTGCCATTATTCTTATCTCCAGGCAAACAATTATCAGCGCTAGATGGAGTGCCAATTGCTATCAAAGATGAAATAGACAGTCTGCCTTATCCAACCACAGGTCATTATTATTCTAATATTCTTCCGTTGGGGTGATCGGTAGATAGAAAAAATAGTCTTCATCCTGTAAGTAAAGAAACCATTACAAATATAATAATTACCATAACTAACCAATGTTACTTTATTAGGAGGTACAAAGTGGCTGCACAAAGTAAGACCCTGCAAATATGATGCTAGTTGTGTTGAAAGCTTGAGGTCATGTGGTGCCGTAATTGTTGGGAAAACCAACATGCATGAGCTTGGTGCTGGAACAAGTGGAATAAATCCTCACTATGGGTAAAGCTCTGTTTCTCTCCTTCCCCTGTTCTTCCATAATTTCTCCCTCTCAAAATAATAAAGTCTTCCTAGTGTTTCGAAGGGGACATAGGGACAGGCCTCTCTGAATTTTATAATTTTACTACTGCTGCAGGGCTACAAGAAATCCATATGACAGAAGCAAGGTCAGTGGAGGTTCTTCTGGTGGTTCTGCTGCCGTGGTTGCTGCAGGATTGTGCCCTGCTGCCCTTGGTGTTGATGGGGGGAGGTAAAACTATATTAGTTCAGTCCCAAAGTTTTTTTATGTAACACCCTGTCCCACATCGGAAGATGACGTAGTTTTGTTGAAACTAATACACGTGAATCAACAAATCTATAAGCATTTTCTTGGTCAACCCTTTCTGATGCCACTATTCAACAATAAGTGTTAAGGAGATGCCTCTAGAATTCTGCATGACATCAGGGAGATTGTAACACCCCTGCCCCTAATGCTAACTGTGATAATATAAAGCACACGCACACTATTTCAATATATCTAAATCAGATAAACAGAGTGCGTGGTTCCCCAAACTCGGGTTCATCCGCAAAATAACAGTTGCTTCTATTATTTATCTTGCAGTTATTACAACACATTGGAATTATATGTGAGCCACAACTCCCAACACTAACCTTTATTTATAGCCATTTTACATCCCTAATGCTATTACTTTCAGCTCACATATATCATATGGAAGCTGCAGATACAGATATATTTTCCAGAGCTTTTAACTAATAAAACCAAATTTCTTATACATCTCTTAGGCTCCGTAAGAATGCCTGCAGCCCTTTGTGGTGTCGTTGGCTTCAAACCTAGTTTTGGGCGTGTTCCTCACTCTGGGTGAGCTATTGTTCAACAACCTTAGAAATTTGTCTTCCATTTTTAACACGCACACGTCTTGGTCGGCTTTGAAGTTAACCTGTGCTGTTGTTTTCAGTGTTCTGCCTCTGAACTCAACTGTTGGGATGATTGGCATTCTGGCAGGCACCATTGAAGATGCATTCATTGTGTCGGTGCCTTTTCTTACTTAATATTTTTAATTGGCTCAAATCTTCTATCACCTGAATATTCTAGCCGCGTATTAAAAAATTTCCAGATATGCTGCTGTAACTGGCCAACTTCCATCGCAAGAACCAGCCACCTTCATGGTAAGTGCGATAGTTCTCAAAAAAATAGTGCAATCTGTATCTTACCCATCCTTTTCTCTTCTTCTTTGGTAAGTGTATTAAGTAGAATATAGTATTTTGCTCCTGCAAAATATTTTAGAAACCTTACTGATTTTATAATACCATCGGGCTCGGGCTAATAAATATATAAAATTCAAAGCATTTCTTACATAATGTATACACTTCATACTAAACAAAAGAGTTAAAGTCTTGTTTGGTTGGATACAGTTCATACCGAGCATATCTATACATCCTGATTCCTGAGTGATTATCTTGTTTTCTTTTTTTAAAGTATTATAATTATTTTAAGTAAACAGAATTAAAAACTAAAAATAATAAGAGATGATTTTCATTCTAAAGATCTTTTAGAATGAAAATAAGTTTTTGTTATTTTTATGTTTTAGTTTTATTTCTATAAATAACTATTAAATCTTAAAAACGAAAATTGAAACAGCAAGATCAAAAATCTAAAAATCTGTTATTATTATTATTTATTTTATTTTCATCTAATCTTCTCACTTTCCTTAAATTCAAACTTAAAAAAAAAAACATTATGGTTTGATTTTGCCTTTCCTATCTGGGAGGACCTGCCAGTCGAAAATACATTTTCCCCAGCTGAGGTCAACACCCATTACGTCTCAAGTGAAAATGGCGAAGTCTAGGGAGGTTAGTATATATTGTGTTTCTTGAATGCTGCTTGCTTTTTTTCTTCTTCTCTTTTTTTTGTTCTATGATGTGTCATTCTTTCTTACAAATTTCTCACATTTTTGTTTCTTTGGTGTGCATAAGTGGTTTAATGACTGCAGTGATGATATCAAGCTTTGTTGTTCCTCTATGATGGACCAACTTAGTACGCACTACGGATGGAAGGTTTTGACTATCCCATTACTTTTAGTGATCTGCTGGTTGAATATTAGTGATCTGCTCTTCCTAACTACTAAGCTTTTCATCTGCAAGGTGGTGGAGGTGACCATACCCGAGATAGAAGCGATGCGGCTTGCACATTATGTAACAATCGGATCAGAAGCTAGCAATTCTGTGATCCCTTACCTAGAAAAAATGTAAGTCTGCATATCCATATTGAATATGGACCTTGCAGGTTTTGAAACCCGGTTTTTGAGATTCTGAATTCTGGATGCTGATGTTTCATTGAGGTAGGAATGCTTCAGAATTAGGGTGGGATGCAAGGGTGGCACTGCCTGTTTATGGTTCTTTCAGCAGTAGGGAATACCTAAATGCTCAGAGAATCAGGTATTGAAAACTCATTGCCTCCGGCATCCTTTTCTTACGTTTTCTTGTTCTTTATTATGTTTAGTTCACATGACAAACGGTCTGATGGTAGCGTTCTTTGCAAAATCGCAGAAACCGTCAAATGCAGTTTCATAACAAAATATTCGCTCAAGCGGATGTCATTGTTACACCGACAACAGGGTATAATGTTCCTCCAATATTACTTGTCCACGGAGTCTGTCTTGCATCTCAAATTTGCATCTTCTCTCCTCGGAGTCTGTCCGTAGCCTCTAAAACTTGCAATTTGTTTTATTTTCGGTTCTCCTGGCTCTTGAACTCCCTCAAAGCTATGATCCATCTTTAGTATTTGACAAAAGCCTGCATATTGTGTATGCTGCCTCTTTTCATATTTTAGTACTTGTTTTTGTTCTTCTAACAGTGTCACTGCCTATACGTTAATGGATGATGCCCTGAAAACCGGTGAACTTGACTATATAAATGGAGGTAAGAAATGCCTCACACTAAAAAGGGGTTCTAAATACTCCTCTCACTCTCTCTCTCTCTCTCTCTCTGTCTCTCTCACACACACACACAGTTACACACATACATATAACTGAACTTCTAGAAATTGCATGTTTTAACTCTTGTCATGTTTTTCTAAACATAATTTATCCCATGAAAACACGATTGGTGTTTCGGGTTACTGGTGGTTTTCCAGCTGCACTGGTGCGGTATCAGATTGCTGGAAATTTTCTGGGACTGCCAGCGATTACTGTTCCGGTATGACTTTCAGTTACCAAATGTTCCACTCTCCCAGAAAACTGATAGCTCCATTTGAAGATCGACATCTAACAGATTCTTAATTAACAACTTTTAAGAGTCCTAAACTACTGGTGTCTTACAGGTTGGGTACGACAAATCGGGTCTGCCTATTGGACTGCAATTCACGGGGAGGCCGTGGGCGGAACCATTACTTATTCACATAGCTTCTGCAGTGCAGGTACAAACATATCCAGAGTTCTGATATCTTTTCTAGTGTTTTCCCTTGCCTTCTGAACAGGAACACCATGTGAAGTATGAACCCAACACCAGTTAGTAGGAGAAAAACAACATTTGACGTTATATTCAAGTAAATGCTGGGGTTTTGATCAATCTCAATGTTTTTGTTTCAGGCACTGTGCTCCTCGAGCTACAGGAAGCCAGAGGTTTTCTACGATCTTCTGAAGATGGATTGAATCATCGATCATGCAAACCCATGTTCTCCCATATATATATATATATATCACTACTGTGAAGTCGGACAGACCGCACTCATATTTAAGAACCTTCTTAATAGGATGTTTTAAAAAAAGCAAATCAAATAAAAAAAGGTCCTACCGGGAGTCGAACCCAGGTCGCTGGATTCAAAGTCCAGAGTGCTAACCACTACACCATAGAACCGTTAGACGTTTTGTCGGAAAGCAATAGCGGTACTAAATGTTTAAGACAAATAATTCAATAAAAGATAATAATTTAACGTCAAAAAAACGAAATTGAAAAATTAATAATAAAATGAAAATCTACCTTACATGCAATTTAAAATTTAAAATCTACTGTAGGTAAATTTTAATTTAAAAGGTTTATTTCCTTCATTAAAATTAAGTTAAATTTGATAAATCTACAATTTAAAATTTTAAAAATAATGTAAAGTATCTACTAAGAATTCAACGCTTTATTTATATATTTTTAATAAATAATGAAAAATTTATTTAATAAAAATATAATTTATTTTGTTATTCTATACGGCTCGTTTAATTTACGAATTGTTTAGTTCATTGGAAAGAGATATTTGTCTTCATCAAAAAATTTCATCTAACTTCTTGGCCCGCATCTAATTAAGCTTTACTTTTTCATGATTTGAAATGATGTATCATATAAAATTTTTAATCTAGGAAGGTAAAAAAAGTAGTGTGTGATCTCAGAAATGCATGTTGATGGTTTTTTTTGGGTTTGAAATTTAGAACTCAAGAAATTTGTTGCATGGAGGTGCGACAATGAGTTGTATTTCTATGGAGATCGGTTGTTTCGTTCGAGAGTTTGGCTCTGCAAGATTTTTCTTTTTCAAAAAAACAAAGGTTCCTGGCCGTCCGTCGTGATGGGGAGAGAGAGTAGAGGAGAGAAAACTAAGAGCGATCACCAGAGATGTGGGGCAACGTGACGATTCGAAATTGGTGAGGAGCACGGATTCGATTTATTTACATTTTTTTAAAAATATTTATCTTTTTTTTAAAAGATAAATTCTCACATAAACCATTTATTTTTAAGATAATTTTTTGCATGCGCGACATGCATCGTAGGAATATTCAGTGTCTAAGGATTAATTATTAAAATAGATATCAATGGGATATCAAATTAAATTAAATATCAAAAATTCATATGATAATAATAAACTTCAAGTGGCGAGATGCAATGAATCTCCTCAATTTTTTTATTTTATATATATTCATAATACATAATATTCTCTCGATTATAATTGATTTATTGTGTAAAGTATAATTTATTATAATTAATTACATAATATATATGTTATTGAAAAACCATTTAAGCTGATCAATTTGAAAACATCATTGATAATCATATCAACACATAAGTAAGAGAACCATTCTCTTAGTAGGTTTATGGACCAATAATGTAGCATCACGTGGATTTGATCTGAAACCAAACTAACTTATAATAAAATTGAATTTTGTAAACCAAACTCAAGGATATTGCTCTAAGTCATATAATGTTTATTGTAATTGACATACATTATTTGGTTACAACATTTAAACAACTTTTCTATAAACATTTTCTTCCAAATCATAATTAATAAGACATTTTTCACATCCATATGAAACAACTTTCAATTTTGTACATCAATAATAACTACATATTATGATGAGTCACGCTAATAGGAGCGAAATTTCCTCATAGTCAACGTCATATTCCCTTGTAAAACCCCTTACAACCAAAAGTGCCTTAAATCATTCAACAAATCCATTATAATGAGTTTTGATCTTATATGCCCACTTGCATCCGATAAGAGCTAGCATGTCTTTTCTATAGTCTATAATTCCTCTTGCATAGCTTGCTGCCACAGAGGATCTAAAATAGTTTCCATTTAGGATTGAGCTTCATATAATGAGGTAAGTACAAAAGTAAAAACAAACAAAAAAAAAAACTTGACCAAATTGGCTAACTTACATTTTTGAGTCATTAACAATATGGATTGGAGGGGCGGTAGTATTAAATGTTAATGTATAAAAAATTGAAAGTTTAATGTCATATGATTGCAACTAGAGTAAAAAATCCTAGAAATGTTATATGGGATGGAGACAAGGCAATAGATGAAAAGAAAGATGATATCATATGTTAAAAAAAAGTTTATAGATTACCAATCAAATGAAGAACTAAGGTACCCTCATTGGCAACAATTACAACAATCACATGCTTGAAGACTAATCAGGCTTTGATTAGATATTCCACTAATTAGATCTTAGAGAGAGAAAAGTAGTACAATTATGAGTAATATAGCCTTTTTAGTGCAATTATGACATTTTACTTGACTATATTTATACATAGCACGTCCATATTTGTTACGATGATGATAATGCTATTGTCCTCGTTTATCTTGAGAAAAAACCTGATAATAATGGCAACTACATGATAATATTGTGACTTAAATAATCCTAAACAAGTTTTATCAAATAATAGTCATAATAGAACACTATCCAAGGTAATATAAAGGAGGCTGATGTAAAAAAATGTTATGCATGGTTCAAAATCATTCATATATGCCATAAAAAAAGTTGGATTAGCCTTTTTTTATTATAATGCTCGATGTACTTCTTAATATCAAAAATGGTGTCAATGGTTGGTTTTGATAGAGTAAGTTGATCCCATATAGCCTCTAGTTTAGCATAAAAATGGGTAATGGACTCTCCATGTTCATGTTTCAAGTTATGGAACTCTTTCCATAATTGATATTGACTATATAAGTTAGAAATGGTATACATGGCTACAAGCAAATCTCACGCTTCTTTGGCTGTTTCATACAGCTCCAATTGACAATGAATGAATAGAATTTAAGTGTTTAAAAACTAGGTGATGATTTAAGTGTTTAAGCAAATCTCACGCTTCTTCCCATAGTGATTTAATGATACATGGCTACAATAAAAACTAGAATTTAAGTGTTACGATGATGATAACGCTTCTTCGACATATTTTTTATCTGTCTCATTAAAGACTTTTGTGGTTCCATAATTACAGTAATATACCACCATAATTTTTGACAATTCAAGAAACTATACATACTTTATTCAAGAGAAAAAATCCTTCAATTTTTTGCCATTTTTTCCTGCCTCACCCCCATATTTGGTTGCTATAGAATACCCAAATGGGTGGAAAAATGAGTGAGTTTTCAGTGTTTGGAAAATCTAGAAAATGAGTGAAAAATGAATACATTCGCTAATTTTTCTTAACATTGAAAATGTTATAATTTTTCACGAAAAATATATCCGATATTTATCATAATTACCTTTAGACTTCTCTACATACGTTGCGTGCCTCCCTGCCCCCACGCCACCTCACTGTCGTCATGCATGGTAAAACTTCGTTGCACGTGGAATATGATTTTTGAGCGTAAGAATAAATATGATTATGAAAATATATTCATATTTTCTGTTTTGTTTTTTTAGAGTTATTTAAATTTTTAAGTGTTTAAATTGTAAATATTTTTTATGATAAGAGTGAATGTATTTTTTTTTAAAAGAACACGTTTTTTTAAATAAAATTCAACAAAAGTTATAAAAAAGAGGAAATATGATGAGCTTGTAACATAAAAATTTGAGTTTGAATTTAAAACAGAAAACCATCAAAACATTTTTAAAAATATCAATCAAAATTTAAGTACTTATCAGAATTTGATATACCAAATAGACTTATGCGCGAGATCCAATTTTTTCTCTAATCAAGAAATCACTGTATCAAAATTTATTCAAAAATTACATTTGTAAGAAATTCAATTTATTTATTTATTTATTCTTTTTTTTTTGCCTTTATTTCCCCTACTTTATTACATGTTTTTAAAACACAATTTCCATCATATTAAATAAAATTTGTTTTCAAAATTTCACCTATAAAACGAATTCATGAAACTAAAAACAAAAATAAAAGACATATACCAAAACACCTCTTAAAAGCAATATACTTTTATCTCGCCAAAAACGCCCTCTACCGGCGCATAAATTCGTTGTCATCAAAGTCACCAAACAAGTAGGATTCGCCCTGGACCCTGTTTTTTTTTTTTTTTTAATAAATTTTATCTACATTCTTTAAAAAAATAGAAAGACCTGAAAATACAAGAAGAAGAATAAGCAGAAGAAGAAAAAGAAGAAGAAGAAGAAGAAGAAGCGAGTGGTAGAAAGGAGACTCCTGCAAATTCGCTTTCCGATTAGGTCGGAGGAAGAAAAGGACGAGAGAGAGCGACAGAGAGGGAGAGGGATAGGGGCGTTCCCATTGCCAGCCGTAGTCCCCTCCCTCCCCTCCCCCTAGTGTTTTGCAGGGTTCGGTTTTGTCAACAATCCCATAATCGCAACCCTAATTCGTCAATATCTCCCACCAATTTCGTGATGAGCAACCAAGTGATCCCTCCTCCGGCGCCTAAGAAGGCGGCGGTCACTCACAAGCGCGCCTCCTCTGTTCCTCCTAGGAAGCCTGTTCCGTCCGAGAACGGAAGCTCCAATGGAAGCTTCCACAAACCCTCGTCCCCGCCTCATTCGTAGGTCTTCATGGATTTTGAATGTTGGGATGGGGTTACTCATACTCATTTGTTTGTTTGCTTGGGGTAAATATCTGTTTCTTTTTTCTTGTTGTTTTTGGGCATATGAATCGCCAGGTCCGTAGGAAGCGAAAGGACGGTGAAAAAGCTCAAGTTGTCGAAGGCGCTCACCATTCCGGAGGGAACCACCGTCTCAGATGCCTGTCGACGGATGTCGACTCGCCGCGTTGATGCCGTCCTGTTGACGGATGCCAACGCGTTGCTCTCTGGAATTGTTACTGATAAGGTTCGTAAATGGCATATATTTAGCTAACCATGCGTGTGTCTCTGGCCTTCTTTACCCGAATGCTTAATTATCTTGGTTTGATATTTTCAACGCAACCATGTTTGTGTCTCTATGGGCAGGACATTGCTTCTCGAGTTATCGCAGAGGGATTGCGACCTGACCAGACGTTGGTGTCAAAAATCATGACGAGGAACCCCATTTTTGTCAACTCTGATTCACTTGCCATTAATGCTCTCCAAAAGATGGTTCAGGGTCAGTTGCAAGTTACAGCGTTTTTATAGATAGATAGACATTGCACTGTTACTTGTTCAATTTCAAGTATAATATTAATGACACAACAGGGCCACTGGTTGTTTAGAATTAAGTATAATATTTATAACAAAGCTGCCAATCATAGTTATCTGCCTGAAAGGTTAGTTGAGCAATAAGTTCTGCTAATCCAAAGGCTTGTTTGAAGCTGGCAGTGAATATCATTACTTTGTGCATTTAAACATATGCACAAATGAGGCTTCTTTATTTTAACGCCGACTCACATGGTTGATGGCCATAGCATTTGGTTGCCACAATGGCGGTAGAATGTCTAACTGATGCCAGTTGAATACATTTTGTGGGGGGTGGTTTTCTTGTGATGATGATCTATCAATTGCTTCCATATTCTATTCCCTAATGTTGCAATGCGTTTATGGGGGTAAAAAAGGGTTGTGCTGTTTCTCTTTTCAAGAAGACCTGGCTTTGTCCATTCCCAACTCAGAAAATGGTGTAAATAAGAATAAACTCATATTACTTTTTGAATTATCTGTTCAAAATAAGTTTTTGCCATCACAGCTGTACCAAATCATTTTCAAACTTACTTAAATACCATTATTTCACAAAGTTCCATTTTGGTTTTAAGTGTTCATCATAATGATACCATTCCAACACATTGTTTGCCTATATCTCAAATGCAGGGCAGTGAATGTATCTATTTCAGTTCAGGTTAAGGGGCTCAAGTCTCTCATTTGGGGGTCCTTAATGATCATTCATAGATGCCTAGATTGTCTAGTATTCTGTTAAGCAGTTTTCTCCATGTATAAGCAATTAAGCATTGTATTGTTGTGAGAAATGATTTATGTTTGCAGCTTCTTCTTATTGTACTTACATTCTTAATGTGGCTAATAGAATCATTATCTTGTTTATTTTTATTCTGCTCTAGATTTTTGTACTTGCATGTGTTTAGTTTTTCTTACTCGAAGACTTACGCAATCATTGTATAGAGGGGATGAGATTAAATTGTTTGATTTTACACATTGCTTTAGTTTAATGCCTTTTTGTTTTGAATGCTGAAAAATGAACAGGGAAATTTAGGCACTTACCTGTTGTAGAAAATGGCGAAGTCATTGCTTTGTTAGATATTACAAAGTGTCTCTATGATGCCATAACGAGAATGGAGAAGGCTTCTGAGCAGGGCACTGCAATTGCAGCTGCAGTAGAAGGTGTGGAGCGTCAATGGGGCAATAAAATTTCAGGTTGGTTAATAATCTGTTTTTACATGCAAAACAGAAACCATGATGTGCAGTTATTTTTTTTGATAAGTAATAAATATTGCATTAAGAGAAAAAAGAATACAAAAATGATAGAGGATAGTCATACCCTAGAAAAGAGAAGAGCCCATACAAATATTACAATAAAACCACAAGAACCCAACAAGAAAAACAACATCATGAAACATCCAACCCAGGAAGAACGCGAGATCTCCTAATAGGTAGACCATCCGACTACCTGACCCAAGAAGTTCGAGAACTCTCGGCATCATAATTAATGGAAGAGGCAAGCCGTTTAAGCTCCCGCATACTTTTAGACCTCAAACTAGTATCCTTTTGGGCTGGATGCCGAGCTTCAATCTCTCGTAACAAATCGAAGTAGCAAGTTTACAACCCTCGTAACTCACCCCTAATACGAGCCAATGGCTTTGTAAGAATGGAGCCACTCCGGCTATGCCTCGCCTGTCCAATCGGAAACACACACAGGGGAACAAGGCTCCTCACGAGAGCATCATCAAGCGGACCGCAAGCAGAGACAACAGTGAACATTTAAGCCACCCAACAGATTCTCCCCAGGAAGCGCCACAAGCGCACTTGCAAAACGAGAGGCAGAAGGGTGATCATCCTGGAAGTCTCACTCACCCCGATCCCAAAAGGAGCTAGGAGAGCTCACCACATGATTAGTAAAGGACCCAAACGAAATAGAGGCCTGGTGAGGGGAGGATAACAAAGCCGGCCAAGGACTAACAGTCTGCGGATTGAGAAAAAAAATCCCCAGCCGAGGAAGGGCCGGGTCGTGACAACACCGGACGGAGGAGGAGGCCCAGCCAGGAGCCGTCAAAGCAACTCCGAGGCGCCAGCTCGGAGCGCAAGGGGAAAGGAGCAATGGCAAAAGAAATAAATATATATACACACACGTTGTAATTTCTTCAATTGATAAAGAGGGAATCATTATTATTTCCAATAATTTTTTTACTGATATTATATAAATATTTATAAAAAAATATAAATCGTTTAGCATTGACTAAATTAATGACCTAGACAAGGACTTATTTGTCCAGGCACTAAAGGCTACCCCGACAATCCTGAACCACCTAGTGTTTTTTAGAACATTGGTTATACACACACACTTTTTTTCCTTAATTAAATTCAGTTGTGTATATCTTATGTTGCATATGATTTTTCATCAAACTTTTACATTTGAAATATGTTGTGATGTTTATTAGCTGGATTATAAATATGAAAGCTGATATAGAAAATAGAAGGGGAAGTTTTTCGTATCTGTACTGTTTGTATTTGATCTTTGGAGACCTAGGGGTCATTTATGTGGGGATTTGTTCATTTGGAGTTCTGTTTGAGAATTTATTATGATAATATTTTCTAATAATTTATTTATTTATAAGATGAAAATTTTAGGGTAAAAACAAGATTAAACCATGTATTCTATTTCAGCCCCTTCCCCCCCCCCCCACACACACACACACTTTTTGTACTTTTTAAAACTAAATTCTTTTTCTATTTTTTATTAAACCACCAAGAAAATGATAAAAATCATAAAAGATAGACAAAATTGAAAATGCCAATATAATCATTATTACCGAGGATATTACAACAAACTGTAATATCTTTGAAACTATTTTTTATATTATTACTATTCATTTATATATTCATAAACAACCAAATAATAGCCACTGACCACATCAAACATGCTTTTAAATTTTTGAGTATTTTATTATATACCATTGATTGGGGGCTAAGTTGATTACAATAATTTAAAAAGTGGCTTAGGTGGTGGTTGCCTAGATGGAAGCAGGGCTCCACTGTCCTCATTTAGGGGAAAATGGTCTTAAGCTGTTTTATATGCCTGGGCTGCCTGGCTGCGTTAAGCAGCTTAGATGGGTGTCTAGACCACTTTAGACAACCTAGATGGCTGCTTTTTCGGTCTTTTTTGTTAATACAATTGAAAAAAGGAAAAATAAAACCAAGGCATAAGATATGGTCTTTGAGAAGAAGGGTGATGCTCAAGTGATGATGAGGGGTGAATAATATAGAAAGGGTGATTGAGATTTAAGAGCTAAAATTCATGTTTACTATATGTTATAATTTGTTTTCATTATGTAGTTTAATGAACTTGTGTCTATTATATTCAAAACATGTCTGTTTATATTTATCATGTTTTTTTGTTAGAATTTAACTATTCATTGAAACCTTTAAAAACTATACGAAAACCACTTTCAACTGCTTAGATCGGCTTAAACTGTTTAGATGCTGACTAGATGTTAGCCCGCCCTGCCTAGCATCACCTAGCACTTTATAGAACCTTGGTTAATTATTAGTTTGTTTATATGATATTATATTTATTCTTCTTCCTTGCATGTTTTGCACGCTACTCTTCTTGTTTATAGTGCTTTATTAGGTTAGATTTTGTGCAGGGTAGAAGATAATCTGCTATTCTGTTTTTCGCATTGTATTTCAGCGCCACAAACTTTCATAGAGACTCTTAAGGAGCAGATGTTCAAGCCAGCCTTGTCAACTATAATACCTGAAAATTCAAAGTATTGTTTTGTATCCTTTTCTTTGTTATATATGTTGTGTGTGTTTCTAGACTTCGTTTTTGTTTATCTAGATTATTAGCCTTATATATTTGGCAGGGTTGCGATTATGTCACCATCAGACCCTGTCTATGTTGCTGCCAAGCGGATGCAAGAGTTGCGAGCCAATTCTGCTATTGTTATCACCGGAAGCAAGATTCAGGGGATACTAACGTATTACTCCATTACTAGTAACCTCAGAGTAGAGGAATTTTGTATTATGTAGGAGGTGGATTTTTATTGATTCCATGATATTTGTTTATTGCAACTGTGCTGTAGTTCGAAAGATATCCTTCTGCGAGTTGTGGCCCAAAATCTTTCTCCCGAATTGACTCTGGTGGAAAAGGTACCTTTATGTAGTGGGATTTTTTGAGGATTTTCTGCACGTTTCCTTTTTAGTTGCTTTCTTGATTACCCTATCTTGTTATTTGTAGATTGTTGTAGCTATTTTCGTTTCTGTGCATACTTCAAGATATTCCTACCCCTGTTTGCCATTTGTGAAGTTGCATCTTTACTCTTTATATTTTGATGATTACTTTTCCCTTCAGATTTAAAGTTAGATATCATGTTAAATAAGTGGTATTCTTGTGAATTATACATAATGTTTATGCAAGTTTGTTCAGTTAAATTGTTGAACTGTATTGCTAATTCTGAAAGACTACTGAGATTGATTTGCCGGTTTTGATTTATTTATGTTTATGTTATTTGATTTTAATTTGTGATTGTGATTATGCTTTCATGTACACAGTGCTTATTTATTTATTAGAAGTTGCAGATATTTTTATTTGGAACTTATCCCGATGTCATTGCATATCTTCTTCAAGGTAATGACTCCAAACCCTGAATGTGCAACATTGGAGACAACAATCCTTGATGCACTGCATATAATGCATGATGGGAAGTTTCTGCACCTTCCTGTCTTAGACAGAGGTAATTGTGCTTGGTTCAGATTTTTTTTTCTTCAATTTCTGTAATTGTATTAAATTTCTTCCCATTTCATGGGCAGATGGGTATGCTGTTGCTTGTGTAGATGTTTTGGAGATAACTAATGCAGCAATTTCAATGGTAAGTCAAATGATCTGAAAGGCCGCAAACAAGTCATTTAATTTTGACACTGCAGATTCATGAGATGTGTAGTGGCTGTCCATGCACATTACATGTGCATATAATAACACTCCATTAATACTGCAGGTGTTCTTTTGTTGTCTTTTACAAAAAGTTTGATCGATATTAGACAATCTATGTGTGGAAATAAATGAATGGCTAAAAAATTTACCAGGAATGCCTGATACTAATAGGTTCTTGCCCAAATTCCGAGCCAGCCACCAACTTGCCACTTTTACATATACAGGCTCACTCATCTAAAATATTCTTTTCCTTTGTCTGTTTCCTTTTAATTTGATGCTCTCGTATAGTCGTATTGCCAGTCTCCTTTGGACCTGGATTCTTGGAAAAATGGATATAATTTATAGTAGGCATGAGGGTAGGCGCTGATTATTTTACTGATCGCCCAGAACAATGTAGTTGCGATGATAAATTTTTAATTATTTTGTTATAGGTATTTATTTATGAAAAGTATGTACTTTTTGTGAGCTGTATAATGTCGAAAAAGAGGGATTAAACTGGTTGAATTCTTTCATATATTTTTTCAGAATTTTACAGCCATTATATATACAACTATTGTCTGCAAATTAGGAAGGAAAAAGTCTGTAGACAGGGTTTATGTGATTAATGAGATTTCTGATATATGGGATTCCAAATATTCATAAAATCAGACTTCCAGAGTTTTCTGCATATAATGTTAGGATTTTATGATCAACACCTTCCTTTTCCCTTTATAATAAGCAATGAAACACAGATCTTTGAATCTTGTTGAATTCATGAGAAGCTATGAGCTCTAATTAGATACAATTTTGATTGTAGGTCCCCAAATCATATGCTTATATGAATAAGCTACAGTAGTTTACTTATGTTGAAGGTGACTTGAATAGTATTTTCTACTTGAATGCTTTGCAATGCCTGTTTAAGTTTCTTATGGTGGGCCTTTTCTTTTACATTGCTTTGACCTTCACTCTGGATGTGTGTTTCCAGTATTATTTGTTGTCCACGTGTTTGGAGTTGTTTTGATGATGTGGGTTTGTTCTTGCATGCACTTGACAATTCAGGTATCAATAAGGTACTGACATGGGATTACCCTGTGGTGGAGTCAGATACATCATGCATGTCACTGAAAAATTTATATACATACTGCATTATTTCTGTTTTCTGTTAGATGTCAACAATTAACTGGTTGGCTGTAAATCATTTTTAGGTTGAGAGTAGCTCTGGAGCTGTTAATGATGTGGCAAACTCAATGATGCAAAAGTTTTGGGATTCAGCACTAGCCTTAGATTCTCCCTATGATTCTGACAACCCCAGGTTTAACTGTTCCATCTTGGCTGCTTTCCTTTCATGTTTACTTGTTTGTGTTGTGTAGTTACTGATGTGTCACCATGTCAGCAGTGAAGTGTCTGGCGTTCTGCCATCAGAAGGAACAGAAACTGATAAATCGTCTTATCCAGCTCTTGGTCTTGGGAATTCATTTGCTTTCAAATTTGAAGATCTGAAGGGCCGTGTACATCGATTTATTTGCGGTCAGTTTATTTTATTTTATTTTGTAATCATGGTTTGTTTATGTTATAGCTTTGGATGTCACTGTTACAGTGATTTACGTTTTGAATCTCCACAACTTTTTTTGCGTGTTTTTCTGGGGTGGCATGAGGGAATGGAAACGATTGTGCCATTTTAGTATAGTATGGAACTTAAAAGCTGCTCCGACTGCTCTGCTAAAACTCACTTCATGGCTCGTTTGTTTTGATTAGGTTACATGGAAGCATTTTTTAGTAGCTAATTGTGACTAGAGAGAGGTTAGTGGTGATGGAGCAAGGGTTCTATACTCTAAACCCTAGCCTTGGATTCTATACTCTATACTCTATACTCTAAACCCTGCGAAAACTATTGTCTTGCAAGGATTGTCTAGAGCAAGGTTGAAGAAAACTCATTTCCTAGGCTTGGATTCTATACTCTAAACCCTAAAAAGCAAACACTTTTAGGGTTGTGAATACTGTAGAATGTTGGTTGGCTGATTTAGGGAAGATGAAACCAGTGACAGTGCTCAATGATTAATGGGCTTTACAATGCCAGTAGCGACAATTGAACTTTTATCATCTATGGCCTGGTTCTTTTGAAGTTAAATTCTTTGCATCTTCTTCTACCTTTTTACTTACACTAACCAAGCAGATAATAGGCCAAGATTCAATTAAAGAGTTTATTTTCTTAAAAATTTCAGCTGCAACCTTGGAGCTTGAAAAATGACCAAAGTTCCAGCATTAATTTTTTGCATTATCTGCAACCAGATGAATCAAGTTCTTAATTTATCTCCAACCTCCATTAATTAATGTAACCATAAGAAGCAGCTATATGCCTATATCTCCATCAATCCAAGAATGAGACCAGGCATATTTAAAATCCAAATTCACCATTCCAATCAGTGAGGCTTGTTGCAAAGTGGCTTTTAAAGATATAAAACATCACCATCAGAGACCAAAGGTTTGAAGTTCACATTTTAGAGTTCATTTCAAATTTTTTTACCCAAAACCCAGTAGACATTATTGATATGACCGTTAGACACTTGATGTATAAGAAGAAAGCTTCATTAAAGCTTTGAAGGGATCTTAAACACATTCACATACCACATTTGGTTTGGGTTGACACATCAGATCCCGGTACATGAAATGAGTTCCCTGCTGTCTGGTGTGAGATCCTTATTAGTAAGAATGCCATGAATTTTGCACCACAACACTATTCTACTTGAATTTTGCAGATTACTTGTTATAGCCAATAGGGTGCTTGCCATCGAGAAGGCATCAACCTTCCTGCCTGCTAGGTCTTGTTTGATTTTATTCAAAATATGTTTGCAAAAAATTGTTTTTATGCTGAAGGTATTGCCTAAATATTTACTCTGTTCGAAGAAACACTAAACCACTTTCAAATTTTTGTAGAACAGTAAATTATGTAAATACTTTTGAGCCACCACCAAGCTGCAGCTGTTCAATGGAGGTTTCCACAAATGGTATCAAGGCAGCAAACATCAAGCGAACCGTTTGAGAAAATAACAAATAGTTCTGAACAACAACATGAGGTGGAAACACATCTTTATGACTATTCCTGGGAGATTAAGGGTCACCCTTTCTAACTTCTCTGGTCGGTCTAAATTAGTTGGACGGATCCCCATTCCAACACGAGGTTAAATATAATTATTTCTAGGAAGCATTCCTATGACTTGTCCTAAACAGCTCCCATTTTATTGATTGTATGCTTGTTTCATATCCACCTTTACAGTTCTGAATTGTAATATTTTTTATCCTCACATATTAGTGATTTAGTTAAATCCACCTGGACGGAGCATATTTCCTTTACAGATGATGCTAAATTCTCATAACTGTGTGACGGTTGCAACACAACATAAATGTTTGCGACCTTCCAAGCACCATCCCTCCTAAAGAAGCCCTTTTGAGATGGTTAAATTCCACATCCCTATGAGTAAAGGAAACAAAACCATCAAAATTTTGCAAGAGATCATATCTTACCCCAGAATTGGTTGGCCTCATTCCTGATGGAGTCACCAAATGTGCTCTCCTAATGATCTTGTCCACATTTGAGTCCCAAATGTGAGTCACAACCGCAGCAGAATTTTTGTTGTTTATAAAACTATGGCCTATCTTTCATAATGACAGACAAAATCTATTCCAAACTCTTCAGTAATCCAAAATTAAAATTCCCATTAAGAAACTAAGAACCTGAGAGGATATCAAATTGTTAAATTTTCTTCATGCCTTGGAATAAGCTCCTCCATTTTCCATTCGTTGAAGGCCAAAGGCTTTGAAGGTGTTTCGTTGTCATTATAGAGGGAAAACACAGCCTGCTTCTCATTCCCCAACTAATGGAAACACTCAAACACAATGGTTGTGGTGTGGCTGTATTTTTGTGAATGTCGATATGTTGAAATGGAATAGCTAAGCCATTCTCCAAACATAATGCACGAGCATTATTTTCCTGCATGTAGTGATAAACTAGTGCAGTGCCATGGGTGGAAGCATTACAATGGTTGCCCAATCACTTTCTTAGGCTTGATCTTGGTGATAACATATGGTTTCATATTCTAGGGCTTGGAAATTGTATTAAGCTCCAAAATATTTCTACACTGGGTGATATTACTTTTTTTTTTGAGATTCCATCTAATTCCTAGCACCAGACAGTCAGATCTTGGAATAAACCATAAATCCTAACAAACTGTACCAAGTTGCATCATCATTAGTGGTGCTATGTGACCTATGGTTCTTATGTTATAACAGTGGCATTTATTTATCATCTGTGTTGGTGTATTTGGATGGATCATTGATGGATTTTGTCAGGATTCATGTTTGGATTTGTGATGCTCAAGAGGATTAATTTGTGCTTTTATGGAACATTACACTTTGGAAATGCTATTTGTAGTTTTTACTTAAATATATATACACGTGTTTATTAGGAATTGAAAATTTAGATGAGCTTTTATCTGCTATCATGCAAAGGGGAAGATTCAGTAACATCCAAGAACGCCCTCAACTGTTGGTGAGTCGAAGTGCTTGTCAAGGGAGCATTTTTCTGTTTTTTCTGTATAAATATGTTTATATCCACCTCGACTTTTATTTTTTGCTAGTATGAAGATGATGAAGGTGATAAAGTACTACTAGAAAATAATGGTGACCTCATTGCAGCAGTCAGTCATGCCAGATCAGTTGGATTGAAAGTAAATATTCTTTTTCTTTTCTAGACTGCACTCTAAACTTTTTTATTTTGTTTAGAGTGTTCATGATAAATTTCATGAACCTGAATGCTTTCATATTCCTTTTTGGATTTTTTAGATTTGTGTATTTTTAATCACGATAAATTTCCGCAAAGCCCTGTGCTTCTCTAACAAAAATTACTCCTAGTTTATTCTGGGATTTTTTTACTCTGAGCTCTGTACTGCTTACGGATGTTTTATTATCTTAATTTGATAGTAAAGATTTTGTATCATAGAAGTTTAAATGTTGCATCTCCTTTTTAATTTGTAATTATTTATAGAGAGGTTATATTAGAAATGATTACTTAACAATTTGTGATAATTTGAAGAGGAAAATCGGTTATGAGTCTTATCGAAATTGGAAAATTTGTGGATATGGTTAATTTGTATAATTTGAGGCTGCATTAACCTGGATAAATTGTTTAGAGTTATGGAAAGTTGAAGACGGGTGAAAGGATTGTGTTTGATTTTTTAACAAATTTTACAATTTGCGAGTATATATTTATAATTGCATGAATTCATTCTCTTTGTTATCTTGTATACTAATGTCCGAAAAGTAATGAAAAATTTATTTCGATTCGTATGTCAATATTATTTTTTTTCTGATTTCATCCCCCTTAAATGCATACCAAACGAGCTGAGGGTTTTCATTTTCAATGTTGATGCTGCTGCTGCAGTTTATCGGTGTATGTATATATATATATATCAATGCTGATGCTATTATGATTTATTATATATATATATATATGTATGTATATGCTCTTTGTAGATTATAATTCCAATAATGCTGCTAATCATACAATTCCTTTGGGTTGTATTTCTATGGGTTTGAATAAAAAAATTTGTATTATATTAGGTATGTAGTCTAGATTGATAGATACGAAATGTCTCCAATTTTTACTATTGGATTTTCCTTGATTTTATTTTATTTTTATTTACACCTTGCAGGTTTTGAGATAGCATTTAGAATGCTGTCCTTCTCAATATTGATTCACTGATGGATATGAAATAACTCCAATTTGAACTATTGGATTTCCCTTGATTTTATTTTATGTTTAATTACATCTTGCAGGTTTTGAGATTGCATTTAGACTATTCTGATTTGGACCAGCAAACTACAACTGCATCCGCAGTTAAAACTACCAGTGAACTACCTGGATGGTTGTATATCAGCGCTGGTGTCTTGTCGGGTGCAGCTGTTCTAGTGAGCATTGGTGTACTTGTTTACTTGAAGCGGTCCAAATCGTAATCTCCTATTTGTTTGTTATGTGGCCTAATGAGTCAAGTGAAACCAAGAATTTTACCTGCAAGTGAAGGGAGACAAGCGGAAGGGGGGAAACTAGCTTCTCTCCGGGTGACTTCAATGAAGTGTGGATGAAAGAGGCCATGCTTCGAAGCGATGTCCAATTGATTTCTTTCTTTTTTGTCTTTTTGAAGTTTCTGAGGGGCAAGATATACGTAGAGATATATAGGATTTTGTTTATATGGGGGGTGGGGGGCTGGAAACTCATTTCCATTATCGTCTTTTTTGTAGTTAAAAATATCACAAATCTTCCGTATGGAATGATGATTCAAATGGGAGGTATTTCATAAACATCATAAAATTCTCATTATTCCATTTCATAAATACCATGCTGGGTTTACTAAGCGTGAGGCCCTGGACACGTCAGGACTTGTAACTGGTGAGCTGGCCGTGACTGATTGCTGGGGTGATGCAGATTAATTTCATAACTTAAGTCGCCTCAAAATTAATATAGGTGTTTAATTGGTTCAATTAGTTTTATATTTTAAATTTTTAAAAAAAGTACAACACTGGATGTTCCTCTCTAGTGTAAGAATAAAAGTGGTGAAATATAAATATTGATTGATCAATTGATTTCACTAACTTATGTAATATATTAAATAAATGCATAAATATAAATGTGAGGATAGAAATTGTTGTATGAATATTGATGACTGATTGTTAATGTTTCATTAAATAATCTTAAACATACAATAAACGTTATATATTTTGTGAGTTAACAAGTGATATCATATTTTCTAAATGTTATAAATATATTTAGAGTTTAATCGTTCTTGTGTCTATTTATATTTTTTATATACATGTTTGACATATAAAGATTGATAAATTTGCTTGAACAGTTTACGGATATTAGTAATGTAAGAAATGTTGATAATGGTAAAAAAAAAAATCCTTAAATTGATTATGGGAGGAGGGTTGAAATCTCAAATTTTTATTTGTTTTAAAGAGAGTGTGTAATACAATAAGGAAAGACTAATTGTCAAACAATTCAAGGGTAAAAATTAGGTGTCATTATAATGCTCACATGAGTATAAAGATAAATAGGAATAAAGAAAATATTAAAGTATAAATATTAACAGTAGAGCATAACCACAATCTTGTCCCTCATTGATGCTCATATGAGATTGGATCACAACAAAGAATTTTTCAATTGCATACAATACAAATTGACGTGACTGAGATATTTGGAATTCCTTTTAGCATATGATTTATTTGACAAAAAACCTATAATAAGAGAAAGTTTTGGTTTTATTAAATTAGATTAAAAAAATTACTTGCGGATTCAAAGGTAAAGAAGGTGGCATTTGGAGAAACTGGTAATATATATGAATACTTTTTAAAAAATTATTGTGAAAATAATGCATTTACTCTAATTTTCAATTTAACAAAGAGGAATTAACTATGAATATTTTTTAGGCTGATGCAATAATGATAATGGATTATGGCATATTTGGTGATATGGTAAACTTTGATACAACTTATAAAGTAAATAAAGTGCATCAGCCATTTGTTGTTTTTGTTGGGTTTAGTCATCATAAGGAGACTATTTTGTTTGGTGTGGCATTGATGTTCAATGAAACAATAAAGTTTTACAAATAATTATCTAAGATATTCTTAGAAGCAATGTCACACAAAGCTCTAAAAACTATTTTAATAGATAAAATGCTACTATGGCTATTACTATCAAGGAATAGTTCCATTCACCATTTCATTGTCTACACATGCAAGTAACATATAATACAAAATGCGCTCAAGCACACAAATGATATTAGGATTGAAAATATGAGGCTAGTAATGTGAAAAAGTAAGATTACACACCTTATTAGGCTAATCAAATTTATTATACCTTTGGCGAGTTAGTTGTTAAATGCCTTTTTTACTTTTTAGTTATGATTTAACTTTTATTTAGTCAATATGAATGCTCTTAATTGGTTAGTTTTTAGTTGTATTAAGCACACTAATAGTGCTCTAAGGGCACTAAAAGTATTAGTAGTGGAATAACTAAATATTTTAATAAATTTATCTATATTGAGCAATAATGGCTACAAATTGTATTTGAGATCTATGTTAGCTATAAAATTTTTTAAAATTCTAAATTTCGAGTCATTACTAGCTAAATTTAATCAAATTTAGTGTTAAATTTAGCTAGAAGGTTCCTTAAAGTTTAAAATTTTAAGAAAATTTATAGTCAAGACATATAATTCAAATATAATTTATAACTAATACTATTTCATGTATTTTTATCACTTATAAATAATTTTAAATTTTATCAGGCTCATTCTTTTTAAAAATAATATCATCATACCAAACAAATTTATATGATCAAATTTAGTCATTATTGAATAGTTTTTGCACTTTCTACTTATTTTTAGTTAAAATTTAATTTTATCAAGTTACCGTCTTGTCACGGGATCAGGGTTTTTATCCGTACAACACTCGATCACCCTGATGGATGCTCCGAGTAAGCTATACCGATCGGAGCACACGTAGACTAGCTTCGTCCTACCTTGAGCTCATCAAGAGAATGATTCTAGTTTTCGACTAGTTTGTGTAGGGATGACCAAGTTCTCTCTTTATCGTTAGGTCCAAGACTAGCGGCGTACTCACTGCATTGAATCGGATTGGTACGTCCGAACTCAAGAGGTTCTATCAATCTCTCGCATGAAACTTGTGGAGCTTATCCCGTCCCATCTTCATTACGTTTTCCGTCTTGCCCTCCGCAAGTAGCACGCACCGCACCACCTGGAGACGCTTTCAACACCATGCTTGTTTGGGGCATTACGGTACGTAGTTAATTACTATTATTTCTTGTCATCTATTGCATAATCTTGCAAACTATTATGTTTGATTGTCTTTTTGACAATTTATTTGTGGTAGTTTTAAATTACGATTTATATATATAAATGGAAATTACGTACCTATGTATATAAAGAACAAGCTGCTGTGCCGTAATATCACCTCGAAGGTATTATAGGTTAGGTGTCATTTTAAATACTTTGTTGTGCCATTTGAATCCGACAGAAGAAACAAATAAATCCATCAAACCTCCCGCCGACAAAACCAAAACTAATACATGGCCTAAAAGTATTGGTTGCCGATTAAATTAATACCGGCATGACCGGTCACAAGGGTCTCTCTTTAATTTTCTACAGCAGTTATGTATTTTATTTTATTATTTTAAAAGTGAAACTGAAACATGGGTGGGTGCGTGTTTTGTTTTACAGGTATCGTTGTCGATTAATTTTTTTTAAGGCTATGATTGGAAGTTTCATAGGTTGTTTTTGTTTCCCTCCGAAGAAAAGAAGCGAAACCACCTCCAACAAACCTCCCGCCGACAAAACGTCTCTCTCTCTCTCCCCCTGCAATGAAAGAAAGATCGATTGTCTTCTATCCATTGCTGGCAAGAGTAAGACTCTCTCGCAGGTTTTATTTGATTTTGATATTTGGGTCTCACTTCTTCTCAGGTTTGCGGAAACAATTCTAGTATCGACAATTGTTGCCGATTTTCTTTGCATTCGTGTTGTGTCCATGTGCACCATAGATTTCCTTGACTTTTGAAATGTGGGTACAGTTCTTTCACTAATCCAAGATGTTGAACGACACACATACATTCAGTGTTCATGGCGAGTCTCAGTGTTTTTGAGGGGAGGGTTGAAAATTAAAATGCTGGGCATTTATTTTATAAATCTTCTCATGTTTGTTTTGGTTTGGTTTGTTTAATCGAAAAGAGAAGTATGAAACATAGACTAGTAATAGTACTGTGGAAGTTAGTTTCATTTTCCATATATCGGTGAATATAACAATATAAATTAGCTTTTGTGACATAAATCTAGTTGAGTTCACTCATATTTGGTCTGGGAAGTGACTTTTAAAACTGGGTTGCATGAGATAAATGAGCAACCTTTAAAGTTAAGGTTCTTTACTGTTGAGCAGAGATATTGTGGTGATTTTCAGGGGTTGGCATCATATTTCAAGCCCCCAAAGAAGGCCTATTGCATTATCAGAATTCCTTTTTTCATGTTTTGCTATTGGTTTTGTCTTTTGAACTTGATTTTAATAATTTTATTTTTTTGAAGGCTTTGTATTGAGGGATGGAAATTGATGATATGCTGTCAGATCTCATTTCCTTGAGAAAATTATACGGCCTTCTCCAAACCAACAAAGATGGTCAACAAATAGCTAACTTCAAAAATGTAAGCCTTTGGGCCTTCATGTCGCTTATAAGAACATGACATTCATGCCTAAACAGTGAAGCAGTTCAGTTGCTCAACTCCACCACACATTTTGGATTTGTACTAGTTTAATGCCAGCCAGCAAAACCTAAAAGAATTACCATGCATGCTATACGACTTCATCTAGAGCAGGTCATCTGCCTAGTCTATGTAGTTGTTTCTCTCATAGGGACCATTGTTGAACATTCAATATTAGGAAGCGGCCTGCTGTAGTTTCTTCCACTTATGGTTTGGTTCCAATTATTGCCATTAAATTAATTGCAAAGGATGGCTGCATTCATATTGGCCATTCTAGCCCGACTCCTTTCTAGGTCATGCACTGGATTTGTCCTTTTTTTTTTGTTTAGTATCAATTATCGGAATAGAAGGTAATTCCAAGCTAGTATCAAAGTACAAAGCAAAAATATTTGAGGACTGCAATATCATTTAACAGGTTTTTTGTTGAAACAGTTGGATGACAAAGCACGGAACTTATTGAAGAAGTTGCTGGATGATGCGGCAGTAAAAATATTTGAAACTCACTCAAAGGTGAAATCATCTTTGCAGGCTCTTATAAACCATGTTTAAAAAAAAAATGTTTCTCTGCTGTTTAATGTCATGTTATTGTTGTTTTTCATAAGGCAAATCATCATCAAAATTGAGTAGCTATTTTAATCCATGAAAAAAAATAGTAACCACTTATTTTGAATTTTTGGGCATGGACTATTGCATTTCTAATTTGGGTTGTCCATTGCAAGCTACTATTTGATTATTGTTTGTCTGATTGGCCCTTTTTGTTGGTGTGATAGACTGTGGCAACTCCAGCTATTGAACACAATACACCCTGTGCTACTCAACCATGGCAGCCTAAGCCCATGCCTAAGGTACGACCCGTTTCCCCGGGGATATCAAAAAACTTTCCTAACGTGGCCGAAAATCACATCAAAGGGTTCAATCCCAGTACAGATTTCTTGCAAAAAGATGAATTATCGGCTGCTAGTCCGGTGCCTCAGGATACCATTTCAGAACTGTCAAGGCACAGTGCTTCTATAAATAAAGCTGCATTGAGAAGAAAACGTGGTTGGGTTCAATCTCAAAGCAATTTCACACATCCAAATTCAGCCAAGGAGATGAAACTATGTGGCTGGAAAAGGCGGAGTTGTATTGATAACAGCTCTTCTGTGGATCGTTTTCAGCTTAGCCGTTTTAATTGGGATAATGGTCAACCAGAGGGATCAGAATCGAGAGAGAAATGTATGGACTTCGAGAAAAATCAGAAGTACAGCCGGGAGCCAGATTCCAAAACCCATCAGAATCGGAGCAGTGTCAAACCGTTCAGGTGTTCATCCAGTAAGCTTGCAGCCGAGGCAATTCAATCTGGTGAGACAGTAGTGAAAGTGGAGGCTGGTGATATACCAAAGGAAGCAGCCAAACCAATAATAGAGCAGATAGAATCTCATCTTTCCTCTGTGCAGTTGGGTGATAGCACAATGGTTGCGCCTGTATCGAGGGGTCAGGGTCCCAACCCTTTTTTGTTGGGGAAAAAGTCAGTGATCAAGGAGGGAGAGAAAACTCAGGAGGGTTGGAGTCATCATCCGTCACCGATAGGCAATGCCATGGTGGGTCACGAACACTGTCAGAAATGTGGAAAAAAGAAGTCCTTTAAATTGCGAGGCCAGACACAGAGTGAGGTTCCGGCTTCCTTGCCCAGTCAGAATGAGTCTTGGATCCCCAGCCACAATCTCCGGGAAACAATGGATAGCAACATTCAGCAGATGAGTAGTTCACTAAATCAAAACGATGATTATAGCATTGTTAATGGGTTAAGGTTTTTGCATACTCAGACAGGTAAGGTGAATCAAGTTCTTGGTGGGATGGACCTGAAAGGACCAAATCGAATGGCAGTGGCATCTCAGCCAGCTGTGTCTTGTTCTTCTGGGGACTCTGGTGACAACATTTCACGGAGACATACGAAAGCACTGCATCGTGGGCGCGGTCCAAGTTGGACTAAGACAAAAGAAGCAGCCTCGGGCGAGACGGTCCAGGGTTCACCTCAGCTAGATAACCACCGACCCAACAAAATTTCAACGCCCCCCCATCACATATAAAGAAGCTGGCGCTGCTGGAGAGCGCCGTGGGTCTTACAAGCATTCCAAAATGGGTCGTCAAAAGCAGGGCCCACCAAGTCGTCATGCGTGGGGGACAAGCCGGAGCTCAAACGGCTCCTCAAGCTGGGAAAGTCAAGCATGGAGCACAAGTGGTGGTAGCAACAGCGAGTTGTACTCTCGCTCGAGTTGGCAGAGTAGCAGTAGCAGTGGCAACAGCAACAGCGAGAGTTACAGTGACACATATTCTTCATGGGCGAGTGAAGGAAAAAATGATTCTAGCTCCAGCGAGGTGGTTGAGGAACACTCACGATCACGTCGGATGGAGTCCCAGCTGGTGGCTCCAGGGGCAAGGAGTGTAGTTCGTGAGGAAAACAAGCTACACCTGCGTGGAACGACAAATAAGAAGAAGACCAATAAGCCAGAGAAGGGGATTGGAAGGTTTAAGAAGTTCAAGGACAAGCTGGCACTTATCTTTCACCACCACCACCACCATCACCATCACCACCATCGCTCGGATGATAATGACGACCGTGAGGGCAGCAGGGACACTGCTGGCAGCACCGATGGCAATAACCAAGTGTATGAAGAACAGGTGGTGGAAGAGGTGAGAAGGCGTGCAGTGGGGAGGAAGGCGGGTCGGCGACGGCAAGGGCAGCTCCAAGCACTCGTGGGTGGACTGGTGAAGCATGTTCGGAAGTCGAAAAAGCCGAAACGAGACAAAGCCGGCGGCATCGGGCAGCAACTAGGGAATGCCCGTGGACATCGGAAGTTAGGGAAGAAGATAAAGTGGTGGCAAAAACTTCGCCCGCCGGGAGGGAGAGTGAAGTTGTCATCAGGTAAGGGAAAGTCACATGTGAAGTTCGGGTTTAAGAAGGGCAAGAAGAAGCCCCCGTAAGGTGCAGTGAAGTTAGGCCTGTTTTTCTTTCTTTTTTATATGGTCAGATGCATACTCATTAACACCTGTCGTCTAAATGTTATCATCTAAAATTTAGAAAATATAAATATATTTTAGAGAGAAAATTTTGATGATCACAATTTATCATTTAAATATTTTTTTATTATATTATATATATATATATATGTTTTTAATTGGTTGTAATAAATAAAAGATAAAAAAATTAAATAAAAAATAGAAAATTATAATTTAAAGCAATAGAGATAAAAATAGATAATAAAATATAAAAGATAAATAAAATATATCAAATAATATACTATTTATTCACTAAAATAGAAATAAAAATTATACTTAAATTTATACTATCAAATTTAATAATATAATTAAATTTAATAATATACTATCAAATAATATAATTAAATTTATGAAGTTTGATAAGATGTTATTTGACCAGAAAATTTAAGAGTCTCACACATTATTAAAATTAAAAAATTAAGTTTATTGGTTAAAACATAATTTTTTAATCAATATTTTTGAATTTTTTAAAATTTATTTGCATGTATAACAACATTAATTGTTACACAAGGTGTAACATAAATCATATTGAAACCATATGGGCTTATAGACTCGATAAAAAATCATATTGGTTCTAGTTACACCATTGGTTGACAATATGAAACAATAAAAAGAAAAGGAATATATGAAGGGATAGGACAAGATATATATATTATATGAAGGAATAATAATTTTATTAATAGATCTGAGCTTCATTAAGCTTCTTTTGGAAAATATTGAGTCAATTTGATGATTCTTTTGAAAGGCTTCTTTTGATTATAAAATAAGTATAAATATGAAAATCTATTTGGTAAACTATAAAAAATACTTATAAAAAAGTTTTTATTTTTTATGGTAAAAGGTAAAAACAATTTAAGGGTGACTTTTAAAAGATGCTTTATCATGAATCAATTTTAAAAAATTTAAATGCCAATAATAACCTCGCATCTATACCCTTTTCACACCTTCCCACCTTCCATTCGTATGCCTCTGTCCTAACTCGAACAGTAGAATCATCATCCAAAATCGTGCGTTATGGAAGGTGACTCAAGTGCGCCAGGGTCCTAGGTGCAAACGAGGCCAAAGGACATCAAGAGGTTGCCGAAGTGGGCGGAGTCGATGCCAAAGAAGTTGAACTCTCATATGTAATGACAACAGAGAGGTAGGGTTAGGGTCCGACAGAGACAGAGGAGGAGGAGTTAGGGTATAGGTGGAAGAGGTCAAGATCGAGGTCTTCAAGGAGATTCCTAGAGGGGTCGGAGAGGGAGAGGCCGATCCGGATCAAGTTTAAGTCGTTGACGTTGGTTGGTTGGTTGGGAACTATCAGGAAGAAAACCAATTCACTTCCAACTTAAAATTAGAAGAAGAGGAATATCAAGAAGAATACACTAGAGAACTATTAGAAAGCAGACATTAGAGAATTATCACGGTGGTTGTTACCCCTCCTAATTGCTTTGGGCTCATTTGTTTATGAATTGAAATTTCATATAGGCATCAATTTTAAAGGATATTTTTGTCTTTTAAAATTTATACAATAATTTTATTTTTAATTTACCAAATATCTATTTCTTGCTTTTAAATTGTACAATACGTTTAAAATCATAATTTATCAAACACTCACTTATTTTTTTTACACCAGCTTTTTGTTCTAATACAACTAAAAATAACTTATTTTAAAAGTATAATATTACCAAACTAGGACATTACATATGAACTTTTGAAGAAACTTTCTTTGAAAAAGAAAAGAGATTTGAGAAAAGGGAAAAGGGGAGAGGGAACTTTGAATCTTTAGAAGTTTAAAAAAAGACTCCTAAGGAGAAAAATCATTTTAGAGAGAAAAGGGAGCTTGGATGCTTAAAGAAGTGAATGCCTAGAATGTCGTGAGTTCATGAAAGGTGGAGAAGAAAGGTTCCCCTTTGGGTCATCATGTCTTTAATACTAGGGTCATTAAACCATATTGAGCTGGCCATTAAGCATATTAAGTCATGGACTTTCTTTGGAGATGAACTTTGAAGTTCCATTAGACAATGGGCTATTGAGAATGGGTCTAAGTTAGTCATGGGCTTTGGGCTTTCTTTAGAGATGTAATGTGAACCACCTTTGTAAATGGGCCACTAGAAATGAGCTATAATTTAATTTTTAGCAAATCCATAATCATGAACAGATTTAAGAAGTGATTATGAAGCATCATTTGAGTAATTATATAATATATTAATATTACATATATTTTCAAACTCATTTTTAATTATTATGTATTAATATTATATATATTTTCACTAATAATAAGGGTAGGAATAAATATACCCATCTAAAAGCTAAACATATCTATGGATTACATTTAATTTAATATGAAATTATAAAAATATTCACAAAAAAGAATCATTTTATAATATTTGAATATTAATATTAGAGCATAAATCAAATATTCAAATATTATTTTTTGAATATTTTTTATGCTTTAAAAAGTTCTTCCAATATTAATTTAAAATTTTATTATTTATTTAAAAATAATTATGAGAATATAAATATAATATTTAAGAAATAATATTTAAATATTTAATTTATATTTAACTAATATTATAAAATATTTATATTCTAATATTATTTTTTATTGAATATTATTATTTAAATATTTTATTATTATTATTATTATTATTTTTAAAAGAGGTATTTTAGTTATTTGATTGTGAGTATCCGTTGCCTAATAATAATCTTATTAATATCATCATTATTTGAAACCTTACGGATTTTGTTAAAACTGTCCGAAATGTAGATTTATCCCCGCCACAGAATCAATGCGCCAATCTCACCACTCAATTGGTGTTGGAGTCGGGAGAAACGGTTTTGTCGAGGAGTTAACATATATCACACACACTACACACACACACACTCTCTCTCTCTCTCGCTCGCTCAGTCCTCTTCAGTTCAGTCCCAACAGCTACTCAATCCATGTTCACCGCCAGCAGCAGAGCAGCTTCTCAGTTGAGCATCAGATCACCGCTCTCTTCCCAGACACACCCTCCACCTCACTACTTGAGGCCTTCTTCTCTCAACTGCCCCTGCCCCTGCCCCGCCTCCTTCTATTCGTCATCGTCCTTCGATAAACCCAGGTGCAGGGCTCGACTCTCCAAGAACGGCGGAGGCGGCGGCTGTTGGGAGGAGGAGCGGGAGGTTGGTTGCGAGGTGGAAGTGATCTCCTGGAGGGAACGCAGAATCAAGGCCCAGATCTTGGTCAATGCTGACGCCAGATCGGTCTGGAATGCAGTCACCGATTACGAGAAGCTCGCCGATTTCATCCCCAATGTTGTTTGCAGGTTCGCTCAATCGAAACCTATCATTGAACTCCCACATGGCACATGGCAGCGCAATTTAAGCGGCGCCGATATAGGGACTTGTGCTGTTTGTTTTACTGCCCCTCCCATGATAGACAAGACATTATTTATATGCTTGAGATTTCACCAATGTACTCCCGGATTTTATAAGCATCCCGAGAACGTCTGTGTTTGTTTTTAAGGTTATATGGGTTTGGGTCGTACAAGCATACAACCTTAAAAAGTTTTTTTTTTTTTTTTTTTTTTTTTTTTTCACTAGTCTATGTTGTCGTGAAACTGAAAGAAGATTTGGCCGGCACGCATTTCCCCGAATGTCTTTGTCTTTTGTATTGCTTTGATTTTATTTACGTTTTTTTTTCCTTTCTGTTTTTGATGATTTTGCACGGCATCCTATTGTCAGTAAGAGAATTCCTTGTCCACATCCTGGGCGAATATGGCTCGAGCAGAGAGGGTTGCAGCGAGCTCTATATTGGCAAATTGAAGCTCGAGTCGTTTTGGATCTCCAAGAAGTTTCTTATTCTGTATGTATTATAAACGCAACCAAACATGATTTACTGCAGCAAAAAAAAAATGATGACAAAATTTTCATATGGCGCCACATCTTGTGATTGGTTCTGAACATTTACTTTGACAGGTATAGTATAGCGCCCGGAACATTTTTTTAAGGAAAATATTACCATCTGCTGTTATGGTGTCACTGTGTAAGCAAGGGATCAGTGGCTGAAATTGGCCTTTCTCAAACAAGATTCGTGGCCACAGAAATCGATAGTTCCACAAAAGATGAACTACAGAGAAAAACCATGCCATGTTTTTTACGGCATCAATTGTTTGTTTATTAGCCTTGGCAGTTTGGCTTAGTATAATTCTAGTAATTAATTGAAAGATTAACACAGCTTTCTGGGCCACAGCTTGAGAACACATTCGGGTAGAATCGTAGATTGCTTAGATTGGTCCACAGCACATAAAAGATGTCTACTTGGGATGATATTATTTTATTGCAATATGCTTGAATCACCAAAACTCTACCTGTACGCACAGCTGGTCCTAAGTCCAGATAAAGGAGGAGGGCTGCACTAGGTTGATAGCTAGCGTAAAACCCTTTTCATATTTTCATATGGACCCTTTTGAATTTCTTAGGTCATACATTCATGTACCCTTTTGAATTTGATTTTCTCATTCCATATAGCCAACCCCAATTATTAGGATCAAGGCTCAGTTATTGTTGTTGTATGCTTGAATCACCAACTTTGGTCACTTTAAATATAAAATTATCATTAGGGGAATGAAATTTATGCTGCGTGATGTTTTGGAAATGTACCTTATTCACTAAAATCCAATCCTTGGTTGAGCAAAATATAGGAATATATAACTGAAGGTTAGAAAACTTCATACGTAATTTGGTGTATGCAAAATTTGAGAATGAATATTAAGGGACTTCCAGAGTGCATATTACCAAAAATAGTTGCTAGAAAATTAATGGTTGAGTCTCCATTTACAAAATCGTCTATATGTTCCATTTGTAATGAAATTTTTGATGCGTTGTAAACTTCTCATTTGATCTCAAAGTGTTTTACAATTTTTGTTCTTTATCTTACTTATATGTACTTCCTGATTGTACTTGTGTAAATCCTTTGTCGTGTGTGTATTGCCTATTTAAAATTTAAAGGCATGAATACACTCTTTTTCAATGAAGTCCTACAGATGAGAGGTATTTTCTATATGTAGCACATTCTGTAATTAATTTTAACTCTAGACAGTTGTAATGGTTCAGTTTAATGATCGCGAACTCCAGTTTTCCTTGGTTGATGGGGATTTTAAGAAGTTTGAAGGCAAATGGTGCATAAAATCTGGAAAGAGGTATCCATCAGTTTATATCACCTCTTATTTGAAACTGCCAATTGTTGTTTTTAATCTCACATTTCAATTATGATATACCATTTTGCATATTCTTTCTTAGTTTAGGATGTCATACATATTATACTCACTCGTGGTGTTTCTTGTGATGATGCTCTTTTTGTACACTGTTGTTTCAATCGCTGTAATTTTCAGGTCAGCAACAACACTATCATACGAAGTCAATGTCATACCAAGATTCAACTTCCCTGCCATTTTCCTAGAGAGAATTATCAGATCTGATCTTCCTGTGAATCTTCAAGCCTTAGCTTGTAGAGCTGAGAAAATTTTTCAAGGGAACCATAAGTTATCTATTTCAAAATTCCCCTTAAATAGCATATCCTCGGGGGTCAAGTTGGATGATGAAAAAGATGAGTTGTTAAAGAGGCCTGCCAGCTCTGGTGGTCCCTTATACCCATCTTCAAGTGAATTTCCACAGTGGGGTGTATTTGGAAAAGTTTGCAAACTCGCTAGTCCTTGTGTGGTAGATGAAGTTCATCTTCGTAGGTTTGATGGTCTATTGGTAATTAATTGACCCTGATAAATTCTCACATACCTTCTCTTAGAGAGAAAGCGAGTTCTGTTTTAGCAGTCATTGATAAGTTGGTTTTTGGCTCAAGGAAAATGGCGGTGTTCATCGCTGTGTTGTTGCTAGCATTACAGTAAAAGCTCCTGTTCGTGAAGCATGGAATGTTTTGACTGCTTATGAAGAGCTGCCTGAGTAAGTGATTTTCCTTTTTGTTCTTTCAATTTTTCAGTGTGGCTGTATGAGATAAATATTTCTATTCCAACAGTGCCCATGGTCTTCTGTGTGGTTGGATCATTCATACTGCTTCAATGCCACCTGGGTGTAGGAACTTCTAGATCAGAGATTTTGGTTATCAAATAAAAAAGTGCCTGCTGTCTTCTGTACACTACTTTGATAATGTCTGGTTTGCTTCTAAGTCTGTTTTCTATTTATATATGCAACAGCTGCATTCAGGTTTATTAGTGATAGAACAGAATATTATATAAGCTTCTTGTAAAATTATACTAAAAAGAGGCTGTCATTTCCTTTTTGGGCCTCCAGTCTCTGCAAGTTCTGAAAAATCTCCTTGTTAATTATACAGGCACATTCTTGCCTTCGAAAATTCACATGTTGGAGTTTACTTTTACAGCATTTTCAAATTGGTTGTTTTCAATATATCATAATGGTATGCTCCCATCATTTTTGGCCCAAAACAAAGTTGCGGGAGGTTTTTAAAACCATAATGGGATCCACGTGCACTCAGTTTATATATTTTTTTGCACTACCTATAGTCGGGAGAAAGATTGTAAATTCTAAGCATCAAAGGTAGAGAACAGCCCTTGATGGATTTATTTCCTGTTCCTACATGTTGGGGTTTGGCATCAATCTTCTTTATGTACAATATATTTAACTATTCCTGGAAAAAAAATGTTTGTGTTTTGAATTAGATTTTCCTCATCCTGTCATCATGGGGTTAATAAAGTTGGGTTTGCAGGATTGTTCCAAATTTGGCTATCAGTAAGATAATACTACGAGAAAATAACCATGTTCGGATTGTTCAGGTAGATTCAGAACACTCCATATGTTTTTATTTGCTTATTTCTTCATCTTTGATTGGTTTTAACCTAACGTCCCAGATATGCTGTGATTTGCTATTCTTTTTTTTCTTTTGTTATCTCTTCTCCCTGATAAGTAGTATCCTGATTTTTAAACATTTCTGTTTGCTGAATGTTACCAGCAAACATAATATTTACTCTATATTTCTTCTACAGTCACATAATATTTTATTTTATTTTTTGGCTGAGCCCACGATGTAATTAAGGATATCAGTGAGGTCAATTTCAATGAAGTATTTATTACCGTGTTTAATTCTATTTTCTAAAACAAAATATAATGAAGCTTAATGACTGCATGATAAATATTTGATGAGGTACTCAGTTCCAGAAGAGTTACTGAAGGAAAATGAGAAACAAAAAGCAAAGTAATAGATGGAAGAGAAAAAAGGTGAATAATAGTAGTATACATATATTCCACCTTCCCATCATTGAAGCTAATCAGGGTTATTATTATTTTTTCTTTGGTTAGGGTCTGTTGCCGTAAATTCTTTACATATGTGCCAATTTTACAGGAAGGATGCAAGGGCTTGTTGTACATGGTACTTCATGCTCGTGTTGTTCTGGACTTGTGTGAACATCTTGAACGAGAAATTACTTTTAAGCAGGTTGAAGGAGACTTTGATGCATTTCAAGGGAAATGGCTTCTGGAGCAACTTGGGAATCATCATACTTTGTTAAAATATAGTGTGGAGTCAATCATGCACAAAGACTCTTTTCTTTCTGAAGCTATTATGGAAGAGGTTTGTCGTTTTTACTTTTTACAATTGCTTGGAATTTTGTTTGATGTACTTGCAACGGTACTATCTCCATTCACCCAATTAGCATCTCTCCTTATAAAAAAGCCTATAATGTATTTAATGCATCAGATACCTATGTTCCACTATTTTTTTAGGTTATATATGAAGATCTCCCATCAAATTTATGTTCAATACGTGATTATATTGAAAAAAGGGAGGCTGCATGCTCCTTGGATGAAGGTCAAGATAAGAAAATCTCCGAGGGTCAAGTTGCTTTATCTAGCATTGACAGAGATGACAACTGTATCCCCACGGCTGTGCAGATCTTTGATGATTCAACACCTTTTAGGCAAGCACCCAGGGTTCCTGGCCTGCAGAGGGATATTGAAGTTCTTAAAGCCGAGCTTTTGACATTTATTTCAGAACATGGGCAGGAAGGATTTATGCCTTTGAGAAAAGAGCTTCGTAAGCATCGTAGGGTCGACATTGAGAAGGCAATCACACGAATGGGTGGATTCAGAAGAATCGCAACATCAATGAATCTCTCCCTTGCATACAAACACCGAAAACCAAAGGGTTATTGGGACAACCTTGAAAATTTGCGAGAAGAGGTCTATCTTTGTCTCATGTTACTTTACTGGATTATATTCCACAATCTACATCATTCTAAATTCCAACAGATGGTGGATCTCCTTACTCAAATAATTTTAGATAAACATTGTGATGAAGGGGAATTTAGCTATTGGTGTCTTACATATTAATGCTAATCTATTTTAGTTAGTTAATTGCTGAGAAATTTTGTGATCCTTTCTGATCATTACTTGTGCTAAACTAAATGCTGATGTAGTTTCAATTTTTGTTCGTACTTGACATATGACAGATACTTCATTTCCAGAAAAGCTGGAGAATGGACCTGTCATTTATGCCCTGTAGAAAATCTTTTGAACGTGCAGGTATGAAAATGAATTTGTCTTCAATACTCTTGAAATTCTGTTTCTATGACGGTATAGCTTTAGCACCACTTTAGATTACCGGGAATTCTAAAATTTGAACGGTGGATATCAAGCGATTTGCCACTCATCTCCTGGCAGTGATTTGTTCATGCATGAGGCTAAAACTCGTGCGGTTAATGTGCAGTGGATTGACAAAAAATATTTTTTTTAGCTGCTAGTGGTTGCTTTAGATCTATTGTAATGTTTTCAACTGAGCAGCTCTTGGTTTACACTGAAAACTTTTGGCAGGCCGCTACGATATTGCACGCGCCTTGGAAAAATGGGGCGGCCTTCGTGAAGTTTCACGGCTTCTATCTCTTAAGGTGAGGCACCCCAACAGACAGGCAAATATTGCCAGGGGTAAGAAAATTGACAATGTGCCATGTGCTGAGGTAGTTGCTGAAGAAAAGACCCCATCTAAATCTAATGTTTCTCAGGATACACATAAGTGGCTTATGAAGCTAAAACATTTGGACATCAACTGGATTAAGTAAGAATGTAATATACACATTGGATGTTGTAGAAAAGACACCAAGTAAACCTCTTGTTGCTCAAGATACACACGCATTGGCTTATGATACCGAAACATTTGGACATCATATAGCTATTGTCTTGGATCCGTTTGAGGTAAAGAAGCAGGTGAGTAGAGCTGTAGAGTTGGACCAGAGAGCATTTTGTTATATTTATTGTTGAAAGCCACAACACAAAATTCATTTGTTGCAAGGTACAAATGTTAAAGAAACGTTCAGAGACTGCCTTTGAATCCAATGCGTAATGCAATAATGCATACCCAAAACATGGCAAACATTTCATTCTCCACAACACAAGGAAGCCATTTAGCAACAAAAATTATATATGGCCACACAAAATCCTATGCAAAATTCATGATCCATGTTTGCAAACAATCGCTTGCGATTAACATAACTGGAATTCTTTGGACAAGGAAGGAAGGCTGTAATGCACGGATCTTGGCATGGTAGCTTCTTCTCTGATCAGAGATGCCATTCCATGACTTCAAATCTGATCTGCCACGGCTGGAAGGAGCGAGACAGATGCCCTCTTGTGGTCTGTAAGCATTGCCGATTTGTTTGCATTTCTGTCAAAAAAGCTTGGTCCTCCGTTGAAACAAATCCCATGAGAACATGGAGGTGAAGCGGGGAATGAAGCGAAGCCCTTTTATCTCCATAAGCCTATGTCGATGGAGTTGAATGAAATGATGCCTCTCTTCATGGATTGCCTGCAGCTGCAAGAGTTCAGGTTCAACTTATAACCGCAATAACCACAGCTACACCAAAGAATTTTATGTGATTTGATGAAAATTTAAACACTCCATAAAGTAAAGACAAATTCATGAAAAGTTAATATGACATGATAATGAATGGTAATGACAAACCTTCACCTAGCTAGTTTTTTTTTTTTTTTTTTTTTTTGATGTCTCAACTACTTCACACTGACAGTGAGTCATTTAGACCTGAATTGTCATTGAGACCAACACAAATTCAAGAAAAGTTAATATGATATGAATATGATCATGAACTTATAAATTCAATGGTAATGACAAGCCTTTAACTAGCTAGTTTTTTTTACCTCAAAATTTTCAGCTACTTCATACTGGCAACGAGTCATTGAGACCAACACAAATAATAGAAGTGAATAAATTAAGACAAACATGGAAGACGAAGAGCACGACGAGGAAGAACTATAATCTGTAGCTTGAGTCCTTAATTATAGTGTGTTAATATGTTCATCATTTTTGCTGGGGTGTTTGATGTGTGTCTGCGCGCGTGCATGACGTGGGAGAGGGGAAGTTGAGTTGAGAGAGTAGTGGTCGCGAGAGCCGTTAACAGGAAAGAAGACTGAAAATCGATCCCAACTAGTCATTGGCGATCCCATGCTCCTCGCGTGTTGAATACTATCTGCCCTGACAAAATTTAATCATTAAAAATCTAAATATAAAATTATCATCTAACTCATCAAATTTTTTAATTTGAATTATTAGATTAAAATTTAATAATCAAAATTAAATTTTCTGTAAATTATAATTAAATAAAAAACTTATCTGAATCATTGGTTGAATATATGATGGTTTAAATTAAAATTTTTACGATAAAAAGTTAATCTTATGTTATAAAATTATATATATATATATATAATATTATTAGCCTAAGTAATAAAAAAAATATTTTAATAAAATTAAATTTAAATTTAAATTTTTAAAAATAAAAATAAAAATAATTTTAAAAAACAGTTATGGAATTTATTTTGAAAATTAAATTATAAAATTAAATAATTCTAAATTTATTAAGACTTACAGTTTTTAAAATCAATCTTCCAATCTTAGTGTTCCAAACAAAGGCACCATAGCAGAATCTTGTTGCTGGGGATGTTTCCAACTGCTTTGCACAAGCAGTTCCTCCAACCCAATGTTTGAAGTGGGGGAGAATTTTTAATAGGTTCATGGATACAGGAGAATAGTGTAAAGATTGCGGTGCCTCAACAGAACAATCTTATTTTAGTATTAGATACGAACATTTTTCTCAAGCAAATCATTATTTTTTTTATTTTTAATTAAATATTTTAATAAATTTATTTACATAAATTAATATTAATTATAAATTACTCAATATATATATATATATATTACTAAAAATTTTATTAAATATGACACTAACTAATTCAAATTTAACTAATTACTATCTCAAAATTTAATATTTAATAAAATTTGTAATTAAAACACATTTCGAATCAAATTTTTATCTTATATTGATTCATTTAACTATTTACGAGGGTTGTTCATTGTCGTATCGTAACCAGTCGATTAATTTGGGATTCATCCCAAATATATTTAACTACGTGTGAGTTGAATATTCAAAATAAATCCGAAGTTACTGATTGGTCGGAAAAGGGTACAGGCATATATTTAACACCAATAACGAAGCTTGATAAAACTGGGTTGATCTGATCTAATGTCACAAAAGGCTTTCCTATGTCATCATATATACTGTAATTTTCCATCTTTCTTAGCCTCATGAAAACCCAACCTCAAAGCAACCCAATTATTTAAAAGGCAATAAAAGCCACTAGTAGTAAAATGGTTAACTAATATATGATACATTCTAGGATATATCATACAGGGTTGTCAAATCAAAATTGGGGATTGGTCTACTTACAATCAACAGAAGCCTGGGATATTTCATTTTACGTCCCTGCTTTCTGTTGAAAGTAGGCTGCGGTCATCTCTTTGTAGGATTAAGTTAGGTTGTACTAGTTGCAAATGCCGTAGACTGACACTCTGTGGGGTTCAGGACGTGAGAGCTGCCAACACAGAGCACATTTTGTACCTGTGCGGTGACTACCTGTGCGGGATGACCAAATGACCATCTAAAACCTATTGGATTAAGCACCGGAACATTGAACCGGTTGCAGTATTAGCATGAAGCTGGTTCTCTCCAACCACCCTCAATTGCAGTACTAACGCAACTCTGCGATCCTCCTCCCCAACCACCGTCTCTTGCAGTATTTGCATTAGTCTGCCATTCTCTTCTCCAACCACCCTTAGTTGCAGAACTAGCATAACTCTGTGATCCTCTTCCCCAACCACCGTCTCTTGCAGTATTTGCATTAGTCTTCCATTCTCCTCTCCAACCACCCTTAGTTGCAGAACTAGCATAACTCTGTGATCCTCTTCCCCAACCACCGTCTCTTGCAGTATTTGCATTAGTCTTCCATTCTCCTCTCCAACCACCCTTAGTTGCAGAACTAGCATAACTCTGTGATCCTCTTCCCCAACCACCGTCTCTTGCAGTATTTGCATTAGTCTTCCATTCTCCTCTCCAACCACCCTTAGTTGCAGAACTAGCATAACTCTGTGATCCTCTTCCCCAACCACTGTCTCTTGCAGTATTTGCATTAGTCTTCCATTCTCCTCTCCAACCACCCTTAGTTGCAGAACTAGCATAACTCTGTGATCCTCTTCCCCAACCACTGTCTCTTGCAGTATTTGCATTAGTCTGCCATTCTCCTCTCCAACCACCCTTAGTTGCAGAACTAGCATAACGCTGTGATCCTCCTCCCCAACCACCATTGGTCTGTAACCCTCTTCCCCAACCACCGTCAGTTGCAGTATTTGCACTAGTATGCCGTTCTCCTCTCCAACCATCCGTAGTTGCACTATTAGCACAAGTCTGTGATCCTCCTCCCCAACCACTGTTTATTGCGGTATTTACATTAGTCTGCCATCCTCCTTTCCAACAACCCTTAGATGCAGTACTAGCAGAATTCTGTGATCCTCCCCCCCAAACACCATTGGTCTGTAATCCTCTTCCCCAACCACCGTCAGTTGCAGTATTTGCACTAGTCTGCCATTCTCCTCTCCAACCACCCTTAGTTGCACTATTAGCATAGGTCTGCAATCCTCCTCCCCAACAACTAGCTGTAGTATTAGTATAAGTCTGTGATTCTCCCCCCCAAACACCCTTAGTTGTAGTACTAGCATGACACTGCGACACTCCTTCCCAACCACCCTTACTTGTAGTGCTAGCATGAGTCTCTGATCCTCCTCCCCAAACACCCTTGATGCGCTTCTTTGTTTTGGTAGAATCAGGAGGAATGGGCCTATCCACTGCTTTACGCTTGGATTTTTTAGCCTTCTTGCCCATTTGAGAGATGTTGGGGTCGGAACGGAATAAGAGTTCTATTAATTTGTCCCGTTCACTCTGGCCATCCTTGAAGGTCAAAATATGACTGAGAGAACTATGGATGCACATATAGATAGTTCTCACTTTATCAATTTTTACAGCCCTAGCAACATTTTGTGACCGCTCCAAAAAATCCTCTACCTGCAAAAATCAAATTAACTGATTATAAAGTAAGCAACTCCACTAGAAAAAGCGGTTTTTTTTTTTTTTCATTTTGGCAGGTAGCTCAGATTAAAATACACTTATACAGCCAACACCAGAATCCCATGCTTTGAACATCCAAGATCCTTTATATGTGCTGGCACATAGACCTTTTGGCCATAGTACTTCAACTGATGCCAGCTGCAATAGCAAAACAGAAGTCTGTCTTCATTAAAATTTTGCAGCGTAAAATAGTTTTGTAGAATTAAATTCCAGCATCTAGCTCCCCTTAACCAACTATAGGAAGTTTACCTTGACTAAGAATGTAAAAAAGAGTTCAGCCAGAGTTTCTTTATTCTTATCACCGTAGTTCAAAAACGAATGAACAGCCCTCTTGACAGAGACAGGATCAGTTCCATCTGGAAAATGCACAGGCCCTTTAGTCTCAAGAAGCAGACAGAATGAAAGATTAATGCTTTAAAAAAAAAACCTTATTGAACCAAAAGTTAAAGACGGGAAACAAAAATAAAAAAATCCAGTCAAACCCTATCTTGAAGTTACAAAATATGCATTTACTCAAAACAAACAGAAAAATTAAAAAAAAAAAAAAAAAAAACACAAATGTTACAGAACCACAAGCCAATTTGCATAAGCATAAGAGCTCAACTACACCTCTAACATCCAAAGTGGGAGCTTAAATATGTGTCTGATTGGTTGAGTTTGTATATGCATGTGTTATGGAATTTTATTTGAAATTAAAATATAAAAATAATTTCAATTACTTTTTCCATTATCAGGCATTTTTAAAATACACTTAAATTTTGAATGAAAAAAAAAACAAGATCTAACACTGGTGGTTAAGGTGGTTTGAGCATGTAGAACATAAACAAATGAACAAACCGATTAGAAGTAAAGCAAAAAAATATAGGACATGTTACCAAATAAAACCTAGATGAAAGTAGAACAAAAGATATCATCCCTAAAGATGTCAAAGATGACATAAAATTTGATGGGCAAGGCAGTTGAAATTTTACATTCAGAACGTAAAAACAAAATGTATAGACATAAAATTTACACTCATTTGAGAACACCAATACCAATTGGCAACATTATCAACTAATTATAAAAAAAATGAGCAGAGGCTCATAAATTGCTATAGTAAATTTAAAAGTATCATACTAATAATATAATAATAATTTTAGTCATACAATGATAAGGTAATATATTGATAGAAATACCTTCAGGTGAATGTCAATTAATGTGGTGAAAATGTGAGTATACATAATGATTGATTAATTTTGCAATTGTACAAAGTATAGGTATGATTAATTATTAAAATGATAAAGTCTAAAAAGGAAAAAGAGAGAAAGTACTTCATAAGACATACACAAAAGATGGGCAATGAACACTATAGGCAAGGGCTATCAAAATTTTGCGTTCAGAGCATTAAAGCAAAATATATAATTGTAAGATTTTACACTCATTTGAGAACACTAATATCAATTAGCATCATTATCAAATAAATATAGAAAGTGAGAAGAGATTCATAAATTGCAATAATAAAATTTTGAAGAATTGTAATAATAATAATTTAATAATTTTAGGCATACAATGATAGAATAATATATTGATAGAAATACCTTTAGGCGAATGTTAATTAATGCAGTGAAACGTGTGTATGCATAATGATTAATTAACTATAAAATTGTTGTAGGAAGTATAGGTGTGATTTATAAGTAAAATGATAAAGTCTAAAAAAGAAAAAGGAAAAAGAGGGAGTACTTCATAAGACAAACAAAAGATGGGATAACTATGATGACATGACAAATATAGTAACTTAACAAATACACAAACCCAGATCTGATTCTGAATTTGAGTGTACAGAACCATGTAATTGCAAGGGAGGCAGAATGGAAGGGAAGACCACTGACAAAGAATAAGGCACCAGCACAGGGGGAGGGCGAGGTATGTGGCATGAGTCAAGTAGAAGAACTGATTCGGTGGAGGTTGATGACAACTCAAGATAGAGGACCAGCCGAGCAGAAGAACTGTCAAGCAGAGGAAAGGGACCTTAGTTTAAGAACTAGAAGTGGACTTTCAAAACTTCGGGAAATTAGCAGGCCTTAGGTTGTCAGACTTCAAGGTAGAGTATCAGGTAAAATTTTGCAATTTCGTTAATTACAATCCAATATTAATTGCACAAAAATGAACCTGTATTGTATCCTTTCATGCACCTACGTGTTGGCCAACAATTTCAATAAATTTTTTATGATCTGCACTTCTTACACTAGTTTGGATAATCCATGGAACATAGTAACGCAAAAAATGAACAATTCTATGGGCAAACCAGCGATTTTGACAGCTTTTCTGAAAAAGTTCCTTATGTAAGCAGGAAGTGGAAAACAATAAAAATATACTGAATAGTTAAGGCTAAAAAAAACATAAGCAATATCCCAATGTCACAAAAGATAGAATGTTGTTTAGTATTAGCATAAACAATTATCCCTAAAAACTTGATGCCCATCAGGAATTGCAACTTTAGATTTGTCTCTCAGATTTAAGGAATTTTTCTCTATTGTTTTGAGTTGAATTAGGACAAAAAAACCTGAAAAGACGCATTCCAAAAGCAAGACAGAGCACCAGCTTGGTGAGCTATGGGACATTGAAAAGGTGAGTAACAGCAATACTTGCAGACCAAAAATATTATAAGGTGATACCGAGAAGAGAGAAAGGGGCATTCAGAATCAAAACCCAAACTTCCTATAGTTCAAAAATCCTAGATGGGGTAAAGTCAAGCTGTAGATTACTTCAGGTTTATTCCTATTTTGTCTTGATATTTTCTGGAGAATGGAATGGCTTTTTTCTTATACCAGTTGCAAAGTCTCAAAAGCCAAAACAAATCTAGAATTTACTCAACCCCTTCAGCGACATGACAAGCACTTGATGCCCATTCAAAATATAAAACTGATTGGGATGAAACCAGATCCCGGTCTGAAATGATTAGAATACCCATGCCATAAACTTGCAAAAATAAAATGCTGCAATATTTTTTATCCACAAATACAGGGACTTCATCAGGGATCCATTTCAAATGAGCAAATTTAAACACTTGTTTTCACATGCAGCTGGACCAGGTCCCAGTCTGAGATGATTAAAATACCCGTGTCATAAACTTGCAAAAATAAAATGCTGCAATATATTTAACATATACATGGACTGCATCAGGGATCCATTTCAAAAGAGCAAATTTAAACACTTGTTTTCACATGCAGCTGGACCCTGGTCTAAAATGATTAGAATACCCATGTCATAAACAAGCAAAACTAAAATGCTGCAATATATTTTATTCACATATACATGGACTGCAACAGGGATCCATTTCAAATGAGCAAATTTAAACACTTGTTTTCACATACAGTTGGACCCAACTCATTGAATAATTTAATTTATTAGTATTAAAAAAACAGTTATTATCTCAGACCACAATCCTACTGCAATACAATTATCTTCTTTCTACTTCTTACAATTTGGAGTGAAAGCTTGCTTAGAACCCTGGCTTTAAATATTTCATAAGCCTTATGTATCTCTCAAATTTAACCAATAGTTGCTGAACTTAGTGGTTCTAGCATGTGCACTACAGCACTAGTGTTGGCCATAGTCAAGGATTTAAATCCTTGTAGAGGCTAGATTGGGTGTGCTAATACTTACCAATAAATATTCTCTGTTTTCTGTCATGTCCTTTCCATGTACTTACTTTTAATTAAACCTAGATGAGTGGTGGGTTGAGGTGTAAATGGGTTGGTTTGAGTAGGGTAAAAGATATTCCAAAATCCAAACCCGAACGATACATCTGGCAACATGGCACTCATTCCCATAACAGAAACGAAACACAGCAATCACTTTCCAAAAGAATGATATCAATAACTAAGAAATTACTTGATCTTCTTAGAAGACGCCAAAGTTTTTCTCTTGGGAGTCATTCCCACAACAAAAACCAAGCACACTAATCACTTTCCAACAGAATGATATCGATAACCACAAAATTACTTGATCTTCTTAAAAGATGCCAAAGTTTTTCTCTTGGACAAGATTATTGATATTTTTCCTAGTGCATGAGCCAAAATCATTTTACAACAATGTTTAACACCTGACATGCAAGATTAATACCTCTAAATATGGCTGATAATGGAGGTAATATGGGAGGATCTCGAGTCTGCATGACAAAAAGTTAGTATTAGGGGAAAGAAAGGAAGCAACATTCCAAACGTATAAAACTCACTTACAACACCATTGGTTGAAAAATGGTAAAAATAAAATATGATAGTATAAAACAAGGGTCCTTGTGATTGTGTCATAATTGTGAAAAGGGCGGATGCACCCAAAGTGCTAAGGGGCTTTGGGACTTGCATGCAAAACGCATGCTTTATTGAATAATGTATAAAAAAATTATATATGCCAAATATACTTAGCAATTTATTCATAATAGACATCACCCCTGCTTGTCTTCATGTGGGTTATCTAAATAAAGGGTGGAAGAAAAAAAATTTAGGACAAGAAATGACAAGCAAGTAGCCTGTGACGTAATGTGGTTTATTTTATTGATTTATAGATGTTATTGAACTTGTACACAACTCTAAGATGTCCATAATTCATTCTTTTGTAAGCTTTCAGATTTTCCCATGTCTCATAATCACAAGGGACTCTGTACTTTCCTTCTTTTTTCAAAAATATATTTACCCTTCTTTTAAAAAATCATAATGAAAATCAAACATTCCGATAAGTATGATTGCTAATATTAGGATGGGAAAATATTACTTTTTGTTACTATAATTAGTAAAGTAATTAGAGTAATTAGTGGAATTGGAGTGATTAATGGAATATTATTATTAATTAGGATAGATATCATAATATCGATATTACTGTAGATAATTTGCTCTTTTTTATAAGTATGTAGACATATATCATTGTATTGTATAAAATACATCAATGAATCATTTGATTATCTGTTCATATCACTTTTCATTAACTAAATGAGTCCTAACTTTATGTAGATTACTTATATCCATATTCCTTTCCTATTCCACCTCACATTTAACCTGACGATTCAATAATGGTATAGGAAGTTGCACTTTTTTCAATAAAAATAATAAATAAATAAATAAAAGCAACAGGGAACATGAATTTAAATAGGTCTTCAATTGAAGGAGATTGTTGAACTTATTTTGGTGCTTAGTATAAAAATTGAATCAATATTAATATTGTGTCGTTGTGCACAGATGTGTGGAGAGAAACACAAAACTAGCTAAAAAGCACCTTCATTGTACTTCCCATTTTCATTTTCTGGCAACTACTTCACGTAAACTAAACAGGATACACTTTTGATAAAATGCCAGATCAGTATGGTTTTGACCAGTGTGGAAGTCACGAGCAGGGCACATGAGACTAACAAAAACTGTAAAATTATTTAAATAATAAATATACCTGTAGGTGAAATGCAACCAAGGATACAATGGATAAAGAATTAAGAGTCCTATCTCTTGAACTGTTGATTTTATGTGCTTTTGCCCAATATTTCACCTGCAAAGATGACAAGGATGTATACACTCATGAGAGCATGGAAAGATAAAATAATCAAGATACACAATTACATACGTGCATACGTATGAGATGGATAGATAATCAAATGTGCAAAAGAAGTGAGGCCTGTGTGGGTATTTAATTAGTCTTTACTATTCTTTCTTGCTATTCTTCATGAGCCTTGACAAATTTGGCAGGATATATGGTCCTGTCACGTGTTTGGGGACGCACTTCAAATGGACTTCACAGAGAGCACCTAGATGTTTTAATCCTGAAAAGTGCCCCATAACTGAAACCTACTGGGGGTGGCCTTAAAACAATCCACACTCCCCTCCGATTGTTGAAACATGCAAAGCATAACACTTCAGACCAAATGCTACAGGATTTCAAAATCCCATTATATCCTATCCAAACAATCCTTCCAAATGTAACGTAAGACCTTTCCATGACTTCTCCCCAATTCAACCTTTAAGGAATTTCCAGTATTTTCAACTACAATTGAGCAATTCCTAAACAGAAAATCTAGTACAATTCTCTTTTAGTTTTAATTTAAATGAAGTGAAATTAGGCTTCAGATATTTTAACCCCAGTCATTTTGCCAACATCTTATATGATACACATTCTACTGAAGAAACATTATCCAATCAATTAGCAATGAATTCTTAGTTCGTGGAAAAGTAAATGGAGTACATGAGGAGCATGGTAGGTTATAGAGGCATACCAAAAGGAAACAAGAAAAGATATTTTCACAGCATATCTTAATAAACAATCTAATTGAATAAGGAATTGCTTTTTTTTTCCTCCCACTAGGGTTTAACCCCAATCATTTTGCCAACGACTATTATATGATACATATTCTACTGAAGAAACATTATCAAATTATTTAGCAATGAATTCTTATTTTGTGTAAAATAATTAGAGAAAACGAAGAACATGAGGAGCACAGCAGCTTATAGAGGTGTAAAAAAAGGAAACAAGATAAGATATTTTCACAGAATATCTTACTGAACAATCTAATTGAATAAGGAATTGTTTTTTTTTCTCCCACTAGGGTTTAACAAGTCACTTGGGCTACTTATTTATAGGTGATTACGACTTACAAGCTTCTTCCAAGGATCGGATTAGCTAAGGTGTAAAAAAATAATTGTAAAAGGGGCCATTAGAAATTTGAATCTAACCGACCAAGTTCAGAAATTGGGCAAGTCACAAATTCAAATGACAAAATGCATGGGGAAATTCTCATTACTAATGAAATAAAAGTTGGAAAGATGACGGGAAATGGAAGATCTTAAATTACCAACAAACTTAGCTTCTTAAACCTCTCATCAATAGCAGAAATCAAGTGTAGAATATGGGATTTTGCCATGCCAACCCAATTCTCCACTGATAAGTCACATTCAATTCCAGTTCCAGGATCAGTAACCTTCACAATAGGCACTCTGGCTTTCACGATAGGTTTCACACGAGACATTTCACCTTTTGCTATCATAGAAACGCAAACAATAAGTAATAGAACACTGGTAGATCAGACAGAATTCAGGACAACCATTCCTGTAATGATGAAGGACAAGATCCGATCATCACAATACAAGATACTTTTACAGGAAAACTTGAAACGCTCAGTCCATATGATCTAGTGGGACAAGAGTTGTACGGTCTGTAATTATAATAAAAAGAACCATTTTGGGTTTATAGGGAAATGGGACTTGAACCTCAAAAGTGATGGGGCGTTAAGCTACTTGATCTTCAAAGTTAACATAACTTTAGAGAAAATAAAATAAACTAAAGAGCTAATACTATTTGTTCAATACCTTGTAACTTGTATAACTTTCTTGCAATCTTTCGAAGAACTCGAACCTGATGATCACGAGGAATTTCGGCTTCATTTTTGCTAAAATTAATTGATAAATCTAGGTCACTTTGAGCACTGAATATATCCATTACAAAAGACCCAAATGCCACCACAACAGGAAACTTGTCTCTATTTCCTTAAGCAAGAAAAAAAAAGTAATAATAATAATTATAATATGCACCATAGTAAATGTAAGAAATATATCTGTTCATAGAATATATTTGTTAAAGAAGAAACAATAAGATAGAAAAACAAACAATGATTAAAATTTGCCCATTGTGCAAAAACTCTCTTGATAATGGATGCCAATAGCATACAACACAGTGAGAAAAATTAAACGGCAAGCATGAATCCATCAACAGATTAATTGTTGAAGTCAACATATTAAAGTACACAGACAATTATATGCACGAGCAAGAACTTTAATCCATGCATGCACCATTTACATAATACACGAAAAAGAAAAACGGAAAATACAACATGCAATATAACATTTTATGTAACACAATTGATAGGGGTGGATAGTTGAGCCATTAAATTGTTATTAACAAAAAAGCAACCAAAAATTTAGATACAGGAAAAATGTAGATAATTAAATCTATTCTGAAAAAACATTCAAGATTCAACTTTAAGTATGATATGATAGAAAACTGAAAATCTTGCTTTGGGCTTTGATGCCAACGTTAAAATTCCCAGTTGCTTGAAAGGTCACAGGGGTTGAATATCTAATTATTTCAATTTCCACATAAATTGCTAAGGTTCTAGTCATATGGCTAGGGAACAAGAACCCAAAAAAAGGAAAAAATAATGTAAACCAATGGAAACTTCAAACAACATACAAAGGGTCATTCTTTTGTTTTTATTTTGAGGGGGGTGGGGGGTCCCAGACTAATTACCGTAAGTTTCCTTCGCTATAGTATTGAAGGTTTTAACCAAGTCTCTCCGCAGATGATAATCGCTAAGTTTTGGGCGATGATTGAGATAAGCATCCTGAAGTAACGCCTCTAGTGCTTGCGTTTGGGATGAAGTTATTTTCTTGTTTTGAATCTCCTTGAGTTCAAGCTTTGCTGCTTTCCTAACTACCACTGGGCAGAAATGAAGGCACCCAAAAAAAATATAAATAATGTCAGAGTATCATCCATCAAACACCATGTGTAGATAGATTTTGCAAAAGAAAGGTTTACACCAGCATGGCCTCTAGTGGATTCAAATGCAAGAATGAAAAGTTGCCACATACATGTCCCACAGAAATTGAGGCAGGATAGGATGAGGAAGGACACATCAAGAAACAAGAAAGGCAAATTTTTTGCCAAGCTGCAAGTATAATAATATGTGCTTGCATTTGACAAATTAGAGTGCGATCATCTTTATTAAAAACCCCCTAGTAAAGCATTTCCACATGACCCCTTTTTAGGTTTGATTTGACCACACATTATTATCTATGAACATTTTGATCTCTCCCTTAAAGGAACAGTTTAAGCATGGTCCATTGTAATCATTTTATAACGCGTTACCGATTTCAACCATTATTAGAAAAGAACAAAAAATGCAACTCCAAAGGGTACTTGATACCTTACCTGCATTTTTCGATGCCATATTTTATGTCCTTTCTTGTTTCCCAGTGGTGAAAAGCTTCAGATTTTTTTCAGTAACATAAACCAATTGGTGGGCGTGGTTCACCGCTGCTACTAAATTCTGGGTTCAAACACTGCAAACAAAATAAATGAGGCGGATTCCTAACAACTTATTTTCAACATCGCCGATCTGGGTTACATGAGCAAATACCCAAATCACACATACTTATAAATACTGCCTCAAAAATGTAGATATATATATATATATATATATATATATATATATATGCTTTCCTACAACTTGCACGACCTTAAACAATCTATCGCAGGAGAGACAGTACCCAACTTCGAACAATCGAACCATTGTTCAAAAGCATCGGATTTCTACGGCCTTGGAAAAGGAAAAAGGGGTTGGTTTCTAAGTGAATCTTAGACAAACACATTGAAATCATGGTGATTGCGGACATACTCAAAAACGCCTTGGAAACGGAGACTTGCCTTGTGTGGATTTCGCCTCTATACGATTTGTGTCTTCTTCTGCCAACGCTGTGTGCTCTGAAGGAACCAAACAGTAAACTTTAGAGGATGCTGACTAAATGGGAATTCCAACGACGTAGCCAAGAGCGTTCGGAGTTTCTTGAACTTAAAATCAAAGCTGTTCTGTTCGAAGTTTTTTCATGTTTTTGCTCTTTCTTTCTTTCTTTCTTTCTTTATTTTCCCTGTTATTTATTTATTTATTTTGTTTTACTTCCTTGTTTCACTACAGAGTTAAAAGGCAAGCGGCGGCGATGCCGCGACACTGACCTGAAAGATACTGTGGTTGAGACAAGCCACCATGTATTATGAATTGTGAAACTAACCACTTACCGTTATTGACGATTTGGATGCTCTTTGGGGATTCAGGGTATGTCATTTGTAAAGACTGTAAACCGGTTAAACGGTGTAGTAATATGCTAAGAGTACCTTTCAAATCATCTTTTTTTAATTTTACGTATTTAAACTATTTTTTATTTCTTATATAAATATACACTATTTCCTAAATAATTCTCTATATTATTTTAAAAAATATTTTAAACTATTTTTTTTAATTTAATATAAAATAAAAGTAAATATTATAAAAAAAATGTGAAAATAAGAGTAAAATAAATTTTTTATATATACTTTAATAATTATATGGAGTGATCATTATTTTTCAATATGTTGAAAAAGTACAAATCACATAAAAAAGTTAAATATAAAATTTCTGCGGGAATGATTTTATGACTTTTTAATTTTTTTTTTCTTAAATTTAAGAAAACAGACTAATATAGGGAGTCTGCTACTAGTGCTTTAATAAATGTTAATGTAATCCATCCGATTTGAAATTTGAGGTTTTTAGTATTTTTAAAATTTTTAATCAAAACTAAAATATATAAAAAGTAAGGCTTACTAGAAATCGGCGTGTATAAATTACTTACATGTAAGTTTTATATTAAGCATTCATGATTGATTTATGTCATTTGGTTATAATATTACAGTTACATGTTATCATTAATGATTTTAGTCATGTTAAATGTGATAAAACCCACTTTGATCTTATAATGACAAAATCAATAAATAATATTGATCGGATATACCCTAAAATTATAATAACAAAATCTTAAGGAAATGATCGGCCAACTTTTATATTTGATCCGAGCAAAACAAGACTATTCCAAAGCCACAAATCAATTATGTCGTCGCCTTGTTTACAATGTTGCTCCATCTCTACAACTCCTATTGCTCTAATGTTGAATCCACTTTTTTGCCTAATCTAATCTAGGTAAGCCTTTCCTACTTTCACGAGAGTGATAGGAAGCATAAAAAAAAAAAAGCAAAGACGTTACACGATGAAATAAAAGCTTATATAAATTTTTTTGAAAACGTGATTCTTTCATCATACAAGAAATGATTAACTAAGCCACTCATTTTTGAATAACTTAGATAATATCATTTGTATGAGATTAATAATCCCATCAAAATAATTAATTCTTAAAATAGAATTTTATCTTCTAAAATATACTTTTTTTCGTATATTATGACATTTGATATTTTTTTTCTATATTTAATATTTTAATTATTTAAAATATATTATTTTATTATATAAAAATAGACATAGAAAACTTAAGCATAATTTTTAAAATATCTTTAAAATTTTACTATATAAATGATTTTAGCCCTTTAAAGTTAGTTAAAGAGACTATTAAAAATTGGAGCCTAACTTACGGAGGCTTTTGTTGTGTCAAGTCCAAATTCTTTAAGCAATGATAAGCCAGGTGCATATACTTGATAAGTAAGCATTAATTGTTGTACCCCATTTTGACCAGGTTAGATCGCAACCGTACTTGGCGAAGGACCACTAAGTGACAGAGGATGACATTCGGAGAATAACGCACTTGACCACGCTTGATTCCGAGGAGAAATGAAATGATTATGATAAAAACATCAAGTTGAATTGGACAACCAGGTGGGCAGCCCGCTATTTTATTAATAACTTCCCCGATACTTGTCGTAATCCAACAAAGTCAATTGAATTGATTAGATAACACCTTTATCTATCATTTCCAATTGGTTTGAGAATATTCCGGGTTGTATTCAATTAGTTATGATTTTTCAAAGTTGGCAACCAAACCTTGTGCAAATTTGGGGGAGACAGCTAGTGCGCAGCGCACTATTTTGCCAATAACTTTCTCAATACTCATTGGATCTGAACAAAGTTAATTGCATTAGTTAGATAACATCTTTATCTATCATCTCCAATTGGTTTGAAGGTAATCCGAGTTCTATGCAATTAACTATGAATTTTTGAATCAGACGGGCAGAATGCTCACTTTATCATGTACCTCTGTGAGGTATTTCCCACTTTTCTCTTAAATGGATGATCCGTTTGGAGTGATTCCAATTTCAAGAGATAGATAACAGAATTTAGAGCAAAACAAGACCAATTTGGCCCTAATCCGAGCTCTGTGGAGAAAGTTATGAATTTTTGAAGTTGCCCCAAAAATCTGCCAATTTTTCACGAATTTTGGTTCTTCATATGCATGTTTGTCCCACATTGCCGCTTTTGCTTCTACTTCGCCCAAGTATATATACAAAGGCACTCTCCTTACACAGCAAGTGATAACAAGAGAGGCCTAAGGAAGCCCAAGTAGAGGCGCCACGTGGCGACCGAGCCCACACACGGAAATTTTTGGGGAAACCCAAATCCGGTGGTCAAACTTGGTCAAATCCGGACTAAACCCAAATCCGGAGGTCAAACTTGGTCAAATCCGGACTAAGCCCAGATCCGGTGGTCAAACTTGGTCAAATCCGGACTAAACCCAAATCCGGCGGTCAAACTTGGTCAAATCCGGACTAAGCCCAAATCCGGTGGTCAAACTTGGTCAATCGATGCGGAGTAAGGACTTACGGATCCGGACTAAGCCCAGATCCAGGTGGTCAAACTTGGTCAATGCGGAGTAAGGACTTAGATCCGACTAAGCCCAGATCCGTGGTCAAACTTGGTCAACTGATGCGGAGTAAGGACTTACAAATCCAGGACTAAGCCCAAATCCGGTGGTCAAACTTGGTCAATCGATGCGGAGTAAGGACTTACGAGATCCGGACTAAGCCCGGATCCAGGTGGTCAAACTTGGTCAACCGATGCGGACTAAGGCCACTGATCCAGAATAAGCGCAGATCCGGAGGTCAAACTTGGTCAACTGATGCGGAGTAAGGACTTACTGATCCGGACTAAGCCCAGATCCGGTGGTCAAACTTGGTCAACTGATGCGGAATAAGGACTTACTGATGTGGACTAAGGCCACTGATCCGGAATAAGCGCAGATCCAGGAGGTCAAACTTGGTCAAATCCGAGCTAAACCTATTGATGCGGAATAAGCTCATTAGTGCGGAATAAGGACTTGTTAATACAGAATGAGGACCTATAGATGCGGAATAAGGCCACCGATCCTGAATAAGCCTAGATCCAGGAGGTCAAACCTGGTCAATAATTTTGAAAAACTCCAAAATAGCTCCTCTACAGGTCTGGGATTGACTCCAAAGCATCGGGACTCCGAAAATTCTTTTTAAGTGCATTAAATGCCAGCAGTGTCTCGGAACCCTCTTTTTAAGCGTGGGAATTGAGGAGTCTCCAAATATTACATTCAAATGTCTCGGAACTCCATTTTTGAGCATAGGGACGGAAGACCTCCGTAATTAAATGTCATTTTCCTCGGGACATCACAGTTGACCCTGGGGATTGCATGACCATTAATTCCCAACGGCTCTAATACATCCAGGAAATGCATTCCGCCCTTACCCACCAAAGCATCCAGGTACAACAGAGGATTAAATAATCTCAAACGATTTATTTATTTTCAGGCACTTGGACTCCTTTTTCAAAGCACGGGAACCGTGAATTATTGTAAATCGCTTGGGAACCGAGAATTCCATTTCCGAAGTCATTAATTCATTGGAACGATGTAGTTGACTCATGGGGACCGTAAGGCATCCAATAAATGCCGAGGCACGGGCTGTCTCCCCTTGGGATTCCTATAAATAGACCGCCCCAAGAGGCAAAGAGGGGGGCATGAATGATCAAGTATCGAGGAGGTTATTCCAGAGAGAGAGCTTTCGACTAAATCTCCGAGAGATAAAAACCAAGAGGGAGAGAGAGAGTATCCTGGGAATCACAAAGAGAGATATACTCATTTTCTAAGGGAAAAAGCACCCAGAATCACTGTTCGTCTTCACGGGGAGGAGCCGACACTTGGAAAAATTCTTTTCTAACCTTTGTGCTTTCAGGAAACTCTTTGAAGGCATTACTCGAAGGAAAAGGGGCTCCCACCCGCATCATTTTCTTTCCTCCAGGTTCTCTACTTTTTATTTATTTTATTTTATTTTATTTCTGCGCTGTTTTCAAACATAAAACCCAAAAACGTTCTTTTTTCCTTTTTTCCTCATCTCTAAAAGTAGAAAAACGAAAATATAAAAAACAAACATCTTGCATCTTTTTTTTTCTTCCTTTATTATTTTCAAAAAAAATAATAAAATGTAAAAAAAAAAACAAAACTCAAATCTCTTCTAGAAAAATTTAAACAAGGCCTGGGCGGTCATGAGGGTTGAGCCCTAGATGCTCACATCCTAGTCTGCTTGGGCCAATATCAATTGTGGCGATATTTTCTTATTTGAATTCAAATTGCTTTTGTTTTCTTTTCTAAAAAAGGAAAATTACTTTTGTTTTCTTATAAAAATGCAATCTTGTCACACGGGCCTAGATCCCACATTCTTTTTCTAAAATTAGAATGTCCCTTTTTATTTACTTTATTAAAATCTTTTTCTTTGTTGTTTTAAGGCCTAGATCCTAAAATCTTTCTTTTTCTTAAAATTAAAAATACAAAAACTCTTTTTTTAGAATAAATAATAGAGCAAGCAAACACCCATAGATCAAGACTAGGTACCAATTGTGGGCGTTGTGGGGGTGCAAGAATTTTTCTTCCTTCCCCACACGTAACCGACTCCCGAACCTAATTCTCTGGAACCGTAGACCTTTCTTTTTCTAGGTGCCCAATCACACCTTTAATTTGTTTGGTGGCGACTCTGTGTTTTTCTTTTCTTTAATGGTTTGTGCGAGCCTTGTGCAGGATGACTCTAGGATCAATGGAATGAACTAGCATGGAGTCCTTTCACAAAAGCCAGGACGAGCCCGGTCAAAAACGGGTGATGACACTGGCGACTCTTGGGATGTTGTGAGAGTCTAGCCATGGTCTCAATTTTTGGAATGTTTGCTTGCTTGTTTCTTTTCTCGTTTATTTTCTTTTATTCTATAATTGTTTTAACTATGCATACATGCTTCTCTCTCTTTCTCTAACCCTATACCCGGGTTTTCTCTAACACACCAGGATTAGAAGAGGCTAGTAAAGGTTTGCCCACGTGGACTTGGTTGTGCTTGTCTACGTGGAATACCCGAAATGTCTCACTCAGGCAAGTGGTCCTTTCTTGTTAATGCCCCAAGAGGTACAAGAAGGACCCCCTCCGTTAATGCCCTTTGGGGTACGGGGCTCCCTCTTAGTTCTTGTTAATGCCCTCGTGGTACAAGGCTAAGTAGGGAATGCTTGGGAACCAATGAATAAGATAGGCAGATTTAGAAGCCCATCAAGGGCATGACCTTCATGTTTTTGAGCCTTGTTATGACATTTGTGTACTTGCCTTGCTTAAACTTCGTATATATTGTCCATGTACTAACCCCTTGTATATATTATCAATTATTGTCTACTAACCCCTCATTCTCATTCATTGCATATCATAGCATTGCACACATTCATTTAGGAAACATGGCAAGCTTTGATCGTCTTCTAACCGACAAGGTGGACAAAGAAAACATTCAAGAGGTCGCTCTCGCATCAAGGATAATCCAAAGGGACTTGGGAAATTTTTCTCAAGAGGAGCCACGAAGGTCCGAGACATACACATTAAGCTCCCAAAGAATCATGCTCCCGAACTCACATCTATATGGAGGAGGTGGTCTTCAAGGAGTCAAGCCGTATACATCAAGCACTTTGGGGATATGTTACATCTAACTCAACTACCAATAGATGAGAACATGATCATTGCAGCATGAACTTCGGGGATCCAAGGCGAAGGTGCTTCTGTTTTAATGGCGTGGATTTGGTCCCAACTATTGAAGAATACAAAAGGCTTCTTGATCAAGAAGTTGATCAAAAGAAGGCAATCTTCAACTATGATCCTCGAAAATCATGTCGGCGTACTTTGGCTTGTCTCCTAGATATACAAGTTAAAGAAGTTCCTCCAATCATTCAAAGTGATGGGAAGCATGAAGTTGTTCCATGGGAGTTCTTCAAGAGGATGATGCAACATTCAACTCAAGAGGAGACCCATATACTTTTCACCGTTGTTGTCTATAGTCTGCTCATTTTCCCTCGAAATCCAAACTTCATTGACGGGGAAGTCCTGGAACTTGTCCTGCAATTGATAAAGGGAAATGACCCTGTTCCTTCCATCTTAGCTGAAACCATTAGGTCCTTATCCTACATCCGAGTAAGAGGCCGAGGACAATTCAGAGGTTGTCTTCCTCTCCTATGCACATGGTTGAAGAGTCACTTCCCATGCATCTTTCCACGCTTCAAGGAAGTGTATGCGCTACCTGCTACAACCTTGCTAGATATTCTAAACAGTGGGTGGCGGCTACCCAATGACAAGGAGGGTTGGATGCACAAGTTCCATACACTAGGAGATGAGGATATCATTTGGAGGGCCCCCCTGGATGCATAGATCAAGCATGCTATATAGCTGCGGCAGCTATAATTGGGTCCCACTAATTGGTCCTTGGGGAAGCACCGCATACGCACCATTACAGGTGGGAAGACAACTTGAGGGGCGTCAAATCGTCCCAAGTCTTACATGGAATGGAATCCTGTGATAGGGAATATGGAGCTCCTGGGGCAAAGCGGGCAATCTTTGAGATGCACAGAGCTTGGGCCACCCCTCGACGAATCAAGGCCAACCTACATGCTACTCCTGTCTTATCAGAATACAAGGCATGGAAAGAGAAGTTATTCCCTCTCCCCAACACAGGGAGGACACTGCACTGAAGAGGCGGCCTCTAATGAAGAACCTGTGGTTGTCCTAGATACAACTACATCCTTGTTACAAGAGAACGCCGTTTACAGACAAACGGTGCAAGAACAAGGGGAAGCCATACAGAAAATGGTGGAGCAGTTGGAAGCGACTAAGATGCGAAGAGTCATGCAAGGAAGCAGTCATTGGCAAGGGGGATGGTCATCAATAGGCTTGAACAGGAGAATGAAAGACTAAGGAACCTCCGAAGAAGACGATGCTAGGAGATAATCAAAGCTTGTCCTAGAACATGTAGTTTTAAGGATTTCATGTCATTTTTCTTGTTTTAAATTCAGTTTGACTGTTTGTACCCTTTGAAGTTAAGTTTGGTTTCCAACTTAATAAAGTTTGTGTCTTTGCATTTCATGCATATCATGCACTCATACTTAAAAAGTGAGAACCAAAATAAACTTTCCAGGATTCGCCAGGTTTGCTAGAGGATTTTCGGCGAATTGGGCACTCATACAACTTAAGGTCTTCCAGGCCACCAGTCATCTCCTCCAATGGCGGAACATACCGAGGATAGACTTATCGGTCTTGAGCAGGCTCAAGAAGAAATCGGGGGAAGCATGCTCCAAGTGCAGGCCCGGTTGAAGACTATGATGGACATGCTAGCCAAGCCGACTTCGGAGAGAGAAGCTAGCCCAACCGCAGGGGCCATTAATCAGGAGCAAGAGCAAGCTCCACATGCTTCACGAGCCTATGCTCCAAGAAACATGGTTCCTGGGGGCATCACATCAAGTCCCACCTACACCACCTGCATGGGGGCGGCAACCCCAAATATCATGGAGGTCGTGGAATCCCTCACTCAACCATCCGATTGGAAATCCATCGAGGCCCGACTAAAAGCCGTGGAGGGGGTGAAAACATATGGAGGGACCGATCCTCATGATTTATGCTTGGTGCCAGGCATAGTACTTCCTTCCAAGTTCAAGATGCCTGATTTTGAAAAGTTCAATGGTACTCGGTGTCCTAGAACACATGTGACCATGTACCTCGCAAGATGGCAGCTCATGCAGATAATGGAAAACTCTTAATGCATTGCTTCCAGGAGAGCCTAACCGGCGGTCCACTTGCGATGGTACATCCAACTTGAAGGTAGCCGTATCGAACATGGAATGAGCTTGCCACGGCATTCTTAGCTCAATACAAGCATGTCACCGAACCGGCGTTAGATCGGCTGGCCCTACGGTCATTTGAAAAAGGAAGTAATGAAAGCTTCAAAGTTTATGCCCGACGATGGAGAGAGGCAGCAATGGATGTTCAGCCTCCACTCACCGAAAGAGAACTCACTACCCTCTTCATCAACACCATGAAGGGGGTTTACTACAAAAAACTAATTGGGAATGTTTCAAGTAGCTTCGCAGATCTGGTCGCCTCAGGAGAACGAATCGAAGGTGGCATAAGGGAAGGAAAACTCGGGGGAAGCAAGTATGAAGCTTCTAGAAAGCCCTCTTCCTCCAATCGAAAGAAAGAAGGAGAATCCCAGGCAGTATGGCAACCCAAGGCCGACTATAACGGCGCCGGGTCACAACAACCCCAACAATCAACTACACCTGGGTGTTATGGAGGAACTTCGACGGTGTCCTACATTGCTCAAGCCCCGAACCCACAATATCGGCCTCAGGGCGGGAACTTTTACTCAACTAACCAATCACGATCCGAGCAATCAAAACAGCCATGGCAGAAGCAAAAAACAGGAAAGGAGAAATTCGATCCAATTCCTATCACATACACGGAGGCGTACACCAGACTATTGGCAGCAGGACTTGTCAGTCCAGTGCCCCTAAAAAAGTTAAGCCCTCCATATCCTGATTGGTACAAAGCTGATACCAGTTGCGCATACCATGGAGGTGGAATTGGACATGACACGAAGGTTGTTTTGCCCTAAAAAGGAAGATACAACATTTAAGAGATCCTGGATGGTTGGACTTCTCTAAAATGAGTGGCACTCCCAATGTGGGTACCAACCCTCTTCGGAACACTCAGGCAATGTTGCCCATGTAATAGCCGGATATGGAAATTCTCCTAGACAGGATTCCACAATCAAGACGGACAAGTATCAATTATTCATGACCCTACACAAGAATGGATTCATAGTGACCAAGGATGTGACCGATGCTAATAGGGGCAACAACCTGGAGGAAGCGATGCCTCTATCACAAGACAAACTTATGGACACGACTTAGAGGAATGTGAAGAATTTCAAGAAGCAGTCCAAGAATTGCTAAACTCTAAGAGACTAGAAATTTCAAAGCCGGAGGTACATCATGAGGTCTCGTATGGCCTCCACCGATAGGTCACAAGTGGCACCCAAGCCTGGGGGCACCGAAACCCCTAATTATCCAGGACACCGGAGAAGCCGAAGGCCGACTCATTGATGCAAAAGATCAAAACCCTTACTATTCAGGAGCCGTCGCCTTTCCCATACAAGGATGATAAAGCGGTCCCTTGGAACTATCACCGCAAGTCCGTCATTGCGGGGGTTCCTATAGAAGAGAAGAAGACAAGAAGTGGTCGTTCATACACACCACAAGAAATCAACAAAGCTGATAAAGGCAAAGCCGTAGAGCAAGATATCATTCCAAAGCCGATATCGGCTAACAAAAATACCTCTATCTCGAGAGGAGGAGGTAACCGAGTTTCGAAGCCGATTAAACAGAGTGAATACAACATCATTGATCAATTGAGTCGGCAGCCGGCTCGCATCTCATTATTATCTTTGCTTATGGATTCTACTCCACACCGGGAAACCCTTATGAAGGTCTTGAGCAAAGCTTACGTTCCTCCATCCATTTCGTGGAGAACTTAGATGGGATTGCAAATAATATCGTGGCGAGTAACTTTCTCGACCTTGGTGAAGAAGAGCTCCCTCAAGAAGGTGTTGGACATATCAAGGCTTTGCATATTTCCGTTAAGTGCAAGGACCACATCATCTCGCGTGTGCTAATTGATAACGGATCTTCTCTGAACATTATGCCGGCTCCCATTCTAAAGCAACGCCGGTGGACCCGTCTTACATCCGCCCCACCAACATGATTGTCGGGGCTTTCGATGGGGAAAAGCGAGAAGTAGTGGGAACCCTAGATATACCACTACAAATCGGTCCAAGCACTTTCACCTGTGGAGTTCCAAGTCATGGATATCGCTCCTTACTATAGTTGCTTACTGGGAAGGCCATGGATTCATGCAAAGGGGCAATCCCCTCAACCCTCCATCGAAGGTTAAATTTATTGTAGACGGGCAACCGATATGTGTGTCCGGAGAAGCGAAAATCCTCGTCACCAAACCTCTCTCTGTCCCTTACATTGAAAGCAGCGAAGATATCCCTGAATGTTCCTTCCGCTCATTCGAAGTTGTCAATGCAACCTACCTCCCGAATCCTACAATAGATCAGGATATTGGGACACGGCTACCAAAAGCATCAAGGATGGTAGCGTCAGTCATGTTGAAGCTGGGCCACAAAGCGGAAAAGGCTTGGGCTTGCAAGGACAAGGGATCAAAGAACCTGTTACGATTCGAAGCACAATTGGTAGATATGGGCTAGGCTACAAGCCTACTAAAGCCGACAGGCAATTAGAGACCGCAAGAAGAAGGGATAATCGATCAGCAACTGGAGAAAAGAACCTTCCAAGAACAGAAGATGATTTTTCCACCGCTCGGAGCTACATTCAGGAGCGCGGGGTTCATAAACCAGAGAGAGGAGACAGTGGCCGCTATAGGGGATGACAATGAAGAGGTGAAACTGGTTCGGGTTTGCCAAGGAGACCCAAGACAACAACTGGACAACTGGAAAAGCTTGGACCTCCCTATCATGTAAACGGTTCAAGGAACCTGCTTGGGACATTTTCAATGTTTTCTCTTTGTTGTTTTTTAATTCGAGTTTGTCGTAAACTTATTTTTGAAAGTTTGAGTAAAATGAAACTTTTTCAAAAACATCCTCTTGCATTTCATAGCATGTGCATTATCATATATGGTTGAGTAAGTCGACTTTTTCAAACAGGTATGATAAATTCAAAGATATGGTAAGAAAAGAAGAAACGAGTTGCTTAAGACTTGACCATAATCCAAACTGGGAACAGTCGATTACCGAGATAGAGGAAGCTGGAACAAGTAGAAGATCCCGAGCTACCAGAAGACATCCAGCTCCTGCTAGAAAAAGAAGACCAGCCCACTATCCCTAGTGAAGACCCGATCCACGATCGTAAACTTCGGAACAGCCGGAGCCAAAAGAATTGAGATTGGGGTCTTTAATCCCCAACAATATCAAACATCAGCTACTTGATCTTCTCAAGTCCTACATTGATGTGTTCGCCTGGTCCTACAAAGATATGCCAGGGATTGGATATAGATATAGTGCAACACCAGTTGCCCTTGAGACCTGAGTGTAAGCCTGTCCAAAGAAAAGCTAAGGAGGATGAGACCGGAGATGATACTAAAGATCAAGGAAGAAGTCAAAAAGCAATGGGATGCGGGGTTCCTTAGTGTGGCCCACTATCCGGAATGGGTGGCCAATATCGTACCGGGCCCAAAGAAAGGGGGGAAGGTCCGTATGTGTGTAGACTATCGCGACCTCAATAGGGCTAGTCCAAAAGATAACTTCCCACTACCTCACATTGACACTTTGGTAGACAACACGGCAAGACATACTATGTTTTCCTTCATGGATGGATTCTCTGGCTATAACCAAATTCGGATGGATCCCGAACACAAGGAAAAGACTACATTTATCACTATATGGGGCACCTTTTGCTACAATGTCATGCCTTTCGGACTCAAAAATGCTGGGGCAACTTATCAAAGAGCCATGGTAACACTGTTCCATGACATGATGCACAAAGAAGTAGAGGTCTATGTCGATGATATGATCGCCAAATCAAAAGGAGACAAAGACCATGTCGAAGTGTTGCGTAAGCTCTTCGACGACCTACGAAAATATCAATTGAAGTTAAATCCAGCCAAATGTACCTTTGGGGCTACATCAGGCAAGCTATTGGGATTCATCGTCAATCAACGGGGAATTGAAATTGATCCTGATAAAGTCCGGGCCATCCAAGATATGCCTGTGCCAAAAACTATCAAGGAAGTTAGAGGATTCCTCGGAAGACTCAACTACATCGCTCGGTTCATTTCACAACTCACTATGACTTGTGAACCCATCTTCAAGGTGCTGCGCAAGAATAGCCCCGAAGTGTGGAACAAAGAATGTCAGGAGGCCTTTGATACAATTAAGCAAGATTTGATGAACCCTCCAATTTTGGTTCCCCCAAGATCCTGGTCAACCTCTAATTTTGTACTTAACGTCCGAGAAACCTCGATGGGTTGTGTACTTGGGACAACATGATGCCTCAGGGAAGAAAGAGCAAATCATTTACTATCTCGAGCAAGAAGTTTACACCTTGTGAGGAAAAGTACACTCCTCTGGAAAAGACTTGTTGTGCCCTCACTTGGACAACACGAAGGTTAAGACAAGATACACTCTACCATACCACATGGCTCATCTCTAGACATGACCCGCTCAAATACCTATTGGAAAAGCCATCCATGACGGGAAGAATTGCTAAGTGGCAGCTACTCTTAGCAGAATATGACATTGTCTATGTGCCTCAAAAGGCCATCAAAGGAAGTGCCATAGCCGATTATCTAGCGGATCGAGCCTTGGAAGATTATGAGCCGGCAATCTCGATTTCCCAGGATGAATTCATTAACACCATCCAAGAAAATGAAGAGTCGACACATGGACTCGTGGTTTGATGGAGCATCAAGCTTATCAGGTCATGGCATCGGGCGGTCCTAATTTCCCCATCCGGAGTACATTTTCCGATGGCCGCCAAGTTGACATTCCCTTGCACAAACAATATAGCAGAATATGAAGCTTGTGTAATGGGCCTCCAAGAGGCATTGAGTAAAGGAATCAAAAGTTACAAGTATTCGGTGATTCAAGACTAGTCATTTATCAAGTTAGAAAGGAATGGGAAACTCGAAATCAAAAGTTGATTCCTTACCGACAAATGATTTGTGAAATGGCTAACCTATTTGATGAAATCACATTTGAACACATGTCAAGAGAGCATAATCGAATTCCCGATGCTTTAGCAACTCTAGCCTCCCTCCTTCGATTGGACACATGTTTCGAAATACCATGCTTTGACATCAATGTGAACAAGGAACCCATTTACAACATGGTAACCAATGTTGACACCGACAACAAGCCTTGGTATCAAGATATCAAACAAGACTGTCCCAAAGACTCATATCCAGGTAGGGGCCTCGGAAAGAGAAAAAGAAACATCCGACGAGCAAGCATCAATTATTTCCTCGACGGTTCAATCCTATACGGACGCAACCATAACCAAGTTTTATCTGCGGTGCTTAGACAAAGATGAAGCGGCTCGGGTCACCAATGAGGTTCACAACGGCGATCGCGGATCTCATGCAAATGGGCATACACTAACTAGGCAGATCATGAGGATGGGCTACTATTGGGTTACTATGGAAAAGGATTGCATCGAGCATGTGCGTAAATGTCTTAAATGCCAGATTTATGGGGATCGCATTCAAGCACCTCCATCTAAGTTACACGTGCTTACATCTCCGTGGCCATTTGCATTGTGGGGCATGGACGTCATTGGGCCCATATTTCCAAAAGCCTCCAATGGACATAGATTCATTCTTGTAGCCATCGACTATTTCACTAAGTGGGTCGAGGCAGCCTCCTACGTCCAAGTCACTCGGTCCGGTAATCACTAAGTTTGTCCGCAACAACATCGTGTGCCGCTATGGGCTCCCGAGCACATTATAACAAATAATCTTGCCAATCGAATAGCCGGATGATGGACAATTTGTGTGAACAGTTCAAAATCCGACATCGCAACTCTACACCTTACCGTCCTCAAATGAACGGAGCGGTAGAAGCGGCAAACAAGAATATCAAGAACATTATCCGAAAAATGACCGAGACGTACAAAGATTGGAGCGAGAAACTCCCATATGCACTACATGCCTATAGAACCACAGTCCTGGACTTCAACCGGGGCAACGCCATTTTCCTTAGTTTATGGCATGGAGGCTGTTTTACCGGTGGAAGTAGAAATCCCATCTTTGAGGGTGCTCATGGATACCAAGCTAGATGAAGCCGAATGGGTTAAGAACCGTTTCGAACAGTTGAACCTAATTGACGGGAAATGATTCACGACGGTTGCCGAGGTCGCTTTATCAAAAGAGAATGATGGCTAGCTTCAACAAAAAGGTGCGACCAAGAGCATTTCAAGAAGGAGACCTGGTCCTGAAAAAGATACTACCAATACAAGATGATCGCAGAGGCAAATGGACTCCAAATTATGAGGGGCCGTATGTTGTAAAAAGAGCATTCTCGGGTGGTGCACTCGTCCTTACCAAAATGGATGGAGACGAACTCCCGAACCCTGTAAACAAGTGATGCCGTAAAGAAATTTTATGTTTAGTTTCCGTTCTTGTACCAAAGTGGATTTAAAATTGTCATTTATTGAAAGAATTCTCCATGTTCTTAAACCTTTCATATATCCTTATTTTCCAGGAAGGGAGCTTTTCCCCGAGAAAGAGACAAAAAAAGGGGCACCAAAGGGCCAAAAAAAAAAAAAAGGGCCTTCTCATCTTTCAAAAGAACTCCAAACAATCATTCACTATTGAGTCCAAATCTCACGCTCATCATCTCCTTCATATAAATGACAACAAAAAATTCATTTTGGTACAAAGACGAGGAAGTCGTAGCTAAGAGCGGACTTGGTGAAAACCCGAAAGGGCGCTAAGGGTAAAATATAAAGCTCGTGAAAAGAGAGAAGGATTAAAGGCGGACTTAGTGAAAACCCGAAAGGGCACTAAGGGTAAAATACAAAGCCAAACAAAAGGACCAGGATCCAAAGTCACCTAAAGCAGCTGATAGAATCTCAAGCACCTCGGAGGGATTGATCGGTTACTCCACATCAAAGGCCGGCCTATGAATAGAAGGATTGGTCATGTTTTGAGCACACTTTGATCAACTTTGTAAACCAATATCTTAAAAAATTATCATTCTGTTTTATAAAAGGAAGACTTGTTAAACTCTTATGATAATGCATGAGTCATGTTGTGTATGATGATGTACTTTTCTCAAAATTCTTTTTCAAAATTCCTTTTTAAAAAAAAAAAAATTCCCAAGCGAGTTTTCTTGAACATTCCATGCATGGGGATATCAACATGCGAAAAGATGGCGCCCCGGTCTCTTGGAGCAAAGAGAGAACAAAAGGCACAAGTCATCCACCTGGCCTCTTTCCCGACGAGGAGAAGGATTCACAAACTTAATCATAAGTCACATACATTCACGCATCTTCATGCATCATTAGCATACATCCTAGCATGTTTGTTCTTCTTACTCACAGGATTATCCGTATATCAGAATGGCATCTCATGATCTACCAACAGTTAAGCTTCAAAGACAGATGAGGACTCACCCTCAACAAACAGAATTCCCTTTCAAAATCAAGGAACTAAACTCGCAGACCTAGATCGTAAGCCCAAGCATAACTCTTGAGTGGTAATCTCGTAGAGCGATCTCTTAGAGTGAACTCGTAGAGGGAGCCATGATAGAGTCACCTATCCATAGCCCAAGATGCTACCTCACTATCATTCGACCCAAGATGTCGTGTCATAGCCCAAGAAGCTATTCGGCCCAAGAAGCCACTCTCATAGCCCAAGAAGCTATTTGGCCCAAGAAGCCACCTTTATAGCCCGAGACGCTATTATTCGGCCCAAGAAGCCACCCTCATAGCCCAAGAAGCTAATCGACCCAAGATGTCACTCAAAATCGACCCAAGATGTCGTATCATAGCCCAAGAAGCTATATGACCCAAGAAGCCACTCTCATAGCCCAAGAAGCTATTTGGCCCAAGAAGCCACCTTTATAGCCCGAGACGCTATTATTCGGCCCAAGAAGCCACCCTCATAGCCCAAGAAGCTAACCGACCCAAGATGTCACTCATTTTCGACCCAAGATGTCGTGTCATAGCCCAAAAAGCTATTCGGCCCAAGAAGCCACCCTTATAGCCCAAGAAGCAAATCAACCTAAGATGTCATATCATAGCCCAAGAAGCTATTCGGCCCAAGAAGCCACCCTCATAACCAAAAATTCCACATCAATCTCATAGCAATGCCAAACTCCAAGGAGATCTAACCATTCAAAATGGGTATTTGGTTATCTTTGTACATCATTTGTATACAAACAATGCACAAAGAGGGGCAGCTGTTGTACCCCATTTTGACCAGGTTAGATCGCAACCGTACTTGGCGAAGGACCACTAAGTGACAGAGGATGACATTCGGAGAATAACGCACTTGACCACGCTTGATTCCGAGGAGAAATGAAATGATTATGATAAAAACATCAAGTTGAATTGGACAACCAGTGGGCAGCCCGCTATTTTATTAATAACTTCCCCGATACTTGTCGTAATCCAACAAAGTCAATTGAATTGATTATATAACACCTTTATCTATCATTTCCAATTGGTTTGAGAATATTCCGGGTTGTATTCAATTAGTTATGATTTTTCAAAGTTGGCAACCAAACCTTGTGCAAATTTGGGGGAGACAGCTAGTGTGCAGCGCACTATTTTGCCAATAACTTTCTCAATACTCATTGGATCTGAACAAAGTTAATTGCATTAGTTAGATAACATCTTTATCTATCATATCCAATTGGTTTGAAGGTAATCCGAGTTCTATGCAATTAACTATGAATTTTTGAATCAGACGGGCAGAATGCTCACTTTATCATGTACCTCTGTGCGGTATTTCCCACTTTTCTCTTAAATGGATGATCCGTTTGGAGTGATTCCAATTTCAAGAGATAGATAACAGAATTTAGAGCAAAACAAGACCAATTTGGCCCTAATCCGAGCTCTGTGGAGAAAGTTATGAATTTTTGAAGTTGCCCCAAAAATCTGCCAATTTTTCACGAATTTTGGTTCTTCATATGCATGTTTGTCCCACATTGCCGGTTTTGCTTCTACTTCGCCCAAGATATATATACAAAGGCACTCTCCTTACACAGCAAGTGATAACAAGAGAGGCCTAAGGAAGCCCAAGTAGAGGCGCCACGTGGCGACCGAGCCCACACACGGAAATTTTTGGGGAAACCCAAATCCGGTGGTCAAACTTGGTCAAATCCGGACTAAACCCAAATCCGGAGGTCAAACTTGGTCAAATCCGGACTAAGCCCAGATCCGGTGGTCAAACTTGGTCAAATCCGGACTAAACCCAAATCCGGCGGTCAAACTTGGTCAAATCCGGACTAAGCCCAAATCCGGTGGTCAAACTTGGTCAACTGATGCGGAGTAAGGACTTACAGATCCGGACTAAGCCCAGATCCGGTGGTCAAACTTGGTCAATCGATGCGGAGTAAGGACTTACAAATTCGGACTAAGCCCAAATCCAGGTGGTCAAACTTGGTCAATCGATGCGGAGTAAGGACTTACAGATCCGGACTAAGCCCGGATCCGGGTGGTCAAACTTGGTCAACTGATGCGGACTAAGGCCACCGATCCGAATAAGCGCAGATCCAGGAGGTCAAACTTGGTCAACCGATGCGGAGTAAGGACTTACCGATCCGGACTAAGCCCAGATCCAGGTGGTCAAACTTGGTCAACGATGCGGAATAAGGACTTACCGATGTGGACTAAGGCCACCGATCCAGAATAAGCGCAGATCCAGGAGGTCAAACTTGGTCAAATCCGAGCTAAACCTATTGATGCGGAATAAGCTCATTAGTGCGGAATAAGGACTTGTTAATACGAATGAGGACCTATAGATGCGGAATAAGGCCACCGATCCGGAATAAGCCTAGATCCGGGAGGTCAAACCTGGTCAATAATTTTGAAAAACTCCAAAATAGCTCCTCTACAGTCCGGGAGTGACTCCAAAGCATCGGGACTCCGAAAATTCTTTTTAAGTGCATTAAATGCCAGGCGTGTCTCGGAACCCTCTTTTTAAGCGTGGGAATTGAGGAGTCTCCAAATATTACATTCAAATGTCTCGGAACTCCATTTTTGAGCATAGGGACGGAAGACCTCTGTAATTAAATGTCATTTTCCTCGGGACATCACGGTTGACCCTGGGGATTGCATGACCATTAATTCCCAACGGCTCTAATACATCCGGAAATGCATTCCGCCCTTACCCACCAAAGCATCCAGGTACAACAGAGGATTAAATAATCTCAAACGATTTATTTATTTTCAGCACCTTGGACTCCTTTTTCAAAGCACGGAACTGTGAATTATTGTAAATCGTCGGGAACCGAGAATTCCATTTCCGAAGTCATTAATTCATTGGAACGATGTAGTTGACTCATGGGGACCGTAAGGCATCCAATAAATGCCGAGGCACGGGTCCGTCTCCCCTGGGATTCCTATAAATAGATCGCCCCAAGAGGCAAAGAGGGGGCATGAATGATCAAGTATCGAGGAGGTTATTCGAGAGAGAGCTTTCGACTAAATCTCCGAGAGATAAAAACCGAGGGGGAGAGAGAGAGTATCCTGGGAATCACAAAGAGAGATATACTCATTTTCTAAGGGAAAAAGCACCCAGAATCACCGTTCGTCTTCACGGGGAGGAGCCGACACTGGAAAAATTCTTTTTCTAACCTTTGTGCTTTCGGAAACTCTTTGAAGGCATTACTCGAAGGAAAAAGGGGCTCCCACCGCATCATTTTCTTTCCTCCAGGTTCTCTACTTTTATTTATTTTATTTTATTTTATTTCTCTTATTGTTTTCAAACATAAAACCCAAAATCGCTCTTTTTTCCTTTTTTTCCTCATCTCTCTAAAGTAGAAAAAACGAAAATATAAAAAACAAACATCTTGCATCTTTTTTTTTTTCCTTTATTATTTTCAAAAAAAATAATAAAATGTAAAAAAAAAAACAAAACTCAAATCTCTTCTAGAAAAATTTAAACAAGGCCTAGGCGGTCATGAGGGTTGAGCCCTAGATGCTCACATCCTAGTCGCTTGGGCCAATATCAATTGTGGCGGTATTTTCTTATTTGAATTCAAATTGCTTTTGTTTTCTTTTCTAAAAAAAGGAAAATTACTTTTGTTTTCTTATAAAAAATGCAATATCGTCACACGGGCCTAGATCCCACATTCTTTTTCTAAAATTAGAATGTCCCTTTTTATTTACTTTATTAAAATCTTTTTCTTTGTTGTTTTAAGGCCTAGATCCTAAAATCTTTCTTTTTTCTTAAAATTAAAAATACAAAAACTCTTTTTTTAGAATAAATAATAGAGCAAGCAAACACCCATAGATCAAGACTAGGTACCAATTGTGGGCGTTGTGGGGGTGCAAGAATTTTTCTTCCTTCCCCACACGTAACCGACTCCCGAACCTAATTCTCTGGAACCGTAGACCTTTCTTTTTCTAGGTGCCCAATCACACCTTTAATTTGTTTGGTGGCGACTCGTGTTTTTCTTTTCTTTAATGGTTTGTGCGAGCCTTGTGCAGGATGACTCTAGGATCAATGGAATGAACTAGCATGGAGTCCTTTCACAAAAGCCGATCTGAGCCCGGTCAAAAACGGGTGATGACATTAATCATGCTGCATAATCATTGCAAAGTGAAGGTTGCAATTCAATTCCTGTCCGATCACTTTTTCTTTTATGTTTTGGGGGCAAAGACGAGCACACAACACTGACAACAGCAACGAGCCCACGACGCGGGATAGCATACGCCATACGGTAATATTTTATTTTATTTTTTAAAAAACTTTCCCATTACATTTTTTTAAAATCATCATATCATATGTAGCCGGCAAAAATCATATATATGTCAGATTTAAACATTGACAAAGTGGCAATGTGGTTCAAGCTCTCGCCTGATTGATACGCAGACGTTGAACCACCTGCCAAAAACCATATGCCCTAATAATTAAGTTTAGTACTGAGAAATTCCAAAAAAAAATCAAAATGATGTCAATAGGTAGACTTTTGAGATCAATCAAATCATTTGAAACTAGTCGTTCTAATTGATGATTATTTCTTAAGTTGGTCGTCACGGATCACCGTCAATTAACTGGTCTAATGAGAAAAATTTATTAGAATTTATAAATAGATTAATCAACTGATAACATATTTCAACCTAACGCATCACAAATAAAATATTTTAATGATAAAAAACTAAGGGTTAGTTGGCTCTATTTTCAAAAACTATTTTCCGATTTAAAATAAATTGAAAGCTCAATTGAGAATGTTTAGTTTTTAACATTTAAGAAATAAAAACATGACATGATTTTAAAGGAGTTTCTAATGTTTTTTTTTCTTCAAATATTCCAAAAACATGTGGTATATTTGACTTTCTTTTCAAAACAATTTTTTGTATTTTAAAAAAATAAAGAACATTTGAGAGTATATGATTTGTTTTTTTAACCGTATATTAAATAACAGTCTAAAAGCAAATTTTTACATTGTTTTATTTTATTTTCTCCAACAAAAATACATCATTATTATATTTGAAATACTAATGAAAACAGTCTTGGGATGATGGCAAAAATTATTATTCCATATGATGGTTATGGGTTCAAATCTTATATCTATGGGAAAGGATAGAAAGCGTCTGAGTCATTATTGTAACATAAAAAAGCTTTAAAAAATAAATACTGATTAAAAGAAATTAAATAGACATCAGTGAATTAATATTAAAATTTTAAAAAACTAAATACTACCACGAGTGTAGTCACTGTCACTAAAATATTTTTGCACTTAACTCGTGTTTTTGGGCTTTTTTGTTGGCATATATTTATTAAAAAAGCCGCCATAAGTATAATATATATGCTAACGTTTTAAAAAATGTCATATAAGAGAGCTTACCATATAATCGTTACCATATATTTGCATATAATATATATGCAAATATTTTTAGTTAAATTTATATTTAGCTTACCATAAAATCGTTAGCTAAAAAAACTCTAATAGTTTTAGCTAATTTTTTTTTTAATTTACTCTCATGATACTTTATTTTTTTTTTTTTCCTTTAATGTTATGTGTTTAGCATGAATGGCAAATTGAAATTTTAGGGTAAGAAAATGATATAGCAACATTAACTAGGGCTATGATTTTAGTTAAATTTTGCTTAATTTTTTTATTAAAGTTAAATATAGTTTATGTTATAACTGTACAAAAGAATTTTATAAATTTTAAGTTAAATATAACTTAACTTTTACTTTAGTTAAAACTATTGGAGATGTGAACATCTCTAATACTATTTTCTATCTTTTTTTACATATACAAATTTTTTACCTGTGAATAGTTATTTTATAAATTTAACTCAAATATTATTCTTTATTTTGATTAAAATAATATTTATTTTAATTTTTTTAACATTTTTTTACTAACCCATGTGAAAAGACAATAAGTGTGATGAGAGAGAAATAATAATATTACATAATGTAGATAGTAAATAGTAACTATAATATTCTTTAAATAATATGACGAAGGAAATAAATATAGTATTGAGTAATATTTTATGATTTAATTTTGTATTTGTAAATAATAGTAAGCTCCTTGGATTGAATGAAAAAAATTATTTTGAAAATTATTTGCCAAATTATTATGTTTTGATTTCCTTTTTCTTTTTCCTTAAAAATAATCCCCCATAACAACTTATTTTCAAAACACTTTTAAAATATAACAATATGGAACGTATTCGTATAGGCTTTAAGTTTCCTCTTGATAAATAAGGGGTCATGAAACCTATGAATTCCAATCAAATTTGAACGTCCATCATGCAACACTCATTCTCGAGCCATGATATTTAACCAGATAAATCTCAGAATGGTAATTAATGTGGGGTAATTTCTTTTTAAAAATAAATAAATATTTGTGTAAGGGGAAACTGTTATGATTTTTTTTACTCCCTGTGAATTGATAGACTGTTACGTCTACGTAAAGATTATTCAATACAATTATACCTAGCATTAGCATTGCTCTTTAAAAATATTTATCAAACATAAAAACATGATCCTTAATAACAACAACAACAATAATAATCAATAATACAAAACAGCAAACGAACTAATAACCCAAAACAAAAGCAAGGACGACAATATAATAAACGCGCGGCAACCAGCCCGGCAAATCAGAAATGGCTGCACTTGGTGGGAGCAAACGACAGCGTTTCCTTGGCCAGGTCGTGAAACACCAGCATGTCCTGCTGCTGCACGTTCCCCAGAATGGACATCCCGGACGCGCCTCCCATGGCCAGGCACGTCACCCCCAGGTCATGGTCGCCGATCAAGTAGTTCTCCCGGGGCAGCTCCAGATCCGCTCCGTCGAAGTGCAGCACCAGCTTCGGAGCCTCCGACCCGTCCGACCCGGACTTGAAGCACAGGTCCAAACCCGAGTTGCTCGACGTGTCCACGTCCAGCTTCGTCTGCGCCACGAACTGCTTCTTCACCTCGTCAAACGCGGTCTGCTCCAGGTACGTGATCGTCGTCCCCGAATCGATGATCACCCCCCCGCTACCGTCGTCCTGGATCTCGAACGTCGACTTGGGGACGGGGAGGCGCGTGTCCCCCACCGTGATGCCCTCCAGTGGGAGATAGTAGAACGACGGCTGCGCCGGGTTCTTGATAAGCCGGGTCGTCACGGGCTTCGTCGACGACCCCTGCTGGACCCGGCCGGCGGCGGAGCCCATTACGAGGCTGCTGGGCTTGGTGTCGTCTATCGCGGTGAGGCAGTAAGCAAACTTGGGCTCGTCCAGCTGGGACACCAACGACAGCGGCCCGCGGCCCAGCCCCACCAGGCCAGCCCCCTGCGAGAAGCCGTCCCCTTGGTTGTCGGTGCCGCAGCCGAAGGCCACCCGCGGCACCGAAGCGCCGTCGCCGAAGGTGAAGGTCTCGGCGGCCATGGTGCCCTGCGTGGAGGAATAGTCGCCGTAGGTGTAGAGGTACTCGCAGCCGCCGCCGTTGCACGTGGACGCGGGAAGCGCGTCGCAGAGGGTGTCGGTGCAGCTGAGCTTGGAGAACGAGGAGGAGCGCTTGGGGTCGAAGATGGGCGTGGACTGATTGAAGCAGTCGTCGCATGGGCGGCACTGGGTCCATATGAGGTCGCTCCCGGTGTCCATTATCGCCGGGAACGTCTCCGGGGGGGTTCCGATGCCCACCTTCATTATAAACTCGCCGCTGCCGACGTCTACCGGAGCTTCAACGTCGCTGGAGGCGGAGGCGGATAGAGAAGCCCCGGAGGTGAGTCGGTGGAGCCGGTTCCTGCCTCGGTTGATTCCCCGCTGCAGGCGCTCGAATTTGGTGAGGTTAGCGCGGCCGGAATCGACGTGCCAGATGCCGACACGGAAGCCGGGTAGCGGCTTGGGTTGTCCGAGTGCTCTCCGGGACGTGGCAAGCGACGGCTCAGCTAACAGAGCCAGCGCGGCCAAACCCACTAATAGAAACGAGGAGGAACAAAGAAGTGATGCCATGATTGTAGGCAGAGGATCAGTCAGCCTCTTTTTGATTATATATATGTGCGTGTCAGCGTGTGCGTGTATATATATATATATGTATATATATATATATGTTATATATTATACAAGAAGCGTTTTAAGAGTGTTGGAAATGGTGGGTAAGAGAATGGTTAGAAAACGTAACGATCGGGGCAGTAAAGGAGGCAAGGATAAGGGGGGGATCGATATAGTTGGGATGAGACTGACCGGAGACTCGATCGAAAGGGGACGTAGGAGGATGGAGGTGGAACGGCGTCGTTTGTGTGGGGTCTTGAAGCTAGCTAGATCAACAAGAAGCTCAGAAGACGTCGGCGGGTATTTCGTATATGTGGCGGTTGGAGAATAATTGGGGATGGATGGAATTATAAAAATACTAGTGTGACAATTTTTGGGGAGAGAAAGGAGTCTAATACACTATGCTGATATGGACTGTTGGATTGAGTGACTCAAAGGTTTTAAGCATTGTTAGCTAGCTAGACGTCTGTTATGTTTTACGGGAAGTGTTGAGGCGTGTAGTAATTAGCCACATGCTTTCATGATTTTTTGAGGCTGCACGCGAGCTATGATATATATATATATATATATATGGATGTATATGTATTAGCTTTGTTTCTCCTTGAAATTTACTTCTACTCTGTCCATGATTGCGTGCTGCATATCATTAATGTTCTCTTCTTCTTTTCTTCGATTAAAACGATTTTATTTTAGATTTTTTTTAAAAGAATACATATAAATACAATATCATTTTAAAGTGAAATGATACCAGTAAAGCATTTCTATAATAAGGCACACATATATACACGCTATCGATAAATATATATACGTGCATGCGTATATAATTGTATTTTAAAAAAAATCACAATAAAATTGGAGGCGAATGTCAATGGAACAGAGGCTGGTTGGTGGACTGATCGGTCTACTACTACTAATAATATTATATACAGAGTTTCCATCTTGCAAGCATTGGTGGGTTAACGTCTCCCTCCTGTGATGGGATCTCTCTCACTGTCGTCAGGTCTCTCCTGTTTACAACCCTCTCTCTCTCTCTATAACGTACACGCGCGTCCACTCCCTCCGTATGTATACGTAACTTCAGAGTCCACCTGATTTTGCAGTTTTTTTCCTGGTTTGATGGATGCATGCAACGACCTTTATCCTAATAACTTACCAACAAAAAAAGCTACCGGCACATTGGCCAGCTTTACACTTATATTGTTAGGAGTAATGGTATATGTACCAAGTTGTATAATTGATGGTAATTAACCATAATGATGCGTTAGTATTATTATAAGCGTGCATATATATTAGAGTGATATTATTACACTTTCCATGTAATGGGTATTATATATATATATTCATAAATTAAAAGCAAAAAAAGAGGTAAAAAAAAAAGGGAAAAGATGTTGTCCATATCGAATTATGTTCGGAGAGGTCGGAAAGCCACATGATGTGAATGAAAGGCGATCGAAGACACGACATAAACCTCCGTAAATGCAAAGGAATGTTGATGATTTATGAACTACCTTTCCAAGATATAATTCCCGACAAACATTTTGGGGACTGCAAGTCTGGAACTGCGGGCCTCAATGATGAAATGTTGTACTATAATTTTATGCAGGCAACTTTAAATAAAAGTAGGTTATGCAGGCATTTTTTTTTGTCCTACGTTCAAATAATAGAATTTTCCTCAACCCTGCTAACTAGGAGTGCGCGACCGATGCCCTGAACCAAAACAAATCCAAACATTAATTTTACACACCAATTAATTAGCCGAACTAAATTAAGACCTTTTAAAAGGTTATATATAACATGTTAGAATGATAAGTCCAAAAAGCCTAACCGACAGCAAGATAACCCAGGACTTATTCTAAACAATTATAGATGTCAATCTAGCAAAGATTTAGAATCTAGCACTTATTTTGAATTTATTGAATTTATCTGATTGTAATTCATACATGAACATAATGAATACACTGCCTATTCTTTCTCTATTTTCCAAACATGCATGTCTTCTAATTTCATGGTAGGATAGCCCTTTGCTCATGCAAATCCCCATCTTTCTTAAAGAGTAATGATCTGATGGGTTAACTGTGTCCATCAAAATTTCTTGTTGATGAAGCAAAATCTTCTACTGAAATCCTTTGGCACAAAAATGATCGATATGTGATAGGTTGGATTAATTTCACCATGACTCACAAGGTGGTACCGTCCATTTTTGGCATGACTTCAGTCTATTGCCCTATCATGATGAAGCCTGACGCCACCATTGCCACCATTGCCCTTCACCTATCATGATGATGCCTGACGCCACCATTGCCCTTCGTTGTTGACGACACTGTTACTGTTGATAGATAGCTAAATCCTATTGCATCAAACCTGATGTGCATCACATACCGCCACCGTTGTTATGTCAATCTGATTGGTTATGTCAAAAATATTATATTTTTTAAAGGAACGAACATAAATGTTCTTTCATCGCGAGTTTATTCGCAAACACAACTGCAAGTGCTATCATTTGTAACAGGGATATTGGTTGGGTTTGGAACAAGGCTATGGGAATTCAGATAAAAGAAAGTTCATGTGTATGTTAATGTAATAATATATATCGTACAGGCACCAATTAAACCACCAAATAGTTCAAAAAATGTAAAATATAAATAAAATCAATTTGTTTCCTTCCACTTCCATACGTTTCCTTTTCTTTTTTTTTCTTTTACTATGGCATCCTCATGACCGAAAGCCAACTGCCAAACGTTTTACAACAGTTTCTGTCCGACAGCTTTGCCGCAGAGTAGAGCATTTGTGGGAATGCTGTATTCGTTGGAGAAGCTTTTCTCGGGAGTGTATACTTGGAGATAAAACTGCTGACCAAGATACTGCCTTTCCCACGCTGCAGACCTCACATTCCACATTCCTTGGTTGTCCAAGGCAACCAATATAGCAGTCCACATCCTCGGATACGCCTGCAAGTAGCATCCAGTTACGAGATTGTTGATTTATCTCTAAGTTTTTGGACCCTATTGGTTTTTGAAAACTTTAATGTTGTAAAGTACCTGAACGGTATGCCTTGTGGTGGCATCAACAAGGTTGTATTTTCTCCGAGAAGCAGGCGTCCACTTTCCAGAGCCAAAGCTGTCGTAGTTGCAAATCAAAATGTCAGGAACAAAAGCAAAAACACGAGACAAATGAGAGACGGTAAAAGCGCAGGGGACTCACCCAACAACCCAGAAATCATGACCATCCAGATGCCAGGACTGCAAGCTTCTCTCGTTGTTTTGGAAAACAATTTCAACGAAAGCATGGTAGTCAGTCTTTATCACTGCCGCATCCAAGCGTGCAGGACCATCACTGGGAACGTCTTGGATGGAGCCCGTGCGGAAGACTCCAGAAATGTTGAAATAATCAGCAAGCTTCAGAGGCGTAGCAGGGTTGACATGTGACACATCGTTCACAGCACATCGGAGCTTTCCATTGATTTGAGTGACGGAGTTGACAAACACGAACGTCCTATTAATTGCTATCTTCCCATAGTGGTACGATCCCTGAATGTTGGGTCTTGCTGCGTTTGATGAAAGGTTCCACCTTCAAGGACATCAATAATTGTAAATTAGCTCATCAAGACCGCAGGGGAAATGGCGTGAGAATGTTGATAGGCTGATAAGCAGTGACTATACCTGAAGGTTCTGGCTTGCTCTACAGAAAAGGCCTTTCCAAAAACCGGAGCAGTTGGAATAGTACCATTTACTTGGGCGACCGAATTAGAGTAGTGCAGAATTGCAGCTGCACTCAGAACACGCCTCGTGAAACGGGTGGATGCAACCATGTAGTAGTCTTTCGGGGGCTGATCCAAGGTAACCAAGACAGCCACAGATTGACCAACGTGCACATCAATCGACTGATAGTAGTTCTGCATGGTATGGGATCCTTCCACCTCAACCAGCTTCATGGTGTGGCCTTCGATTCTGAAGTTGAACGATGTTTTCAAACCCACGTTTGAAATCCTGAACATGTATGTCTTACCCTGATCACCAGTGAAGTAAGTTTCTTGTTGGCCATTAATAATAATGCCATTGGGGAGGGGTAGAAAGCTTCCTGAATCCAAACGCTTTTGTAACACCTGGATACATGAGCAAGAGTACGTACTTCCACATGAGAACAAGAATAAAAATTATACAAGGAATGCAAAGAAAAAAAGGGCGTTCTGTACTGCTCACCTTATGGCTATCCTTGAACCAATCTCCGACAAGAAAACTAACGTAACTGGCAGGCGTTGCATACGGAACAGGGATCCCGGTTCTTGCATACACATTGAGTGACCCATACCCACCAGCGGCTTTGTGGAGAAGGGTGGAGGGGAAATAGGTGTAAGTCCCAATCTGGTCCTTCGATTGGAACTTGTAAGTGAAGTTGGAATTGGGAGGGATGGGACAATTCGTCCCCAGCACGCCGTCTTCCCACGAGTTCTTCCTCTGCTTAATCCCATTCCTGATCATTCCAAAACGGAGCAAACACCCCCCAAAAATGTCAACAATCAATCAATCAATCAATTCCATTACACCTCAAGTGACAATTTAACAAGCACTTGTCTATCGAACTGAAACAAAAGAACAGAAGCTGCAGTGCTCACCAGGTCAAGAGAAAAGGATCGTCGAGTTTGTTGATGACATTGATGACAACGTTGTCGTTGGTGACCACATCGAGTTGAGGACCGGGAAATGCGCCGTTAATGAGAATAACCTTTAACAAAAACAATAAAAAAAAACCCACGTCCCAAAAGTCAAAACGTCGTCATCAGCAACAGCAACAACAACAACAAAACTAAAACTGCAGACGATGATGTCGACAAAATTAAAGCTCGTGGATCATGAACCAACCTGTTGGGGGGTTCCGAGAGGAGAGGCGATGCCGTATGTGACCGTCCATGTATAGTATTTATATGGGTCCTCTGCTTTGGAGTGAGGAACAATGGACAGAGCCACAACGGCACAGATCAAGATCCATGGAAATGTGCTCCCCATGCCCAGGAATTGAGAAGCAATGGTGTACACAGTTATGCCTGTTACTGTACCGACCAGTACCGTTTGTTTGTTTTTTTTTTTTTTTGGAATCTAGTGAACACGAGAGAGGTTGGTTATGGTCTGGTTGGGTTTGGAATTTGGCTTGGCTTAAAAAGAAAGGGCGGGCGATGGTGGCGTGATTGTGGGCTGGCACGCGTTTCCGCGTTGTCATCCATCATATTTCCGGGCTGACTTTATTTGTTGGAAACGAGTCTTTTCAATTAATATTATTTATGCGTTTTTTACGGTTTCCTTATAAGAATTTTAATTTTATGGTAAAGCAAACATTCAATTATGAGTTAATTTGTTCATCAAGCCTTCTATTTAAGTTAATGTGATTTGTTTACCAAATAAATTATAGAATATTTATTTTTAATATTATTTATCTTAAACATGAATAATTTACATGATAATATTACCTAATATATATCAATAAATACTATAAAAAAATATCATCGTGTATTATACTGATTTTTTTTTAAAAAAAATCACTCAAAATGGTATAAAATTACTAAAGTTAAAATTAATAAATTGTAGAGGTGAACAAGGCAACATTAAAAAACAAAAAGGATAGGAGAAATAAAGGGGCAGACGGCCACCGGCCCGTGATTGCGGCGGCATGGATGGCTGGCAATTCGGTGACTTGACAACAAATCCGCGTGCGCCTCGCACATCAGGGGAATTGACAACATACTCATTAATATTACGGAGCCACCGTCGTATGATTGACACGTCACCAACAAGGTCGCGGAATCCAAGGACTGCCCCAGCGATCTGAGTGCGTGTTTAACGACCAGGACCAGGAGGCGTACTACACATATTCTTAATTTGTGTTTTCGAACACCCTATTCCAAATTCCAATCCAGCAAACATCCCCTGCTACTCCGGCGACGCTCCACCGACCAGTCTGTCAATGGTGCGGCGGCCCCAGTTCTGCACTGCAACGGCCTCCCCTGTCGGCCCGGCAACAGCGAACCGGCGCTAGATCTGCATTGCGACGCTTCTCCTGCCTGTCCGGCGACGGTCCAGATCTGCGTTGCAATGGCCTCCCAATTCCGGTGATGGCGCAGCCCTCTCCCGACGACCCCAGATCTGCATTGGCTCCCCCTGCCAGTCCGGCACGACCCTCCCCCACCGAAATTACTCCCAAACAAAAAAACATCTAATTTTCTAGTAAATTTTCTGTTTTTTTTCCCATTTGATTTGCTTCTTTCTGAATTTTGTTAAAGATATTCTTGAATTTAATTATTTAATTTATGGTATTTGATCATATAACAAACATTTTATTAGTATTATACAGAGAATGAAAATTCGTATGGAGGTGAGATGTGATATCCTCATGGCATTTCTCACTATAAACTAGGGGTGGGTAACGGATACCCGCTCCTACTATCTCGCCCACTATCCACTCCGCCATGCTATGTGAGGCGGGTTACCCTGTCCAGACAAGAGCAGTATATGGTTTTTAAACTTGACACCCTGTCTTAGGTGGGGACGGGAAGCGGTAATAGATAGTAGGGTATCCCGCCTCGCCCCCGCCTTGCTTAATTTTAATAATATTTATTTATAAATTTATAATATTTTAAATATTATTATTTAACTATTATTTATGATTTTTGATAGTTTTGAATAATATTTATTATTGTAAAATTAAATTATTTTTGATAATTTTTAGATTAAAAATGATGTCAAAATTTAATTTAAGTCAAAATTATTGATATGAACAGATCTAATAAAAAGCGAAAACAAGATGCAATCAAATTGCAGACACATTAAAGAATAATATAACGTGTCCCGCATACATATGGAACGAGATACAATCTTAAAATTTAATTTATCACCTAAGCGATAGTAGGAAGCAGTAATAGGTTGATTCCGCCCCCGATAGTATTCGAATTACTCGTATCAACTATTTTGTGGAGCATCTAAAAGGTAGGATTGTCTTAATATAGGGATCAATAAAAGCCGATAGCGGGAAGCAGATGAAGTCTCCCCCCGCTAACCCCGCCATAAGATGGGGTACCCCGCCCCACCTACACATGGAGCGGGATACGGTTTTAAAAATTTTTTATCCGCTTAAGCAAGAGCGGGGTACGATAATAGTAGATCCCACCCCCGCTATAGCGGTTAACACCCCTACTAAAGACCATACACGCTAATAATTAAAATTTATTTTAAAAAAATCCTACCACTAATCCTACCACTAATCCTACCCTAACCCTCTTTGATTAACCTATTCTAAAAATAAAATTATTTTTTAAAACCATGTACTAAATAAAATTTAAATCACTTATAAATAATTTTAAATTAATTAAAATTATTATTTTTAAAAATAATATCATGATTTTTTAATAATAATTCAAACACGAAACTCTAATACCTATAATACTCTAATAATACTCTCTCTTTTCTGTTTTTTTCCCATTTGATTTGCTTCTCTTTCTGAATTTTGTTAAAGATATTCTTGAATTTAATTATTTAATTTATGGTATTTGATCATATAACAAACATTTTATTAGTATTACAGGGAATGAAAATTTCGTATGGAGGTGAGATTTGATAGCCCCATGGCATTTCTCACTACAAACTAGGGGTGGGTAATGGATATCCGCCCCGCTATCCCGCTCATTATTCACTCCGCCCCCACTGTGGGGCGGGTTACCCTGCCCAGGCAAGAGTATGATATGATTTTTAAACTTGACACCCGTAGTGGGAACGAGGAGCGGTAATAGATAGCAGGGTATTCCGCATTGCCCCCGCTCTATTTAATTTTAATAATATTTATTTATAATTTTATAATATTTTAAATATTATTATTTAACTATTATTTATGATTTTTGATAGCTTTGAATGATATTTATTATTGTAAAATTAAATTATTTTTGATAATTTTTAGATTAAAAATGATATCGAAATTTGATTTAAGTCAAAATTATTGATATAAACAGATCTAATAAAAAGCGATAACAAGATGCAATCAAATGAAACCTTACTCGCAGACATATTAGAGCATCCACTATAGCCTCTTCAAATTTGGCTCTTCAAAATAACCAAAATTATATCTTTTCTATTTTAACAATCCAAGCACACTTTTTAATCTCTCTATTTCAACTATTTATCAATTAAAATATTACTTTTTAAAATATTTATTTATTCTTTTGAATGGAAAAGTAAATGTGAAAAAAGAAAAAAGAAATAGAAAAGTAAATATGGTGAGAGAAAATATAATATTTTAATAAATAGAGAGTTAATAGTATTTGGTTAAATTTAAAGAATTACTATTCATTTTATTAAATTTTTTGTTAGAATAGAGAACTTGAAAAGTATAGTTTGGTATTTTTATTAAACTAGCTATTCAAACTAACAAAAAAAACATAAATAGAGAGTCTATAATGGATGCTCTTAAAGAATAATGTAACTTGTCTCGCATACATATGGAACGAGATACAATCTTAAAATTTAATTTACCGCCTAAGCTAGGACATGAAGCGAAATAGGTTGATTTCGCCCCTGATAGAACCCAATTTACTCCTATCAATTGCTTCGTGGAGACTCTAAAAGGTAGCGGGAAGCGGATGAAGTCTCCTCTCGCTAACCCCGCCATAGGACGGAGTACCCCGCCCCACCTACCCATGGGGCGGGATACGATTTTAAAGTACGATAATAGGTAGATTCCGCCTCCACTATGGCGGTTAGCACCCCTAATCATACACAGCTAATAATTAAATTTTATTTTAAAAAAATCATACCACTAATCCTACTCTAACCCTGTTTGATTAACCTATTCTAAAAATAAAATTATTTTTTAAAACCATGAACTAAATAAATTTTAAATCACTTATATTATTTTTAAAAATAATATCATTACTTTTTAATAATAATTCAAACACGAACTCTAACATCTATATATAAAAATAATTTAAAAAAAAATCATACAACTAAACACATAATAATACAACTTTTAAGATTACTGATGGGCGGTGAAGTATTCAACATTCCACTGACATTTTATAAAGATCCAAAACAAGGTATCATAGCGTCATATTAATTTTGTGTTTAAAATTCCGTTCTGGGTTAATTTACGGGATAATTGAAAGAATATTTATATTATTTAGATTCAAAATTTACATTCAAGCCTATTTCAATGTTGAAAGCGAATAAAAAAAATAGTTTCCAAAGCATATAAATAAACCATAATAATAAAGACAGCCAGCACCTATGCTGCTACGCACGATAAATAATGATGTCTTGCTCATTTGCATAGTGTAGCTCTTCACAATTCGATTTATGTTCCTAAATAAGTAACGCCAAGAATCTGAACCCGAATTAATAATATCAACAAGTACAACTGAGAAACCAACTTTTTTTTTTTTTTTTTTTTTTTCCCAGCAAGCATCACCGCATCCCTGCAATAAGAACAACCTTACTCATTTCGTATTGCAAGCATCAACACATAGCCGTAATAAGAGCGGTACTAATTTTTCCAAAAACGTTCCATAAATAAGGAGACGCAATAACATACCCCTCTTAACAAATAATCATGGAAATATAATTCCATAAATCAAAAACTGATACCAACTGTCCTCTAGTCACTAGTCACTGCTTAGGACGAGATTTATTCTTACCCAGAAGTACTTGGTTATCATGTTCTTCCTCGTCTTCCAGTTTCTTCCTTCGAGCATTTTCTTCTTTCTGCCTCTGTATTAGCTCCAACTCCCGGTAACGCTCCTCCTCTTTACGCTGCATTTCCAAAGCTTCCCTTCTTTGAGACTCCTCCACCCTTCTCCGATTTTCTTCGAGCATCTTATCAAGCTCTTCTCTCTCTCTTCGGGCATGTTCCTGCCCATAATCACAATCATACCAGTGCACCAACATACATAATATAAGCACACACACAAAAACAAAAAGTAATCTACGAAATAAAAATAATTTGGACACCTAGTTTGGAAACTCCAACAACATGCACAAGTCAAGGAAATACGGCTGAGATAGAGGGAACAATGGAGTCAGTTTTGGAGAGTCAACATTATTAATTATTCTAAGTAAGATATACCGTCAAATTCTTAAATTGAAATCCTGTAGTTTATTTTATGATTGATATTCAAACAACAAACAAGCTTTAACCATGACTTTATTAAGCAGCAAATGATAATAACTATTATTATTACCATGAAAGCTCGCTGGTAATAACGTGCATCCATATTTCACTTATAAGTGCGGGGATTTTCAAAGCAAAATGCTTTTAGTTGCAACACATGAAGTCATGCTTCTTTAAAGGTTGTAAAAACATGGATCTTCCAAGGGAATGTTAAAGCAAATTATGTCACCTGCAAATGTTTGGTTACAAATGATTAATATGAATACTACAGGTATATCATTCCGTTCATTAATAAAATTTACCTCCTTCTGTCTTGCTTCCTTAAGTGCAGCTTCCTTTTCTTTTGCAAGTTGAGCTGTCACATCATCAAACAATTTCTTCCGGCCTTCTTCAATTCGCCTCTCTATTTCCAACTTAACTACCTCAGAATTCATCCTTTTCTCAACATTTTCCCGGATTGCCTCTTCCATCCTCTCTGCAGTCTCTTCTTCAAGAAGTTTTAGTTCAGCTTCAATTTGAAGCCTGCCAGACGAATTGCAGAGTCTAGTAAACAACGGGCTCATGAAGCAATGATAAGACCACGTTAATAAGCAACTGATGCCTCTTCAAGCCACAGAGTTAAAATATATAAATTGCATTCTAAGACTTATGCTGCATAATCATTACCACGTTGACACACAAAATGATAGCAAACGCTTTATATTGCATTTGCCACATTGACGTGCAAAATGCTAGCTCATACTCTATATTGAACACCTCTCTACCAAGTATCAATGGATCATAAAATATGTGAAGCAATCAATAAAATATGAATGAGCTGTTAAATAGTTGAAACTAATCAAATTCAATATTCAACAGTAAAAAAATTTGAATGAATAAGGTCTATATGCCTTAATCATATCATAAACCCAGGACTTCTCATAACATTTGGAAGATTAGAATATATCTAAGGGACTCTCTTCTTGATGAATTCAAATAAATGCCTGATCAATAAAAGCAAGACTCCTTGGGATACCCCGGTTGGTGAGGGACATAAAAGAATCACAGGGTAAAAGAAATTGAGGCCAGAAAAATTCTGGAATGGGTGACTTCTGGAGAGGCATTGCTAGAATATAATTCAACCTTTAAACCTTGCTCAAGATAGTATCAGCACATAAGTGGGATGCTTGGGAGAGAGTAGGAGATGGGTAAAAAAATAATAATAAAAGCAAGCATATAACATGAACAGTTTAACAATCATGATGCATTAATCTAACTCACATTTAATACTAAATGATATATTTTTCAATTGAATTGTTTTTCCAAAGAAAGTGAAAAACGTAGAGCAGCCATGAGTGAGCAAATATATGAATACAAACATGCAACAAATTCACCTTTTCCTTTCTTCTTCCTCTTTTCTTAATTTATCTATGGCATTTTTGTGCTCGGTAGATGTAAAGCTTGGACTTTTTGGCGAGGGAGACAGTGAAGAACTCCAGCTTCTCGGTCTCCTGCGTCGCCTTGGGGTTGGGGACCGACTTTTTCTGTGCCTCACAGTGGGTGAGCGGCTTCTGCGACGACGCAGGGAACTAGAACGACTTCTTCTCCTGGGTGTTAAGTTACATAGGTGTTATAGCACAACAATTTGGCTTGGATTGTCACAGGGAAAAATAAAAAGGTAGAAAATAACAAACCAAGTGTATATAACCAATCATGGAAAATAATATGCCATTCTTGTGAACATGAACCAGCATGCACCATAAAGCCACAAAGTTAGAAAAAAAAAACGCCCACCAACTTATTATTAACCACAACATAGAAGAGGCTTATTTTGAACATATCAACATAAAAGCAAGATTTTAAGTTGTAAAAAACTTAACATTAGTAACTAAACGACATCATCATATTTTGTATCAAAGAGAGTGAGATAGAGACTAAAATTTCATTACTCTAAAGAATCGATTGAATTAACTTAACGTTGTGTTTCATAGGATTGGATGGTAAAGCATTTACAATATAATAAAAAATGATAGATATTTTGAAATAATTAGTTAACACAGTGATATTGTTTGGTAATCATGAGATGATTAATTAATACAATAGTATTATTTGGGAACTAATTGTATAAAGTTATGCATTGAGAAATCCTATCTTACAAAGTAATCGGTACACCAGATAAGGTGCATAAATTTATGGATTGAGAAATATGGGGTGTGTGTGTGTGTGTGTGTTTGTATGAGAAGTCCTATTTTACAAAGTAGTTGGTACACCGGATAAGGTGTGTGATTGTGTGTGTTTTAAACAGAGGAGACAACAGAAAGAGGAGGTTGGATTTGGAAATCCCATGTACCTCCCCGTGATTTGGACATACACACCCCATTTCGATTATTATTTTTTTCTGATGTATTTCTAAATCCTTATCCAATGTACCACAGAACAGCTTCAATGACATAGCAGAGGAACTACAATCCCTATCTGTGCACCAAGCAGAGCATAAGAGAAAGCTCAAAAGCGTTTCTTTCTTGATCATATAAACAAAACAAAACAGAACAAAGAAAGGCCCGACACACACATCCTGGTTGTAGGGTGCTTAGAATTTTATGGTCCAGTAACTAATTTGCAACTTGCAAAGGTAACCACCTCAACTGATCGTAACAGAAATGAAACTAGTGATGATATGATGAACTCACCTGGTGTGAGAATTAGAGTACGGGGAGCGGCTCCGGTCCCTCCTGCTCCTCCGGCCGTAGCGGTGACCGACGGGGGAGGGCGAATAGCGCCTCCGGTACGACGGCGAGCGGGAGACGCTCCGGGCCATCCGTGAGTGACCCGCCTAGTTCGTTAGATTTCGGTTAGTTAGCTCGGAGGGATGTGTGGGTTGGGGGGGCCTGATGTTCTGAAATCTAAACCCTAGGGCGGATGAACTAAATGTGTGTCTTTGTCGTTGTTTGGTTAAGTAAATCCGCATTTTACGTAACTTTCAAAATTGATGATGGTTAAGCGACGTATTTTAAGAAAATATGATTTTATTTTATTTTTCCAAATAAACCCTTTTATTTCTCAATTTGTCATCAAATAATATATTATTATTATTATTATTCATATTATTTAATTCGGCTTGCCATTGGTTTGTTTAATAAATAAATAAATAAATAATAGTTTATTAATTTATTACGCTTCCAAAAAAATATTTTTCATAGTAAAATATTTATAAATAAAAATTATTTTCATAAAAATATTTATTTTTCTAATATTTATTTACATTTTACAAAATACTCCCAAATGATGTTTGGTGCGACTTAAAATAGTTTTTTTTAATGTTTTTAATGATTTTTTCGCCACAACAAATAATATGAAGAAAAGTATAACTGCATTTTGTTTGGTTTTGCTACACCCAATGCATGGAGGATTTACTATTTCGAGACTTCATACTAGCTTCGAACTTTTGATTGAGTCTTCACTTCAAAACTGTGAAATATCACTTTAGAAATCGTTTGGAAACTTTAGTTTTGCTTTAAATCATTGTTTTGAAATTTCAATGATTAATTCTATTTCGAAACTTACAAGATAAAACTAATTCAAGTCGAAAAGAATAGTTTACTTCAAATCAAAACTTCACAGCATATAATTTGAATTGAAACTTTAAAGTAGGAAATTTAGTGTGACTAATAATGTGAACCGAATACATTTTGAATAAGACATTAACTTTTTAATATTAGGTCAATTCATTTTCCTAATTTAATCAAATTAAAACATTAAAAATCTAATAATTTCCTCTTATTTGATTAAAGCCATTAACTCAGTGTTTATTTCTTTATAAAATTATTCAAATAAAACACTGTTTTTAAAAGTTTGATGGTGATAGAAAGTAATGATCTTAATTATGGACTGACACTTCCAAATTTTAAAATAAGTACCACTAATATCGTCTTGAAAACTATTTTGAAAAATGAATAAGTTGGTTCAAAAACTTATAAATCTTTCTTGAGGTAATAAAAAACCATACGCAGCCAAGTCATCTTAAAAAGTTTAACAAAATCATATAAAAGTTTATGAAAACCATTAATAAAAGAAATCCAAATTCCACTCAGCACACAACTTCTCACGCAAAAGCACTCTCCCTTTCTAGTTATTGGGAAAAATAGGTGGAGAAAGAAATAAATCCATAGAAATTGGATCCTTGCGAGAAATGCTCTTTACAGTAACCAAAAAAAAAAAAAAAAAACTTGTATACTCAAGAATTAACTTGAAACACACACAGGTAATCACAGTATTAATATCAAAATATAAGTGAAGAAAGGGCATGAATGAAAATACAATTATAGAAACAGCACAGACGTTCAAAGCTTAATTACAATTAAAATACAAATAATGAATACAGCTAACCTCTCATGCTAGTGCAAGACTGACTATCGTATCACCTCCTATTGATTAAAATAAGTAAGCCTATCTTCCTTTTAAGAGCAATAATTTTCTCAACCGTATACTTGAAAGCATTTACATTGGCTTTCATATATTCACATTTTTTCTATAATTTTAAAAAAAATTATGAAAATTTTAATAAAAATAATTCTCTATCAACTTTTCTAAAATAAATTTTAAAAATAAAAAATAAAAAATAAATTTCTACATTTAAGGAATAACTATTCATTTGAATGTTTATAATAAATAAAAGAAATAATAATAATAATAAAAAAGAAAATAACAAATATTATTTTAATAGAATAAAAAATTAAAGAATAGGATGTAAGAATTTTTTGAAAATGAGTAAAATTTATAATAAAATTTTAAAGAATGTCTTTTTTAGTTAAAATTAAAAAAAATATATATATAAAGAACTCAATGTAAATGTGAATGTTCTGATTAAGTTGTGCTCCCAAATTGAAATCCCATCTTTAGTCTTCAGGAGAGAGAGAGAGCTCAAGGAATAGCAAATTAGGGCACCACAACTGATCTGATTTGGTTGTCGAGGAACCTTTGTCTTGGAAATTCTATACAACTTCAGCAGTGCAGCTTCACCCAGCTTCTCATAAAATTGACTTCATTTTAATACAAAAGTGAGAATGAACCGTATATCTTGAAGTTATGCAGCTCTCTACTTAGTAGTCTAGACTTGATAAGAATCATAAATGATAATCTGTCTAGCCGAAAGATCCACTTGCAATAAAACTCAATGACCAGGTAGATAAGGAATGAGAACATGATTAATCTTTGACCATGCCCAAAACCCAATGACTTGGCCTTTCATGAGCTTGATAAGCTCTACAATAGAGGGCAGCTTCAGATAGGTTATGCAGGCAACCATCTCATAATGGCTCAATGCAGGATAAAGATGAGGTGTGACATGGAATGCAGTACGCAGTGCCACCAAATAATTGTGAATGTCAGAATCCTCAAATTCTACACGCATGTCCTCAATTCATTTTAGATCAGTAGGACCATACTAAATTCTATAGCCTGTAGTTCTAGTCCTCTTAGTGTGATAAAATATCTCAGATACGCAATATCACTGATATCGTTAGGCTCTTTTTGATGAGTCCATCTCTTGCCGACTCTTAGTATGAGACTCAAACACAACCCTCGACTTCGTATCTTGCAATATCACTCTTTGTACAGATGGATTAGCACCTACTACAGTCTGAGCACACTCAGAAGATAGTCCTTGAGACTCACTGATCTTTGCCTTCTTTGTCATCTGAGTGATAGTCGCTTTGTGCTCTGCATCTTCATCACCATCTTTATAAGGAACAATGACATTTAGAGGTTCTACTCGAACTTGAGTGAGTTCCTGAACACTATACGAGTCAGATGGGGAAGAAGTTTTCCTCTTCCTCCTATATACACATGATGCAGGCCCAATAGGTCTCTTTCCTTTATCAGTGACTGTTATTTCTCCGTCACTGATGCCCGAACAGATAGATCAGAAGTCTCCCCTTGAGCTTGTATTGTCTGAGTTTGAGGTGCAAGCACAGGTGGAGGTGTCTGTCCACTCCAACTTGCAATTCCTTGATGCGATTAAAAATCAGATCCAATTTATAATTGGAGCTTATCTTAATACTCTTCTGCTCAGTCCCTTTAATCCCAATTGTTTGCGAAGTTCCCTTTAAGACGTGTAACTTTGACTTCAACGGCAGAGATATTGTTCTGAACATCAGCCTTTACACATGGTGATCCAAATATTTCTTCTTAATCATCTTTGAGGCTAAAGATTCAGAAAAGATAGTTCCATAGGTCTCCTGATCTCTGTGTAGTCTCTTTCATATTCTTATCCACTGAATGTGCACTGGATTCACAAGCTTCCATCAAAACTTCTACTTGTCTCCATTCTTCTCCATGTTGATCTTTACCATCAACACATTTTTCAGCTTGTAGTTTAGCTGCTTCTACCCCTTGCTGATGTTCAACACCAGCGATCACCTTTTCATCTTCTTAATGACCTCCTGCATCACCAAGCTCCATAACAAGTTCAACATTTTCTGTTTATTGATCATCAACAGCAGCTGAATTATTAACATCTTCCTCTTTCTTCTGCATCTTTGCTATGAACTGGAGGCTCTTCATGACCTCTAATCTGCAATCCATTCTCTATACACTAGTTCAATAAGTCTTCTCTGACAATCATATTCTGGCCATGTCGCAGCCACACTTTATGTTTCATCTGCGTCAGTGTTTGAATGTGCAAACTGGACCCATAGATTATTAATTATTCTATTAGTAACTCTGTTGATAGAAATCAGCTCATCAGTTTTATGCCCTCCAACGGTAGATGTTCCTTGCCCTCCAACGGCAGTGCCAGTTGTAGCAGGTGACTCTGCTAGCCAGTTGCAATGAATTTATTTTCATTTTTCAAGTAGAGAGTAAACTATTTTTATTTTTTTCTTCTATTTGTTAGTAGGAAATGAAAGATTGAAAAATAAATTTTAAATAGAAGAACCAACAAATCCAAACTCCAGACTGAAGTGATAAAATTAATTGACCAAGGTTACAAAGGCAGCATGTGCAACAATTCTAGTCAAACACGCAACCAGTCCTCCCACCAGCCCCTACTCAAAAAAAGAATAAAAACGTGCCTTCCAATAATTCTTAAAGTAGCAGATGTTTGTTGAAAATTTAAAACACTAGTATTCCAAAAAGTCTACAAGCCAATATTCTGAAAAATGGTAATCTGTTATCATAAATATAGCACAAGATGAAGAACCCTTTCTTGCTTTCCAACCTCCCTCTCTCTTTCTCCCTCATTTCAAAGCTGCACACATATTTTCATTATAAACGATTTACTTCTCATCAAGAAGCGATTCCACCAGTATTAACTTAAAAGTGTCCTGCAAACGACTCCACCACTTCATCGTACTTCTCATATATATGTATAGTGTTCTACGAGATTTTTTGTATGCATCTCAACACAATTTAAAAACGAGCACTCCAAACAGCTCCACCCCCTTCACCACATCTTTCATGAACAAATCTAATTTTATCCACTGATTTGCATATTCCACTGCAGCTCCAATCAAATGAAGCCACACATACATTGCCAGCTTGGGCCTTCCACTCGCAATCTGCAGGATGAAAGAGGACTACAAGATAAGGAGAGAAAAAAATTGCACAAAGATGACTTAATATGAATATTCAAATTTCAAGAACATTTCTTTCCTAATACATGCGCCTAGAAGTAAAAATTAGAGCCCAAATTTCATTCGGTATGGTAAGATAGGATATAAGAGAAAAATCAAATAGAAAGAGGAAGATGAAGTGAATCGCAGCATGTTTAGTTGTCAAAGAACAATGGACTTGAAGGTGGCCAAAGGTAGGATGAACAAAGGTGCCACTGAACTGTTGGATAGCTTCAAAAGAGTAAAAGAAAATATGCATTTCAGGGGAAAAAGTCCACCATACGTCCGTAACTAATATGAATAAGTAGTGGTTCTGGTATCCGGTAAACTAGGCTAATGTTTCATTTAATGGTGTAATGAATATGCTGTAAAGATCCATCATATCAAATAAAAGTTTAAACTATCCCAGTTATAACAAATTTTCCTGAGCATGAAAATCCCAAATATAACCCCACGTTATTAGTTAGAAATTACCTGGTGGTGTCCCACAGCACATACTGTGATCATCAATATGTTCAACTTCCAGACCAATAAACCATGAACCAAGTGAAACATCCTCATTGGCATACTTATGTAATATTGGTCTGCAGTTAAAGTCAGGGACTTCATAAATTTCAACTCAGAAAAAGAAGAAGATAACATTATGCATGAAAATCCAAGATGTTGAGAAGTACCAATGGCGCTGAAAATACTGGCTACATACCAAAGACAGTTCACATTTTGAGCTATTTCAAAATGATAATAAATGATAGAATAAGGCCCAGTTAGGAAGAGTTGTTAACAGAGTTTTTCAAAAGCTTTTTCATATAAGGCCCAGCTATTTCAAAATGATAATAAATGATAGAATAAGGCCCAGCTTTTGAAAAATCATAACTATATATATAATTAAAAGCCCTTTCCAGCATCCATATATATATATATAATCGCACTTTTATCTTTCTAAAAAATGTCTATTTATCAAAAAGTTCATTTAACAATCGTAGCCAAACTAGCCCTAAGGCATTTTCCAATTACTTCCTACAAGGTTTCCAGTATTTCAAAATATTATATCTTCAACACTCAGCAACTTTGAGGGTGACAAAGAATAAGTTAGCATATGGTATTGTCACAGGCGCATACAAATCATGGGAAGACTAATCAGCATAGGGAAACTAATTCAGGCCCAAAAATATGTGAAGATGGAACACAAAGTCCACTGCAAGATATCACAAAGAAAGCAAAATTAAACATCTCGTAAACTCAGTCCTTACTGGTTTATCGAGATATATGTTGCCAAATCCTTTGAAATAGCATAGATCTGCCCAGTTGCATGACGGAAATATTTGTTCCCTTCCTCTCCAAATTTCCAATACTCTGGTTCATGGTATTTTACACTCCTAGAGAATGCAGAGTCAGACATGTTAAAACCAAACTTAGTAAAATGTTCAATCTCATCAAAGAACCCAATATAAGCTCCAATATGTTTACTTTTGAGAAAGAACTGGTCCAGATTTCATGCACCCAATATAAACTCTAGGCTTAGACCGCTGCCGAGCAAGAGTAGCAGCAAGCATACCTGTGAAAGAAAACATTTGATGAAACTAAACAAGAGATTAAAGAAAGCAAGGAATTTCAAGAGGAGGGGTGTTGCCTACCCAAATTGACATGGACGTCATCGTCCACCTTAATATAAAACTCAGCATCCCATTTTGAAACAGCAGTGGAGAAGAAAATCTTTGTCTTTGCAGACAACTCGTGATATCCTTCAACATGCTCCTAAAAGAGAATGCAGCAGTGGTCAGACAATTGAATTGACACTATCTCAAATTCGAATAGCTATACAACTTAGTACGTCCTTTCTCACCAGCCTAAGGAAATCATTATGCTGTGACTCCTCTGAATCAATGGCTCGATCTAATATACTATTGGGAGTTGCACTGGAAGACAATTAAGAGACATGTGATAAAGATCAGCTCCCAAGCAATGAATCACTAAAAATATTTCTTTAATTCCTCCAGATCCATCTATCTACGGAAGACGTAAGCTAGATGCGTGGCATACAGTTCAAATCATGATAACATGGGGTTTTTTTTTCAAAATAAAATTGGAATCTAGCAATATATACATTTATAGAGAATGAAAGAAGTTTGATAACAAAAATCAGAAAATTTAGTTTGGAACCAAGATAAAGTCCCAGCAGACAAGCAAAGGCGTCCAAAAGCCCTGGCCTACAGAAAGTCATGAGATCCAGCAAGAAAAATGAGAAGGAAAGTTAAATCTTATAAAGTCCAACAGGTAGCATTCAATTTACTACCAATGTAGTAATCATGAGATGCAGCATACTTTGGTAGGATTATACAAGGTTAGATTGTATTAATTGTGCAATGACAAAGCTTAAGTCAACCGATAACCGAGATATCTTATGAGTGCAAAGTGTTACAGATAAAATGCTTCATCTCATTGAAAAGGCCAGATATCATATAAATGCAAATCATTACAAGTTAGAAGAATAAGCAAGCATTGCATGCATCAGATAAAATGAAATGAACACGTGATATAGATAAGGCAGGAAGGGCCAAAAGCATGCCTGAAAAATAGGGTAGGATAAATAATGTACCTATGACCAATCATGAACCGAATAACAATGCCCTTCTCTCTTTCTAGTTGGAGAAGCTTTTCCCCTAATCAGACAATAAGGCATAAAAAGTTAGCAAGCAGACATGCCCTTAAGTCTAAAATGCACACAATGAGTTAGTACATAACACAGATACTAGGACCCAATACCTTGGGGCATCCAAGTTTCTCTGACAGAATCACGCCGCTTCCTACTGCTGAAAGCAGTATTGATTCCAATGACCATGAACACCTTCTTCGGCTTGGGGGCCCTTGTGATGGCAGAGGAACCACCAGGACCAGTCCGACTGGTGGTCTCTTGGGATTTCCGGGTGGCTGCCAGCTCCATCTGAAGCACTGAGACGGACTTGTCCAATGACCTGGCAGGCCTCCGGAAAATTCAGAAACCAGGCCATACATCAATATGAACTTCAGTGCCGTATACAACACAAACACACAACATACACACAGAATGGATTCGTCTTCTTACTCACTTGATAGCTTCGTGGGTCTTGTGAACCTCGTCCATTATCTGGCCATTTACAGCAGGCTTCTGCAGGATGTTGGTTTACTTATTTATTTATTTATTTACTTCTATTATTCATTATAAGAGATGGGCATGGGTTATGTGGAATAAATATAATTACGAATCATTCATAACACCTTTTTAGTGATGCAGTCGTCCTTGGAGACGGCGTTAGTGTTAGAGATGATTTGCAACTCTTGGTCATGCCGGTGTTGTGACCCAAGCTGTCGGTCCGAATCGACCGGAGCCCACAGTCTGCGACCTCATAAAACAAAATTAAGATCCACTTCACTACTCAACTCAATACACATAAATCGAATAACAATCATCGACGACAACAAGATGACAACAACAATAAATATATAACAATAAATCGATACCAGCAAGAAACCTAAAGTGTTGTAGAAACAAAACAACATCAAATACTAGGGAACTGGAGATAGAGAAAAGGGAAACCTATTTGTGAAAAGCATTCCAAGGAAGAAGAAGGAGACACAGAGAAGTGGAACCCATTTGGCGGATATTTTGTTTCTGTGCCGGCCCTTCATCGTCGCCGTCGCGTGAGAGAGAGAGAGACAGAGAGACAGAGAGAAACGGAAGTGGAGGTGGAGGAGGCAAATGAAGCGACATATTCTATGGAGAAACAAAGGGGGTCCACTTTGAAACAGATAAACAGAAAATTATTAATAATGTTCGTTGAATTTGAATGCATCAATGACAATATTTTATTTATTTGTTTATTTATTTTATTTTATTTTTTGTCAATTTTCTCGTGTATTCAAAGCAAATTAAGCAATTAAGGAACAGAGCTCATAAATGTGAGCCTAGTGCTTCTTTTCGAATTAGTTGTATTGAATGTTTGAATTCTTTCACGTCAAAACTTATATGGTAAAAAAAAATGAAAATACAATATTTTTTAATTCTTACTATTTAAGAAGAAAGAATTACACATGCAATAATACAAAGTTAAGAATTCTCAACTTATCATCATTTTTATTATTATTTGTTTTAAGGGTGAGAGATTGGGTTTTATTTTTTCTTAGTTCTAAGGCTAGCCTTATCTTTTTTTGGAGTGACTTTAAAATTTGGAGTGACTTTAAAAACTTTTCTACTATAATATGTATAGAAATACCCTTTATATGATTGTACATGACAGATTTAGGACATCATCGATCATGTAGTCTCTTTAGGTGTTAACCACAAATCCATTAACCTTTTAGGTATGAGCATGAGAAGTTACTACTCAATTTCAGCCTTTTAAGATTTAGGGATGTAACAATAATGATGCAGTACAGAGCTTTTGGTGTTGTTTAAATGTTGTTGTTTCTTTAAGTTACAAGTTTTACATCCCTTTTTATGTTATGTCCATACAAAAATGGTGTCACACTAAATCCGGTGTGTCATACTTAAGTTAGCTAGATTTTCAAGTATCTTTGATACTTCATCGTCCTATTAAATGAATCACTCTTTTTACTTTCTCATGACCTTCATCCATTAAATGAATTGATATCATTTTTAGGTCCAACAATTTTGGTATATCATACTAATGTTCGCCATAACTTCTAATTGCCGAGGACATTATCGTTTTGTGTATTCAGATTGTCTGATTTGTCATCCTTATATCAACTAAAGTTTGTGAAACATGAAATGGTGTTTGTTCTCTTTGGAAAAGTACTTTTAATTTTTCCACTAAGTATTTTTTGTTATTCTAAATGCCCAAAAACATGTATCATTTGTTAAGTCATTTCACACAATATTCATCTTTTTAGGTGTAAGTCTATTTCTGATATCAAATGCAACTCAATCAAAGCTTCATTTATAATTTCATTCAATGAAATTAACATAGTTTTATAACTTTAAAGATTGGCTTAAATTCTCCAAATCCAGTTTTAAACTCTTGATTTTTGATTCTTTTATATATTCCTTTACATTCTAAGTTATAACATTAAACAATCTCACCTTCCCCTTGTTCACTCTTAATTTAACTAACTTTTATTTAAACATATTATCTTTTGATATCTTTGGCAGTATTATCTTCGATAACTAAAAGATGTAACAAGAAAAAAGACTTTCATTAAGATAATAAAAATTTACACTACTTTCAATTCAAAATGTCTTCGGAACTAACATGTGACAAAATATTCTTTATTAATTTTATCTTATGAACTTTGTATCTTTTAAAATTTCTTCCTTGGTGATGTGTATTTTCACCGTTCACAAGTTCTAGGTTCATCTTCTTCGGTCCTTTGGAATCTTTTGGGGCATTATGATATTTGTAATTCTTAATTCCTTCATTTTGAAATATTATATATAAAATTTTGTTATAATGAAAACGTTAGGTCAACTTTTTATTATAAGAACTTTAATATAAACCGTTAGATATTACAACTAATGGCTCATATTAGATTTTTATTTATTTATAATACCACTATAATGATTATGCTACAGTTAAATATTAATTTAATAACTTATATTAAAGTTGTTCTCATGAACTAATATATATAAATATATATACTTATTATATATATATATACAAAGGTGGACCTATCGCCTGACCAGGATGAGCCCACCCTCAATATAAATCCATTAACATATTATTATTATTATTATTATATTTAAAAATTAAAAACCCAGCCCATATATTAAACCTTTATGTAGTTATGTGCGGGGCGGTGGGTTTGAGTGTCTCCTTAGCAAATCCCCGTCTCTCTCTCCCTCTCTCTCTCCCTCTCTCTTTTTTTTTTTTTTTTTTTGGTTCAAGACTTCAAGTTCAATATCTTGATTTCAGATTTATAATGTATTTATATATTATATTAATAAATAATAATAGCCTAATGAATTACTTACCAATTAAGCACGAATTTTAATTTTATAACATAATTAAATCAGTATTTTACATCCAAACAATAACATATTGAGCATGACTGCTAGTTGGCTTGAAGTACAATTTTTAATATCTAAAAATTTAAATTATGATTTGTAAATTATATTTATTAATTATATTTGTGATTGTGACATTTAGTTTGTTTTGATATTTTTTTTATATATATTAAATTATAAAATTTAAAATTTCAAAAAAGAAATCCCTTCTACATATATGTGGATCAGGTTATTAGGTAATCTTCTTTATGCAACAGCGGTTGGACACGATGACCACGAGTATCATCGGTTTCATTCTACATATATGCGGATCAGGACGATCATCTTGGTCGAGACAACTGAATGGCTTCTTGGAGGTTGATCGAGTGATCATCAGGCCACGCAAACTGGTGGGAAGCAGGAGTAGTACTCGAGTGCACCTGGGTCCTTGCCTCGTCAAGCTGCTCCCACCTGCTCCACCTCTCCGCCAAACCCACCCCACCTAGTAAGCTCACCACTTCCGCCATTGTTGGACGCTGTTCAGGTAAGCTCTGAGTGCAGAGCAACGCGATCTGGATGACAGTCTCAACTTCTTTCAGATCGTAGGTCTCCAGGTTCCTATCCACCATATCATTCAGCCTTTTCTCCCTCTCCAGCTTCTTCATCTGTCAACAAAATTAATTCATTAACCCGTTGCTTTTTGCCAATCTCAAAGAAGTCATTCACACACACACACACACACACTGACACACACACTGACACACATGACACAACCACACACGTACGCATGGCTTGTTTTCGCCATGCAAATGCTAATCCAAATTCACCCATAGTACATGAATATATACTTACATGATCAAGCAGTAAAACATCATCCTCTTCGTCGAGTCGTGCAAAATCTACTGCACGCTGACCAGTGATGAGTTCAAGGAGCGTTACTCCATATCCAAAGACATCCGTTTTTTCCGATGATTTACCAGTAGACAAATATTCCGGGGCAATATGTCCCATGGTCCCCCGCACCTGGGTAGTTATATGGGTCAAATTTGCATCAACTAATTTTGCGAGTCCAAAGTCCCCAAGGACTGCTTCAAAATCGTCGTCCAGAAGGATGTTTGCAGCCTTTAGATCACGATGTATGATCTTAGGATTGCAATGCTCATGCAGGTATTCCAATCCACGGGCTGCACCAAAAGCCACCCGCTTTCTTGTTGCCCAGTCCAAGGTTTTGTCTCCAGGTTTTAAATCTATGGTACAGATCAAAAGGAAGACATCATAAATCATAATCAACAACAAAAACTTTGACAGTTAACTATTTGGCCCCTGCATCAAGCATAAAATTAATGTTTTGAAACAATGTAGCATGCATCTTCTTGCGTATTGGCATGTAACATACATGTCCAACAGCTTCTAAACAATCAGATTAAAATGAAAAGTTACCAAGTGGATAACCATAGTGGTTATCAGTAAAAATATATACCCCTATAATAGACAAAAGGTTTCAGATTTTAAATTTCTGCTAGCGAATTTAAACTATTTTGACTGAAAACTTGAGCTGGAGGTATGCTTATTCTGAATTTCTTCTCGATCTAACTTGGTCCATTTCAACAGCCGTAATTGGAAAAAATAGTTATTGTTTGGCAGGTGATCTAAACTCTAAAACAAGGAGACCCTGATACCTGCAGCCAAACCAAGAGTAGAACAAGGGAATATATACCTCTCAAATGGTTTGCAACACTAAGATTTCTCATAAATGGGTAAACAAGGATTCTCTCGGATGAGGTTGTACAAAATCCAATCAACTGAAGCAGATTTCTGTGCACTGCCACGCTTATGAGCTGAACTTCTCGCAGGAAAGCAGCCTCTCCACCCAGGCTGTGGTAGTCCCTGAGTCGTTTCACTGCAACCATTGTCTGATCTGGGAGAATGCCTTTGTAAACTTTACCAAAACCTCCCTGTCCAATTATGTTGTTATCATTAAAATTGTCAGTTGCTAGCTGTACTTCACGCAAAGAAAACCTTCTTAGTTGGCCCAAGGAAATGTTGAGTTCATCTTCTCCTAGATGACCCAAAAAAAATGTTAATTTCAGTGTACTGAATATGCACAAGGAGAGGCTATTCATCTAATGATAATAATAATTATTAATAATGAAAAGAATAATTAAGGTCCAAATTAGCATCTGTACATAGAAACCATATGTAAATAAGATTTCAAACATTTTATTATGGCATGGTTGCTTGCAAGATCTGTGCCACAATTGCAAGGGTAAAACAAAAAACAGCGGTGCTTTTCATATTATCTTATCATCAGACCCTGCCCAATCAATAGCACAAAAACCAAGTAGCTTCATTTTCTCGGCTTTAGGATAGAGAACACTAAAACCAACAATTGCCTTCCAAGTTTTTGAATATTCTTTTAACACCCTTGAGATGAACTTCAGTAGGTGAATGCATAAATTTTGACAGCAAGCTAACAACACACATTATATCAGGCCTAGTAGCAGATAAATATAGTAGACTTCCAACCATACTTCTATATACCCATTTGTTGAACCATTAACAACCTGGTATTTAACTATTGACACAAAAGGAGTACTAATTGACCTGCAATTTGGCATGGCAAATTTGCCCAAAATCTTACCCTTGTAATTTTTTTGGCAAATAAAAATGCCTTTGCTGGACTGATCAATCTCCATACCAAGAAAATATGTCATTTTACCCCAATCATTCATGTCAAAAGTTTGCAGTATGTTAATCTTGAACTGATTCACAACAACTTCCTTATTTCTCGTGACCAGTAAATCATCAACATATACAGAGACTATAACAAATATTCTATTATTCTTTTTCACATAAAGAGTAGCCTCACTTAGACTCTTCTCAAAATCAAGACTCAGCAAGTGATCATCAAATTTGCAGTTCCAAGCTCTAGGAGTTTGTTTAAGCCTATACAAAGCCTTTTTAAGCAAACACACTTTGTTCTTTGCACCATCTTGCACAAATTCATCTGGTTGTTCAACAAATATTTCTTCTTCCAATTTCCCATTCAAAAAAACTGATTTGATGTCAAGATGAAAGACATTTCATCCTTTATGTGTTGTAAAATCGATCAACAATATAATAGTTTCATATCTTTCAACCAATGCGAATGTCTTAGTGAAATCAATTCCATCCGTATTTCACCACCAATATTGGCTTATGTTTGTTAATGGTACCATCAGAATTCATTTTTATCTTATATACCCATTTAACACCTATGATGTTTTTATTTTTTGGTTTGTAAACCAAAGCTCAAGTGTCATTTTTTTTAGTCATTCTAAGCTCTTCCTTCATTGGCGCTTTTCATGCATTTGAATTTGCAGCCTCATAATAATTGGAAGGCTCAACAGTGGACAAATTGTATCTACTATAAACATCTTCCAGAGATCTAGTTCCTCTCACTAGTGCATCATGAACTTCATCTAATTCATTAGCTACATCATCAAAATCTACTTCAATTCTAGTCTATCATCCAATATAACAACCTGATTTGAGCTTGTAACTTGGGATTTTCCCAATCCCATGCTGCACTTTCATCAAACTAAACACTTTAGTAGACATCAACCTTTTGAGTCTTAAGGTTAAGAACTCTATACCTTTAGATTGTAGGCTATAACCAATAAAAATACAAGCATTTGCCCTTTCATCCAACTTACCTCTCTTTTCATCTAATATAAAGATAGCAAACGCAACCAAAAACTTTCAAAAAATTTAAAACAGGTTTATTCCCAAACTAAGCTTCAAATGGAATTTTGTTTCCAATAGCTTTTGTCGGCAATCTGTTTCGCAAATACATAGTAGCATAAATTGCTTTAACCTAAAATTGTTTGGGCAAGTTTTTCTCAAACAACAAACACCTGGCCATATTAAAGATAGATCTGTTTTTTCTTTCACTTACACCATTTTGTTGGGGTGTGTATAGAATTGTGAGCAGATGATGTCAAACCAAATACAATAAACAGTAACTGAAACTAGTACAGTTTATGATGACACTGAAGTTCATTGAACAAATTGATCTACAAGTTTATTTTCAAAACAATTAAGCCCCTAAAATCATTAAATATTCCACCAATTTGTAAGGACTTAATTCTTCCGAAATAATAGTTTATGGACTGAATTGTTTAAAAAAATGAAAGGCCAAATAGTTTTAAATGAATTGTTTAAAAATTTATTTGCTCTTAAAAAATTGGAGAGCTAAATTATGTTTCTATGCGAGATCTAAATTGTGCATTTGGACATTGAGAAATAACTATATTGCTAGTATTAGTGGGCATGGCAGTCGTTAGGTTAAACTAGCATGGTATAGGAAGCCGTCCCCCACTATATATGTGCTGTGTGTTCTCTCTAGATAAAATAAGTAGTAATTCTCTCTCTATATTACAACAGCTACAAACTGTGGGGCTTTAAATTTGAAGGGTTAATGCAAGCAGAGATCCACAAAATAGAGCTGCAGATTTCTGCCACAGCTTTTACTTCAAAGCACATTTAATCTAAGGCAAAAATCATAAGATTATGGAAGTATTAAAGGAAAAGGAAACCACAAACAGGTAAGGAGAAAAATAACCTTCGACATCAATGAACAAATCCTGCTCCGATTTAAGTACATGGCGGTTTATGTAAATGAATATGACCCCAAGCAGTAAAAGTGCAAATGCACCACAGCATGCAACAATTGGAAGAGTCCCAAGTTTCTTCTGTCTAGTTGGAACTTCCACGGAAAAAAAACACACGAGTTTTAGGTCTAGCATGAACAAAGAAACAACATGCGAAGCCAAAATTGATGCAGATGTGCAGATATCAAACCTGCAAGAGAGGAACTTGATACACAGGGTTTTTGCACGCTAGAGCCACATGCAAGATGGGTTCCTGTAAAACTGATACGCATGATGTAAAGCATCATAATTAGTATAGAGCTTCATTTCGAAGAACCATAAGACTCAGTACGGAAATATACACGAGCCAGACTTGCTAAAGAAACATTTGGAAAACCTTTCTCTTCATCACACATACAGAAGTGAGAAGCAATGTTGATTTCTGAAAATATGAAAATACATGAGAATGGAAACTACACATTTCTTATTGCCCACTAGCATTTCCAATCATTCTAGTTAAATAAAATGAGCGAAAGGCATATTTAGCTTGCTACAGTAAAGCTTTAACTAATAGCACTCAATGGTGCATCATGTATTTTTTTCTTAACAATTATTTTTTCCAAGCCATCCTTGCATTACCTTTATCAAATCTCAAATTCCTAATTGGACGCAGAGGCACGCACGCGGTTTGGAGCAGGGGCGCGCGACGGGGGTGCTTGGGGGGACGGGGGGACGGCGTGCGACGGGGGTGCTTGGGGTGGAGAGGTGGGCGACGGGAGACGAGGACGGGAGGCGTGCGACGGGAGACGGAAAACGCAAGGGGTGGGAAAGAAGAGCGATGAGAGGGTATGTAGGATAATTATGATTTTTTAGTGACATGACATGTTCAGCTAAAACAAAAGTAAAAGTTATTTTTATTTTTATTTTGCTTTAACTATGCATTTAACTAATGTATTGGAAAAAGTTTTTAGCTAAATATAACTTTAGCTATGCCTTTACCTAATGCGTTGAATAACAGGTGAGATTCTTGGCAACAACATTCACAATTTTGGCATCAAGAGCTCTCTCTAAGTGTGTAGGGTTTTCCTTTGGAATTAACAGTTTTCATGTAGCCTATGCCTTAGATTTTTCCCTTTACCAAGGTCCCACGAGACAAAATGTACTTGCAATGAAATCATACTAGCGTTTTATCAAATTCATAAGATTAACAAACTAACCCTTAATCTTAAGAATTTTCAATTAACTAATATATATATATATATTGTGAAAGGAATGGAACCCTTAGATTTTCTAGCACAACTTTGGGGAACTAGTTTATCATCAGAAACATCTATTTTCTGTTCACCACATGGAAGGCAATAACTAGTTCAAATATTGTATTATCATTGAAATTAATAATTACAAATTAGTAGTAAAATATCCAAAGAGAGATAGATAGTGTCAAAAAATTACTTGTACGTTGGAATTAGAAACAATTGTCTTGGAATTCTCCCGGTCAAATTATTGGATGAAAGATCTCTGGAAAAAGAAAAAAAACAAATGCTTGTAATTTTGTTGGGAAATAGAGGCAGCCACTAAATGCACTGAGCCCAAAAATTTGTTCAATAATATCCTACAGTCAAATATGTTAAAATAATTCGTTAAACAACATATCTCTTTTTACGGGGGAGTGAAACAATTGCAAAAGAATTAATTCAAATATATTTTTCAATGAGAAATAATTTTTGCAGTCGCCATTCACGTAGTCACCGTATAGTCGGATGATTTGACATGTATTTATTGGACATAATAAAATATATTAAAAGTTATCAACCAATAACTATATATCATGTTAGCCGACTACTGACTACCGACTACCCATCTAGTCGCCAAATGGCGACTCTAAGTAGGAAAACTCATAATAAATAAGGACTTGAAAGGATATTAAAATCTTTAAAATTAATACTAGCTGAAAAGCTTACAAATGCTTTAGGTTTGGAAGTCGATTCCAAGTAGTTGGTATAGAACCATCAAAATTATTATGGCCAAGATTCAAATATTGTAATTGTGTCAGGCTGCTAAGATAATCAGGCAACACACCTGAAACATTATTATCCTGTAAATCCCTGCATAAGCCATGCACTCTTAAAAGCAATATCCATAGATAACTTTGAAGACTAAAGTATTCCTCAAATAAACTTATGTGCGTGAATATAAAATGATGAGGCATCATGATGCTGGTGTAAAAATGAGGTCCAAAAAGAATTCATAAGATGTTGAAAAATATTAATATAACTTAGGAATAAATGATAAGTAAAGAATTTCTTCTTCCTTACATGCTAACATCAGGTCAACAAGATTTTTCCGGCCGGAGAATTAGTTATACAGTTCATTCCTTGTCTAGACTATAGCTATTAGTGGTCAAGCCAAAGCTCATTAGAAACATTGGGGGTGAGTAGGATCCTTTTCACTGGTTACCACTTGCTAGTGTCACTTCAGGAAGAGTTTCAACTGAAACGCTGGAGTATATATATATATATAGACAAATTGGTTACCACTTAAGGTTATTTTTGTATTTTTCCTTGTAAATCCTAATGTATCTCATTTATTATAGCTCATTTGGTATATGACAGTAAATTTAGAGAAAATGAAATGAATAGAAAAATAAAATTAACATGAGAATCAAAGTGAAATTTTCATTAACTTTCTATGCTTGTACACAAGAGCAAAGAAAGTAGTGAATTAAAATAATTACTAAAATATTATCATAATTATTAAAAATTATTAAATAAAATCTTATTTCTTCTTCTCTCTCGGTTTAGATTTTCTCCCCAGACCAACCCCGCCGCCTCATCCAATCCCTAGATATAGTTGTATTATTTGATATATAACATCTGTATGGTTTATATTGATTGCATTGCATTAGAAATGTATAAGAACACCTCTGATGTATAATTATTTAGGACTTTAGAGACTGACACTCACGGTATAGTCTTATTAAATGCTAGTCACCAACTGCTTAATACTTCGAGCATGACACAAGTAGTCATTTACCCAATTATAAATAATATCTATAAACAATATGTTATAATTCTAAATAGTGCAAACTAAAGACAAACAAAATAAATGTAAAATCAAAACTTACAAGCTAATCAAAAATTTCAATTTAGTAATTGAAGGAGAAAATGTCCCTGAAAAACCATTTGAAGCTAGATTCCTGAAAAAAAAAAAAAAGTAGACAAACAATTTAAATAATGGAGAATACACAAATGACCAATAAAAAAATTGTCAAATCTGCATTAATTAAATTTTAAAATCAATGAGACCAAAATTTTAATATACAACGAGCTATAAATAGATATCACTTACAAGGATACAACGTGCCCATCCTTGCAAACGACATGAGACCAACTAAAGCATGGGCTAACAGAATTGAGATTCCAATCAGTAGTTGGCCTATAGGAATCATTTAAAGCCCGTAGAAACTTGAACAAGGCATCACCTGGAAAGATCAACAAACGTCAAGAAAGAGCCCGTACAAAAAACTCGTAGGAACATTACTTACATCCAAGCACCATCGGACAACCTTCGTTCTTGTGAGAAAAAGAAAAACACTAAGACCATATGCTGACAAAGTTATGGCCAAAAGCAAAAGTGTATTCACCAATTTCAGACATGACTAGGCTCAGCTACAACTAAATTTGGATGTACCTTCGACATCAGACCCAATGATTGAATAACTGGCTTCTAACATAACAAGGACTGTGAGCCAGCGAGGAAGGACTCTCCACATGTTAACATCTTTACCTTTTGGGGAAAATACACCCCCTGCATTTCTGCCTCCTTTATGAAATTCTAAGTAAAAGAAAACATTTGTTAAACCAAGCCAATAAATTACCAGAAAAGCTTTAAATCATCAACACGCCAATGAGCGCAAAAGAGAGTCAATGATAGGAAGTTAAGATCTATATTAACAATCTTTAAAAGAAGGTATGTGTACATAATTAAATGAGTGTAGCATAAAGCACGATTTTAAATATTAATCTTGTTGTCAACAAACTCTAACAAAGATTAATTAGCTCCTACAAGTTCAGGCAAATTGTAGTAGTATGGGGCAAGTTTAGAATCATTAAATTAATGAACCTCTTAGAAATTTGGTAAACCAACTTCAGTTATATACAACCCATATACTTCAGCAGTTCAGCGTATATCAGTAAATTGCCATTATTGATATACTGACATCAGCGCAATCCAACCCAGAATGTCATATACTGTTTGACAGTAGATAAGACTACTTATATATTTATTATGACTGAATGACTGATGAAAAATAGGATAAAATCTTGAGGAATCAAACTCAGATTCATTTGTCAAAAACTTAACCCATAGGTTAATTAGTTTCCTTTATTGGTAGGAATAGGATGAAGGGAACAGATTTGCAAGACCATTGGAGCAAGTACTAATGTACACCAAAAACTGGATGCTTCAACTGGGGACTAAATACTAAAGTGAACTCAACAACGGTAAAAGCCTGATTAGTGCTTTCTTAACATTACATTATTGTAAGCTATATATTATTTTTCCAGCTAGTTTGTCCCCATCACCTAGTCTATGGGTAGAGCAACTTCTTTGCAGCAAACATCATTACAATCAAGTGCAATTCATTTAGTTTCAAAATGAATATATATATATATATATATCCCAAAAACCAGTTATTGTCACTTCATTAATAGTTTTTTTTTTTGGAAAGTAAGTAAATAATAATTATTATTATCATTATAAGCGAACACCCTAATAGAACCGTTCATGCAAGATAAGAGGACTTCACTATAAAACTTTTTAACAAGACAGACAGAAACTATAAGAGGCAAGCTCTAAAGAGTTTCAAAGGTATGACATTACAAAAACAGTAGACAAGTTCATAACAAAACAAAACACAAAACAGAGACGCACACACAGTAGCTAGACACATAAAAGTAAAATAAAGCTTTTATAAAAAATGCTGACCTGAATCAGAATGGCCGTTGCAATCTACCATGACTCGATGGAGGAATAAGGGGAGGAGGACGAATATGATTGAAGGGAGGTAAGGAGGGAGAATAAATAGAAAATGCAATGCTCACGAGCATCATCATCCTCTTCATGGTGGTGATGAATGGTGATCGTTGTCATTTGTTTTTTCTTTTCAAAAATGGGTTGATACATCAGACAGTGTAGGGGGTCCAATAATCCATTTACGGAAAAAGAAAACATTAAAAAACTAGAAACAACAAATAACGGAAAGGAATATATCACACATGGGTGACGAAATTGAGTGGTTATGAGGGGGGTGGTCCAGAACTCTTTTATGAGTTCAAATTTTTAGGTGATTTATTTTGGTAGGAGTTGGTTTCAACTATTGGATTAAACACCAACCCTTATTTTTATATTAAATCATCAAACTCGATTTATGTTTTTGACTTTTTGTTTTCAAAATTTTATTATTAAAAATTATATTTAAAAACTGTTTTCTGTTAAATTAAAAATGTGTGTAATTTTTGTAAAATGTATTTTGTTTTTACACTCAAGCCAACAGGAAGCAGGTCGTGTCAAGGAAAGATCAAGCCATCAAATCTTAAAACTTATACGTATTCTGTTTTGAAGGTTTTGGGTCCTCTCAACAATTTTCTAGATTTTCATTCTAGAAAATCTTCTCACTAAACTATTGATGGGATGCAAAATGGTTTTGGAAACCATAATTGTATTTATAAGTTTATTATTTAATTAAATTATATTTCTAAACTGAGTCATCAAAAATTTAAAATTATAAATTAGTGTATATACACTCCCCTCATAACTACTCAATTTGTCATTGTATATCCATAACCAAAGTTATCATAATCGAAGTATATCCACAAAATAATCAAAGTATATCCATAATCGAAAGATAACAACTAAATAGAAACATGCTTAATTCTCTCCTATTGAAGAATTATTTGAAACGGTAGTTGATTTTTCAAAACTTGAATGTATTATGATTTGAAGGTTTTTAATTCAGGTCATCAAACTGATGAGATATGAAATTATTATAAGTACGATTTTAGAGATTATAATTGTATTTATAAGTTAATTATTTAATTAATTTATGATATTTCTAAATTGATCCATCATCAATTAGAAATTATAAACTAATATTTGTATTCACACTTTATTTTAATGCATTTAAGTTTAATATATCCAAAAACTCATCAAATCACTTTAATTGGACGTATTTAAAATATGTTAGCCTTTTATCAATATACAATATTACACATTTTGAGCATATCCAAGAGATTTTTTATTTTCTACAAATAGATAGATAAATCTCAAAATATTAATCTAACACACTCTTCATTTTTCTCGAATGACTATGTGCAATCGTCTCACAATATTGTCACAAAAATGTGACTGATGTGAACGGTCTAATTTAATCGTAACACTTTTTTTCCTTCTATCTCTAATAATTTAGTATGTTGTCATGTCGCGATTACCACTAGTTATATAACTCCGATAATAAGTAGTATTATATTTCATGAAGAGTAATTATTCACTTTCTATATTATATAATATTATTTTTTATTAACATTTATTTTATCATCACACATGTGTTAACAAATGAAGTAAAAAATTTTTAAAAAAATATTATTTTAATAAAAAGTAAAAATAAAAATAAAGAGTAATATTAAAATTGAAATTGAAAAACTCTCTTTTATTGTTAAAACTCAATATCTGGTGTGCATTAATCAAATCAACGGTTCCAGTGTCAATTTTGATTAATCATTTTGGAATCAGACTCTCATGGATAAATATTTTTCTTCTTTCTCTTGCACATTAAAGTTTAGATGATTCACGTACAGATGAAAAATTCGAAATTCATTGTTTGCGATACCAAACAAAAAATAGAAATCCTTCGACATCCCAATATTATATTCTTATCTGGTATGAACGATTTCTTCATATGGAATGTACTATAAGATTAATCCTAAACGTATATTTAAAAAGTTATATATATATATATACACACACACACACACACACACCGACAAATTTCTTTTTTTCTTGCTGGAAAAACACACATCATCGAGTAATCTTAAAACTTTTAAATTATTTATTTGGTTAGGTAGAATTAAAAGATTTGCTAATGAAATGAAATAATTACCAAGGTAATTATTAAATTCATTAATGGATTAAATAAGGATAAGGAAATCATTAAAAAAGCTTGCCGGCCGGGAAAATAAAATAAAAGTAGATGCGATTAAAAGCTTGGTGGCTTGATTCATTAGCTTGCAAAGTTAGATGATCTAAAGACATCAATCATTTAAAAAAAAAAAGGAAATCGAGGAGGATGAGGGAGTGGTGGTCCAAAAATGTAGATAATATTCAGGCCGGCAAAAGGAGCTTTTTAATTTTCCGTTTAATAAAAATCAAAGGGCTTTCAAATTTTTTAAAAAAAAACATTTTTGAAAAAAACAATGACAATTAAATTTAAATTATTATTTAAAAAAAAAAAAGAGATTGGGTGTATGTGTCGGCGAAGTGCAATTGGGCGAAATTGAACTTTTTCACTTGACATTCGTTATTATAGAAAGAGCAAATTATGAAAAACTTAAATCTAATAAAAGAAAAGGAGAATTTTAACTAATATTATAGTTGCTGCAGAGTATTAGATAATTTTAATACAAATTAATTATAATGAGAAAAAATTCAATGTGATGTGATTAAAAAAAGCTTCATATGATTATGAAGGTCGTTTATAATATTTACATTTCTTTAGAAAAGACATGATTGTTTTTTATTTATATATTTCCCAAAAACGTATAAAATTATTTTTTACCCTTGGTTTTACCGTCAAACTTATAATGGCGAGTAATAGATTGAAAAGTATTTTATTGAAATAAATTTACATGAGTTTAATAATTATATTTTTGTAATAATAAAATATTTTTTAAAATTCTTTCACTTTTCTAATCATTTTTTATTCTATTTTTATAAAATATAATTAAAACTTCGACTTCAATAAAAATTTTAATTTAGATGATTTTAATTCAAGATAAAATTTTCATTTAAATATTGTTTCGCTAAAATAAATTACTATAGTTTGGCTAAAATTAAGTAAAACACAAATGTGAATCATTAGATCCATATTCATTAAACGAAATTGAAGGATGAGGACACGAATGAAATTCTATCACCAGTATCTCTATATATTAATTTTCCGTATACATTATGATGGGCTGAAAAGATGAAATGCAAAATAGACAGCGACTTCAAAAGGTCGTGTTAAAAATATATTTGAGACAAAGTTTGAAATTGAATTGAAGTTGACAACATGGAAAAAAAAAGTAATATCTAACCAAGTAATTAATAAAACAATCATCTGGCAGCCCATCATATATAATACATTTTAACTTTTACTAGGACTTAAATCCTTGATTTGGTAACTTTATAATCATATTGTGCTAAGATAATTTGTGACTTTGTAAATGAGATCCTATTTTATATAACTGTGTGAATGTTCAATAATAATAATAATAATAATAAAAAGACACGAGTAGTGATAGCTAGATCTATAACAATTGATTTTAAAAAAAAAACCGAGGATTTGTTTTTTTTCAAAACATAAATTATAATGCAAAAAGATATCATTTGGAGTGCCATTCCAAGTGTAATTCTAATTCTTTATTATCTCCAAAATTCCGATAAGCCAACCTGTTTGTGTCTTTGTGATGTGATGTGGGGATGATGATGGCACGTACTACGGTTCTAGTGAATTGTGCACCAAGCAAATAAGGATAGGGATCAAGAATGGTGAGCTGAGCCCTGAGCAACTGAGCATGCATTGATGTTGACTAGAACTGGATAACGGGCATCACGGTTTATAAAGTAAGGATATGGATGGAATAAAGTAGGACACTTCACTTGCTATTGTCGTTTTTAATTTTAAATACAACGGATGCTTCACTTTTTTTTTTTTGTTTTTAGTATTGTCACTGTGCCTGTGGTGCTCACATGTGTTCGGTCCAAGTCGGGGCCACTTCTTGAATGGCCAGAATCAGCCACTTCAACCATGAAATTCTCATCAAGTATTTGCAGATTTGACTTCTCTTTGAAATTCCCTTTTATTTTTATTTTTACATCTAACCCATCATTTCTTTTTTTCTATTTATCTCTTTTCCATTCATTTTTCTTCTACCTCTTTTCATATTTTACCAGGCAACTGCTGGCTGATAATGGTTTAAAATGCCTTCGATTCATTTGTAAATTCCACTCTTACATAAGCACATTTTGTTCTTTTCTAGATGTCAGCCTATGATAATCTAGATGGTTATTATGCTTTTGTTACTACTACAAAAAATGTCAACCCAGGTGCTATTTACTCTCAACTCTCCGACCCCACATTTTTTTTTCTCAATTAAAATTACTCATAACGTCCTCTTAATACATTATCTTCAAATTAAACCTCTTTAATTTATAAAATTATAATTTGCATTATATTTTTTTTATTTTATTGATTTACTAAAAGATAAAATATATATATTTAAAACCAGCTAACTAAAATTTATGCACTAATACCAATATTAAATATATAACATTTAATTTAATTTAACATTTTTCAAAGTCTGTTTTTTTCAAACAATATATACATATTCAAAAATTATTAATTGAACTAATATTTTGTATTTAATATTCATTTTATTACATAGATACTAAATAGCAAGCTATAATATTATTCTTATTATATTATACTTAAAATTTGATAATATAATATTAATATTGATAAATTTAGTTTAATGTTTAATTAAATAAGATAAACAATATTATAGGTATTAGGTGGGTATATGTGCAGGGTAGTGGGGGGGAAGGGGCTGTTTTGGATGGCGAAACGCTTCTAATTTGGAATGTTTAATTAAATAAGATAAACAGTGATAGTGATAATGTATAGTAGTATCATACTATCCAAAGCTTGGCATCACACTTGTATATTATTAATATACATATCTAAGCACCCAAAATAGAAAACCGTGGATATGATTAGCCCAGGCTTGACAAAATAGATTTAGTATATGTTAGCAACAGACTACTTCATAGTATATTTATTGGGTGTTTTTATTACACAGAGAAGCGCCCACCAGGCGGTAGTGTTGAACCACAAAAAAAAAAAAAAAAAATTAACAGAAAACATCGCCAACAATAGAGAATAGAGATTGGCACATAACATAACCAACCCAGTTACCTTGAGGTCTACCTCTAAACCACGCACCATTGGAGTAATCACAGGTTCGAGTTGATTGGTTGCAGGGTCACTAACCTCGTCTCCAAACTAGGCAGTGTCCGAGTCTTCGCCAGAATCGATGTCCATTGGCTGTGGATTCTTATACCCACTAACCTCATCCTTGTAACGTTTCTTATCATCGCGAGCCTTTGATTCGTAGGGTTCTTTCTCCTCCGCTGGATGCATAAATACCAACAACGCAGGAAATTATAATATATTCAATAAGCATGCTTTTGATACGAAGTCAAATGAATTCCCATACCCGTCATCTTTTTCCATTTCTCACCAAGGACCTTCCCCATCTCTGTAAATGCAATTCCAGGATTGCTATTTTTTATATTCTGCAGTTAACAAGATAGCATAAGCCTCCATCCTGCTTCAGTAACTTGAAAAGGCAAATGACTTCAAAAAATTAAAAATTAAAAAGAAGCAGCAGGTAGTGCATGCGAACTCTATCCAGCTCTACATAACCACCCCATTCCACAACTCCTAACATTTTGCTTCCAAAAGCACCAAAAGGGATATTCAAAGACATCGTCATCACAAATCCTTGTATTAGTTGCTCATAAAAAAATTAAAATTTTATAATAATTATTATTAATACCACCTTAACCGTGCAAACTAAAACAAAAGGAAAATGACTGTTCAAGAATTTACACCCAAAATGCCTTAGTTTTCTCGGAAAATCAGCAACCCTGATTATGATTCATGAATGACTAAATTCTCTCCAAAAATACTGTAACTTCTTCCGGTGTACAGAAATTAAAAAGGACTTTTCACCAAGCCACAATTTCTGCAAGTTACGGCAAAAAAAAAAACAAATACGAAAATTTTCTACATGAACATGTCAGAATCAACTTCAATACATTTTGGTACCTACTGTGATTTCTTCTATCCATACATATCACACCCCCAAATTCTGTATTGCATGCACCAATACACAACGACTTGCATATAATATGCATGGGAAAAAAATGACGACTGTCAGATTAATATAAAGGAAATCAATTTAAAAAAAAAAAAAAAAAGCTGGAATGTATGGCCTGTATCTACAATACACACCTCCCTCTCAATTTTTGAGAAAAATATGAAACCAGGTATGGCTCTTTTTGGTGCATTTGGATCCTTTTTCTTTTTCTGTTTCCTTTTCTTTGAGCCATCTTCATCTCCTTCTTTGGATTTTCTCTTAGAAGAAGAGGCCCTTGAAGAAGTTTCTTTCTTTGTCTCCCTTCTGGTAGGCTTCTGAGAAAATCATGCAAAGTAAAAATAAAATAATATTTTTTTCACCATTTATGATGTCAATAAGTCCTTTTCTGAGAAAACCATGCACAGTAATGACAGATGAACTCATTAGATCTGTTTGAGTGGTACCATTCGTCATTAGAATCCTTTTCCTTTCAAATCCACTAAATCTACTTGAGACAGATTCTACAGTGCAGGCAATGCAGATGACATGGTCATTATAATATGGGTGACTAAAAAGGCTCTAGCTTCTGATATGATAGAATTGTGAAGACAACTCCTACGCACAATGCTATAGGTTATGACATAATCACAAGAATTTAGGCTATAGGCTTTAGGCTATAAACTTATGATGTAATACATTATGGAAGCACTAGTCACAAGACTAGATTCTGTCGCAAGGATTAAGGTTATGATATAATTAAAAGATCTTATGTTATGATATAATTAAAAGATCTTATGTTATGATATAAGGAAAGGATGTTTATCCCTATCATAATAATTTACACGCCCATTGTAAATATAAAATGACTAAGTTATTCATTATTAAAATAAAAAAAATTCGCAAAACAATATTAGAATAAAAATTAAATGTTCAAATAATAGTATTTAAACATAAATATTTCTCCAAATTATTCAAACAAAAATGTAATATTCGGATATCATTATTAAAACATAAATAAAATGTTCAAAAATTAATTTTTGAACAAATAGTGTTCGAAAAAAATTAGTACAACATAAATTCAAAGAATGATATTCAAACATTTTATTTATATTCAAATATTAATATTCGAACATTAGCAAAAATAATTTTATTTTTTTAAAATATTTTTATAATTTCACATCATGTAAAAAGTGAAAAGTAAATGTGTAGATTCTAGGTTTTAATTTGGGTAGGATCTAGGCTTTAAGGCGAGTAGGTTCTAAGACCAAAGATTGGAGGCGCATTCAGTGACTCAAAGGAATTCAGATCATAGCACAGATAAGAGTTGCTTGTTCAGAGTGGTGTGAAACAAATATGAATGTTGGAAATACTATTGTCTAGATAAAATCTAAAATTTATTTATTAGTACATAATCATAATCATCACTACTTCATTGTTATTTAGTATGGGTATAGTGTGTATTTATAACAATGATTTGTAATAACGTATCAGCCCTATATATATAGGGAATGCCAATGTAATCAAACATATCTGTAATTACAGATGCGAACTCTAATAAATACAAATCATTGGAAAAATCTACCGCCCACTCTTACTATGGAGCAATTTCTCATTTTATTGGAATGGGCTTTTCTGCAAACTTGGTGCTTGAGGCAATCGAGGAAAATGGAGGAGATCAAACAGATGCGGTATTGGAAACTTTATTGACATTTCCTGAAAACAGAAGCAATTTATCCAAGAAGGATGAGACAACAGTGGTATGTCTAGTGGATATGGGTTACTCATGCCATAGATTGATGTGGTTTTGAGGCTCCCGTGACAGTGTTTACAGATTTTATATCTGCTGCAAGAATGTCCAAGGAGCCTGATGCTTAGAATTTTCAATTGAAGGCATACCAATGGATGTCTAATCTTCTAAAAACAAAAGAAGATTTTATGTGTGAAAGCCTAGAAAGCAAAGTTTCGGGAAGTGTTAGAAAGTAAAAATTCAAGTTTGATTATATGAATTATGAAAGGAGATGAATGTGACAATGGGAATGTGATTGTGCCAAATCCAATGATGGGATTTGGAATTCCTGATGACTCATGGGTTGCAGATCAATGATCACTTACAGCCTTCATTCTACCTCATTTTTATTTTGAAGGAGATCAAACAAAAAGATCACTCAAATCTGATATTTTATTTGGCATTGAGCCAGAATTTGTGAATTCCAAGCACTTTTATGCAGTTTCAAGAAAAAAGAGAGGCTATATTCACATTCCCATCCAAAACAGATTCCCCTTCTTGCAAAAACCTCCCCACCTATTTTCCATTGGATTCTTGATCAACCTAACACGTTGGAAACGTTGTTCAATGTTGAACCTAACAGTCTGATTACAGGTAATTGATTTTTTGGATGTTCAGGCACGAATAAGAGTTTTAACTACATCTGTTTCCTTTGGTGTGCCTCTTAAGGTGTTCAGATATGTTTGTTAAGCTGGATACCCATGGCCCAAGTAGATTGGAGTCTCACGTTTGAAACACGTCTTTGTGGGTTAGTCTCCTACCCATAAATGCTATATAAATACTACTCCTTCCACACATCTGCTTTTCAGCATTGATGGTGTCTTTCATGAGACCACCCCCTATTATTCTCCGCCACACCTTCCAAGTTCCAAGGGAGGATATTTTTTGTTGATAAGTAAAGTTCCAAAGGAGGATATTAATGAAGGTGTGTCTCATTCTCAGCTTGAATGGTTACCAACCTCTACGGAGTCACCTATTGTTGCCCCTATTCCTGCTCTTTTGAAGTCTCTAGTCTTCAGGATACGGAATACCACAATTCCTAATCAAGGGGAGCACTGTCCTTTTGTTGATCTTGCCCCAAACTTATATGCCTATAGCAGCCAAGAAAAAACAAGATGAGAGAATCGTCATAGAAAGGATGTCATCACTACTGCTGCAATCCCTGGATTCAGCAACACTGGTAACATTTCGTTTCCTGACACTTCTACAACTACCAGTGAATTTTTTCCCTCCTGACATCTCTCCTGAATTGTTACTAGGGCATGAATTCAATGTCTCACTGAAAAACTTGTTTCTTATGCTTCCTTGTCCAATCATATCTACCCTTTTTATCTCTTTGTATTCCTAAGCATTGAAAAGAAGCGATTTTAGATAGTGAGTGAAAGTTGCCAATTGTAGAAGAAAGAGGCTCTATAGAAGAATAATACATGAGACCTTGTTACCCTTCTTCCAGTGAAGAAGCATGTAGATTGTAAGTGGATCTTTGTGATCAAGTAAAACATGGATGGAAATGCGGACAAGTATATAGAAACTTCAAGTGTGGAAAAAGGGTTCACACGGACATGGCATTGACTTCCAAGAAAAGTTAGCTCATGTTGCAAAACCAAACAATGTTTGGGCTATTGCTGTCAAGTGCAGTAAATCTTGGATGGAAACTTCAACAAATTTATATGAAAAATGTTTGGCTTGATGAGGAAGTGTGCATAAAGGTACCAAAAGTTGAATATCCATATTTGACATTAGACCTATGAGTGAACTAACTAGGGTGAGAGGTCACATATTTGGAACTTGTGAGAATTAACATTAATATTAGAGATCTAGAACACGCCATAATGTATGAACTAAGTGGCATAGGAGGCCTCATATCAACGATCTGATTAATATGACTTCATATTTCATTCCATGCAGCCAACGCAAGGTCTTGGGATGGAAGCGTAGTTTATTTTTGTCGGTTATTGTTGATCAAATAAAACCAAATGCAATCGCCTACCTCTTTCTCGCCCCCACTTTCACTAGCATCAGACTCCTCTTCCCCAGAATCATCAGTTGGAGAACCTGAATCATCCTTATCAGCAACAAAATCTTCATCCTGGAAAATGAAACATGTGATTTAAGGTCATTAAAATATCACTACCTCCAACCTAAATGGCCGGGTAAATTTAACCGCATGATAATTGAAAGGACACAATATATTCAGCCAAATTACATAAATGAAGATGGAAAAAATACCTCTTCATCACTCTCATCACCACCAGCTTGGTTCTTAATTATCTCAAGATATTGATCAGGATAATCATCTGCATTCTGAAGGACTGCAGCAACACCATCTGTCGTTTGACCACCTCTTATGTTCATAATCTTCAAACCCTTCGAGCTATATGTTATAAATGATACACACAATGCATTAGAATATAATAATTGACAGCTCTCTCTCATTTTGCAAAATATTTCTTTAAAAATGATAATCACCTGATAAAGTCAAAAAGATTATGGTATTCATTCCTCTGAATGTTCCGGAACAGATGTTCTTGCTCAGTCTTTAGTCTTATAAGAAGGTCAAAGTAATGCATATTTGAGCCTCCGGCAGTATGCCTCTCAAACTCCACATAATCAATCTAATATTATTAATGAAAAAAAGATCATTACCAATACCCAGGTAACATAGCGTTCATCAATCATAAAATAAGGCCAAATCAAAAGCTCCTTGCAAAAGAAGCATAATTTTACCTCTTCATGGAGGATAAGTGTAGGGGGTTTGGGTAAAAAGAAGAAGCTCTTCTCAAGGGGATATAGAACTCCATCTTCAGCTTTCAATGATGATTTGACCGCATAACCATCTTGAGAGCTACGGAATTTTCCCGGTTTAGTAACTTTGGAGCCAGAAAGAGCACGCAGTACTGTAGTGAAGACTTCATGAATGAAGCCCTGTTTAATCAAAGCAAACAAATATAGCATGTTACCATATTACCTGATGAAAATTGAAAAACACTACCTTATAACTCTGCAATCTGCATAATGAATGTATTCCTATACTACCTTTCTAATTAAATAGACATAGAGAAAGGGACCAGGCAAGGTCAAATTCAATAAGGAGATGAAGGCACTCCCAAGCTTTTATATTACAACAGAAATGCAGAATAAAAGCAATCACCTTATATGATGGTTCTAATTTATCCTTGTACTTGGTAGTCAAAAGATCATCATTTATCGCCAATTCAATATCAACCACTGAGTCCGTTTCAAACTGAAGTAGATTAAAAATTAGTGGATCACATCAGAATCATTTAAAATTTGAGTAAAAGACAACGACAAATTAAAACTCACAATACCTGCAAAACAATATGAGGATACAAAGTTTGCCCCTTCCGGATTGGAGGATCAAGGGTAACGACAACAAATGTAAAGGGTTGGTTAGACTGCAGAAACACACAAGATCACATATTTTAGCTTTGGAATAGTTGAACCAGTGATCAATCAATACAACTTAGTAGAAAACTGAGTTCAAAAACAGCGTTCCCATGAGGTAAAAAACTTTGTACCCTAGGCAATAGAAAAAGGCGTATAATGCTGCTGTACTGAATTTTGAAATCAGTCGCCTGTCCTTGAAGGTGAAGGAAAGAAAGATGAAGCTCGACGCTGTAACGACCCCTAGAAAATGACATAATTTGATTACAACAGAACAAAATAATGAAAGACTCCTAGCAAGCATGTGCAAAGAAATAAAGAATTTAGCTATATGAATGTCCCCTAGGATACTTGATTAGAAATCTAGAACATCTACCTTGGGGTAAGAATCGAAATCCCTTCAAATGTAACAACAGCATCTTCACCTCCTGCACCAACATCTGCCATTGACATAATTTTGTCACGGAAAACCTGATGCCATGTTTGTTGACATAAAGTCAGCCAAAAATGCCTGATATATATATATATATAAACAAATCTAACACAGACAAAACAGCCACCTGAGCAGGGCCTTCATCTCCAACAAATTGAGTGTTGTTATTAGGTATATGAAAACTTATCTCCGTCAAAGAATCTTTCTGCAATCATAAGAAATTTATTCCAAAAGAACCGTTTAAAAAAATTAAAGTTGTTAGCCATATATTTAATAAACCTAGATTTCAATAAGGTGATCACTGCAGGGTCACGGTGAGTAATGCATGCATTAAGACTTAAAACTGCAATGATCATAAGGAATACTTTAACCAGCCTACCTCATTAGCACCAGTTGTATCATCAGTGTGGAACTCCAGAATAATATCATTTTTTCCTTGAAGCTGTGTTTGTGAGACATCTGCCAGAGAGACCTCAAATGCTTGCTTTGAACCAACAAGAAATTTTAGCATGTTATCTGGCAAAATTGAAAGAGATTTCAGAATATTCAATATATTGACAACATGCAGAATTGGAAACATAAAGCCATATTGTAAACCAACGCATATCTAGGAGACAAACGATGTAAAATGTGGAAATCTGTACTAATATAATACCCTGTGAAGTGTGAAGTCTTCTCGTCTGTTTTTTTCATCTCAATAATAACCCTCTTAATTTTTTTACTCTTAGATATCAAGTGTAAATACAAGTCATTTCACGATTATTATTATTTTTTAAATTACTACTCTAGAAACTGTCTTTTTCAATCTATTTGAAACAGTAACTGCTCTAAAAATTGTCTTTGAAACTGCCTTTGTAAACCAGTAGATCAAACCACGTGAAAGTGGCAATACATGATGTATTAGCACAGGCGTGCACAGTTAGTCACTAGTAATAATATTATGGATCAATTGAAACAAGACGCTAAGAGAGTGCAAGGTAGAAACTCACATAGTTCACAAAGAACAATAACATGCGCTACATGAAATAAATGTCGCAAATTAAGGTCATTCGTAATTTTATTTTATTTAAAAAAAAACTTTCTACCAAATCAAAGTTGAATTTCATTTTTTTATATAGAATTTAGATCTTAAAAGAACAAAGAATGAAGAGAGTTATAGCCTATGGTATAAAATTGCAGCTGTAGAAACAAATATATATGGAATATGAATCAAAACTTGGTAGTACAAAACATGAATATATTGCTACAATTGTTCAGTGAAAGGATAATTTGAAGTATGACATAGAATCAATCAACAAAATAAACATCATACATTTTATTTTAGGAAAACTATACATGGTAAATCTTTGCAGATCAACATCAGATTAGGAAGGAGAAAATGATAGCCACTACATTTAAAAAAAAAAAAACTAACCATTTAAATCAACCTCTCCCCAATTGCGGCCACTTACAGAAAGTTGCTTCTCCTCTGGTGTTATTCCACAAGAGTTTTGAAAAAAATTGGTCACAGTAATGACGTCCTGCAAGGAAAGTCTTAGAAAAAACATGATACGATAATGACAGTATAAAAGACCTCGGGATGGAAATTTCACAGGAAACTGCTGACAGCTCTAACCATATATATAGTCATCTTGTTTCAAAATTCAAATGTAAGATAAATAAACAGTATGAAAATAAAAACAACTGAAACTTAGCAATATCTCAAACAAGTATCTTAAACTTCAGCAGGTCAACAAATCTAAGGTTCTTAGAAGTGAGGTATATTACCTGATCCCGAAAACCAATGAACTTGTAGTATAAGCCATCCTTGACTCGAACACCAAGCTGAATAGTTTGGGGAACTTTCATCCAGTTGACACCCACAACATCAGCTTTATCAACCTCCACTGCTTTACCACCTCCTTGCTTTCTCCAGACAATCCCCCCTGAATGTACTTTAAGTTGCCCTGGAGACTGCAGCCCCAACATGAAAAAAAAAAAAAAAAAAAACTGAGTTTGAAATGCATAATTAAATGAAGCCTTTGTAAAATGTGGTGGAGAGAGAGATAGAGTGTAATTGGATGATGATTAAAGAGGTTGTCCAAAGTATAAACAGACCAGGAATGTGGACAATTATTTGGCATATAACCATGATTTCATTAGCCCACAGAACATGCCACATAATGCAACAACAATCAATGCCTTAGTCCCAATATACTGGTGTCTATTACATGAAACCAAAGCAGAAAATCACAATGAGATCCAAAGCAATATCCTCTTCACATCTTGATCCTTCGCAACCCTATGTATCACGTACATATCAAAATTTTCTCAGATGTATGCATCACGGAATAATCTGTCCTACAAACACACCAGACTACCACACTAAGGCATATGTTAAACATGCCCAAACCATACATAGATTGCAAGAAATGGCTCTCTTCTTCATTCATTTTTGTATTCATTCCGTCATTTATAGCCTAACGTTCAGCCTTCCAACAGTGTCAGTTTCCATTCAAAAAAACGTTTTGAACAAAAAAAACTCTAGTTGCTATCTTCCACTTCATGCAATCTCTTTAGTTTCCTAATTGGCATTCCTATCTATTTGTCATCACTCTAAATAGTTGAACAAACATATCAGAACTGATCACTCTTTGGCAGCCCTTGGAAGCCCATACTAAGAAAACCAAAAACTCCTCGAGTGCAGCAAATGAATCCATAATTCTAATTTAGACGACTTAATCTGTGTCTAGCTTGGTCAAACAAAGCTATGTCATCTGCAAATAGTGAAATTGCATATGAAATGGAGCCATAGTGAAGCTTCAAATCACAGAACAAAAGGCTTATATGTGGACAAACCCAACACTAAATAAAAAATTAACTCTGCCATTTCAAGATTATTCAAACAATAGAGCTGTCAAATGTACCGATAAGCACGATCCGCACAGTGGGGGAAAACATGAACGATGCTCGGACTGAAACTACTGATTTAAATGAATTATAGAAAAACGAAACATGCTATAGAGAGAGAGAGAGAGAGAGAGAGAGAGAGAGAGAGAGAACGGACAGTTCCACCGCGACCACCGAGAGAAATACTGTTGAAGAGCTGACCGTCCGACATGGCTGAGGTTGCAACAATTGGAGGGGCGGGCGGGACGGAGGCGAGAGAGAGGGCGGGCAGAAATTGATATATTCTGAAAGGGTAAATCTAAAAACCGGGCGTCACCTAAACCGGGCGTCACCTTAGATATCGTAACTTTTCAATTTATTTATATTGTAATAATTATTGCTTTAGTAATGCTAGTATATATATATATATATATATAATTAAATTTATTATTTAAAGCGTCATATTGCAACATACTTGATGATATTAATTAAATTTATTATTTAAAGCATTGATATTAAATTAATTATTATTAAAATTCGATAAAAAAAAATACAATTTTTATTCTAAAATCTTTATGTACATATTGTTATATTGAATTTATTAAAATAATAATATAATATAAAAAACGAAAGAAAAAATAAAGATACAAATAAGAATTTAATGAATATAAAATAATTATTCTAACAAATTTACATTAGTTCAACCGGGTACGTAAACGTAATCCTGGCCGTTGATGGGTGTCCCAATCGCTATTTCCTGCCATCGAAGTTATGTTCAGCGTACAGTACAGAAATAACGAGTCGGACAATCTGCTGACGTGTAACGCGGTTACAATTGATCGTCGTATCATATGGCGGCTGTCTTGTCTTCTCGGCCAAGGCAGTCCGGCCCGTTTAAATCGCCGGGCTCATTTCTTTTCACACGCGCGCGAGCACGCACGATCACACACAGATGAGTAGTGTGGGCAGATGGGTCTGCAAAATAGAGGCGGCCGTCAAAACATTGCAGCAGAAGAGGACTGCTCTGGCGGCGGAGTCTCAAGGGAAGACCAACTGCGGCGTACGGCGCGTGGCCGGCGGGATGAATCCGGCAAAGGCGGCTAACGTCGACAAGCTTACGAGGAGGAAAGAGAAGGACGAGGCTCTCATGCAATTGCTTTGCTGGCGACCCAATTGAATCTCTGTCTCTCTCTCTCTCTCTCTCTCTGTCTCTGTCTTTTTGTTGTCGATCGCTAATAATATCGAAAGGTGTCTTGTATTTAAGACATAGATATGTATTAATCAGGAATTAATTAAATTAATAAAATGATAAATCTGAGTCGATCATGATATTTAGATTGTTCTGAATGATATCCTAAACACACGCACAATGATTGATTTTACTTTTATTTTTCATAACCATATAGTTTTTGTATTAACATGTTTGATCGGAGATGGTGGGATTTTGGTTTTAAATGCCTATATAGGATTCGAAGTGTTGCTGCTTTCACCGACCGGAGGGGAGCCACAGCCGCTCTGTACCAAATTATCATGACGCCCCCATGTGATGTCAGTTCGATTATCAAACAGTACGCACGTAATATATGATCAACACATATACGTACTGGAGCGGTTTGTATATTTAAAAGCTTATCATTTATTGAAAGATTAGAGGATTGATAAGTACACAGATATAGGAATAATAATTGATTTCTGTATGTCAGTCAAATGCTCGATTTTAGATGAAAAGTTGATATTTTGGTACGTTGGGTGCAGAACAGGCTAAGAATCCATTGTTGAGGATGTGCTTTGCTTGTTACAATGGATGCCTAGAAAAGTGAATTTTAGCGTGAATCCCTAATTCTAATGTAAATTGGGCTTGAGATTTTTGATTGCATTGCTGTTTTTGTTTGCTTCTTCTTACTTGTTAAGATAAATGCCTGTCTGGTGAGTTGATATATTTTCTTCATAAATTTCCAAATAGCTAGTCTGCCTATATATATCTCTAGTTCTTTGTAATTTTTGCTTAGCACAGTTTCAAGTTTCAGTGGTTTCTTTTCCTTCTTTCTTTCTAGATCTTTCCATGTTCAGAATTGTTCCTTGTTTCCTACTTTTAGATTTTAAAAGGCCCTTCGATGCTGCTCCTGAGGAAAACACTCTACAATCGCCAAATAATTCATAATTATCTGCCTACAAAGCCTTTACTCGTTTCAAACAGCTTGTTTCAAGTAAATTGTTTAAATTTTGTTAGAGCCTGTGACACGAGAGTTATTCCCTTATCAAATGATTGGTTGAATTTATCTTCATGAGTGTCTTCTTCAATCCAGAGTATTCACAGTTTCCTTCTTTCATTTGAAAAAAACTTTATAAAGCATCGGATAAATCTTTGCTTAGCATAATAGGATGGTTGGGAAGCAAAACAACTTTGTTTTGAGCATGCTGCTATACAACATATATGTTATTGAACCTAAGGATTTAGAGTTGCTTATAAATTATATTATTTGCTCAATTTGTAATGTTTTTTTTCCTCACCCGAAGAAAGTATATACAAGAGACAAGTTCAAAGTGTCAAGAATGATATTCTTTCCATTACTTATATATATAGCATGGTAATTGAGGTGATAAAAGCACTCATGCAGGCCTACTATATTAGTGGGTGACTGATGTTCAACATCAACAACCTGGAACTCTGGTTGTGGAGGGTGCATGGGTGTTTAGGAATCTTATTAGATTGAGGTACCCTGATGTTCACAATGCCCCAAAGAAAAAAAAAAAATTAGTTGATGGTCTCCCATTCTACATTTGCTCCATAAACGTGTTCTGAAAATAGGCACTACCCATACGGGCATGAGCTCGCTTTCCACTTGAATGGATGGATGCTCAAAGCTTTTCCCATTGGTTTTTCATAAAGGTATACAAGAAAATGGAAATCCATAACTCTAATGCGAAAAAAACAAGAATTATAATTGTATCAATACTTATGATGTTTGAATAATTCCTTGTTAGTTGCCTCGTTTTATTAATTTCTAATGTCATCCATGAATATTTAAATTGTTTATCTTTATTTTTATAGATTTTATTAAGCCCTTCATATCTACTCCTAAAGAAAAGCACTCCATCATTGAAAAAATTAATCTCCATTAAATGCTTAAGAAGCTTGAAAAATGCTTATCCCTAACTTTTTTAAAAGTCTTCAATCTTTAAAATACATTTTTTCCACACTACATGTAATTCGACCTTCCCCCCCAGGGGCTTTCACCCCTTTGGAACATGAGAAATGGCTATTTAAGAATCATTTTTGCTTTAATATCTTCACTTGTGGTGGAAAAAATTTGGATCATTATGGTGCGTTTGGTGTCATGATAAGTCTAGGATTCAAGAACTGTATTAATAATTTTATGATTTAAAGATAGTATCTTGTTTAGGTTTATATGTTTGAGGGATACTAATGATTCCTACGGTAAAAAAAATATTACTACCTATATGGGGTGTATTATTAATATCCGAAAGGGATGTTATTTTTTATAACATATATATAAATAATATGATTACCACTTGAGATATTATACCATAATTAATCCTGGTACTCTTACAAAATAGACAAATCAAACACATTACTATATTAAATTATAAGACTATTAGTCCAATTCTATGTCTTATTCCAACCCAAATCAATCACATTATTAATTTCAACCGATAATATACTATTGGTATAACACTATTAATATCTCTTACTAATGATAACATTTTATCTCATTCCAAAACCAAACCTATCCTATGAGTATGTGCAATGTTAAGAGGGTATTTCTAGATGATTAGTTTACTTTGTATGACTTCTATGATATCGCTTTCCACTTTCATTCATTATCTTCATATTTTAGCAGCATAATATTTGAATTCTAATAGATAATAATGGATATTCTACACCATAAAATGCATTATCATATATGACGGTATACTCTCATTGTTTATTTTGAAATTAGAGTTTGATAAATGTTAGTTTAGCATAATAGGGTGTTATGATTGAAGTTAAAGATTCCAAAGTTGCTTATTATTGTCTTTATCATTTTAGTTAAGTTCTTTGTCATATGGATTGAATGGTTTGTTCTCTATGTCTACACGCAAATCCATTTGTGTGCCAATGAACACTTTTCAAATATATGTTATCTAGACTGGGTGTCAATACACAAGTTTGATAAAAAGTTCAAATCATCATATATTTCATTAAACAAACAATTAATTATTATATAAAATTCAATCCAAAATCTTAAGGTTTAAAAGTTTAAAAATTAAATATTCATAACTCATTATTACAAAATAAAACACGCAAACTATCATACATCAACTAATATATTTTAAAATTACACAATTTTATTTCTAAACATATATTGACTTCTTATCTCAATATCTCCACTCCTTCGATTACCCAAGCTTGTAAAAGAAATCATAAAAGGATTAATCCAAATAGCCCACTAAAGGTAAACAAGATAAGGTAATTATAACATATCAAAACATATGATGAAAAATATCATATTGCAATGAAAATTATAACATAAAATATTTCATTGAGATTCAAATTCATGTTGGACATCGTATTAACACATAATGATTCATGTCAACTTTTTAAATATTATAACATAACATATTATTAGTTAAATTGATACTTTCTAGTGATTTTTTATTCAATGGTCGAGGATCTTTCTATTAACAATTAATTTACTTAATTGGTCTAAGCATAAGAGATATCATAATATAAGATCAAGTTTATTATTATGCAAATCAAATCATAGAATTTTAATGAAAATTTTAAAATATAAGGCTAATAATGATGATCCTATTTAATAAAATGAATTATTTACCAATGATGATTGTTTTATTGATTAATAAATAATCAATAAAATATATTATTTAGAAAAGATTTTTTAAAAAGGCCAATTTATTTGTATAAATAAAATAAAAAAGGACAATGAAAATATAAAATAAAATAAAAACATATGATTCCCTTGGCGTCATTTGTGTCTTAAAGAAAAATAAAAATAAAATAAAAGTAACATTAATCTGAAGGAAACAAAATAACAAAGAACCAAAAATAAGTTAAATGATTTTTTTACCGTTATTGATGTCAATTGTTTTTAAAAAATTACTAAGTATAACTAGGGGTGAGCAACGGATACCCGTACATACTATTCCTCCCGCTATCTATTTTGTATCCACTATGCGGGGTGGGTTATTCCGCTTAGACAAGAGCGATGTGTAGTTTTTAAACTTGACACCCCGCCCAGGTGGGTACGGAGAGCGATAATAGGTAGTGGGGTACTCGGTTCCGCCCCCACCCCGCTTAATTTGAATAATTTTTATTTATAACTTTATAATATTTCAAATATTATTATTTAATTATTATTTTATGATTTCTGATATTTTTGAACTGTATTTGTTGTTGTAAATTTTTTTTTATAATTTTTTGGTTAAAAATGATGTACAAATTTAATTTAAGTCAAAATCATTCATATAGACAGATCTAATAAAAAACGATAGTAAGATGCTGGAACGAGGTACAATTTTAAAACTTGATCTACTGCCTAAGCGGGGGCGAGAGACGGTAATATGTAAATTCCGCCTCCGATAGGATCCGAATCACCCTTATCAACTGCTTCATGAAACCTCTAAAAGGTAAACTTGTCTTAAGAGAGATCAATAGAGGCCGGTAGCGGGAAACTGGCAGATGAAGCCTCCTCCCGCCTACAAATGGGATGAGATACAGTTCAAAATTTTACTACTCGCCTAAGCAGCAGCAGGATATGGTAATATATAAATTTCACCTCTGCTAAGGCGGATAGCACTCCTAAGTATAACTTAGTAGCTAGTAGCAAACAACTTTATTCAACTTGTAACAAATAATAAAAAAATGAAAAGAAAATTGTAAGAAAAATATTAAACACAAAAATTAATTAAAATAAATGTAGTCAATCTTACTTCAATCATATATTTGCATTTATAAATTCATGCCCTTTGATTGTTTGTATTAGATGACAAATAAACAAGATCACAAATGTAGTTGACAATCTTTCTTTGACCGATCTTGAAAATCGCATAGATGACACCCTGCTAAATTATTAAATTCAATTTTAATTAAATTTTGGTGATCAATTATGACTCGTCTCCACCATGGAAACGATTGCCATTTGATACTAGGGAAGCCAAATCCAGCTTTACAAAAACTAACCTCCAAAGCTCTGATAAAAACAATATAAACTGTATTCAAGTAATTTGCACTTAACCTTGTGAATAAGCGAATTAAAATTCATACAATGGGTTTAAAATAAATAAGAGTCCATTAACTACAGAAAAATTACCCCTCCACGATATTGAATTTGTTCTTAATTTGACAAAATATATATATATATGTGTGTGTGTGTGTGTAAGATAATATATTTTCTAATTACATCGTCAAAACCAATAGGCTATGAGATTTTAAAAAGGGAAAAAAAGAGAGGCTGGAGATGAGTTTCATAAACGAGTAATGGCAGTATCCGTCGAGTGCTCTCCACCCATAAATATAATCAATCATTCCTCCGTCTCCATCTCATTGGTGGCACAAGCGTCAGACAAACGAAGTAAAAAAGCTTGCCAACCTTAAAAGTGAATCATGGGAAATTGGGAAGTCACGGAACCTTAAAAGTTGCGCATGGGTTAGTGCCTATCATCACACCACGCGTCTGTTACTGGCATTGTAATGCAGCTGACATAGTAACAACCTTTTTCTTTTTCTTTTGTTGTCACGAAACAAATTGACAGCGATATTTTCAGATAGACGAAGTGACAACCTTTGAATGACAAACGGTGCCTATATATCATAATAATTAATCGATCTAAAAGCATCTTTAAAAAAAAATTGTCATATCAGTCCCTAAATTGAAAATAGGCTACACTCTCAAACTAGTGCCGAGTGACGCCACCCTCCATCTCATCCTAACAAAAATGACAGAATATTGCGATTTAATTAATTTGACAAATAAAACTCTAATATTTACATTTACATGAAAAGCTGTATTGTAGAAATACCTCATCACATTTTCTCCCTTTTTCCGATATACATAAAATATATATATAGATAATGAAATGAGACACGGGAGATCCTTTAGATTATTATATTTAAATTTAAATTTAAATTTTATTTAATTGTAATTTTGATATAATAAATTTACAATAATAAGATTACAATAAAATAAAAGTATAATATAAATTATTAAATTCAAATTCAATCAGGATCTAATTCTATAAAAATTACATATATATACAATTAGGGTCTTGTTTTTTCTTTTGTGCTGCCCAAATTTTATATCATAATTAAATTTGCTATATATAATTATAAATACAAATTCATAAATATTTTACATTTAAATACACAAATAGACACAAGCCTAAGAGTACAAATGCACAGGTGAATAAATAATAATATAACTGAAATGTTGCAACTATCAATAGAAACAAGTAACTAGAAAATCTCAATAGTATTGTACCTTGATGGTAAAGTTAAAACACTTCTGAATTTCTTTATAGTTGTATTTCAAATTTAACTTTGCTTTGAACTTGTACCTCTTTTATTCACTTTTATTTCTTTTTTGTTATTTCGCTGTTGTTTGTTGTTTGTTCTTATTCTATTTGATCTCAAAGTATTCAGTGTATATAGGGTTTGCTACAAGTGGTTATTGTTGGGATCGTGAACACACACAAATACATGCAAGAGGGATTTACGTGGTTCGGCAATGTGCGTCCACGGGAGAAGAGGGCCGGATTCACTATTCAGCTCCGATAAGTTGCTGGAGGATAATATACAGGAATTTTCTTATTTTTTCTCTCTCTTATTATCTCTCTCTAATTCATGGGATTCAATCCCGTTTTATAACATCAGATATTGGTATGGGTTGTTTTCATCCATATCCAACTTCAGCTCATGTCCAAGGCTGTTGTCCAAGAAATTTGCCTGCCGTCCAAAACTAATTAAGACTGCCCATCGGAGTTGAAGAAGCTGCAACAGTTAAACTTGACTCCCACAATCGGGAGTGGCCCCCACAATTAAATGTCGAAGTCTTTAATTCTTCACACCATTTGTTCATTGATGATAGATTTTTTATTTTTGATTCGTTGTAGACTTTGTTTGAATCATTCAATGTAAAATTCAGTTCATTACTCAAGGAGAATTAACTTTCATAGGGTCTATGGCATGAAATGTCATTTAAGACTTCAACTTATGTTCTGAATAATTTATAACAAGAGTTATATGTTATGCTTTTATCATATCGTGGTTTAATGACTTACGTTAAAAAGGTTGTTCTTCAATTTTCATTTCACTTTTTGTGTTTTGCCTTCCATAAAAGTTTAGTATTTGATGTATGATTTACTTTTATTGTTGTATGGTCAAAACTGTGTTTCAGGCATAATTACTCTAAAAATTATAAGTTATTTCAATTAAAATTCTACGATACTCCAAGATCTCTTGCTTACATATGCCATAGAGGTTTGCAGGTTAGTAAGAATTACCGGTGCTTATCAAAGTGTTGTCATTGTATTTAATGACTTGCACACTCTTTTGTCATTTAACTCTTAACAAGCTTTGTCCATTTTTTCCAATAAGTATAACTAAAATAGAACTCCTAGTTTACCCCAAAAGATCATTCTATGAAGTCATTTTTGATAATTACACTTTTACCCTTGATTTGGCTTGGTTTAATTTTATATTTATATTTACAAGATTGTTTAAATCCCTAAATTCCAAGTTTTTTTTCACGTTCTTCAAGTTCCAATACTTTTTCTATGTCTCAACATCAAATTTCGTTAAAGTTGAATACCATGAAGCATTACTTATCCAAGTGGCTGGGAGAAAATTGAATTTAAAAACCTCATGGAAAGTGAGAGAAAGAAAAGATTGTTAATATAATAACCAATTTTCTAAAATTCAAATTTGAATTTTATTTGAAATCTAATTTTAAAATAACTTGAAAAATAATAATTTAGGCCTTACCCACGCACATAGTTTGGCTTATACAAGTATTATATTATTGTGTTATTTTCATACTTGAAAATAATAAAAACCTAAAGAACTTATTTTCTTTGACTTATAAGTTACTTATATAAGCTAAAACTGTTTTTTAGAAGTTTTTGTTAAGCTGTTGATGACTAATGATTATTTTTATAAATTATGAATTGATTATAAGTCCTAAACACGCAAAAGGGAAGATGATTATGATTTATATATAAGTTAGTTTTTAATTCATTAAAGTCTATTATATTATACTTTTAAAACTACTATAAAATATAATATTTATATCCGTACTTCAAGTACATTCTTAAAATTAACCTTTCTACCTTCAATTATTTCGTATTCATTCTCATTCTTCATTTGTTTCTCTTCACCATGCACGCATGAGAAGCGAAGCCATGGTTGTTGCTTCACAACTAGCACCTGTCAAGCCACTTCGGTAATGCCACCATGGGCAGAGGAGACTACCATGGCCGTCCATGGAAGCCAAGATTTTATGAATGAAAATTTATGTTGGACCCATCTTTAATGAGTTTTCTAATTAGCTACAATATTTTTCTCCTTGGGGTGGCTTCGATTCCTCTCGTATATGATTTAATTAAGCCACAAAGCTTCAATTCAAATCATCAATTTTGATGTGTTCACACATAGTTTAGTAGTAAGTCAATTTAATATTTGTATTATGGTAAAATTCAAGAAACATTAATTATTATATTATATGTGATCATGCATGGAAAATAGTATAATTGGAAACTCCGGGTGTTAACGTACCTTGATATGGGTCTGAATTTAAATATATTAATATGAGTTAGGAAAAAAACAACTATAATTATCATAATGACTATGACAAAACTATTAAAGATCTAATATTTCCTATCAAAGTTTCTAATCAATTGCTAATATCTTATTTTATGTAAATTTATTGACTATGTCAGTGTTTTTGTGTTTCTAATTTCAAACTTCCCAATTTCTAAGTTGGTTCACCTTCTATTGATCCCTAAATTAATGAACTTCGATGCTGCTTGTTGAAAAGAAACGGTTAAGCAATGACTTCAAGAATCATGGGATCGAGTAAATGAGTGCTCTCAGATCTGTTTATTTTTTAATACGTGCATGACCGATGCTTGTCAAATAAAAATCAAAAAGATTGCTCCTATGATGTGTAGTTGGTGGAATGGTTTATTCATATGAGATTGTCGAATCCATAATGAATGAGTGCTTTTATGTCCCAGCTATTTTTTTACTATGTGATCAATGATTGTCAAATAAAATTCAAAAAGATTGTTTAAGGTAGACTATTTCATTCATCTCGTTTTAAAATCTACACACACCCACTTATTGATTGAAGATCTTCCCTATAATTTGTAGCAAGAATAAGCATACTTGGCAGTAAGCGGGAACGATCGTAAGTTTATTGTCTTTAGTGAATTAATATTATATTTGCCACTAAAGACGGGAACACATGGAGAACCAAAAAGTCAATATCGTGCTTGAGATCTTGTGAGGGAAGGTGATCTTTTAGTTTCACACTTTCACCTGATCATCAACGGGGTGTCATGTGTCCCTAGACTATTTTTTTTAATGTTTTCGAGAAAAACATTTTGTAGGTAGTAATTTGTGTTAGAATCTGGAGAAGTTATCAATCAAATAAATTCTAATAAATAATCAAGGGTATTTTTTTTTCTAAAATCAATTGGTTTTAGGATGTTGATTCTTATATTTTAATATGGTATCGAACAGATTGTGTTTTCATTCATGATGTTCATTTCATGAGAAATTTGTTCCCAATGTTCCATATTGCCTACAATTTCTGGCCGTGTATATCATTCACGTTTGCCACGTGAGAGAGCTGTGTTAGAGTCTCACATTAGAGAAGTTACCAATCAAATATATCATAATAAAGAATCAAGGGTACCCTTTCATAAAACCAATTGGTTTTAGGATGTTGACCCCTGTATTCTAATAATTTGCTTGATAATTGGTAGAAATGTCAATTCCACTATTTTGACTCGGTTTTTTTTTCATCTCATTCCATTTCCATGAGATAATGGGACGGGGGTATCATTTGTCCCATTTTATCCCAATATTTCAAAATTTTAAACATTTTTATGTTGAAATATTTGATTCAATTCTTCCTGACCCAATTTTGCTTCAAACACATACAGAACAACAAGTTTAAATCACTCATCCGCTCCATTATCACCCCTAATAATAATTAATTGAATGGTACAATTCGAATCCCGGTAATTGAATGTTGTCTCGTGCTTGGTTGGCGCTGCCAATTGGTCACCAATCACGCGTGGTCTTAGTCTTGGTTAACAAAGAACCATGTTGCGGTACATATGTGAGTAATTTTGTTGCATTGATTTTATTTTTTAAAAAATTATATTAATTTAATGATAGAGAATGTATTTATATGCGGATTATAATCAACATGCAAATTGAATTTTCGATCAAATAATCACCTCAGTTTTTTAATACCTTCTTTTACCTTTCAATGGGTAAAGATTTTGAGAAGGAAATGCATAGGAAAGATAAGCTAGTAATATTAATAACGTGATCATCATGTGTTTCGTACATCATACAAATTTCATGTTTTCGAGAAAAAGTATAATCTACTTGACTGTTTTTACCTAGCGATTTGATTTGCTTCATATAGGCAGTCATGTGCTTGGTTGGCATTAGCAAATGGTAAATAATCATGCGGGCCATGAGTTTTTTGCAAATTTTATAAACATGTTTATAAAAAATTTATAGTGATTCAACATTGATTTATGTGTAAAATATTAAATTTAATAATTAATTTTTAAATTAAATACTAATAAAATATTAAAATAATAAAAATCATTACCTGTACCGTATTCATGCTCAATCACGCGTACCATTAGCCTGACAAAAGGAGCTCATTTTCCTTGCATAAATAGTCGCCATTCATTTTTTTACAGCCTTGTTTTGCCATGCAAATATTGAAATCTTGAAAGGAATGTCGCTTACAAGAGAGGTTTCCAGAATAAATTTTAAATTTATTTTTATGTAAATCATTCTTTACTTTATTCAAAACTCTCTCTATTATAACTCGTGGTGTTTTAAAATTTAAAAGCAAGACCTCTAAAGATGGATTACGCTTTCTCATTGATAGGTCTCCAGAATATAGGCTATTTTTGCAAAACAATAAGAATTATAATAATTATTTTAATACCTAATGTCAATACCAAATCCATGAATAGTCTATGCACTTTTTTATATGTACATTGCGTGTCATTGTTTTTATCAACAATGAGTAGTTATTCGATTATTTATTTTACGATGAATGGTAGCTTGACTTGAATTCCAATAGTGATTTTGTAATATAAAATTTGGTCAAATTTTGTAGGTTGAAAACAGGATCCGCAAATGAACAACTATCATAATAACCACTCTAATGTGATGTGAGAATGTGAGATGAACTAGATTTAGGATTGAGGGAGATCATTTATTATAATTAACAATCCAAATAAATTACAATAAGCCTTGTAAGTCTTTTAAAAAACAATGAATGGACAAATATAATTGTTGAATTTGATATTTTATACCCAACCTTTTAAGTATATGAACAAAAAACACAATAAACTATCGCTTTAGCTCTAGAATTGATCTTTTCAGTGACGGATCTAGAAAGTTCTATTATGATGTGCCAAAATATATACTATGCAACTCATGTTTAAAAACTTTTATCTAAAATTATGATTAGTACTATAGGTGAAACTCTAAATCGACAAACCATTCAAATCGACTCGCTAAAATTGTTAATTTATCAAACCGTCAAAACCAAATAAAATTGATTTTGTTTGATTTAAAATTTTAAAATCATGGTTTAAATCAAACTGAACCGAATAATACTATCATTTATTTATTTTTTTAATTTTATTTTATTTTTTCAAATTTATTTATTTAAGGTTGATTGTTAATATTTGATATGTTGTGCTTGTAAATTATATTATCGAATTTTTAATACTTTTAAAATTATAAATTTGTTATATGTTATTATTGATATACTTACACACTATTTATTTTTTATAACATTTAAACTTTCAAGAACTCTCAAGAATCGATGAACTAAACCGACTCAAATCGGTTGAAACCGATAATTTTTCAAACTACAGGTTCAAACCTAATTAATCCAAACATAATCAATTCAATCCAATTTGATTTGGTCTAATCAATAAGTTTGGTTTAATTTAGTTTTATCAAAATAAAAAACATTAATTTGATTTGAAAAATAACTTTAACCAACTTAAACAGAACCGATTTCACTCATAATTAATACCATATAAGTCACAAGTAATAACATAAAAACAAAAAAACTCATAGAGTCAGCTAATTTGGAGTCGAACCCAGGACCTCCCCTGCAGGCAGCATCTTACTGAACCATTAGGCTAAACTGTTTTTTTATATATGCTTATATATTTAGTATATATACTTATAACATAACGTATAAATAATAATAATAATAATAAAAAGAGTGTATGATTTATTTTAATAATAATAATTATTATTATTATAATAATTATAATTACAATTACAAAGTATATATATTGATATTAGAATAAAAACTAACTGTAATATTAATATTTTGATATAAAATACAAATTAATTATATTCAAAATTAATTTTGAAGTTATATATTAGTTCATACTAATATACTATATAATTATAAATTATATCACTTTCTTATATTTTATATGCTTTTATTTATATTAAAACATTACTACTAATTTTAATAAATATTTAATTTTGTTTAAATATAAGTATATATACTTTGTGAGTAATATTATTTTTAAAATCAAATATTTACTCATTATTATTATTATTAGGGGTACTATTTTTGCTACTAATATTATTTATATGTTAGATTTCAAATATATACACTAATTATATAAACATAGTAAATAATATTCATTTGTGATATATATATATATATATATATATTTATCGACACACTTTTTAACATCAGTTGTTAAACTCCAAATACTCAATAATTATAATTATCATCAATAATAAATGATAATTATATATTATGGTTATTATATTACTTATGTTATAAATAATACGATAGTCCAAAAAGTCGTATTTTTTCAACTTATTCCCATCGATGTAATTAAAATGATCAATAATATATTGTTTATTAATTTTAACCCGAATATAAAATACATACTATCAAAAATCAAAACTCACTCTCACCATGTATTTTATATTATATCAAAATGGTTAGTATTGTATAATTAACCAATAACATTGATTATAATTAGAATAGTATATATATATATATATATATATATATATACACACACACACACACACACACACACTCACACTTAATAATTATATTAGTGATCACTTTAATTACGTTAAGAGAAATAAGTTAGAGAAATCCGACTTCTCGGACTATTGTATTGTTTATAGCATAAATAATATGACAATCATGGTATATAATTATATTAGTTAGGTTATCACTGCTCATATTATCACTTATTATTGGTGATAATTATATTACTTAGATTATCACTATTCGTTACTTAAATCATTACTCATTAATTAGAATTTATACATGTATGTATAGTGATAATTTGATATGAGTTTATATTTATATATATATATATATTATTTTAATTATAATTAATATTATTGGTTAATTATACAATACTAACTAACATATAAATAATCAGTGTATATATTTAAAATCTATCATATAAATAATATTAGTAGCAAAAATAGTATCACTACTACTAATAATAATGAGTAAATATTTGATTTTAAAAATAATATTACTCACAAAGTATATATACTTATATTTAAACAAAATTAAATATTTATTAAAAGTAGTAGTAATGTTTTAATATAAAATACAAGCATATAAATATAAGAAAGTGATATAATTTATAATTATATAATATATTAGTATGAACTAAAATATAACTTCAAAATTAATTTTGAATATAATTAATTTGTATTTTATATCAAAATATTAATATTACATTTAGTTTTTATTACAATATAAATATATAAACTTTGTAATTATTATTATTAAAATAAATTATACATTCTTTCATTATTATTATTATTATCATTAATAATAATAATAATAATAGTATTGTTATTGTTATAATTATTTATATGTTATATTATAATTTATAAGTATATATACTAAATATATAAGCATATATAACAAAAAAAAAGTTTAGCCTAATGGTTGAGTGACTTGCCCCCTATTGGGGAGGTCCTGGGTTCAATTTCTCATCTTGGCAATATTTTGCCAGGATTTTTCACGCGGGTCAGCTGGGTGGGCGGGTTGAATGGTAGCTAATCGCGTCACCTATGTTAGCAATTTCATACTTAGTTTCTACATATTAAACCACTAGCAAATGATTTTTTATAATAATTTATTTTAAATTATAATATATATATATATATATATATATATATATATATATAAAAGAGTCATAAATTCTTATTCACATTAAAAATCTTATATTTTATTTTTTTCATGAGTTTTGTATAATATTTTATAATATATAATAGAATCACTGTTCATTTCTTGCAGTTAATAAATTATAAAAAAAATTAGCATTATTCATTCATATTTTTCTTAATTTTAACTTTTATTTCATATCAAATTATATATAAAATTAATAATTGCGTCATTTATAGGCCTAGCACGTGAAAAAATGCAAGTCGGCTCATGGGTCAGTTGTCCGTTTAACATCCCTAAACAGAGTTGAAGTTGGGCGACAATGGTTAGAGCAGAGCTATCCACAAATGGGAGGTGCTAGAGCTCGACTATGGCCTAAGAATCCAACCTAGTGTTGGGGAAGAGGGGGGTTAGGTACCAAGTGGTGGCGGTGGCTCGACTACTGGTGGCGATGGAGTGGCGATGGCGGCAATGAGTAGTTATTAAGGGTGGCGGCACGAGGCATAGATTGAGTGTCGATGTGTTATGGTGCACTACAATTGGAATGGGCATAGATCGAAGCTAGAAGGGGCGGTGATTAAGGACATTAGGTATTGAGTTTTGCAAAGAGAGAGTAACAGAATATAATAATATATAAATAATAAACAATGTCTATTCAAATATGACGAGTTATTATAGTATTTTTAGAGAGAGTCATGTGAAAAGTCTATTAGAGTATAGATTTAAAGTTTTATTTTCTATAGCATACATAAATAGGACAAAAAAACTCGTGCATTAATATAAATAGTCACATCATATTTGCGTGACCCAAATGCAGCTCCAATCAAATCGTAATACATCAAATTTTATTTCTAAATAACAACATAAGACTAAGTTAGCTAAATTTGGCTACGGCGTAGTTTTGATAAATGAAACATATGTATTAAAATGATGTAGTTTTGATAAGTGGAACATATTTCAACCTTTTCGCTTTCACACATGACAAAATACTCATAATTCGAACATGATCCTTTGGGAAAAGATTATCAGCATAACAAAACGAAGGTGAGGGAAGGGGGGGGGGGGGGTCTTAAAAAGACGAGCCTTAAAAAAAAATTCAAACTTGAGTGAGGAGTCCGGAGACCTATTGTGAATAATGATCAACGCACAAAGTATGACACTAAACTTCGTTAACCTAAATGATGACCAACCTGGGTATTAAAATTTTAAATTTTAAATTATCAGTTAATCAAATTTAATAAAATTAGTTAAAGTAACTTAAAAAATACTAATAAGACTGTATAGACAAATTTTTATTAACAAAAATTATCATATTCTTCAACCCATTCGTTAAAAATAATTTCACTCTAATTAATGTGATGCATAGATTTAAAATTTTATTATGATAAAAGAGAGGGCATTAGACTTGCTATAACATACATAGTGCAAGATTATCGAATTTGGTGCATAAAGATTTGCCGAATATGGCTGCATCTTATTTGTGGTAGTCGAGATAAATTTCTTTTTAAAATAATTCATTTATGTATTTAAAAGTACTGCAAATTTGTTTGAACTATGTGAGTCAGAGCCAACAGTGCAGATCCATTCGATCGGGCGACGACAATGCACTTGTTTGGTTCCTCTGTACGGTGCCAGAAAGCCCACGCGCTCCATCTATATTTCCCCTCTACGCGTCAATAATCCCCATCCCCTAACGAGCCGAAAAACGAGAAAAAAAAAAAAAACCTAGTGGTCGTGTCAGGTACGCAGGTCTCAACGTGGGAATATCCCAAGTGGATTCGTATGCCCAAACAGCATCCCTTCACATCCAATCGCATGTCGCCGTCTCTGTAAACCCTCAAAACCACATTTCGTTGGTTGGGAGGGACAGAATGTCATAGGTTGTCGTGTCTGATGTCGCAGCTCACTTCACGTGATCTGGACAGCAGCCGATTCCCCCTAGCCTGCCACTCGGGCATGCGACACGTAACACATGGAGACCACGACTTTTCCGAAACGCAATTGGAATCCACCAGTAAAATTTGACGTTTGGGATGCAGTTTCGCCGCTGAGGTCCAAACTAAATACTGTTGATTGTTGATTTTGCTATTTCAATATTTGTTGATATTTATTTTAAAAACTCATTCTTACTTTTAATATTAATATAATATATTAATATAATTTTACATGTACGATTTTACTCTTATCTAACCCTTCGCATTTGTATAAATTTAATTGAAAAAAATTAAAAATTAAAAATTAAAAAAATAAATTTTATTTATTTATTTATTTTGATTTTTTCAATTAAATTTGAACAAACATTAATCATCAAATCAGATCACATATAATTAATATATAAATATTTTTTTTTCTGGACAACCACCTAGCGATCTATTTTTTAAAATAAATATCAAAGAAATATTGAAATCATAAAATTAGCACCGGATTTTGGACTAACAAATCTGCCTTCTTAATACTAACGTCAATAAAAAGAGTGATACTTAACAACCGTCTTGCCACCTAACATTTTATTGATACATATATATATATATATATTGTATATATACCTTTTATTGATAATTACAATTTTCAACAAAAACAGAATGTTACATACAATAATTAAATATCCAATCCTATCAAAACCTCATAAAATTGTGTAAGGATTATTGTTATCCTTTATTTATTTATTTATTTGGCCTTAGGTAAGTGTTAGTATGGCCATTAAGAAATTTGTACATGAGGGTTTATGACTCAACCTAATTGTAAATGTTGTAAGTCAAGCATGATGAAAAGAAGGAGAAAAAGAGAAGAAAAATAAAAAACAAAAGAGAGAAAAAAAGATTGAGTTTTCTTTATTTTTGTGAATGTCACAGTCATATACAACACACTTATGTTTATTTGTTTTAAATTCATATTATTCAAAAAAAAACCATTTCTCAAAATTCAAAAAATGTTTTCTGGAAAAAAAACTTTTCTCCGATAAAAAAATTCCAAACAAAAAATGATTTCCAAACCAGAACAAAAAAAAGGGTTTCCAAACCAACAAAAAAGGCAAAAGATTTTTCAAAAAAAAAAAAAAACAACCACAAAAACTTTCTTAGCTAAAAAAAATGTTTTCTAAACAACAAAAAACTTAAAAGGGTTTTCTAAGTAATTAATTTGAGCTTTGTTTTTAACACTTAAGCTTTAGCATTGAACCTTCCCACCTGATTTTCCATTTCACATTTCCTCATTAGTTTTCACCCTCAACGCCATTGTGCATATTTGATTTAAAAAACGTTAGCATAGGACTTAAAAATAAAATTATTAACCTTTATACTTTTAGATAACTTACATTTAATTTTAAAATTCAAACTATTAGGACTTCCTTGAGACGATTAACATAAATTGGACTTAACTTCACTTCAAAAAATGACTTAGGAAATAAAAAGAGTAGACCTTTAAGTCATGTGCAGGTTTAACATCACTTTTAGACGAGTTATACTTAATCAATAGTTAAAACAATTTAGAAACCTCTAACTCTTAAGATAAGTACCGAAAGGGCGTTGTGGGGGTGCTAGTCCTTACTCATGCGTAACCAACTCCCAAGCTCATCCCTAGCAGCATAGATTAATTTCCGTATAGGTGACCAATTGCACCTAGAAAATGATTGGTGGTAACTATAATTTTTTATCACCATTCAGATGAGAGTCGTGAGAAATCGCACCCCAAAAGCCGTTTATCTTTCAGACGGAATCCGGTGATGACAATTGTTATGATTATTAGGTATTATATTCAAGTATAGATAAGGAATCAGTTGTTTACAACCACATAGTTTAAAAAATATAGTTATACTTGCAACTACCTACATTGTAATTATATCAATAAAAAGCATATAAAGTATTAATTTGAGCTAAGAATTTTGTAATTAAATTAAGATCAAAATTAATGTTTTACTAATTTACTTTCTTATATGACATTTGAGCCTTTTTTTGGACCATCGTGAAATTGCCATTGTCAATTGTGTTAATGGTAATTAATTTGTGCAAAAATTATTATATCTCGTTCCTTATCGTGTACTACCATTATTTCAAAGTGACGACAATACCAATAGAATGCAACTGAAAAATGAACACACATACACCTTAAAATGCTGGTTTTATTGGTGTATCACGTATTATTAGTTTTATTTTATAATAAAATATTGAGAAATAATATTTGAAATTATTGTTGGCTAGGATTTTAGTTGTAGATTTTAAATATTTTTTTTATTTTTTTATGCATGCTAATAAAATAATTGTTATATTAATATTTTTTTTATTCACGTATGTAAATGTACTAAGCATATAATAAAAGAGAGTAGTGGGGATGAATAGTTATTTTTTACTAAAACATTTAAATAATTATTTATATTCAATATTAATCTTATTAAATAAATTATTTTCAAATACAATTTTTTTAACTTATAAAACAAAAAAAATGGTATTAATATTTATAAAATTATTATTATTACAATAATATCAAATCAAAGTTATGGTATGAGAAGTTATGAAGTGATGAATGCATGAGAAGGGTAGGGGGTAGGAATGAAAATTCTAACTCAGTCTGTCTTGAATAGATTTTGCCCGATTAAAAGAGACAACAGGACGAGTATGAATATTAATCGATTCGATATGATTTATTTATTTTAAATATTTCAAAATAATTTTAGCTTAAAATGCAATCTTAACCTATCATACACGAATCTATTTAAAATGAGTTTAGATTATCTAATATCTAATCCCCGTGGTGTCTGATCTATTATCTTTTTAGATTGGAATAAAATTTGTTTGATACAAAATGTGTTAAATTGTTATTCTTAGCTAATTTATTCGACAATATAACATATTGAACAATGGATTTTTATCAAATAACAGAAACTTTTTTGAAATGAGATTAGAAATAAGTTCTGTCCATCCATGATGATTCCACAGCGGAGTGTTAAATGGGTAAAAAAAAATGTTACTTGACGCTGACGGAGATGTTTTAACTCTGGATGGAGTAAAAACCACTGACACCCGACCCGACCGGACCCGCAAACCTCATTTAAGCCTCCGTGCTTTGGTCCATGATGGCTACGACGAGAATTTATTTCCTCCATCCTCCCGATTCGAGATTCACACTCCCAACTGCCCCCTTATTATCCGTCCCCGTGTATTGGGCCATTAATAACCGACCCGCCGCCGTGAACCCATCATTTCCCGGTCATACTCCGCCGTATTTCCCGCTACCCGGCAATGACCTCCGCACTGGAGGTGGCGATGGCGTTTTATTTTAATATTTTTTAAAACTATATATATATATATATATTTATTTATATATTTATAGAATTAGAGATAAGCATTAAAAGGGGAAATAACCGCCCGCGTAAGACACGTCCCGCTACGGTTCCACGAAAACAAACAAATTCCACGGGCAAACAAACAGAGCGAAAAAAAAAGAAAAAAAAAGCAAAAACAAAAAAAACCAAACAAGAATATTGGCCGCGTTTTCCGGCGAGCCACAACGGCCGTTTTAGGGGGCGCAGTTGGGTCCACCGTTAAAGTCCAATCCCCTTCTCTCCCTCCATGATTTTGAATCGTCCAGCTCCGAGTCCGTGAACCGGAAGGACCGTTCCGTTTCCGTCTCCGCCGCCGTGACCGACAGAGAGAGCCGTCGCGATAGCATGCCTTCTCCGTCCATGGCGACTTTCCGGTCGCTCTCCGCCGCGAACAGCCGCCGCGAGCTCAACCCCCAGTCGCCTTTCGATCCTTCCACGACCTCTAACAACCACAATCACAACAACAGCAGCAGCAGCAGCAGCAACAACGACAAGCATCACCACAGCCGCAGCACTCGGTTGAAAAGCACCAATTCATTGGGAGGCGGCGGCGATAACGCCCGGAAGCCGCAGAGATCGCTGTCGTCTCGGGTGTCGAACGACCTGGACCCCCTAATCACGTTCGCAGACCACCACCGGGTGGTGAAGATCAACGACATCGTAGGGAATGGGATCTCCGGCATACTCCAGAAATGGGTCAACTTCGGCCGGGGTTGGCGGCCGCGGTGGTTCATCCTCCAAGACGGCGTTTTATCGTACTACAAGGTTCGCGGCCCTAAGAAGATCGTGGTCGCCCTGGAAATCGAGAAAGGCTCCAAGGTCATCGGCGAAGAGTCCATGCGTCGCATCGCTCGCCACAAGAACGGTCTCTCCCACTTCCACCACCGCCGTAAACCCATCGGCGAAATCCATCTCAAGGTCTCTCTCTCTCTCTCTCTCTCTCTCTCTCTCTCTCCTCTCTCACACGCGCACACACAGATTTGGGTCTTTGTTGATTTGGGTTCGAAAATTTAAAGTTGACGGATTGATTGATTGGTTTAGGTTTCGTCGATTCGAGAAAGCAAATCGGATGACAAGAGGTTTTCGATATTCACGGGGACGAAGAGGCTGCATTTGAGGGCGGAGACGAGGGAGGATCGGGCAATGTGGGTGGAAGCGCTTGGGGCGGTTAAGGACATGTTCCCGCGCATGTCCAACGTTGAGCTCTTGGCTCCCATGGACCAGGCGGCGGTGTCCACGGAGAAACTGCGGCAGCGGCTGATGGAAGAGGGCGTGGCGGAGGAGACCATCCAGGAAAGCGAACAGATAATGAGGAGTGAGTTCTCGTTGCTGCTTAACCATCTCGTGGTTCTTAAGCAGAAACAGTTGCTCCTCCTAGATACATTGCGCCAATTAGAGGTATGTTATTTTTTCTTCTAATAATTTATAAATAAGGGAAGTGTCTCCTGCCACTAGCAATACTCAATCTAGGACTGCACATTTCCAGCAACTCAACTTAACCCATTACTGGAAATGGATTCCTCATGTTTTGAAACTTCCTGCTAGTAGCCAAATTTAGCTAACGTAGTCTTATGTTATTATTTAGAAATACAATTTGGTGTATTACGTTTTGATTGGAGCTGCATTTGGGTTACACAAATATGATGTGACTATTTATATTGATGCACGAGTTTTTTTGTTTATATTACCTGCTGAAAGTTTTTTTCCCCCTCTTGCGGGCAATTCTTATCAGTTAAGAGTTCATAAACCTTCTTTTAAGAAATTGAATGCCTTTTGGCTGCAACTTTTACCTTTCAGATGAAAATTTTTCAGAACACTACTGCACATGGGAAGGTTCTCTTTTGAGTCTTAAAAGTAATATTCTTCATGGGAGAACAGTTTATTAGAAGTTGGGACAAATGCATTTTGCTGCATTAACTGATGTTAGCTTTTGTTTATTGGGAAAGCCTTGAAGGATTTGTGTCAGTTGATTTGATGGATATATTGATTCCTACATGTAGTCTACTTTTATGATGAAGTTACCTTATAAATGCTGCATCCTCTAGACAGAAAAAGTTGACTTGGAGAATACGGTGGTTGACGAGAGCCAAAGACTGTCTAAGGAGCATGAGCAGTCTTCATTTAGATCAAGGCAAGACAAATTCAGTGGTATGATGTGATTTTTTTCCCAAAATTTTGAAAATATATAATATTGTCCATTTTGTTGCCCTTTTGCAGACATTATAATAATCTTAGCATCCAGTTTAGTATACTCTCTTTCTGATGTATTATATTTTGTACATATTATGACATACAACTGAATTGATCTTATGTTAGAATAATTAACTTCAGTTGGTTGCCAGGCTAATCGAAATGGGATGGTTTATCTCTTTGCTTGCATTGTATGGTGGCCTAGTTTGATTTGTGTTTTCTTTTTGAGGTTCCTTATCTGACTTGATTGGATTATACATTGTTTTTGTTTTGTTGTCAAGCTTTCGATTATTAGTGAGTATGTTTTTCTGTCCTTTTTGTGTCTGTCTGTAAATGTAGAGGAGGATTGAAAGTTTGGTTATATATTGTTTGTTTGTTTTTTTGTTCCACCCTCCCTCATTTTTTCTTTTCATTTTTATATGCTTTAATATTCTCATTTCCTCTGTAATATGTTTTTCAGAAGGAAGTGGCAGTTTTTCTGACGAAGACAATGAAAGGATTGATCCTGCAGAAGATGAAACAGACGAAGAAAATGCATTTTTTGATACTAGGGAGTTTCTCCCATCATGTCCTGTAAAGAGCTGTTCTGATTTTCAAAGATCTTTTGATTCTGATTATGAAGATGCTGTTAATTCTGAGGATGGGATTGATTCTTCCATTAAAGCATTTGGAACTGACTTTCCTCATATTAGGCGGCGTAAAAAATTACCTGACCCTATCGAGAAAGAGAAGGGAGTTAGTCTGTGGTCGATGATCAAAGATAACATTGGGAAGGATCTGACTAAAGTTTGCCTTCCAGTTTACTTTAATGAGCCCATCTCTTCACTGCAAAAATGTTTCGAAGAGCTAGAATATTCGCACCTTCTTGACCAAGCATGTGAATGGGGTAAAATGGTAAGTTTAAAAGTGTCATCTACTGATGGTTCTTTCCTTTCTTTCAGTGCAGGCTACCTTCCATTTTTGTTCTTTACAATCCCTGCACAGCGTTTGATTACATTTCTCACAAAAGTGCATGAATTCTTTTACTAAAAGCTTTTGCATTTGCTAGACATCCATTTTTAACATAAAGTCATAAACAGATCTTACCACACACTTGATTATGTTTAACATTTTCAGAATCCATGTTCGGTAGATTATTTGCCCCAGAAGATTTAGCCACTCTAGTAAATGTAAGGTCAATGCTTAGTAGGCACTTTGCCCAAGTCCTTTGCCAATTCCTGGACTAGCCGATATCATCCTAGGAATTTATTGTCATTGTATGTGATTTTTTGTTATATCATTTCACTTATTTTATTCCGTTAGCTGTAACTGACAGCTTTTGATGTTCTATTGGGTAATTTATCTTTATGGATGGAAATTGGTTTGTGGGGTTGCACTGATGTTTGATTTATTCTGTCGGGAAAATATTTCTTTCTTTAAACGGGATACTACATAGCATAAATCTCGATTTGTATGTCCGAAGATTCCATTTGTATGCCTCTCTAAAGATTTGGTCCCGTGTATGAATTTGATTCACTTCTTTTATTCTGTTAACTGTAACTGACAGCTTTTGATGTTCTATTGAGTAATTTATCTTTATGCACGGAAATTGGTTTGGGGGGGTTGCACTGATGTTTAATTTATTCTGTCTGGAAAATATTTCTTGCTATAAAAGGGATACTACAAAGCATAAATCTTGACTTGTATATCCGAAGATTCCATTTGTATGCCTGTCTAAAGATTTGGTCCCGTGTATGAATTTGATTAAATATGTTTTTTACGAGGCAATTTTTTAAAAATGGGGGTGGGTGAGTATTCTCATTGGAAGTTATTGTATGGATTTTATGAATTTCTAATAAATTTCTTTTACACTTTTTAGGGCAATAATCTAATGCGGATCCTTAATGTAGCAGCATTTGCTGTATCTGGCTATGCTTCGACTGATGCAAGACCCTGCAAACCATTTAATCCACTCTTAGGGGAGACTTATGAGGCAGACTATCCAGATAAGGGCCTCCGGTTTTTTTCAGAGAAGGTATTTTCGATTTTAGATGCTAACGAGTAATAAATGTATTTTACTTCTAGATTTATTTTTTAAAAAAGAATCAGTCTCTTGCCCAGGTTTTTTGTAGGGTGGGATTATTATCTTGCTTGCTTTGAAGTTGCTTTTTCTTCTAATTGATTGCCTTGTTTCTTGATGTGACAAAGAAAACATGCATTTCCTTTCTGGACTTTTCCGTTTATGGTGTGCTGTCGTGCTAGATTTTCCTTTTCTTCTTCTTAATTATACTACTGTTGGAGATGTTCAGAATTCTGTGTGCTACTTACCAGAAGGTTTTTTTAGGACATTCCAGGTCTCAGAACTATGAATTAGCTTCGACTTCAGTGAGGGGCCTGAAATAAAATATGAATCTTTTGGTGCCTGTGAATGATTGGTGTACTTTTTTTCCAGAATTAAAATAATTTCGGGGAATCTCGGTAGCTAAAAACACTTTCTGTTTTACCTGACTTCTACAAGACCATGCAAATGAATGGTTGAAACTGATTTTTCCCCTTTTTGCAATAACTTTTTTTCCCTTAATATGTGGGGGTGTGTGAATCCCTCACAGAATCACAAACAATCCACTCCATGGCCCTTGGGTAATCTCTTAAGTACAACCCCAGCTGGATTCCAAGTTCCAACTCTGGGAAGTTGTCAACTCAATAATGCCCCCTCAATCATTAAGGCAACCCCATAGGAGCTCATTATAATTTTCTATTAAATATGAATGATGTTTATATCATTACAATTTATATTAAAATGAATGTTGTGTATCTAATGGAAAACTGTTATCTTAACTGAAAGCAAGATTTGTTATGTGATATCCCATGTAAACGAAATATCTGGCTCCTCTTACTGTTATTTATACTTGCATGTGTTTAATGGTAAATGTTTTAATAAGGTGTACAACTGGTGAACTATGATTTTTGTCCCTTTTTTTTTGCATTGATAGCTAATATATACTTCTGTTTGCATGCATATCTATTGAGACAGGTTAGTCATCATCCTATGATTATTGCATGCCATTGCGAGGGCCGTGGTTGGAAATTCTGGGGAGATAGCAGTTTAAAAAGTAAATTTTGGGGTCGCTCGATTCAGCTTGATCCAGTTGGTGTTTTGACTTTGGAGTTTGACGATGGAGAAGTTTTTCAGTGGAGTAAGGTATCAGAGAGGTGGCGGCTATTTCTGTTAATATGATAAGCATTTGCATTATGTAAAACACACCTGCTGAGTAGTTGGTTTGTACTTTCAGGTCACAACATCCATCTACAACCTTATTCTTGGGAAATTGTACCTGGATCATTATGGTACCATGCGTATAGTGGGAAAACACGATTACTCGTGTAAGATAAAATTTAAGGAGCAGTCTATCATTGAGCGAAACCCCCATCAGGTGCTCTCTCTCAACCATTCCCTTTTGAAACTGTTAGTAGTTAATTAGTTATATTTTATTTGCTTGGCAAATAATTCTGTTTTTTTTTAAATAATTTTTTATCTGGAGTTTGTTTTCCCACATTATCTCTTTTTGTTCAATGCCAATATTTTTTTTCGTTGCAAAATTTTAAATTCCATACCATTTAGCGCTATTTTTGTTGCATTTGGTTTCATACAATTTCAAGTTATATATAAACGCATGAAAGAAGTGTAATAATCCATGAGCTCAAGTTTTTTACTGGGGTCAATTTTATGAAAATTTCATACATGAATATTAAAGTTGAAGATGCTGTGATATATTGTTACTATGTGTATTATACGTGACCGTGGTGTGTTTGCCAGGTGCATGGTATTGTTCAGGACAGGAACGGGAAAACAGTGGCGACACTATTGGGGAAGTGGGATGACAGTATATATTATGTGAATGGAGACTGCTCGGGAAAAACAAAAGGATCATCTGAGGCACAGTTGCTGTGGGAGAGGAATAAACCATCTAAATATCCAACGAGATACAACCTGACACGTTTTGGCATCACCCTAAATGAGCTCACGCCTGGACTTGAGGTAGACCCAGGACTGTGTTTCTTTACTTGTTTCTAGCACTCCACTGCTGTTCTTGTGTTAAGGGCTAAGTTTCACGTACAGGAGAAGCTGCCACCAACAGACTCAAGGCTCAGACCAGATCAGAGGCTTCTTGAAAATGGAGAGTACGAAATGGCGAACTCGGAGAAGCTGCGGCTTGAGCAGAGGCAGCGGCAGGTGATTTGACTCCCTCTCTCTCTCTCTGAAAATTAGTAAATAATGTGAAACTGGAATTGGTATGATGTTGCAGTCCAGGAAGATTCAAGAGAGTGGTTGGAAGCCAAGGTGGTTTGCAAAGGAGAACGGTAGTGATACTTACCGCTATATTGGTGGTTACTGGGAGGCCAGGGGAAGTGGGAATTGGGAGTCCTGTCCTGATATTTTTGGCCAAATTTCCAGTGCGACGTAGTTAATTAGCTTCCAGCATCTGAGACCTCCCCACGCAAGCCCTTCCCAGCATTCATTTTTTTTTTCTCTCTTTATATTTTGCTTTCTTCATATCTTCAGTTGTTCTCCATCGATTTTAAAGCTATGCTCGCAAGTGAATTCTGTTTTCTTTTTTTACTCACGAGCGGTTGTGGGCATAGGGGCATATATTTACATGAAAATGGTGACGGTTAATAAGGTCAATTTTTCTATATTGATAGCCGCTCACACCTCATTGTACATAGTGATTACAACCTTTTTTTTAGATAAATTATAAAACAGTGCCTTTGAATTCTAGTAATTCGTTTTTAATGTATTAGAGCAGACTCTTCAAAATCATTTTTTAATAAATAATTTAATAAAAATAATTAAAAATATCACTTTTTATTTTTTGAGTTTTTTATTTTAATGTAAAAAATTAATATTATAAATAATATTTCATTCAAGCCAAAGTGGCTAATGTACGTTCTAAAAATATTTTTTTTATCTTACTCTATATTTTATTAAAAATTACTTTTTATTATTGTAGATCCTTAAAGTAAGTTAGGATGAGGAGTGTGAATAGCCAACCAAAAGTAATACAAAAAATAAATTAAACCAAAATAATCTACACTTCCTATACTTTTCTTTCACAAATAAGTGAAAGGTTCTGCAAAGATACTATCAAGCTTATTTAAATAAATTAATCTTAGTCATTTGATCGAGCTCACTTAAATCAATAAATTTTAGCCATTCATCTGATAAATTGTAATATGTATGTGTTGATGTTGATATTTTGATCATAACTTTTTATTCAATGTTTGAATTCACGAGGTCAAAACTAAAATTATAAATATTGAAGTCCTTTATCCATTGGTGAAATTTGGTGTACTTTGAAGCTAAAAAACGTTGCACGTGTCCATCATAGTGTTTGCTTGACTCTAAAATGATGTTGTTTCATGATCTTTTTAAGCGCCCAGTGTATTAAAAATCTCATTCAACATTGAGAGTTCTAAAGGAAGCTCACTACAACGGGTCCTTAAATAAATAAAATAATATATAATAAATAATAGTAAGTTTTTCAACACACAATAAAAACAGAGTAAAGAAATTCTTAAAAATGTTATTGCAAAAGATCTTAAATATTTATAAAACTTCAGATAAGCTTAAATTTGTGCTTTTTTCCAATGAATGCTTTCTTGCTTGTATCATATGTTGTATATTTTTTTTGTCTCCTCCTCTTCACTAAGTTTTATTCTAGCGAAGCAATGTCGCTTCATAATTTCAATAAGTTTAGTGCTTTATCCAATGATTTTGTAATTGTATACAATGTTGTTTCATTAAATGAAATAATTCCTCTTAACTTTGTTTTTTATTTCTCTATCTTTTAGACTAATGATGTCATATAATTCTTCAACTAATAATGTCATATAATTCTTCAAGCTAACCTGGTGTGTTATGTTTATACACCACAATGGTTAAAAATCTCTCCATATTATTGAAATGCTTGAATCTCCAATGTTCATCCTCCATCATCTTTTGCCTCACCTAAACACTACGGAACGTATTATCTCCTCCTCTTTCCTTTTTTCTTTTTTATTATATAATATAATATATAATATCTTATTTTAATTTTAATAATCATTTAAATTACAGAAAAATACTAAAAATCAAATTTGGTATTCAAATTTCAAATCAAGTTCAATTAGAGTAAAAATAATCGTATCAGCGACCATATATTCTTCTAAATATTATCAATACAATGTGGAGACTATTTCATAATCTTACCTAAATACAGGTCTTTACAAATACATCATGGTTTATTTTATATTAACTTAAATAACAATAAAATAGGTCTAAGTGGCCATTGGGTTAGAAAAAGTAACGTTTATACTCTAATTACTTGAATCACAAATAATTATAGCAATTTATTATTATTTAAATTAATTTTCATAATATATTTACATAAAAATTGTTTTCGAACCTTTACCACAAGGAACTATGGGTCCTATATTTATAATATTTTTAAAATAAAAAAGCATTAAATATAAGTCAGGTTAAAACAAGTAAAAACTCTTCTTTCTATAATATGTATCAATTTTGGACATGTTGATTGATCCTTCTTTACACGCAACTAGCTTCTGAATTTATCTCTAAAAATATAGACTTTTCATCATAAGTGACCAATTGATAATCACACCTCATAGTTGGTTAGCAGGGTATCTCTTTACTTATTTTTCATCATATTATGTTTGTTTTGAGCTCATTGCAATGATGGCGCAATGACCACACATCAATCCCAAAGAGCCGACAAGGAGCTTGAATAAAAACAAGTGATAGTAAAAGGTGATTGTATAGAGTATTATGATTAGTAAGTAGTTGTATATCTATCATAGTTGGGTTTGACAGTGATATAAGTGTTGTTAAACCAATGACTCAAATGAATATAAAACACTTGGTTGTAGCTAAATGGTCTTGTTGTTAATTTTTTTTTTTACAAAAGGTGATACTGATTTAGTCCTCCTTTCAGTATCACAAGGCATAATTGTTGGCCATTCCAAGGAACTACAATTATTTATCCATTTATAGCTTACTTTAAGGACCTACATTACTTGTTTTGTCCTTCATATTTCCTACATTTAAGCTTGTAAGGCTTCTAATCCTCATTTATTATATAATTAAACATGAATGATTTAATTTTAGTGAGGTGTTTTGGGGACTTATATGGTGGCTATTGTCATAAGAATGCAATTTTACTATTACCTACCGTTTAAAGGTGTGAAAAATGAATGTATACTAAAGCAAACTCTAGTATAATTCTAAGAGCACCTTTATAAGGTGAATTAATATTTAACTTATTTTTTTGATATGAAGGATCCAATTAAAATGGCAACCACAAAGCATACAATAAACAAATACTAACACCCTAACTCAACACACGTACTTGATCTAATCCGATATATGGGTCCTGATTTGACAAATAGATCTCTAAAGTAAACAAATAACTCCTAACTTAACAAATGGATCTTTCACAAGGAATTTCCTTTATAGTATAGCAGACTAGGCTATGTTGTAATCAAATAGCATATTACGAAGAGACTTTGCTCTAATACTGTAATAACATGTGTTTGGGGGTTTGAGACTTAACATTGTAATGGAGTAATTATTTTAAGGAATGGATATCAGTATTGTATTTAGACTTGAGTTGGTATTTGGGGCCATGGGAGAGCATTTTTGAAGGCTAATTCACATTACTTCGAGTTGTGGAGTGTTATCTTGAAGTAGAAGTCATTATCTTGAAATAAGTGGCTCATTTTGAAGTAATCTAGTTTATCTCGAAGTTTTTATAGGATGACGATGTGGTAGTTACCTATATTCAAACTTTGTTCTTCTCATGAGTGCTGGTATATAATTTTGGATAAGATAAATAAGGGAAGCTTATTAATTATTAACCTCAATCATCTTTTGGATCGCTACTTACCGTGTGAAGGAGGGAGAGACGATTAAGTGCAAGGAGAAGAGGAGGAATTGCTATGTAAACTCAAATTCGGCGTGAAATTAAGGTTGAGATTCGTAATTAGTTACCATTTTTGTATCTGATATTGTTTAGAGAAATTTCACCTTGTTTGGAGATATGATTACGATCTGTATATGTATATCGTGATTTTTTATATATATGGAATGATATATATGAATGTTTATAAGGGTTTTGTGTTACAATGCATTTAAATTTATCATAATGTGAATTTAATTTGTTCAAGTGAGTTTGAGGATTTGTTTTGGGGATTGAAGGTCAGTTTTTGGTTTTTAAGAGACTAGAGACATTGTGGTCGTTGAACAAAGGATGGGTGTCATATGTTGTGGACGGGTCACGACCGGACTTCTAGTAGTCACGGTCGATAAAGAGCAATGATGTAGTATTAAGATGAATATTGTTCCATTTTGTTCCCTTCTCTTTCGTTAGCATCGTGACACTTTGTAAGGACCTTATGGACTCTATGGGAGCTTATTGTGAAATATAAAACATTAGGGAATTAAGCATGTGTGTGTGTTCCTTATTGAGCTGTTTTGGTTTGAGTCATGTTTTGAGTTCAAAGTTATACTTAATATCAAGATTGGCTATTTACCTTAATATGTTCTCTATTGTGATGAGTTGTGACATGAGATGTATGCTATAATGGTTGTGTGTTGTTTAAGATGTAGTTATTGTTTATGAGAACTCGTGTGATTGAAATTGAGGTAGCTTATGTGGTTGAAATTGAGATAGCCTGATTGAGTTAGGCAAAGTGGGTTATGAGTTATGATTCTAATGAGTGTGATTAGGGATGGTAATGGGGCGGGGCGGGGCGGGTATTGGGTCACCCCGTTCTCATCCCCGCTAAGGAAAAAATTACCCATACCCGCCCCGTGCCCCGACGGGTATTAAAATTTTTGCCCCATCCCCGCCCCGCTGGGGCACAGGGCAGGGCGGGGATTCCCTGTCTCGCTCCAGTTAAAGCCCAGCCCGCCAGTCCAAGGCACCCCGCCCGCCCAGCCCAGCTCCAGCGCCAGCCGCCCCGCGCGAAAAATCATGGCAAAATATTTTGTCAGGATGAGAAATCAAACCCAGAACCTCCCCTGCGGGACGTGTATGTGGGCTGGCCGGTAGCTAATGGGGCGAAAGTTAATCGGGTAAACGAGGTGGGGACGCGGGACATGAATTTTTGGCAGGTAGGGGCGGGTATGCGGGGCAGGGCATGCTTACCCCGTTCCTGCCCCGTTACCCGGCGGGGCAAAAAATTATTGCCCCGTACCCGCCCCGTTACCCGGTGGGGCAAAAAATTATTGCCCCGTACCCGCCTCGTTACCTGTTAAATTCAAAAAATACCCTCCCCATCGGGGCGGGTACGGGTTAAATTGCCATCCCTAAGTGTGATCATGATGACTAATGTGATTTGTTTGTTTATACGAGAGACACGACACAATCACAAACATACACATTACGTTATAAATGTGTATATAAATATTAAAATATTAAAATAAAATTATAGCATTTGTATATAAATTTATTAAGTAATCAAGACACACTAATCACTATTAAAACCAACAACATATTAGTTAACAAGTAAATAGTATTTACTTTTAACAATGTTAGAGTTTAATGTAATTTTTATATCACTAATAAATAAATAATATTTTAATGATAATTATTAATATATAATTAATAATAAATCATGAAATAAGTAATATATACATTGTAATTCATAAACATTGCATTACATATATTGGACCAGTTTGATAATGCTTTTACCATGTTGCTTTTGTTTATCTTATAGCAAAATCATGTCAGTCCGTTTGGTAGATATTAAAAAAAAGTACTTATTTTAAAAGTTTTTATTTTTTCGTAAAAAACATAAACAACTTCAGGATTATTTTCCAAAGCTGATTTACCAATAAGCAATTTTAAAAATGTTAAAATACCAACGACCATCATGTGCAATTCACAAATAATGACATAGGGAGGCAGTAAAGGTAGGGGCAGAGAGACAGTGAGGAGGTGGTGACAAGGGCAGAGGGAGGCAACGACGAAGGGAGAGGGAGGAGGCAATGAGGGTGGCGCTTGATGGAGGCATCAAGGCAGTGACAGAGGGGAGCGGCGGGGGCAACGGTAAGGAGATGTGTGTATTTCTTTTCTCTCCTTTAAATTAATACATACAATAAATTTAAAAGAGAGTTTTTCATTTTTATACCTCTACAATAATTTTATTTTTGATTTACCAAATACTTATTATTTGCTTTTAGAATTTTCAACATTTTAAAAATTATAAATTATGAAACACTTATCTACTTATTTTTACAATAATTTTTTCAAGCACAACTAAAATTAATTTATTTTAAAAATACAACATTACTAGACTAGCAATTATATACATGATTCTTAAACAAGTTTGATGAGCTTTAAGCGAGCTCAATTTAAAAGAGTTAGTCTCCATCAAATTTAATGGAGCTTGCTTGTGTCGACTTGAGTTCAGGTGAAAATTAAAACTTCTCTAATTCTAGTTTTATCATAATATAAAAAGCTAATTATGTATTATAGTTACTCTAATAATTACTATAAATCATTGTTAAATTGAGTAACTTTTTAAGTACTTCTTACGTATAGTTGAACTTGCGATTTCATAAATTAATTATATTAATATTTTAATTAATTAAATAATTAAAATTAATATTATATCAAAAAATATTTAATTAAATTAAAAGTTTAAAAACAATTAATTAAATACAAAATTTTAAAAATAATAAAGACTAAATTTTAAAAACAATCCATAGGCGTCTAGCCACCGTCGTTGACCAGTCCACACAACCCACGCCAAACTGGCCTCTCTCCCGAAGCACAAGTCCGAATCGGAGTCGTCTCCTTCGTCTTTTCTTCGTTCCTTCTCTATCGAGGGCAGTCGATTGGATCGATTAATGGCTCTACTCGTCAACTGTACTGTGCCGTGGAGTGACAACGTTGTTGTTTCTGTTGCTGCCGTCGCTGCTGCTGTTGTTTTTCAAGTTGGTGTTTGTGGCGGTGTTATATAACTGTTGGTAGCTAATGGCTAGTCTCACCGCACGCAGGGCAGCGGAGGACGCCGTAGGATCGATCGGGCTAGGGTACGACATCGCCGATGATTTGCGTCTCAAACGCTGCAAGCGAACACCCGCAGGCTTGCGGTTGATCGCCATCGATGAAACGCGGGTCCGCAATGTTCCAGTCCCCGGTGGGATTTCGATCCCGAACGTGCCCCTCGACATCAGCTGCGATAAGGGCGAGCGGGTGCGCTTCAGCTCTGATGTCCTCTCCTTCCAACAGGTGGTACCTAATTACATATCCTTAAAGTTTTGGTTTCGTTCATTGATTTTTTATTGTTTGATGTCTGCCTCGATAATTGATAACAGGGTTCCCTTTTTTTTTTTTTTTTTTTTAGCAAGCTTCACTAGAAAGTGCTTTGTGCTACTCCTGTTTCATAGCGTGAACTGTGAAAGGAGCTGATTTTGAAATTCTTAAGCATTTTGGTTAAGCGTATAACATTAGAGCTACCTTGGCTGACACATATGGCTTGTTTGGTAGCCATGCTAGAAAAAAGAACCGATAAATATGTTTTGGCAAAAGTGTAAGGGAGACCATTAGCAAAACTTTTTTTTTTTTTCTTTCACTTTGAATTTTCATTCATGCAGATGCTCAAAGGAAACACAATTGTGCGACAATGTTTTTTAAAAAGGAACAAAAATAGAAAATGGAAAACGGAAACATCATCAAACTAGCTCTTGGAACCTGTTCAGTACTGTTGCACTTTGAATTTTCATTCATGTAGTCCAAAGAAAACACATTTTTATGACATTTTTTTAAAGGATAAAAATAGAAAACGAAAAGGATAAGAACACTAGTAGTAGACTTTCATAGGAGTGTTTTTTTAATTAAGTAAAAAAAGTAAAAAAAGTTATAAAAGTATTTTCACAACCGAAGCATTGTATTTAACTTTTTTGATGAATTTTGTATGATATTTTTTAATGTATTGAAAACAATTGTTCACTCCGGATGATTATTAAATTATAACTTTTTTTATTTCTCTCTCCCTTTTCTTTTACATTTCTTCTATGTTAGATTATAAAAAATTTAGTATTAAATACAAATAGAATATATAAAATATTATTTTAATAATATAGTGAGTGATTAAGAGAATATATTATGGTATATATTTGTATAAGAAATAGTTTAGATCTTTAAACTCAGAGAAAATAGTTGGGAATGTGTTGTTAATGCAATAACATTACCAAAGTAGCTTTTAGAACCTGTTCAGTACCATTGCCTTTTTTTGTTTGAATTTCAAAGTATAAAAAACATGAATAACAATTGTAAAATGTGTTCATAAAATAAAAAATTTAAATTTTGCTTTTAAGTGTTTTTATTTTTAGCTCATTTTGAAAGATGCTTTCATTGCAAAGACTTCACTAAATAGGTCCTTAGTTTTTTTTAGTTGGGTTGCTGTTCTTATTGTTAATATGTGCTTTTCTTGACTGTAGATGTCGGAGCACTTCAACCAGGATCTCTCTCTCTCCGGTAAAATCCCCTCAGGCCAATTCAACAGTGCATTTGGGTTTTCAGGTTGTTGGCAGAAAGATGCTGCCAACACCAAGGCCCTTGCTATTGATGGCATCTTCATTACCTACTACAGCATTGCATTAGAAAAATCCCAAGCTGTATTGCATGGTCATGTTAAAGAAGCTGTCCCATCCACATGGGATCCTGCTGCTTTGGCTAGGTGAGCAACTTTATTTTCATTCATGAGCTGCTGTTTCATTCAAGCCTTCTGTTTTCAACAATTCACTTTTGCTTGACTCAAGAGGAATACACGGTTGGCCTCACTTTTTTTTTTTATTTACCAAAAAGAGAGTTTTTATCAAAACCACTTAGAAAGTGACAAGGAACTACAATACTGGACACATGTCATGAAAATCAAAACTTCAATCCATTCAAGAGGTGTTACAATATAGTAACATCTAACAATAAAGCTCCCCTTTTATGCGTTCGACTCCACTCTCAGAGTTAGCAAAAACCTTATGGTTTTATTCCCTCATAATCCACTCCAAGCCTTTTAGCTCCAGACACGTACAACCCATACTAGCCCATGAAAGGCTGATCACAACAAAGATAAAACTCAGCCACCCATCTACAGTGAAGAAAGAGATTGTCAATTGTACAACGGATAACTATTCACCATCAACAGGCCCCTTATCTGAAGCTGTTCCATGGTTAGTGCCTCGCTCTAAGCGTTTTCTTAGGCAAAAAAACCAGTCTAATAAAGACTTTAGCCCTCCAAACAATTTGCCACTATCGATCATCATTTGACTGCACAGCAAAATCACACCCAGTTTGAGCTTCAAAATAGTTTGTGACGAAAAACATGCCATTTTTGCACCCTTCTAGTTCATCAAATCCTCCTGTCTCCTTGCAAGATTATACTTATACTTCAAGAAAAGTCAACAAATTCTCCACTTCAATCTTGGGCATATACATGATAAAAGTGGCATCACTAGTATCCCCATTATGAAATGCAATCAGTCATCAGTCCCTTTCCACAGCGGTCAGTTCATAGACCATTGGGTACACCTCTCTCAACAACCTTTCCCCTCACCAAGCATCATCCCCAAAGGAAATAGAGTTGTGTTCCCCTGGCATCCACTCCATGAACCAATGGAATTCTTCCCATGCCACCCCCAAACTCTTCCACAAACCAATTTGATGAGGGAGGCTTGAAGGCTTCAAGATCCCCAAAAATAGAGCCACTCACCCATTGCTACTTCCATTTAGGTTTGAAGGCTTGAGTGCTCTTTAATAGAGTTGACCACTAATGATATATTGCATTCCACCCCATCCGGATAAACACCTCCATAACAAAGTGAAAAAGCAGGAGAAAGTGGTTCCCCTTGTCACAGCCTTGGAAGCCCCCAAAAATTATGATAGCCCTCCATTCATGATAATCGTGATGCTCGTGGACAAAATGCAATGGCTCCATTTACTAGTTTAGAATTTGTTCCTACTTACCAAAAAACAGTTTAGAATTTGTTCCTAAAAAAATTAATTAATTTTACATTTCTGTTATCTTCTTTCATATATATATATATATATTCAATTATCACCTTGTTTTTGTTCTGTTAACTTAGGTTTATTGAGAAGTTTGGTACTCATGTTATTGTTGGGGTGAAGATGGGAGGAAAGGATGTAATTTATGTGAAGCAGCATCATTCATCCTCCCTCCAACCTGAGGCATTAAAGATAAGGTTAAAAGACATTGCTGATGCAGTATTCATTGATGCTTCTGGACAGTTCCATGAAAATTATGAAAAAAGGCATGCCATAGAGAAGGTTAGTCCCGTACTTAAATTTGAAGCTCAGAATTTGTGGCATATATTGTGTTTCAGAAATTGCCTCATGGAATTGTGTAGACAGCAGACACTCTTCATACGCTACATGCTATATCATGTTTTATTTTAAGAAAGATTTTTGTAAATCTACCAACTGGGCGTGGGTGGGTTTGATGTCTCACAGACAATGAAGCATCAGGAATGGGAAGATTTTCCTATTATGGAATCTTCAAATAATCACATTAGACCATCTAAACTTTGATTCATTTAGTTAAGACCATTAGTTTGGAAAATACAGTGGAATCTTGCCATGGATATGATGTTTCACTGGCTTAGCTTTGCTTGTTGTTTTCAGTTGGAGATTGGGGAGCATAAGCAGATGTTCATGGACACCAGTACATCCAGTACTTACTCACAAAATAAGGTACCTGGCATCTTAATCCTATTAATATGTATTCTGTCATTCAGGGATGAATTGTAATTCAGATAAGATATTATGATAGTAAGCATTATATTTCGACACTATCATTTTCTTGCCTGTGACTGTTCGTGTGTCATAGAGAGAGAGAGAGAGAGAGAGAGAGAGAGAGAGAGAGAGAGAGAGAGAGAGAGAGCACACTCTCGTATTATCAGTTCTGATTTACACAATGATGTTTCTTTTTTAAATTTTCATTCAACTCATATGTGATCAGACTGATTATTTCATTATTGCCTTGTGATACTGTTGCTTCTTTTCATATTGATGTTTATGATGTTCTTTTTTTAATTTTCATTCATATGTGATCAGACTGATTATTTCAATATTGCCTTGTGATACTGTCATTCCTTTTCATATTGATGTTTCTGATTTACACAATGATGTTTCTTTCTTAAATTTTCATTCAACTCATATGTGATCAGACTGATTATTTCAATATTGCCTTGTGATACTGTCAATTCCTTTTCATATTGATTTTTCATTACATTTGCTCTGGTATTGTCATTTTCCTGAAATTTTAGGTATCAGGTAATCTAATTTTATTCTCAGTACTTAATCTGCGCACCCCATATGCAGGATTTTACGGTCTCTTGCAAGCGGAGAGGTGGAAACACTAGTAAACGTTTACCTCATCGTGATTGGTGTCTCAGTGTTCAGTCTGAGCCTGATGTAATCTCCATGTCCTTCGTCCCCATCACATCATTATTGAATGGAATTGAGGGGAGTGGATACCTGAGTCATGCCATCAATCTATACCTACGTTGTAAGATACAATATTCACCTTATTCCATGCCCTAACTAATTCTCACACAGTTTTAAAATTTACTATTGAATGTTGGTTTATGACATGTTGTTTACAAGTTTTCATGTTGTCTGCAATATATAGTCTTAAGTTGTTTGGTTTCATTTGTACTTAACTGCTGATGGGTTTGGCTTGAAAACTTCGAAGCTTACAATAAGTTAATTCCATTTCCAATTGTTGGTGATTTGTCTCCAGCTTGGCATCACACTGTCACACTGAAATAAGGGTGTTTGTCCAGGGCCAAGGACAACCAAAATGTTATTACTTCAAAAGATGGTTGCTGTGTTATAATAAAACCTAACAGTTTATTAGAACAAACTATGAAAACATGAACTATGGAGGATATCTCATAAAACTCTCACTTTCACAATTCACATCACATTTAGAAATCCCTATATATAGCTAAACAAAAATTACAAATAAGAAACTCTGAACATCCTCCATATGGTAAGAGAATCTCTTCATTAAATGAAAATTGATAGCATTAAAGATATTCTAAATTCACCTAACCTTCTTTTCATTAATCAGAAACTGTTGAGCTCGCCATGCCATCACAATATTCATGAATGTTGGCATTTAAAATTCCTTTCCTTCTTTGTATAAGAGATAACTTGTTCTTCGAGAGTTTCCATTGAACAAGCTTTCACAACTTTAGAGTACAATTGTTAATCGCCTTGGGCACATGTTACTTCTATATAAATAATGTTACTTCTATGAGCCACTTTAAGAAATAGATCCTTAATTGGAACTCTTCAGGTCGAACTATTCGGTTTCGACTTTCTTCGAGTTGAACTCTTCATATCTATTGAACTCTTCATGTATTAAATAACTTTGTTATGAATCACTTAGATATATCAAACTATTGTCTGGAATCGAACTTTTTTTCCCGTAACGTATTTTCAATATGAATTGATTTGAGATAACAAAGTCTCATCTCGAACTGGACTCTCTAATTAGCATTATTTTGACATTTAAAATATTTTGAGATATCGAACTCTCATCTCGAACCTATTCGTAATATGAAGTAAACTAATTCTCGAATCAAAGTTTTCTGTTTTAGTGAAATCTCTCTAAAACACTTTGAGATGAACTTCAATTACTTTGAGATATAAGTTCTCATCTCGAATTGAAGTTTTTAGTCTTTAAAACGAAATCCCTTTGCTTTACTTCGAGATGTATTCCATTGCTTTGAGATATAAACTTTCATTCTGAATCAAAATAACTAGTTCGATATATGAATTAGATCTCGAATCAAATATTTAACACGTAAAAATTTTCATTCAAAATTAAGCTTTTTTGAATAAGTTGTCTGACACTTTAGGAGTTATTTGGTTTAATCAAATACGAAGATCAACAAAAATAATCTATACAAAACCAATAATCTAGTCCTGAAACTCCTTCGTGCTTTGAATATTATATTATATTAATTTTTTAAGACACCATTGCAGCTCTATATCGTAAAATGCACCAAAATTGCCTATTTATAAATAGCCTATTGGATTTTATGAACTTTAGTTTTTTTGTGCAGATAAACCTCCAATTCAGGAACTTCATTCGTTTTTGGAGTTTCAGCTTCCTAGTGTGTGGGCACCTGTGTTCGGCGAACTTTTACTTGGTCCTCAAAAGAAGCTCCAGAGTGCTGCATCTTTACAGTTCAATCTCTGGGGCCCCAAACTCTATGTTAACACAAGTCGGGTAGACCTCGAACTCTAGTGGTCGTGATTCTATTTCTATACACATGCTTCGTTTCCCTGAAAACAATTTCAGGAGCAGGGAATTTCCTATAGATTTGACCATATTACCATTAGAATTTATGCTATACTTCATTTTCTACACACATCATTTTCCTGAAAACAATTTCAGATTGCCAAATATTTCCTATAGATTTGACCTTCTGATAATGTTAATATGAATCTACAGCATAAAGCTTAGGTTCAAATATATGGTGAGTGTAGAATGGATAAATAGATAATATTTTGAAAGAAGGATTTGCGGATTTGCATGCAAAAGAAAATATCTGAATCCTAAACTCGCCTGTTCAATGAATTGGATTGGGTGTAAGACAAGTGGGTGTAAAATGCTGAACAGTGACTTGCCTTTATGTGATTGAAAAATAAGACACTTGCTAGAAATTAAAATCCAATAACCACTAAAATTAGAAAAGAATGCATTACTTAGAAGTATAACTTGGTGCTACTCAATATTTCAATGGCTGTGTCGTAACCACAAGCTATATTGTGTTTTACAACTTGAATTCTGTTACTGTAAATAGAAAGATATAGAAAGATATTATAATAATCAGTGGGATATCATGGGATACAGTATACGTGGGATTGATATCCTAATATCTACGTTATAATAGTTAGGTTTCTCTGTTTGTATAAATATGTAGTATTGCATTGTCTTTGATATAAATGAAATATTGTTTTCTTTGTTCGTATCGAATTCAAAATCAGATTAGACATATGATAAGGATTGTCACCTTTAAAATTGGTGGACAACCGACAACCCTGGGAGCTGTCTATATTTTGTGTGTTGGCAGGTTCAGTTTCATTTCCTAATATTATGAATTTTATGATTATGTTCATGACAGGTTGATGTGGGTAAGAGGCCAGTTACTGGTCTCCGCCTTTATTTGGAGGGCAGGAAAAGCAACTGCCTGGCAATACATCTGCAGCACCTTTCATCCTTGCCAAAATTGTTCCAACTGCAGGATGAACAAAATAGCTGTTTATTAAATGATGAGTGCACAGAACGAAGTTACTATGAGAAGGTTCGTTGGAAAAGGTTCTCTCATGTGTGCACAGCCCCGGTTGAGTCTGGTGATGAACTATCCATTGTGACTGGAGCCAATTTTGAAGTGAGTGATTGTGGCTTCAAAGGAGTTCTTTTCTTACGGCTCCATTTCTCTAAAGTGATTGGTGCAGTGTCTGTGCGGATGCCAGAATGGGACGGTCCTACAGGTTTGCCCCAGAGATCTGGAATTATCTCAACCTTGATTAGCACGCACTTTACAACGACAGTAGAGAAACCACCTCCACGGCCATCTGATGTGGTCATCAACTCTGCTTTGTATCCCAATGGCCCTCCACAACCAATTCAGGCACCTAAACTTCTGAGGTATATTGACATGACAGAGAGGAAGAGGGGACCACAGGACACACCTGGATACTGGGTTGTTTCTGGGGCAAGGCTTGTTGTTGACAAGGGCAAGATAGCACTGCGAGTTAAATATTCACTTTTGACACCCATCATACCTGAGGATGAAGATGAGTGTTCATTTTAGTCAATCACTATGATTTCCTTAAGGTTTAATGAAATGGGGTCTTGCAAAATACTAATCTCAGCTTTTTCTGCCACTGGGCTGCCTATCCTAAAGGTTGTAGGTCGCTCTAGACTAGAGTAAGTAGATTATTTAGCACCGTGGGACGTTAAGGTATATTGGGAAGTGGTATAACATTTTGTTTTCACCTCGTTTAGTCGTCTTCTTCATTTAGTGTTAGCAGCAATGTTGCTAATTCAATTTGTTGAAAAGTTATCAGTACCGTATGATAATAGAACCGATATGCAGCAGATGAAATTACACAAATAAAAGATTTTGCACAAATGAAATTACAAAAAATAAAAAGATAAATAAATTTATTTTTTGTAATTTCATTTGTGTAAAATTTAACCGTGAGATTATTTTAAAATTTTACAGGACGTAAATTATATGAATATAATATCTAATGGTTGATTTTTGAAACAAATAATAATAATAAGATAGCTAAAAATGAAAAGTTGCATGTTGCGGTTTTTTTTTTCAACAGCAGTGTCTCTTTGCATGTATTTGATCTTTTGTTACCATCTCCCAATTTGCTCATAAGCCAACCTTGCTGTGAGCTCTTAAAAACCTCAAGCATTGCTAAAGCAGAAATAGACAAAATAATAATAATAATAATGAAGAAGTCTTAGGGTAAAGATAAAATTGATCCATTAGTTAACATGGAATGAGGCTAAGATTGTCGATAATAATGAAGGGGCCTTAAAAGTTTTATGGTAAAGCTTAGGCCAAGAATGTTGATAATTTATTGTTATTTTTTTTACACCAGTATTTTATAAAGTTTTATCTAGCTACCGTATCCCACTCGTCTTTATTTATCTTATCGATTTGGTTATTTTCCAAAATAAATAACTAAAATTTCAATCAATTAGTTATTGGCAAAGATTGATTTGAATTTGCTCAAGCAACGCGTTGATAGAATACTACATAGTTGATGTCCAAACTTGAAGAGCCTCGTGTATTTTTCCTCTTGAACACATCGGGCCATTAATGCACATGCTATTTTTATTGTTTCATTATTTGTATACCATATATATCTTGTGGATGCGGAAGACAAACGATGATTTTATACAACTTTCTTTTAGAATTTTCTTAATTTTAATTTATAAATAATAACTTAATTCCCTATTAACTTTTCCCAGATTAGGATTAATTACTGTCTATTAAGAAAGGGTGCTCCTATATGAAAACGTGGTCTCGCCGGGGAACCTTCAATCGCCTTACCCATAGAAACCAATATGTAATACAAAAACCATCTTGCAGGTGTGATATTGGCCCCAGGGGCATCCTCGAGGAGAGGGATACATCAGCGTGCCCCGCGGCCTAACAGGAAAATGGAAAGGTGGCACCAGTGGAGGATATGGCGCTGGCGGGAAAGGTAAATACCAGCAGGGGAAGAGGAAGATCTGAGAAATGGACCAACAATTAGGAATCTGGGCAGCAGGGAAACAATGGGTTGGCGCTGGTGGTAGGCTAATCAGAGGCCAGCCGGGGTATGCTACCAGAAGCAAGCCAAAGGTTTTGGCGAGACCGCAAGTCTAACCATTCATATTATAGTAACCGTACAGTAAAAATGCTGCATCGGTGAATAACAGTATAATATAGACTGCAAGAAGCAGATCACCATCGAAATTAAAATATCTCATGTTCTACAGTTTCACTTATAATCTAAACCATTAGATGTAAATCAAAGGGTCTAAATTAAAAAATCTCACATTCATCGTGACCTCATTTTAGCACATATATGTGTGTGTGTGTTGGCAATGGCAATCTCTGGAAAGACCCACACGCTAGCTATATAGTACAGGATGTACATTCAACGTGAAATCTGAGTTGGATAGGTTACTTGGGTTGGCTCTCAATTTGAGTAGCACATGAATGGGAAGGAGAATGGGGCATACCTATTCGGCAAAGCAAACCTGGAAGGTGGTGGTTTGATAATGCGCTTTGTGCCACACTGCCATGTGAATTGTTGGGGGCAAGCGTGAACTTTTGCAGGAACCAAAAACACGGAAGGACAGGAAGCCGGTGAAACAATGCTACTGTCATTTTCAATTTATAAATCCTATGGCAAGGAAGAAAACTGGGTAAAATTGAATAGCATGCCATAAATGGAGCAGGATATACCTGCATTCCAGACAAGAATACAGTTAGCTCTTAGCTGCTGCCATTGGAGTGGAGTGGAGTGAAAAGAGAAGGTTAGCATTTATTATTATTAAAATTATAAAAGCAGCCTTTGCGTAAATTAAGTAAAAATCACATTTAAGTCATCAACTATAAGATGATGTTGTCTGAAGCAATATAAGCAATATACGAAAGCCTTATTAACTGCTTTATAGGGAGGTCAAATAAAACATTAACCTCAAAACAAAGTCCTAAAAGGCAATAAAAGTGAAGTGAGGACAACGGCGACTCGCGGGCTATTGTGTTATGTGTACTACTCCAACAGGCGGAAGAATCAACATTTCCACCTGTTTTTTATACATTGCCCATTTGTAGCAGAGCTCTGGGTGTGCTCCAATTGACATACACACATACATGCATGCATGCATATCAAATAATCACATTAACCTCACCATTACAAAAAAAAAAAAAAAAAACGTGCTATCTTAAAAGTTAATCACATACAATCATACACCAACCGCAACCAGCCACACTTAATTTGAATACTAAAGAGCAAACTAATTACCAACTTGGCCGTGAAGAAACATCACCACCACCACCACCATTGACATTGGCGTTGCGCTTGTGGTCATCATCGAAAATGAGCTTAACCCCGTTGTCCCTTAGCGAATTGACGACAGCCCACACCTTGGTCCGGTCCTTAAACCCTTTCTTCTCCACCTCCTTGGTGACGTTAACGTGGATCCCTCTCCCTTGCCCATCCTGGAGTCCTCCCACCCTGAGCCGCATCGCCAGCACCTCTCCCACGATGGCCGCCGCCTTGGCGTTGCAGGTCCGGCCGCACTCGAAGTTCCTCTTCATCGAGTGCTCCACCGACGACGCGGAGGCCACGATCCGGCCGTCGGTTCGGTCCACCACGTTGGCTGTGGCGTACTTGAGGGAAAAGAACATCCTCAGACAGTACCTCTTCAGGACAGCCATTCTCGGCGAATCGGATCTGGCAATCCGAGGATCAACGAAATCTACCACCCACCCAAACAAACAAACAAACAGCGATCCAAATCAGGTAGGTAGCGTGTGCTTGGAGCAGAGGATGCAAGTGACAATTAGGGTTTATTTTGTTTTTTTTTTTATCTGGTTTTATCAAGTTTAACCCAACTCAACCCAGCAGTCAGCAGATAGATAGTGTGGAGGCAGTGGGGTGTGAGATTATGGTCAATTTTAATTATTAAGTTAAAAAGTAAAATTAATTATACAAATTACGATTGATAAAAGTAAAAGTAAAATCTATTATACAAACTCTCTCGCCAACTGCACCAACAGATTAAATAATGGTTTAAAATTACATTATTTTAATTAATTATTTATTTTTAAATATATATAATTTTCAAATATCATAATTTTTATTAAAATTTTAAATTTTGAGTCATTAACTTATCAAATTTAATTTAATTTATCGAATATTACCCTCCTCGTCAATTTAAAAACTATTTATCTAAAATTTTAAATTACTGTTCGTGAAGAACTTAATTTGAATGCTATTTAAATAATAATACGTAATTTTGTGCAATTACCAACTCTAATTAGATTTGAAAAAATTGATACACAATATTTTAAAAAATTCCAATGTCATGGCAAACTAGAGGGAACGAAAATTCCAATGTCATCCAGAGACTAGAGGCAAAATAAAGTTAATTATTTTTAAAAGAAGAAGAAGAAGAAGAAGAAGAAGACGACTCTGGCCATTTCGTCAATCCAGAGCCTTCTTCGACAGTTCGACACCAATGGTGGAAATTGGGGAGTGCTCTGGTACGAAGCCCTCGGAAGAAACATGGGCAACACTCGGTACTAGGTTTCGTTCCTTAAAACCTTGTTCCCGTTATCTTCCATTTTCATAATGTTCCTACTTCCTATGTTTCCTTAAAGTAACAAAATGAACCCAAATTACAAGCTTTTTATTTTTGTTTGTGTTCATCACTGCCGCCTTCAATGTTTTCCTGTTTCCGTTCCATACCCAGTTTCCGTTTTTTCCTTTTGCTAATTTTGTTGGACTGTTTCTTCTAGTCCTGTTTTATCCTATTTTTCATTGCAACCAAGCGCCGCCTTACTATTACCCACTCATACGTCTATGATCTTGGATATTTTGGTTTTTGTTTTGTTGGGATTAATGTTTCAATTGCACTCTTTGAAGCCTATACAGTATACAGTACAATGTGCTTAGCTAAGTTTATATTGTTGCTTTAGTCACAAGTTCTTTTTTCCCAATTCAAAGATCCTGAAATTTATCACGTGTTTGTTTTTTCCTTTCTTTGAACACTGATGCGTTCTAGTATAGGTAATGTTACTTTGATGACGCATGAACTTTGGGTTGAGTCGCTTCAAAATCACCTGTTAGTATTCTTGTATGGGTAACATCATCTGTTACAAGGGACATCATGGGTGGAACCACTTGCTTCAAAATCCTCTTATGTGGAGGAGTTTAGACGAGCGTTTTATTTCGTAATCTTTGTTCCCAAGAAGGCAAATTTCATGAACCTTTCAAGACTTGTTCATGTTGTAAGCTTTGTTCCCAAGAAGGCAAGAAGTGCTGCTTCCATGTTTTTACTGGTGGACTAAAGGTTTTGAAAAGGTAATTTAAATTTGGGTTGTAAATACTAACAAAAATGGTCACAGGTTAGATATGGAAACACTGTAGGAAGAGGCTTGTAATTTTGATTGAGGTTTTATGGACAATGATGGCAAAGGAGAAAATTTTGAGATTTTGGGTGTTTACCAAGGAAACAGAATAGTGATTTATGAAATCTGAGCGAGCAAGGAAGGCAATTCAGTGTTCATTTGAAATTCTGAAATACGTAGAGCATGGAAACTTTGAGTGTTTGTTAAGTATACGCTTATAGCAATCATGGACTTTTTGACAATGGTTTTCTGTCTGCTTTTAGTCTTGTAGGATGCTAGCTATGTAGTGTCCCATTGGTGTTTTCAATAAATGTACAATTTATCCACTTTTGTAAAGTGAACCGTTGCAAAGTTAATTCTTCGACATTTTCATAAGTTGTGTGAGACATGAACATAAGTTCCTAGGTTCGTGCCTAGAACCATGAGCTTGTCACATCTGTAGAGCCTTGTGTTGGGCACATGCGAAGGTGTATTTGTCACCCATATTCCTGAAATGTGCATCTGCACTTGTCACCCTTGGTAGGCTTTGCATCTTTGTAAGCCTTGTGCTTTGGCTAGGTATAGAATCACATCAAACAATACCATAGTAGAAACTCGTAGAGGTCAGAGTAATGGAGATCCTCTAATAGGCTGGAGCTTTGGTAGAAGGGTGTTCCAATGTGTGTCTCTAAGGGAGTTCGGATCCAATATTCCAATTCATTAATGTGGTATACAAGAAAATCAAGATTGTAGTTTTCTAAGCTATAGTTATTACTCTAATTATTTAGTTTTTCACATTGTATTTATTATTTGTATTTATGATTGGAGTTTTTAAGTATTTAATTTTTTTTAGGTATTACTTGTTATAAATAAATCATTACGCGAATATATTATTTTATCCAAAACTAGTTGGGTCCTCCTATCTCTTTAGCTCTCCCAATTATCATCTCTGACTTTTGGCCCCAGAAAACACAAGAAGATTCATGAAAAAATGACACGACAATTAAAATCTTTTGAGAGTTTGCTGACAGATAGATTGCATTTGAGTTTTGAACATGGAGTACAGATTTAAGACCTATACTCATGGACATGTTGATGTTTCCTATTCTAGTAATAGAAGAGAAACTACTGTCAGAACCTTTTCATGGCCAAAACATGGGTTATATGGATAAAATAAATGATGCTTTTGATATTCTTATTGAGGTGAATTATGGTATAACTATTTATCTTGATTAGGTTCCAATGATCAAGGAGAAATATTAGAGGTTAGTGGAAAAATTAATATATCTGACTCACATTAAACCGGACATTTCACATGCAGTTAGTGTTGCATAATCCGAGTGATCTTCGTATAGGTGATGTGAACAGTATTATGACATATTTGAATTTTTTTTCAAGCAAAAGTATTATGTTTTTCAAGCATAGATACCTAGCCATTATGGGATGCATAGACTTTGGTTTTGCTAGATTCAAATTAGACAAAAAAATCTACTTAAGGGTATGTATCATTTGTAGATGGTAAAAAGAATGTCATTTTTTTGTCAGTGTAGAAATCAAATATCGTGTTCTTCATCATGTTACTCAGAAGCTCATATGGGTGCATATTCTTTTAAGAGAACTTGGTTGTGGCTATTTTGTGATAACAAAAGTTGCCATCGAAATTAAGAATAGGGTAGGTCTGAACCAGGTAGTAGGTGACCTTAATCCACCTCGAGGCGGGGTATTTTAAAGTAAAATTGTTTAAAAACCTTTTAAAAGTTGGGGCATGTCGAGGCAGGCAGTACTTGTGACCGCTCTATTGTCTCTTTGGGGTGGGATGGGTCGGAAAAAAGTACCCTGGTTAGAGAGGGACAAGTTTGGCTAAGATTGCCATCCCTAAGCGAAATAGCTAATAATTTCGTATAATATTATCGAATCAAGCATGTTGAACTCGATATAAATTACATCAAGGATAATTTAATTTTGGTTTAATGGAAATTTCTTATATTAAAAAGAAGATCAACTTGTCGATATGATGACTCATGTAATTTCTGATGTTTCTTTTTACATGTTCTTATCCAAGTTGAACATGCATGATATCTATACATCAACTTATAAGGAGAGTTGGAATGAATTGTCAATTTGTGTGATTAACTGTACTGATTAGCTGTATATTTAGGTTTCTGTTTTTACCTAATTAGATTTTCTCAATTATATGTATATATATCGTTGTAAATCTTTTAATAAAAATAAGAAAAAGTTTTTTTTATATACTTTTTTCAGCAGTTGGATATGATGAATCTGTTGAATTTTATGTATCATACTTGTAGCTTTTGTTTATATGCTGCAATTTTTTATATCAGCATAAGGTTGTAAGTACAGTTAGTTTCATAGTATGTTCTTATATATATATATAATGCTTGTGCCAGTGCCGTTGAATGAGAAGTATTCAGTCATAAAGCTGACGTCTGATGAGGTAGCAATATACTCTGAGATCTTACCGTCTTCTTCTGAGAAACATGTATGGTGTAAAATAACAAGGAATCCTGATCTATGTTCAGCCACATTGCATTGTCTGAGGTATGCCAAATTTCTTTTAAATTAAGCATTGTGTTATAGTTCTCACTTGGCACATTTTTTTTCTGATTCTAATTTTTCCAACTCCTGTTCTCAAAAATTTAATCTGTGTTTTATATATTCAAAACGAAATAAGCATAGCCTAGCCTGTCATCTTCTCAATGGCTCTTTTTCCTAAGAGTTCTGTGCTCGGTCTCCTCAGTGACATGTACATTTGCTTTTCTATTTAACAAAATATATGAAATATTAATATACTCATTCTTTTTTATTTTTTTATAATTGATGGAAAGTTAATTTAATTAGAAACCAAACCATAGGACTTTTATTGTTTTTTTTAAAATTATTATCACGTCTAGAATTAGAAAGTTGTTCAATCTATTTATTATCGTCATCATTATTATTACGTTGGATTGTAAAAGTATATATATAATAGCACCTTTCTTAGGTTTAAGGTAAAGTTGGTTCATTGAAAATTTGAAACCTAATTTGTAGTTGCCTTGTGAAATCCTTGTGCTCTTGAGTTTTCTGTTGGCTGTTGTGCTTGGCCAGGGCCTGAGCAAACTTTCTTGAGATTGTGGCTTTTGTCTTTTTTCTGGCTGCTAGCTGGGGCTCTCTCTTTGAGCCCTGCCGGTGAGCTTTTCTTTGTTCTCCTTTGCTCTATTTTTAATGCATTTACATTCATCCAAAAAAAAGGAAAATATGAAACCTTATTTGATTGCCTCTGTGCTTACCTATATTTTCTCTTCCTATAAATTTCTTTGATCTTCATTTCCTTTCTCATTATCTCCTCCCATTCATTTTCTCCTTGTTTTCTTATTTTTTTATTTTCTCTTGGTGCTATGCTGTAAATGTTCTAGTATTGGCTTTTGAAAGTGATGAGTTATACATGAAATGAAACTAACATGACTATCGTCAATGACATTTCATGGCATGCACTTGGATCTTCTATGTTGAACTTCTGGTTATATAAAACTCAAAATTTATGTCATTTCAGTTTCATGAATTTTCTCGTGTATGACCTATCAAAAAAAAAAAAAAAAGAATTTTCTCATGTATGAGTTAGCATGGTTTGAAAAAACAGGTTGAGGTGCCTCCTTGAGGTGCCACTTCGCCTGTCTTGGCTCTAACCTGTGCGGAGGTGCCACCTTGTAGCCTGCCTTTGTCGACACCTATCTTGTACGGGTGAGGTAGATTGAGGTGGCTTGTTCTGCCACCTTAACCCGTATTCAGGACGAGGCACCCACGAATTTTAAATAGGTTAAAAAAAACGTATGTAGCTAACCTAATATCTTTTCTCAATCTCATTGTTGCGTCGAAGTCGTCTCCGTCATCGACTCGTCATCATCGATCGTCATTAACGTTGTCGTCAGCAGCGATCATCGTTGTCATCTTTCAGTCATTATCATCGTCGATCATAGTCGTCATCAACAGCAATTGTCGAAGTCATCGTTGTCCAACGTTGATAGCTGTCCAGTGTCGTCATCTCTTCTTGGTCGATGTCGTCGATCGTTGTCCCAAATCGTCTATCTGTGCATCGTCATCCAAATCATCATCTCGTGAATAATGTGCTTGAGTTATATAAACATTTATATAACTTAAATGTTAAGTTAACTATATAATTTATTTATATAAACATTTTATATAACTTATTTATATAAATATGTTAAGTTAACTAAATAAAGAAACATGAGTTAACTATGTTAAGTTAATTATGTAAATATTTATATATTTATTGTAATATATAAATATATTCATTACATATTAAAAAATATTAATATACAGTTGCGTGCCTGCCTTGACCGTACTGAGGCGCCCGTCTCGATGTACGGCATCAAATTTGTACCATATCGCGTTCTGTATTTTTGAACCATGTGTGAGTTAGTCGATGATTGATATCATGTTAAATGTCATCTATGTGGTCATAAACTATTAATACACTTTCATTGATCTTATTGAATATTGGAGGCATTACATTCTCATTCTGTCATATTTCTTTTTCTTTTCAATACAGTTCAACTGCAATACTTGTTGATGGAGTTGCTGTGCATAATAAAGGTGATGTTTCTATTCGGAGTGGAAGTGAAATTTTTGCTGCTCCAGATACTGCAGGTTAGCATTTATGAGCAATGAGAAAAAATCTTGTATTTCTGTTCTTTTTACATCTGAAGTATATATAGTCAGAGATCAAGGCCTCAGTAATACAAGAAATAAATACAGCCTTGAAAATTCCTGACATAAATACAACTAGGAAAAATAAGTCATGGAAATACAAGCAGTAAATACAATCAAGCAATAAATAACTGGGAAATGACGATTCCTCGGAATGACAACTCTTCAAAACTCCTCTGCATCGGGAGTGTCTTCAGAACTTCTCTGTATTGAGACAACTCTTTGCAACTCCTTTGTCACGAGTCTGTCTCAGAGTTTAGCTGGAGCATATTCTCAGAGTTTATTTTTCCGAACTATTTAAAACCCCAATGTAATAATTGGCTTCGTGGAAAAAGTGAATATATCATGTTTCATATTACTTTTTGTATCCTTTAATATTCCTATGATGTTTCCAGGGAATTTGAGCTACAGATTTGAAGTAATGCCTGCCAAGGATTATTGCAAGCAGCAGTTAAAAGTGAGTGAATTTGCTGTAAATAACCCAATTGATTGCCATTGTTACTTTCTTGGATGCGCTGATGATATGCTGCATCTGATTTTGCTAGATATGTCTTGATGCGGATCATGTGAAATGCAGCATTTGCCTCAATGTATGGCATGATGCTGTAACTGTTGCCCCTTGCCTTCACAATTTCTGGTCTGTAATATAATCTTCTCTAGCTATTATTCATTTTTAATACCTACCCTGAGTTAGCCCAGATAAAGAATAGCACTGGAATCAAGTGACCCTTAGGTCACTGGTTCAAGTCCCTTTTGGATAATCCCTGGTATGCGGCAATGGTATGCTGAGGTAGCAGTACAATCTATATGTACTGCCCTCTGTTGAGAAAAAATTGATGTTCATTTTAGACTGGTTTCTGATTGAATCTCTTCATATTGCCAGCAACGGATGCTTTTCAGAGTGGTTGCGGAGGTCTCAAGAAAAACACACAAATGTTCTTTGTCCGCAATGTAGAGCTGTTGTACAATTTGTTGGAAGAAACCATTTTCTGCATACAATTGTGGAGGTAGTATCTCTTGCTACTCCCATTTCGATAGTATGAGTTTTATTTTATTAAAAAAATCGCTGGCAGATTGAAATCTTTTGGACACTGATCTTGGTATATTTCATGTAAGCTTTGCTCTTGTTTTACAAGTGTAGTTTGTTTAGCAAATTTGACCCAATTTGAAACCTTAGCTGCATTTTGATTTCAATGTCCCAAAACACAGCCTTCGTTAATTTTAATATGTACCATGAATGGTGTCAAAAGTGTAGAAACTAAGCATATGACACTGGTTTTTTATATGCTGTAATATATTAACAGTTCATATTGTCTTTTTGGTGCCATTTTTCCATTGCTAATAATATTAAGCATTAAAGCATAAAAGTCTGAAATAATTGCTATTGGAGATTGTATTATAAATTATAATTACTTTCAATATGCGTATGACCTGTGGCTGTTCTGATACAATAGCCGCAGAGTATTTTCACATACAACTTTTATATTGGACGAATAAAATCAATACTTCTTAGTGCTGTTTGTTCAAGCTTTTCAATGCTCTCTGAGCCATCAATTTGTGAGTTGGTTACTTGGTTTGATTTTACTCTCTTTCTTATTCTGATTTTTAAATGTAACAGCCTGCTTGATTTGTTCAGGATATATTGAAAACAGATGAGTCACTTCAACGCTCTGATGAAGAATTTGCCGTTTTAGATTCTTATGCCACAATAAAATCAAATCTTGTAAGCTCTTGAAACCTTGAGAAAGGTTTAGCTTGTAACTGAGGAATCCTTACACAAACCATTCCACTAAATGTTATATATGACAACTGAGCATTGCTATACTACAAATGTTATAAATGACATTGAATCTTTATTTTTGCACAAGAATTATAAATTTTTGACAGTTTGATGCTCATGGGCATTGCTGGTGAGTTGCTTAATATTTCAGATTCTGGGACTGTGTTTAAGAATTGTTTGTGTTGTTGTCAAGCAGCATGTCCTCTAACAATTTCAGTTATTCATCAGTTATGATTTTGTGGTAAACTTTTCTTTCACTTTGTAAGATGGAAATCTAATCAAGGGTGTGAATGGGCAGAACTCGCATGAAATCCTGGGATACCAACATTGTTTTAATTAAACATGATGTTTTATTTGTGCAGTGGTTATTTGAATATTTATATTACTCTATATTTTCAGCTTTGAGACTAAGGTTGTTACTCTGTTTGGAGGTGTGGGTTGATTGAAGCCAGACCTATAGGGCATGTTTGTTTCACCTGTTTTCTGTTTTTGTTTTCAAAATGTGATAGCTGTTTTCGAGTATAAAAAACATAAAACTGAAAACAATAAAATGTTGTTTTCAGGACATAAAAAATGAAAACAAGTTTTTGTTGTTTTCAATTTTTAATTTCTTGTACTCGAAAACAGCTATTACATTTTGAAAATAAAAACAGAAAACACCTCAACCAAACATGCTTTTAATCTCTAGTACTGGCCCTAGACTGTTTAAAGTTTGCCAATGACAACCTCTATTATAGAATAATGGAATTAAACTATAAGTGGGTGTTCTAACTCCTTCTGCCTTTGCAAGTGTGATATAATCTGTATATTCATGACTGCTTGGAGGTTACTATTAATACGGCACATGTTGTTGACCAATTATATATCCCATTAATATGTATTTATATAAATTTAGGTGATTACAGCTGAGAAAACACGGCGTCAGAAGAGGGCTCACCCCTCTTCAAATGCGGAATACGATAGCATGGATCTTCCATGCCCACAGTGTGGTACGATCATCTCTCTCTGCAACACCCATTTACTTAAGATTTCCTTTTTTAGAATTTATTAATAGCAGTGCTGTTTGTTTATCACTCGTTCAGTTAGCTTACTCAATTGATCTGTAAGATTGCTGTGCCACATAGTTCGGTATTTTCTTTTTCCAGTTTTCCTGAAGAATTTCATGTTAGTTACGGTTTCTTTTATGTATTTGACCTTGTTAATTTGGTCGCACATTAATTTCTATATATAACTTATTATTATTGTATATCTTCCAGGCAGGGAATTGGGTGGGTTTCGCTGTAGTCAGACTACTGTCCATCTACCATGTCAAGCATGCGGAGGATTGATGCCTTCCAGACCCAATATTTCTGTACCACAGCACTGTAATTTTTTTAGTGCTATTATGCATCTTCTTTGTTATGTGGTGAAAGCCATTGTGGGTTTTTGTTTTAGTATGTCACTTTTGAAAACTAATAGAAGATATTTTCATGCTCATTGGTCGATTTTTGAGTAATGTAATCTTTTGTTCGAGAAACCATTCTGGTACCACCAGTGAAAGCTGCATTCTTATTCTTGTCAACTGGTCACAACAGTTTGCAGGTGTCAATGTTGGCACATGCCCGTTTCACGTGTAAATACTAGAAAAATTAAGTTAGCAAATAAAATTTAGTTAAGATGAACCAACTATTCCATCTTTCTCCTAAGACCCACTCATATTGATCAATTTCACGTCCTCATCTTCCAAGTTGAACCTTATTATTCCCTTCACTGTCGATGATTGGTTGAAGATGCCAGTTAAGTTATGAGCTTTTCTTCCCACACTAAAACAGGATCTGAGAGATGCAAAATAACAAATGGCTGTTTAGAGATGTAAATGTTTCTTTATTTGCTCCATTTTGAAGGTGTAGGATGTGATAGAGCATTTTGTGGCGCTTATTGGCATGCCCAACGGATTACTCAAAGCAACACGCACACCCACTCATTGTGTAATCGCGAAACACTGAAGCCAGTATGTGCTATTTTTTTTGGTTCTTCGTGAGAATGTTTCCTTTCTACATTTATCATCATTGCTTTTATTTTTTTTTCATGCTTTAGTTTTTTATTTTCTTTGGTGAGTGAGTTTTTTTTTTTCCGACATATTTATGGGTGTAAATTTTGCACTCATAAATTTGGAAGCCTAAATTTGAAAAGATACTATGTCATCTAAGTGAGTGAAGGATTAAGAGATGTAAGAATTAAGTATTGAACTGGAGTTTCTGTACGTGGGTAAATAAATTTTTAAGAAGCAGTTGAAAATTTCCCGTGATTGATTGCATGCAAAAATTATTTTATGCATCTTTTGTGTGTGGTGTGGGTGTTGGGAGCAATTGCTGGAACTACTAGATTTTCATTACAAATGTTATTTTCTTATAGTGTTAAACAAACCTCCCTACATTTAAAATATCTCTTAAGATTCCTGATTGTTTTGTTATAACTGTGTTTTTTTTGTTGCTGATGTTTGAGATTCTGACACAACTCTGTCTGACTTTTAGATCGTGGAACGTACTGTTTCAAGAATTCCTTCTGTAGCACATGAAAGTAATCAGCATGAACACGAAGTATGGATTCTTTCAAAAAATATCCTTCAGTTGCCATTTAAATTGTTTTGACCTAGATATTACTTGTTCTTAGATAACAGAGAGGTGCATTACTCAAATGGGAAGGACAGTGCAGAGTGTTATTTCTGAATGGATCGTGAAGTTAAATAACAGAGAAATTGGTAAATCATAATTTTTCGTTCCGCGATCTCATTTCGAAAAAATGGGCTATCAGTTACCAGAGTTTCTTATCTGCTTCATTTGCGTCAACTTGCTACGTCACATTATTTCCATGTTAATGTCCTTGTTTTTATTCCATTGTCACAAATGCGGCATCACGCCTCATCTTTTAATGCATTGCAGTCCACTGGTATGATGTTTATTATATCTTTGTGGATTTCTCTGTAACATCTGCTAATTATGATAGAATTTAGTTGATCTATCTTTAACATTGTAGTCAATTGGTATGCTGTTCCATCTGCAGATCGTGCAAAACTACCACTGAAGAATGCTGAAATGATAACTTCTGCAACACATGTTTGCAAGTGAGTGTTATTGGCCTGCTAAAAATATTACTGCTTAATGAATCATTTTTTGCCGTAGTTTGTTCATTGAATAATTACGTCATTTCATTTTATTTCTAGCCAAAAACCTTAGCTCTCCATGCCAAACAGGGACTAACGCTTCTATTATTTTTCTCTGTGGTTCCCATATTTTCATTATGAATTTGTGTATGCTTCTCCTATTGATCACATGAGAAATCTATGTTTAATTTCTTTATTAAAAAACGTTTGAAGGTGAAATAACTATAGCGAATAGCAGAAGGAAAAAGGAAAGTTATATTGTAATGCATTTTGACATGAGTCCAACAAGGGAATGTAACTGGGATGCCCAAAATTGATAGGATTAATGCAATGGAACTGGAAGCTCATCATATTTACAATGAAATCGAAAAGGGTTCATGGCTTTCATTCATATCATCATATAATGTCGGAAAAGTATTTATAAATGTGATACTGTTATCACGTGACTTGTCCTTATCAAATATTATTATATAAACACGCATTTCTTTCTTACATTTACCTACTATTCATATATTAAATTAACCCAGACTTTGAATAGATCTCCAAACATAGTATTGGAGACAAATTGAACTTTTGAAAAATTGAAGTGTCTGGGCCTCGTGTCTGTTGTGGCTTTTGGTTTGTATTATAATTGTATGATTGCATGATATCAAATTGATGAGGGACAAGAATGATGAAATCTAGGAGTTTTCTTACAAGAGATGATTTCAGTCGGGCATTTTGTTAGTTTTTATGTCCTGTGATATTAGTTCTAATTTTTAACCAGACACTGGTACCGTTGATTATTTGGAGAATTTATGTAATTTCTGAAATTTGGAAGTTTATTTTCACACCTTTGGACATATTGTTAGTTTTTGTCCTATTATATTAGCTTCCTTTTAGTATTGTTTTTTTTTATCCTTAACACACTATCAATCCATTTATCTGAGTTCTCTCAATGTGGATGCAGCGACTGTTATGACAACTTGGTCTCATTCCTCTTGTACTGGTTCCGGATTTCTATTCCTAGATATGTGAGTTACATGCACTCCGGAAATACGAAAAAATGTAAAAATAATAATAATAATAATAATATTTTTTCATTTTATCAACGGGGCTATGTAAGCGTATAATAACTGTTACTAATAATAGGTGTAAATTATTTTCTTGTTTTTTTCTGGTTTTGGGTGTGTTCACTACTTTATTCTCCTCTCAACTCTATAAATGCTTTTCGCTTTAATTCAGTTGTCCCCATCCCCTTCTGGGATCGCTTATAACTATGTTCATGAGCTTTTTTTTTTTTTTGTTAAATGGGTATAGCATCTTCCACCAGATGTAGCCAAAAGGGAAGATTGCTGGTATGGTTATGGATGTCGGACTCAGCACCACAATGAAGATCATGCTCGGAAAAGAAACCATGTTTGTCGTCCTACTAGGTGGTCCTAACACGTGATGGGCCTAGCTTGAAACATGAACCTAGCTTTTTGGAAGCACTGGCTCCTCAATTGGGTTCAAGAAATGTGTGGGTGCATTTATGTTGTTTGAAACAAATTTTGTGTATTAAGTTGTTTGTGTTATTTTATGGAATTTTGCCACACTTGCATTTCTTTTCTATAAAATACTATTCAAACACGTGTATCAAGCATTGTTTGTTTATGCTAATTACTATCGCATTATTCTCAGTTGGGTTGTGGTTTAAACATGTGGTGCTCGTAATCCATCAAAGGATTTTAAGTTGGAGCTTGCCATATAATCCTACTATGCAGGTATTATATATAGCAACATACAAATTAAGTGTTTAAAAACCTCGTCCTCTATGCTTATAACAGTTAGATTTGATATGTTTTGTGTCAACCCATGCTAGATTAACATATTAAATTGATTAAGTAGCCCTTTATTAGGGAAGTGGCGCAAGCATATAAGAACGCCAATAAATAATAATAATAATGGAGAACATCAAAGATCAAAAGTTCAATAAATATTTACTTTTCATAAGTTTCTGATACTTATAATATGTTGAAAAAATAATCCTAAAGATTTGGTGAGAATTTTTTCAGATATCGAAAAAAGTACGTAATTACATGAATTCAAATAATATAAGACAATGATGAAATTATATTACGTAAAAAGGATGCAATGTTTTAGGGAAATTTTCAATTGAATCTAGATTCTTAAATATATTAGGAGATATTGAGAAAAATATATACACAGTTAGTGTGCTTGATCTGGATATCTTAATCCGAACTTCTGGAGAAAATCGATTAAGCAATTTTCTACTCTGTTAGGGTGGGTGTTGCCTCTTGTATTCTGTTATTTTTCTTTTTAATATATGATTGAGCTTTAGCAATTTCATTCCAAGTTCACAGCATTTTCCACATATATATATTTATAGATATATATATATATATATATATATATTTCTGATGAGCTCAAAGATATCGACTTGTTTTCTTCTTTGTTGTTGTTCCTCTCACTAAACATAGCAATCCATCATTTCTGGTTTCTCTGTTTCTGATCCATCTAATAAAAAAAGGAAGCCAATCCGTAGCAATCCTAACATAGCCACTTGACATCATTTCGAGTATTTTAGCAACCAAAAAAAATGTCTAGACCCGAATCTGGATTCACATGTACAACACCCCATCAAATTCACCCCAACTAATAATTCATTGATTGTGCTTTTTTATAAGATATTTTGTCATGTTTCGTTGCAAGGGCACACCCAATACCGAAACTCCATTTCTTCCACAATCACTTCCCGCCACCCGTAAAACTCGACCAAGTCATCAGCAACTGCATACTTTATCACGTGCATTCTTTCATTTTGATGGATCTCGGCATGTAAGAGTTATAGCAGAGATAGGAAGTGGATTTTTATCTGAACCTGGAGGTTGATGCATCCTACTCACCTTCCCTCTTACCAGAAGCCTGGTCGTCCAGAACCAAACTTGAATGCATCGTTGTCACACCGTCCTCACCCATAGCAGGCCTGCACTTTTGGCTTGTTTTGTTTCTCGCCTCTTTTACTGTGTTTGTTGTAAAGTTTTGAACTTTGGTCTTCGATGTGTTAAAAAAAAGGTTTATGTCACCGTTTGATTTGGTGAAGTTTGAGCAGAATTAAATGGAGCGGATTTGGTGCACGTTGAGTAGAATTGATTGAGACAGATCTGAAATTTTTCAGATTCGTAGTTATAGTTTTTTTTTTTGTTGTTGTTGTTGAATCAGCAAGGGTGATGACACTTTTTGCCTTAGCTTAGGGTGCCAAGTGATCTTGTGTGAAGTTAATTTTTAGGTTTCATCCATTCCTAATTCAAGTTGATGGACTCAATTCCCATGTTTGTGGATCCACTTGAGGGGGGGAATATATAAGAGGCATTGTTGTAGCGCAGGAGTTGAGCGGTCTTTATTCTTGAGGATGCTGAATGTTGGGTGCTTTCCGACAATGAAAAATTGAAGGTTAAGGTGGGTGTTAATTAGTTTTAAGGCCAAGTTCCTGGGAGGACGGCTAAAATCAGGCAGTAGGCACCAACACAGTTTAAGGCTTACCTGACACTGTAAAATGTACATATTGTTTTTGCAGTGCTAACATCATTTGCCAAGTCTAGTTTTAAATATAAACTGACCTTAGAATCCAAGCCTTATTTCCTTATATGCATTTAACTATGTTGTTTTCGTCTCCCCTACTTTCTTTTTATACATGCTTAATTTTGTTTTGTTTTACACAAATAACGATACTGTAATTCACAGGTTACCCTTACCTTGAATTGGAAATCCGGAACCACGTGGCATTTGGGCAAGGGGCAAGGGCATTTATTCACTCAACCTTCACTTATACGTTAAAACAAGAACTTTCCATTGGATGCTATTATTTTATTTTTTATTTTATTTCTGCAGGAGGCCTATGACAGCAGGACGTTTGGACCCATCCTGAGGGCAGACAGTGGGGAGAGTCATATATAGCTTGGGAACAATCATGGTCCAGTGCAAAACAGGTGAAGGCTTTAATCAGATGATCATGAATGATTTGCATTTGTTTGTCTATATATACCATAGTGAAAATATTTCACTTGACATTCAATTAATTAGTTGCTCCATCTGGTTAACACATGTATCAGCAACTGTGGTATGAAAAAGGATTCAGCGGTATTGAAAGTTATTTGTGATTGCTTGTACCCTTTCCTTAGTAGTCCGAAAAGAGGAAATGATAAGAAGATGCTAATGAAGCCTAGACTAGGAAAGGTGATGAGTCTCAAACGACAACTGGGGTTGAATTTTCTCCCCTTTTTCTATAATATGGAATTTGAGACAGTGAGGGTTTCTTGCTCTGTTCCTGCTATACCACAGTTGGTGGCTTGTTTTTTTATTCTTCCCGGCCTATTCCACCGTTAGTAAACACAACTTTGCAGAAATCGCCTCTTAACTATGGGCCACTCATGGCATGTCTATCGCCTTTTCATCCTTCTATTGTTTGTGCTGTTATCTGAAAATACGTAAAAGCAAAAAACTGATAAACTATTTTGGGAGCTCGTGTGTTTAAACAGTGCTCCCCACACTTGGGTACATGCTTTGACTGAATGAAAACTAACATTGAGTTTACGAGTGATTTGACTGGATATATATATATATATATATAATAATGGCAGCGTAAATAAATTAAATGTGAGTTCAATCCTTTGGCCTTTTCATTTACATTTTTTTATTTGTATTTTACTGTTGATTGGCCATTATTATTCATTTATGCAAGCACTAGTCCAGTGACTGCACGTCTGCACTATATAATATATAAGAAGCCGCCAGCAGCCGGGAATCCAGATTGTATTTGATATAGATATTCCCAAGATAATTGATACTGTTGATAAATTTACTGTTGTTGGTCTACTGTTCATTTATTATGTAAACACTGACTCAGCAGGTGCAATATATATTCTTCACACTGAGGTAACTTAAATTACTAACATCAAACATTCAATTATTTTTTTAAAATTAAAAATTAAAAATTATTTTTTATTTTTTATACAAATAAATATGATAATAGATTTACGTAATTACTTCTTATATTATTAAAATAATATTATATATTTTTATTTAATAATAACTTTTTTATAATTTAATATAAAATCAAAAATAAATGTTATGGGAAGAGAGTGGTCAGATAAATTTAATTTCATCTTAATAAATAATGATTGCCACGAATTTTTTACGCAGCCGTGTGCATTAAACTCTAGCCTGGCCATTGGCATATTTAAGTTGAATGCATAAGATAAATAAATAAAATGTTTAGATAAAAAGGTATATATATTAATTAAATAAAGGAAATTTCATATTATAGATACGCGGAAATTTCATATTTAAAAAAATTTACAAGTAATTCTCGATCCTAATTTTCATTAGTTTTACTATCTTAAAAATAGATAGATCAATTTTAACTCATAAATGTTAAAGAATGTTGATTTTTTTAAGACATTTATTTATAAATAACTTAAGTGGAATAAGTAAAATAAGTCAAAACTATTCCGTCTCAAAGTCCTCATTATACCAATGAAATAATTAACTTTTGAACCAACAAAGATAGAAGATACTATTACCTAAACATTTTTTTGATCTGTTGACATTTTAAAAAAAAAAAAGCAGAGAGGCATTTTTCCTATTATGCTTTCATGATGTTTTGAGAGTACAACAATATTATGATAATTTTAACTAATTTTTATTTAGAAGATAGCAAACTGATCAAACATTTCTTTTGCCCTCTTTCATTCCATTCCATGTATAAGAATGAGATGTAGCCAAAAGGGAAGATTGCTAGTATGGTTATGGATGTTAGACTCAGCACCACAATGAAGATCATGCTCGAAAAAGAAACCATGTTTGTCGTCCTGCTAGGTAGTCCTAACACGTGATGCAATGACGCCTTCATATCACCAATAATCTAATTTAGTTTTACAGAATGGCCTATCCCAATCTGCCTAGCATGAACTACGTCTTGTGTTATATAGTATACTATATGCTCCCGACTAGTAACATCAATGGAAAGTAATGTAAATCATAAATATAGTGATAATTTGCAGGATTTGTTGGTTTCTTGTACCAAACTGGACAAATCGTTTCTAAATTTTATAAAACCAGCTAAACGAAAAACCATGGAAGGGCTATTAGTGGGATTTTCCTTGTGTTTTGCCTTTAAATTTTAGTTAGCCTGAATTGATGATTGTAGCGAAGTTTTTAATGGATTTCTTGTTACAAGGTTGTGGGTTTTTATTTATTTATTTATTTATTTTCATTCATGTTTGTTGTCTTTAATTTGTGTTTAATGCTTACCGATGAATATGGTGTTCATGTTATTTGAACAATTACTGTGTTTTCCACACGTGCATGTCATGGTGCATTGAGAGCCCCAAATAGTCAACGACAACAAAGTAAATGGCCGGCAGTTCAATTCACATTCGGACTCCAATAAGACCTCTCCTCAGTGTATAATACAATACATCATTGAAACAAACAAGAAAAAGAAAAAAAACACACACAACTGCAATCAATTACATTTCACGATCAATAAGCTTCGATTGACAAATTATTGGAAAGTGGGTGGGGTGGGGGCATAAAATCCGGTAATTCGGTGGCCAGAAATGTCTAAACGAGAAATTGAAGTGACCAGAAATCTCATAACAAGCGAAGCATTAAAATAATATAGAATTTTTTTTATGGTCAAACCAACCTTATCGCTAGCTCTATTGGGTTGGGTTAGGTGGGAAAGTAGACACACAGAGTGAAAATCGGATGAGAAAGAATCTAGAACCATTTTTGGGAATTGGGTTTTGCTCATTTCCGGCACCATCCTGATTTGACACTGACACCAAGATATTAGGGGGTGCATGGAAAAAACAAATTGAGAATCATTTTTAATCAACGAGGCCATTTTTTTAAATAAATTTAAACTAATACATCGAATTGACTGGTTTTTAACAATTTATTACATATAAAAACGACCTTGTACTCTAGTAACATTAGATGAAGATTAATCAGTGCCTTGAACTCCTGTTTCACTTTAACGGGGAAAGGAGGGCATGATGTGGAAAAAATTCCAACAAAAAAAGTGACTGTTTAAGGATACCCTTTAAGAAAATATCCATCTCAGAAATGCCTTGAGACCAAGCTTATGAATGCTTCGGTAGTTTTTAATCTTCTCCATTGCAGTTAAGCAATGGAGATCACGTTGTGTGATGGGCAATAAGGTTTCTTCAAGAGAGGGAGAAGTGGACAGTTCAAGGTATGGGCTCGAGCATTAGGCACGGTCGGCCTAATTTTTTTTGTTTTTTTTAGGACTTAGGCAAGGGAGAGGGGAAGATAACAAATCAAGAAAGGAAGGTAGGCTAAGGTGTGAGGTGAGACTAGGTGTAGAATTTTAAAAAATAAAATAAAACGATCCAAAACTATATATAATGCTCCACTTATAAAATTTTATTATATACTCTAACCAAAACTATTTTCAAATTAGTCCAAAATGTGTTTCAAACCAAAATAATAAAAAATCAACGTGTTCAAATTAATAAATTTGATATTATTGAATGACATAAATATTATATTGTATTTTTAAATTATAATGTCAATTAAATTAATTATATTATTTAAACTTAATATAAACAAATAATTGGGAGGAAGGAAGTAATAGACCAAGAAAAAGACAAATTAATCAAAGAAAACTGCTAAGCATCATGTAGCACAAAAATGGTTTGGGAGGAATTTTTAAAAAAATTATTTTTTGATCTTAAAATATAAAAATTAAAAATAGAAATTTGAGAGAGAATCTTCATATTTAGAAGATTATTATTTATTCTTAAAATTTTTCTTTATTATATTTCTTGATATATTTTTTATTGGTTGTAATAAATAAATTAAATAAAAATTTAAAAGAATAGATATAAAGATGGAAATTGAAACGTGAAGAATAAATAAAATATATAAATTAATAAATTATTTATTTTTTAAAATAAAAAAATATGAAACTGATATGGAAAAAAAATGAGAAACAACGGAGGACCTCTTATGCCATCTTATTAACCATGTTTTTCATCATTGTCGTTGAAAATTTTGATAAAATTTTCTAATTGAACTCATGTTTAACTACGTTAAAGGTGATCTGTAAAAACCAAATGATTAATTTGGAGACCAATCAAGACAGGGAAAGGGCAGGTTATCCTAATGTTGAAGTTATGGAGTACGTTCAGACTGTTCGGCGGTGCGATAGAAGAGGTACTCCAATGGATAGGTCAGACTAAAGACAAAATTGGTCATTGACTTGATATGAATAAAAATTAAGTATTTACTAACAATAAGGTTGAATTTGGATTTCCAAAACATGTTAATAACTCCAATATAATTTATCTTTTTTAAAAAAGTTGGGTTGATATGAAGATGATGCGGCGGCGGCTGCTCAACAACACATTTCCTCAAAGAAGAAGAAGAAGATGATGATGATGAGGAGGAGGAGGAGGAGGCGGCGGCGGCGGCTCAACTACACATTTCCAACCCTCAACAAGCAATATTTAATTAGGCGGCTATGAGTGATCTTCTGAGGATATATAAATATATTTTTACATTGAAAAAGAGGCACACTACTGCCTGTAATAGTATCTATGGAGATCGGTGGCAGCAATCATGTTTTTCATGTTCATCATGGTCATGGTCCCGCACTTACTGCCGTTGGAGCAGACAACACCACCCTCAAACCCTGCCCTGCAACCGCAACGCAAGCACGGCAATGGCTGCAGCTCGACACTCCTACACTTCTCTTGCTGCTGCTGCTCTGACTCCACGGACGGGGACATGTGATGATGAGGAAGGCCGATGGTGAGGTCGAGGTTGAGCTGCGCACGGAGCTCCTCCGTCGTGGTGCCGCTGCTGCTCGAATCTTCGCCAGCGGAGGCGGTGACCGCGCTGCTGAAATTGGGGATGGGCGCGGATCGGGGCGACGAGTGGCCTCCCGACAGCTCTGATATTTGAGAACTTTTGCTGCTAGCCGCGGCGACGGCGGTTGTGGTGGCAGTGAGCGTTCGATGTGTCTGAGGATCGATTCCGCGGCGGAGGAGCTTACGTTTGATGTGCGTGTTCCAGTAGTTCTTGATCTCGTTGTCTGTTCTCCCCGGCAACCGTGCCGCAATTAGAGACCATCTGAGAGTGAAAATTACGAGAGAAATCATCAATGAAATGTCAACTTCAAATTTTTTGTTTATTTTAAGAAAAGAAAAAGTGTGTACTTATTTATTCACATAAACAATATTAAAATAAAATCCTCAAAATTAAACCACCCATTTTGTGTTACACGCAAGTGGAGTTTTATTTGCAAGCATAAAGACACAAAAAAAAATGTCTGATGTTTAAAACATGTCTCTTATGAAGAAAAATAACATCCTCGTACTTGTTTCCGACCAGGCTGTGGAGGTTGATGATGAGGTCGTCATCTTGGTCGGTGAAGTTGCCTCGCTTCAGGTCAGGGCGGAGGTAGTTTATCCATCGAAGCCTGCAGCTCTTCCCGCACCGAAGCAGACCTAATTAAACTCCACGAAATCGATCAACAAAAATACAAAAACCAAGAGAGAGAGAGAGAATAAGAATATAGAAAAGTACCTGCAGCTTTGGGAAGGGATCGCCAGCACCCTTCACCGTGGGCTCTGATGTAGCTGATGAGGCGTTCATCTTCCTCTTTGGTCCACGCCCCTTTGTTGGTGTGTTCTTTCTCACAGCACGGTGACCTTCCCATTTAGACCAGACCAGGACCAGAGAGAGAGAGAGAGAGAGAGAGAGAGAGAGAGATGGAAGGTATTTAAATGCAAAGGTGAGGAAGAGGAAAAGGTGGGGGAGTCGATGAGGTGGGCTATTGACGCCGGGGAACTAATTAATTTGCTGACCCAATTATGAAACGAGTGGTTGTGCTGAGGCCTTGGTAGGTAGCTCTACTTTCCATGTTTTTTTCCCCCTGGAATCCAGTTTTAAGAAGAGGAAGACCACTGCGTGTACATCATTTGTGCACGCATGTGACAATACGTTACAAGTGGATTGTAAGGACCACCCTACATGTAGACTACACTTGTGATGGCACATACGTTATTTATACGTCATGTGGGCAGTGGCTAAGAGCTTCACGAAGACATTTACTTTTTCCCAATTTCTTCAACAAATATTATAATGGTAATGACATGTTTTGATCTTAAGTTACATAAGATCAATAGATAGATGTAAAAACTTTTTTTTATAGACATCGATGAAAAAGATATGGTACAATTATAAAATTTTGTGTTTGAAAAATAAAAAAATATTTATAAATTAATCAATTTTTTTATGGGCTGTAAATATCATTTCGCTATATCATAAAATTCATCAAGTAATTATTTTATTTTATTTTGCAATAAACTTGATAGATAATTGTGTATACCACAATTTCAATAAGAGCAAATATATTTTTATGGTTTTAAATGTCAATGACATATTATTATTGTCAACAATATAATAATATTGATTTATTGCATAAAACTAAGATATTTGTGATAAAGGATTTTGAAATGAAATATCTTGACGAGATCTCTTATATTTTAAGAATTTAAATACATTGAGATCACTCTTAGGGTATTAATGGATTATTACAAAAAGTTATATTGAAAAGGTATTTAAAAGGTCTGACATGTAAAACTATAAATCAAGTGACACCCTGTGACTAAGTGAGATAAGTTCAATTTAAGTCAGTATCCTAAAAATGACTTTGAGAGTATAGAGATGCAAAAGATTTACTAAGCTTTGACATTAGAGAGTCTAGTGTATGTTTAAGTTTGCATGTGTCTGGATATTACATACATTATTAGGATGTTATGGAGATACGTGTATCTAGAAATGAATCATTGGAGAGCAACCAAACGAATCATGCAGTATTTATAAAGAAGAAAGAATTATATACTCACATACATGAAATCATACCACTTAGAGATCATGGAGTACAAACATGGTTATATCTTTTTACTTGCTCATGGAGTCATTTTTTGGAAGAGTGACATGTAGCACCTTCCAATTGGTAGTAGGGTTTATAGCGAGTTTATAGAGTGTTATAACGTGTTATGAGACATCAAATTAAATTACGGAGACTCATGTGCAAGAACCCGTTTATAATTTTTGATTTGTGAGTGGATCAAATTAGAAATATGAGAAAGTTAATTAACTATTAACTTATTTTTGGAGTCATGTCCCCAAGTCATATGTATCGAGAAAAATAGATAGATTAACCTTTACTATAATTAATATTAGTTTGAGCGATTATGGTATAGATATTGAGAGTCTGACCCGTTATTACTCATACCTAGAAACAATTCTAGAGTGAAAGCCCCTTTATGAAAAATATTTATTTCTTTCCATTAGTGAAAGTGAAAAATAGCTAGGGGTATAAAAATAAAATGAACAAAATTGCTCAAAGGCTTTAATTTTTTACAAATATTAAAAAAACCTAAAAGTTACAAATTATTTAAAGTAAATCTATCTAATTACTACTAAATAAACTAAATGTATATATTACTTAAAGAAAGAACAAAATAAAATAGAGCTTGAAAAAAATTGGCTACGAAATAGAATTCCAAATCCTTCAATAGCCTTCACTTGTTTTTAAAACTTGAAGGTTTTACTCTACAAACTATTACAAATCTCTTTATAACTATATATGATTCGGTTCAAGAGATCTAATTGTGAGATTGTTTGGTGTATAAATGAAGAGGAGAGCATCCTACTTGTAAAATGAGAGTTGGTAGGAGAAGACACACGAGCTAATGTAACAACAAGCCCACCCACATACACTTGTCAACTCATTGAATGACTTAACAAATTAATCTCTAATTTTCTATCCTATAATATCAATAGTGCATTGTGAGCAATTATAATGAAAATTAGGGTCATTTATGATTTTGAAAATTAATATTAAACTTGAAAACAATACAAGTTATGCTTGAGTAGGTAACACAATCCTCATTATTTTGTTAATAACTATCTAAGAGTATCTCCAATCTTTATTAGCTAAATTGAGTAGCTAAAGTTACATTTAGCTTGCTACAGTTGCATTTTGGCTAATGATGCTTCAATCCTATTTCATCTATTTTTTTCCTAAACTCTCATTTTACCCAATATATTCCTTTTCTAAAATCCCTATCACTAGTAGGATTTCTGGGCAGATGAGCACCATCGCGCGCGACGACCAAGACACAGCTGCACCTCCCTGTCGCTGCTAGCTTCATCCGATTTGGATCGGCTAGCCTCCAGATCGCCAGAGCAAGGGAAACGAAGGCTCCATCTATTGGGAGGGTGGGCGTGCGATGGGGAGCGGTGTTTGGGGGGGACACCGTTGCTCGCGGTGCTGTCTTCTTCCGCGAGCCGCAAGGGAAGGGGAAGCCACCGACCGCAGCTGGAGAGGACGAGGAGATGCGCGACGCAGGGGGAGGGGAAGCCGCCGACCGCCGCTGGAGAGGAGGGAGAGATGCGCAACGCAAATGGAGGGGAAGTCACCGGCCATTGCTGGAGAGGAAGGGGAGATGCTGCTTGGGGGAGGGGGAGGTGTGCGATTGAGAGGAGATGCGTTGGGGAGCGCATAACTAGGAGGGACTGGGTTGGAAAATCATTTGCTTTGCTAAGCTGACATCAATAGCCAAAGCAAAAGCTAAAGTCATATTTGACTTTTTTTTGCTTTAGCTAACAGTTTAACTAATGCATTGGAGGCAATATTTAGTTAAATTTTTCTATTACTATTGCTTTTTCTAGTAGATTGGAGATGACCTAAATTCTCAATAAAATCGAGCATGTCCACCTTTTTTGAGTTAGTCATTTTCACATTTGTCTTATGCAACTTCTTTGATGTCACATACTTCCATTCTATAAAAAATTAGAATAATTTTTAACTGTTATCTAGTTGTCTCTCCTTGTTTTTAGATGAGTGTATGTCAACAAAGGAACCCATTTGTATTCACCAAAGCAATAAGTAATGTTAATTTTAAGCATCCAAGGTGTTATTTAGGCGACCTCACCCTTTTTAAGTTTTACGGTTTTTCCGTCCACTCGTAGGTGACGTTTGGCAGGTGCCACTTACTCAACAAGATGTCCACTGTAGTGGTAGCGTGTGAGGAGTAGTTCACCCGATATTGCGGAACTACACAAGGAAAATGTCCTTTTAGCCAAGTGCGTAAAAGTAGGAGATAGCTTATGAATCACCTAAACATCATTTAGAATGTGAATTTAAACTAGAATTTTTAATATTCATTGGAAAAAAATATACCAAACATCATTTCATCATGTGGAACTAGCTTATTTTTGTTTTCCCAAAAACATAGATATAAAAAAAAAAAGAGGGCAATAATACCCAATACCAATTCAGCTGATTTATCATCATAACTATGTCTTATTCTGCTATGTGTGTGTGTGTGTGTGTATATATATATATATATATATGCCCTTACTTTACAAAAGAAATATGATGGTTTATTAAATTTTTCCCATAAATCTATATTTACTATTCTTAAAGCATCTCAAACAAACTTTCTTTTTCCCATAAATAAATAATTAAATCTTAAAATATTGTTCCAACATACTCTTCATTTTAATTTTATTCTTAAATAATGGTAAAGTGACTCTTCAATTTTTAAGAATCACTATTTATTCTTCAAATAATATTAGTTTATTTGAATGAGTTGTTGTGAGTTTTGAATTAATGAAAATAAATTAGAGAAAAATATTATTCTAATAAAGATAAAATGAATAATAATTTTAAAATTAAAATTACAAAATAAGTCTCTACATGTAGGGTTGTAAACGAGTCGAATAGTAAAGGATTCTAACGTGTTCATCACTGTTCATTAACAAATTGAGCTGAACCAATAGGGATGTTAAACTGCCAGCCCTGCGTTTTTTCGCAGGTCAGGCCTGTAAATGTTGGCCCATTTATATGTCGGTCAAAAAGGGCCATGGCCCATGGGCTCAGTCCATGGGTTCATGGGCCAGCCGCAGGCCAGTATTATTTTTTTTTTTTTGAATTTTTTTAGTTTATTTTATTAAAATTTATATATAGTATTAATATTTCATAAATTTAACTATCTTTATAGTTATTTATAGGCCGTGTTTAGTTTATAAGAGCTAACATTATTTTAAAAAAATAAGCTAATTAATATAAAAAATTATTTAAAAATAAATAAATATTTTAAAATGGACTGGCCCGCAGGTTGGGCCAGGCCATAGAATTCTAGCCCGTTTAAAAGCCGGCCTAAATGGGTCGAGCCCGCTTATGACCCTTTTAGGCCCAAGCCTGCATGGGCTAGGCTCAGCCCGCCCGTTTAACATCCCTATGAACCAAACATTAAACTATGATATTCACGAACTGTTTACAAATAAAATTGTAAATTTCTAAAAATATTTCAAAAGAATTCAAATCATAGACTTATTAAAAAAATATAATTACTTAATTATTATCATTGTTTAATATGTTTAAATAATTACTATATGTATTTACAGACAGTATTATGATAATAACAATAATAATGATAATAATAAGCATATATTTTTATTTAATAATAATTTTAAAGTATATGTTTATTATTTCATATTTAATAATATATATTATACAAATATCTTTTATAACAGTTATTCATACATAATTTTCATATGTTCATGAATACTATAGTTATGTTCATGAATGTATTCATGAAGGACATTATTTCTTAATGAATATTAAACATGAAAAGTCTTTTACCGAATGTAAATTTGTTAATAAAGTTTAATTCATTTGCATGACTATAGAATTTTTCAAAATAAAATAAAAAATTATACTGAAAATAGTGTTATATTTATTGAAATAAATCTAAATGCAGTTTCTAAAGAAGCTGCTTTGCAAATCATTTGTATTTTTATTTTTTAAAAAAAAGTTATTTTGATATTGCTGCGACGGTAATTTATTTATAATTTTTTTTCTAAACAGCATTACTCATTTTAAAAAGTATAACCAGCATTGCGAGTATTTATTATTTTCGAAATGTCATATGATCTCTGATTAAAATATTAAACGTTAATGTAATAAATGTCAAACACTCCGCCGACATGAAGTCAGTACTCAGTAGGCAGGAGTTTCTCCCGCCAACCTCTTTATTTATTTATTTATTTATTGGTAGGTAAATAAATAAATGTCAACTCCTTCACCAACATGACTTCCTTTATTGCGTCATCGACGTGCAACAGTATTTTATTTTTATTGTTAAGTAATCGATTTCAACGCTGAAACGCTGATAAAGTGGCTTTTCCAACTGACGTTATCGCAAATGTTTGGGAAGAAATTTTGGCTGCTGAAGATTTGGTAGTTTTGCGGTGGAAGTCCTGTGAAACTTATAGCATGCATGTGGCATACCGCTAGGGTTGGGGTGGGTGGGTGGAGGTGTAGTGGTCTCTCCATTTTTGTAAAGCCACATGTGTAATTGATATTTAATAGGCACTGTGTGTGCTCTCATGCATGTAGATTTATTTTAAAAAATTATAATATAATGATATTAAAAATATATATATATATATATATATATAAATTAGTTGAATGAATCTATTAAGTGTTGTTTTAATAAAGGACAAAAGCATGAAATAGAAACAAGAAATTTACATGGTGATTGGTCATTGGTGGTTAATTTCCCTTAACAAAGCTTAATAACTCTTACTTGAACGTTTCAAGCCCATTACTTAGGTGACCAATATGATTTTTAAAATTTTACGTAATGTTTGGGCATGTCTGGACAATGAATGTGATATTGGGCGAATTTTATATCCTTTGCAGAATTAATTTCTTTTGAATTTTATTATAAATACTTTCTGTTTTATATGTAAAGAGAGTTAATAAATAGAAAAGTAAAACAGTGAGTGCACTTATAATCAGAGTCGTTTGATCAGAATCAAATAATTCAGATCAAACTCTGATTTAACTGTTCATTTACTATAAGACCTGCTATAGTGCTCGTTATAATTAAATAAAAATATGATTTAAATCATTAAATTATGTTCAAACATCTCATATTATACTTTTATTTAACTGTTTGTCTGTTATATTATTTACTAGAGTATCCTAATATAGTTAAATGAAAATACAATTAGAGTCATCTGATATTAAATGATCAAACGGCTGTGATTACATTGCACTCACTACTTTTCTTTTTTCTTTATTAGCCTCACACATACACCCAACCATAGTGTGAATCTTAGAACCTATTTGGTTACTTTTTTAAAAAAAATTGACTTCTTTAAAACAATCTGACAAATTGTATTTTCAATTTTTTTTAACATAATCTTGACAAATTTGAACTCAAAAAAAAATTAGTTATATTTTTTATTTTTAAATTTAAACTTAAAAATTTTTGGATCAAATTTTTTAACAAGAATTTTTAAAATTAATTTTACTTTATTATCTATGCGCACCTATTTTTTATAAATTTTATGAGATTCAATTTAATTTTTTTTAAAAAATTCTCTTCTACTAAATATAAAATATTTTTAAAATTCAAATTCAAATTTTAAACTCGAACAAGAAAAAAATACTTGCTAGGAGATACCGAAAATACAAATAGGACAAATTAAGATTTGGTCTTTCAACTAATACATATATGTGGCCATTTTATTATTGGCAATGTGTCCACTATATGTCTACTTAACTTTTACAAATATACATGAGTGGACACTTGTCTAGTAAGATAGTTTGAGTGAGGAATTTCTCATAAGAGCACTAGTAGCAAATTCTCTATAAAAGTTTTTTTTTATTTAAGAAAAAAAGTTAAAAAGTTATAAAATCATTCACACAATAGAAGTCATATATTTAAATTTCTCTATAATATTTGTATAGTATTTTCTAATGTATTGAGAAACATTGTTCACTTCATATAATTATTAAATAATATATAAAAATTTCTTTCACCTATCTTTTCACGTTTTTCATAACTTCTACTTTTATTTTATATTAAATTATAAAAAATATTACAAAATAAAAATAATATAAAATATTATTTTAATTATATAGAGAGTAATTAAGAAAATATATTATTATATATATTTAAATATATAAAAGTAAAAAAATTAGTAGGTGTCTGTTGTAACTGTCCTAACACATTGAAGCAAGAGTTTGTTCACATAAATATGTGAACTACTTTGCACATTTTGCTGGTATGTGTGGTAACGCTCCATTCAAGATCTCTTTTAGCTGTTGAACCAGAGCTGTTCAAATATTTTATAGTTTACTTTAAATTTGAAACATTCAAATATGTAATTTTAAAACAAAACTGATAACATAACATCTATATATATGCCTATTAAAATTATTATTTTAATATTTTTATAAAATCTTTAATGAGCATATAGTCAAATAAATACACCCAATTGTATTGCTGATATATTAATTGATTCAAAGAATAAAAGTATGATGGAAATTTATTTTATATGAAAAGAAATGAGGCTAAGGATTTTACAAAAAAAAAAAAGTGTGTATCACATGAATACGTAATAAATCAACTATACTATAATAACTATGATGACTTTCTATAAAGAAATTCGGTAAGATTAAGTCCACTAGTATGTATATTTTCAAAATCGTATAATATTTAACTAAATATTTCAGCACATGGATGGGCGCAGAGATTTTAACCTTTGACCTGAAAATATATGTGCCGATCTACTTCTTTATTTTATATTCGACTATTACTCTCTGGGTTGGTGTTGCTGATGGGAGCAATAGTTTTTGACTTATAATTAGTTAGGGGGGCAAGCCTTTCATTGACGCCACAAAATGGGCACCGTGGAATCTTGAAGGAGATAGAAGGGATACGTCGCCCTGATCGGGGTCCCCAACAACTAATTAGGTCTGCAACTTTGGTCCTTTCTTGCGTTCGTGTAATTTAAGTACTGACTTGCACGAAAAGCCCTCCTCCTAGCTAACACCCCCCTTATGCCTAAATAATAACAAATACCTTCGCTTATTTAAAATATGGAAAGCACATAGAGAAGTGAGGCAATATTTCTATGTTCTATGGGCATAATGTTTACCTCAATCATAGTTATCAACATCTGAACTTGCCCATCAAACCATTGAACCGGCATCAGTTTTGATTTTTAATTGAACAATTTATGTAAAAGGATTAGAAAAACTTAGTCAAACTGGATGGCTTGTTGGGACCTGGCTAAATTGGATGATTTTTTTTAAATGATAAAATAAATTTTAATTTCTTTTATAATATAATTTTACTTTAAAATTAATTACTAATATTAATATTTTACTTTAATATCTTTTTTAATCTTATTCAATTTTTCTTTACTATAAACTTATGTTACTAAACATTTGAATTTATTAAGAATTTATGTTAAAAATATCTATATGAATAACGAATAGTATTATATTATAAATTTTTTTAACGTGTTAGCTAGAAATAATTTTTTTCATTAATATGTATATATATATTTATTAATTATATAACCAATACAATCGAGATCCGACCATTCCATACCTTAAGCGATCAATTATGTCTCTATTAGTTACCATATGTCCTTGATGGTAATGATTTATTGAACACTACAATAAAAACCTGTCATAATAATTTATTAAATGAAATCTTATCATTAATATATTATTTTATATATAATGTTTGGAATTGGCCTAGAAACTTAATCAAAGGATTATTTTATATATATACAAGTAATTAGGATTTGGCCCAAAAACTTAACAAAATGACTATTATTTTATAGTCATATATATGTATTACATATATGAATTAAGAAAACTCTTCATAAGTTGCTGTTATATATGCCACTTTTAGAGTTTCTGGACTTTTGAATACTAGCAAATTGATTATTATCCAGGAATTACCGGCCTAATGTAGGAATATTCTTCCTTTTCCAATTACACTAAAAAGTTCGTAAAAATGCAAGCCAAATAATTAACATTGATCATCGCTCTGTTCGTCCAGCCCAAACATCATACATGAAGCTGTGCCCAAATCATTTTTACCAGTTTCTTCGATTGGACAACGTACGAGCCCAAAAATTAACAAAAACAGCAAGGTGTAACGCATGCACTTTGTGTAATGACGGCACTACGTACGTGCTATACCATGGTCACCTGAGTGGCTCCGCGCGACGTGTTACGGTGCATTGTATCATCAATGTAGGGGTCATGCTTGTAGGAGTCATATTTTTCCCCATCGCCCCACAGCGCATACGCCTCCTCGCCGTGCACGGCGTCATCCCCGATCATCAGCTCCGCGTCCGACATGCGCAATGGAATCACCAACCTGATGGCCACACAAATGATGGAAGTGACGACCACGTTCCATCCAATGACGAAGCTGGCGCCCACAATCTGCTTCAACAGCTGGACCCCGCTTCCATATACGGCACCCTTGGAGTTTGAGACGGGCAAGAAGAGCGCACAGAGGTGGGGCTCCGCGAAAAGGCCGGTGAGTAGGCCTCCGAGGAGTCCGGCAACGGCGTGGGTGTGAAACACGCCGAGTGTGTCGTCTATCCGCTGGAGGAGAGGCCATCTCTTGTGTATGATCATCATGGTGAACCATGGGATGCTTCCCGAGAGGATCCCCATCACTATAGCAGCCCATCCTTGAACAAGACCTGCACTTTCAGATATTCATGATGATGACTTGCTTAGCTAGCTAGAGAGCGTGTGTTTTGGGATTGTCCAAAACGAAGAATGCATATTGCCTAGAGTAATATAACACATACACACACATATATATATATATATATATATATATATCAGGTATAAAAACCGAGGAATCGGTACGGTGCTTATTGCAAGCTAAAAGCAATTTTGAAAGTTAGTCAAATTAACATCTATTTGGTGTTAATTGCTTGCAGCATCAACTGATAAGCACTTCCCACAAACTCAAAGGTAATCCAAACACTTTTCACTAAGCTACTGGGCTGGGAAAAATATGGCTGGGGTGGATTATATATAAAAAGTTCAGTGTGTCTATATATATATATATATGGCTATCTTTTTTCTCTGCAGGCGATGTTTGGGATTGGGTGTGCCTAGCTAGCTAGAAGTCTCCAGTGACTACGTACCTGCACCAGGGGTGATGCATACGAGGCCGGTGATCATGCCGTTAACGGCGCCGATGACGGAGGGCTTGTGGAAGAAGACCACGTCGAGGCAGGTCCAGACGAGGAGGCTGGTGGCGGCACAGACGTTGGTGTTGAGCACCGCCATGGAGGAATCCGTGTTGGCGGTGTAGGGATCGCCGCCGTTGAAACCGGCCCACCCCATCCACAGCAGCCCCGCCCCTGCCAACATCAACAGCACGTTGTTTGGCGGGAAACTCTCCCTGTCCTTCCTCTCCCGGGGTCCCACCTGCAAATATTAATAATAACAGTAATAATTTTGGACGGTAACGTTACAGAACCAACCCCACCAGGTTGACTGACTTTGTATGCTTAGCGAACAATGAAAATACTAGCTACGAAACCCAATGTACTCCACCCGTTATTATTTTTAAAAATTCGAGTTTTTTTAAAATAACTTCAATAAATTTAAAAATATTTATAAGTCATATAAATTTATATATGAACATATAATTTTTTAAAAAAAAAATTATATTTTGAAAAGCAAAACAGTCAACCCGGGCCAAACTTATGATAATTTTTTAAAATTTACTTTGGTAAATTTTTGTTTGGCATTGGGGTCTACATCAATAAACGCCTCCAATAATATACATATACGGTGCATTCACAGATATTGTTGAGGTGATTTACTTGAAATTAGAAATATCCTATAGGTATTAAAAAACCATAACAAAAATATTTAATGAAGGGTAGGTAGGTAACATACTTTATTTTACATAATAAATAGGCGTGCGTGATGAAAGTAGTTATCCACTACTTTTCCAAAATGTAGGATCATGGGGCCGGGGTCACAAATTCATAATATTAAATATATAATAGTAGTAAACTTTGACTTTAATATAATAATCAATAACCTTTGAAAATAGAAAATAGAAAATAGAAAATAGGTGGTAGATAATTAATTTAATGAAATGAAGAGAAAGAAATAAAAGCTGACCCAATAAGCAGCGGTGAAGCCGGCGATCCCGGACGAGAGGTGAATCACATATCCGCCGGAGTAGTCCATGACCCCCCAGTGGAACAGGAAGCCCCCACCCCACAAGCTGAACGCACCCACCGTGTACGAGAAGGTGAGCCACAGCGGCACGAACATCATCCACGCCTTGATGTTCATCCGCCCCAGCAACGACCCCGCCACCAGGATGAGCGTGATCCCCGCGAACACCCCCTGGAACCACACCATGGACGCCATGGGGTAGAACGGCTCCGCCGCCGCCGTCTCCAGCGACCCGTCGTGGCGGTGGTGGACGGTGGCGGGGAGGGCGGCCTGGTCCAGCAGGAACTTCTGGCCCAGGGCGGCGCCGGCCCGGCCCCAGAAGGGGATCAGCTTGTGGCCGAAGGACATCCTGTACCCCCACCCCACCCAGCAGATGACCACCGCCGCGAAGGCGTACAGGGCCATGAACGCCGAGTTCACCGCCCACTTCTTCTTCACGATGCCGCCGTACAGGATGACCAGCCCCGGCATGCTCTGCAGCCCCACCAGCGTCGCCGATATCATCTGCCACGCGTTGTCTCCTTTGTTCAGCCAGTCCGGCACCGCCAGCGACGTGAACGCCTGGTACGCCACCGGCACCACCCCAGGCGGTGAAGCACCTCCGGCTCCAGCCATGCCTGCTGCTACGTACGTACGCCGCTACCTACCCGCCTTGCCTGCCCTGCCTGCCTGCTAAACCTCTAACTCATTAGCTCTAGGCTCTGTAGCCTGTAGCCTGTAGCTGGCTGGCTTGAAGTGAATACAAAAATAACAGCCTCGATTTAATTATTTGATAAATATGTATCATATATGACCCCCTTCCAAAGAATGAGAGACAGAGAAAGAGAGAGAGAGATATTGGGAGTATCTAAATGTATATATAAATTTGTGTTTGAATATTCTTGTGGGGACACGGGGAGGAATCTTGTGTGGTTGTTTGCACTCAGCCAAAAACTCGCTTTGGGCTGAAGGCTGAAGCTAAGCCAAGCTTTGTTCACATATATAGAGTCAACTAGCCGTAATGACGACTAAGCCAAGCTTTGTTCTTTTATACGTGTGTGGATATATGTATAGGGAGGGAGGGATGATAAGTTACACCGAGTTGAATAATTGGTAAGTTACTTGTTTTACTGTATAAACTTTTTTGACTTTTTTTTTCCATGAAATATAATTTTCTAATAATTTTTTTCTTGTCATATATCGAGCTATAACATAGGCTAGAGACACACATATGAAATTGATAAGCTACTACCATGTGTGCCGGAACTCCCATCAATGTATATTCTGATTGAAAACAGACCGATTCGATCACATGAAGATAAAAATTTATATTATTGTATTTTTATTTAATTTAAGCGAATTATTATAGTAGATGAATAGATGGAAGAATTGTAATTTTACTCATTGTTTACTTTCGATATATCAAAACAGGGAGTACGCAATCTTTGACTTTGGTTGCTTAGCTAATGATTTGCCTCTATTATTTTAGAAACTGATAACTGTATAGAAAATACAAGTTGAGAGGGGAGATCGGCGAAGTCGGCGCTACGGTATCCTGTATTCATTCAATTCAACTCCTGCATTAAAATCTACTACAGAGAATGAATGCCGGTCATCATAACATTTTCCCAACTCAATTTGGTTCAAGAATCTGGCAAATCAAAACACGGCAAAGCTATTTTTATAATCACCATCGGCATTGACATTTTTGGGGGCTTTTTATATAATCATACCATATATGCATGTGCTCCACATGGTTGCAGAAGTATAAATTGCATATGGACGCAATAATAAAAAAAACACAACTAGTTTTGATACAGAGTATACACATTCCAGCTGTATTGACCCAAGGACCGCACAAACTGTGAACATGACACATCTGATCGCAGGTTACCAGAGATGAGTTAATTTGACAATCTAATTAATGCTTACATATCCTAATGCAAATCTTAAATAATATTTTATTTTATTGTTATATATATATCAATAATCATCTATGGAGATTGTCGTAACATATCAATTAACAACCTTCAATAAGTGATACTACTTCAGATGTTAACTAGTTCTCCAAACTCCTTGTGTTATTACTTAAAATTATATATTCATTAATATTTTTAAAAAGATATTATATATTTTGACAAAATATTATAAGGTTAGAGTTAAACTAAATTCACTGTAAATAGGACAAACACATATTAATAAATAATAATACAAAATTAAAATAATTATTTATGTTTTGAGAACCATATAAATTAAAAATTAATAAAGCATATATATTATATATGTTTTTATCATATTTCATAGCAGTAAAATATTAAAAAATAAATAATCATTTTATACTAATTTTATCGTTCAACTATTGGTATTTTAAAATAAACCCGATTTTTTTTTGAATGCATGCGTATTTGGTGTTTGCAGAGTTTACACAATAGGAGTAAAATATCAAGGCATATATTATATATACTAGAGGGGATCAAATGACTAATTAATGAGATGAATGAAAAAATTAAAATATTATGCCAGCGATTAATATTGGGAGTGCGTTGGTTGAATTATAAATGCAGAAATCATTGTATGAACTAATATTATGTGTATACAAATATAAAAAAAAAAAAGTAATGTAGATTTTGAGTATATATATTAACAAAAACAAATTGCCTGATGGGATTGGGAGCGATGCACCGGAGTCGGTACAAAGCACGTGACGTGAGGTGTAGCAATTAATTATTTTATATAAAAGGAGGTAGACTTTTAAATTAAGGTCATTGTTTTAATTAAAATTAATTTAAAATATACAGATATGCCCCTTTTTTTATTGTCAGAGGTCTATTTTAATTTATGAATTTTTAAAAAAAGTGAATACAAGTCAAATTAAATTAATAATTGTGGTGAAATTTTGATGCATTGAGCAGCTCATCACGAGATCACCAAGTCAACAGTGAGCCAACCCAAAAATCTTTTCACAGCCAATCACATGATCAGGATATCTTTCATTCTTTCTTACCCCACAGGTCGCTTGGCCGGGTGGTAAAGCCACGCACCGGTGCATGGTGTAGCAAGTTAAAAGGGTTGTTGTTCTAATTCATGCTTTTATCTGATGGGATCGAGATAATTGATCTGTGTTTATTTTTTGGCTAAAGATTGGTTTAAATACAAAGACCGATATATAAGACCAAAATTGGATTGATGATGTACGAGAAAAACTAAATAAGCAAATGCCACAAATATTTAAATCAATGGCAATCATCAACAATAACATCTATCATTAGTAACATAATCATCATATCATTTGGTTTATTATATGAATAGTTCAAGCATTCATATCTCATAAAAATGACACATACAACATTTACACAAAGGGTCCAATCAGGGTTCTAAACCATCCTATCAATCAACATCAATATACCTTCATAAAATGACAACAAATCAAAACAATAAAAAGTGATAGATAGCAAAGGCTGATTGTAGTCGGTATAAAAAAAGAATAATGTTACGTACAACCGCTGATATATAATTGATAGATAACTGCGATAATGTGATAACATACAAAATCATTAGGGGGGATCAAAGTTGTTCAATTAGCCATGCTTTTACAGCAATGCTGCGAGCTGATTAAGGAAAATATTTTTTTAAAAAAACTATTTTATTTATCTGATTGTGGGCGTAATCTTCTAGTTGCGGTGATAAGATGCGAATATATGTCAACACCTTGTGAATGTGTAACTATCTTACATATGAGTCTTTATACCAACACTTTGTTCCATGTAACAAATAAAGTTTAATTATTGTCATATGAAAATTCTTTTTAAAGCTTTATATTGTATTGTAGTCATATGTACTTTTCTACATAGGCCTCTTGGTTTTGATCCCATGGTGGACATTACAATCAATCTCTATGTCTATTTGAATTATTAGTCATGTCCTTAAAACATTATATGATTAATATATGTTGCAATCAAGTATGATCTCACTTTGTTTATTATTATTTTTAAAATTTTACTCGATATATTAAATTTTCTATAACTGGCCTTTACAACTCTAATTTTTTGGGTAATCCTTTCAGTAGTCTTATTAATCAAAATAATATAATTAATGAATAACATATATAATAATATATCAGTATGAATATTTTTTATTATTTTATCTATTAGTATAATAAAAAGAAAACGACTCAAGATTAATCATTGATGGATCTCAACTGTAATTAGAAACTCACTCATTAAATTACAAATTGTTATAACACATGTGCGTGTGATTATACGCATAGCATAACTATTTTTTAAAATAGAACAAAGCAATAAAATAAATATTTATAAGATTTTTTGTTCTCCGTTAAATGAGCCCTAAGTTGTATTCTATTCTTCATTACTGTAATATATATATATATATATATATATATATATATATTGACATGTGATTTTATAGCATCAATGATTAAATTAGATTTTCATATATGTACAATAGAGTTAGTGTAAGGCCATCTCCAATCCACTAGCAAAAGCAAAAGCCATATCAATATTTAACTAAAAATCAGCTCCAATCCATTAGCTAAACAGTTAGCAAAAGCAAAAAAAAAAAAAAGTAAATATGTCTTTAGCTTTTGTTGTTGTTGATGATGTCATGTCAGCAAATTGGAAGAAATTTCAATTTCAGCCTCTCCCGTGCTCCCTCGTCCTATGAGAATCGATCGTCTTTGTCGTCATTGATTTTGCTCCTCCCGTCCTTCGCATCTCAAAGTCAAAGCCCATGTCTAGGGTTACGTTCAAGCAGCCATCGTTGCACTACTCCTGTCGCAACCCTCTCTCTCGGCGCAACCCCCACCACCCTCGCCTCGATCCTTTGTCCCCCCCCCCCCCCCCCCGCGAGCTCTCCCGGCGCAACCCCACCCCCTCGCCCCTGATCCCTCGCCGTAGTCGCGCCCCCCTGCCATGCTCCCTCATCTCGCGAACGACTATCATGGCCCAACCCCCGCCACACGACCACCTCCCTTCCCACCGGCTAGAATGCGTCACGCGATGGCTATCACGACTGACCCATTTGCGTGGTCGTGAGGGCAATTTGAAAAAAAGAAAATGTAAGTAAAAATATAAATAATATAAGATTATAATAACCTTAGCTAAAATGATACCATAACAAACTAAATATAGCTTTAGCTAAAAAAGATTAGAGATGCTCTAACTGAGTTATACAGACAATAAATTTATAAGAGCAATTATAACTGTCTTTTTATTTTATCTTTATATCTAAAGTGTATTTTTACTTATTTTATAATTTGAAGTACAACACTTCTGTTTTTTTATCTTTATGTTGTTTTTTTAAAAGTTAGTTTAATTTTTTTTTAAATAATGTAATGTAAATAGAAAAAAAGTAATAAAACATTTTATAATATTAAATAATTAGGATTTTTTTACTAAGCATTAGATAAATTAATATAATATAAAATGGATAACCTATGATATGAACTGCGATTGAGATTAAAAGGTGCCACAAATATAGTCGCGTTTCAGCCGCTGATGAACGATATCCTAGCCACCACCTTCCTTCGCTGCTAAGCTGTTGCTCCTACGGGGGATAGAAGGATGGCATCCCAGCCACCACCTTCACCCGCTTCCAGTGGCAGCACTACCTTATGTTGACTGATGAGGGTATGCAGTCATTGCATTTTTAATAATAATAAAATTTAATTAAAATATTTAAAAAATATACATATAAATTTAAATTAATTTTTACTTTTCTATATAAACATATATTATAATAATTTTTTAAAAGTACTTTTTATATTATTAAAAATAATATTTTATATTATTTTTATTTAATAATTTTTAAAATTTAATATGAAATAAAAAATAAAAATTACGAGTGGAAATGCAATTTTTTTTGCATGCAATTTAAATATTACAAAGAGTTAATTCGTACTTTTTAATATATTAAAAAATAATATATAAAAAAGTATAATGTAAAATAAAAATGATTTTATAATTGTTTTTATTTTTCTAAATAAAGAAAAAGAGACGCCTTCTACACAGACGCCGCAAGCCGTAGCAGCCCGTGAGCCGCCCACAAGTCGACGTTGCAAGCCGTAGCAACGCCAACCGGAACCAGACGCCAGTCAGTCGGCAGAGCAGACCCAAACACCGTCACACCGTCGCCGTCAACCATCGCCCTCCGCCCGCCAGCGGCTGCGTGCGTCGTCTGACTCGTCTCCCCGCCGTCCGGCCCGTCCCAGACCCACCTGTTGCGTCACCGCCCTCCTGCTGCGTCAAGAATTTTTGATTTTTTTTTTCTAGAGCCGCCCCGTCCAAGCCGCTTCTCGGTTCCCTAAATCGCCGCAGTCTTGCCGTATGGCTCGCACAGAGGCATATATCTCTCAACTCGTTTCGTTTGTAATTTTGTTTTGAGCTGCTGGTCTTTCTTCGCTGCTGTTGTTCGTTCTCTAACGGCTAGGATTGTTACAGGCCGCCTCGGAATCCGTGGAGGCGGTCCGTTTCAGCTTCTACACGGATGAAGAGGTGAGGAAGCTGAGCTTCGTGAAGGTTACAAACCCTATTCTGGTAGACGGGGTCGGGAGTCCCGTACCGGGTGGGCTCTATGACCGGGCACTGGGCCCTATGGATGAGCGCGTCCCGTAAGTCTCTCTCTCCCTCTCCTCATGCCTTGCCCAATCTATCTCTCAAACACACACACCACACCACACCACACCCAAAAGCTTCTATATCTGTTTGTTTTAATTTATAATGGTGTCATGTATTATCTGTCTTTCTTGCTGATCAGTCCTAATAATGTGTAATACACTAACATCCAATTGGGGTATATGCGCGTGTTATTTTGAGGTACTGTTGTTATAATTGGAATGTCTAAGGGATGGTATTGTTTATTAGGTCTAGGGTGATGATGGTTTATTGGGCTTGGAATGTTGTGGTTATGCATCCCAATTGCATTACCTTCCTTATGAATTCCTTTGCAAAGTCCGGGTTCTAACTGGATTTGGTGTTCCAAAACTTCTTGGAAAGCATATGTTCTAGCACCGAAGACTATGTTCCGATACTCCTGTTCGGCTGTTCCACAATGATATGACCTTATTTTCCAAACAGGGGTTTTGCCATTCTCCACAAAGCAGATTGTCTTTCTTTTGCCAAAGTAGTTCGTTGGTGCTAGAACATATGCTTTCCAAGAAGTTTCTTCAGATATATTATTCTAGCTGATACAACTACTGCTTAATTGACATAGTCACATCGCGCATAGTTCTTGGTGGATACTCATAGGATTATTCCCTTAACAAAAGAATATTTTATAGGAGAAATGTTGCTGTGGGGTAGTTGATAGCAATGTAACGTTCACGTTGACTGTGGAGTTTTGCTAATTGTTCTTGTTTTATTTAGTTTTCCCCAACTGCTTCCAGATCAAGGAGCAATTTAGTATTTTTCGCTTCTTCTTTTCTTAATACAGTCGCCGTTGTTACTTGAAGCCCTGATCTTGATTTCCCAAGTTCCAGCTAAAAGTCGGATCAGTATATGGGAGATATATGCAATATTTACTTTGATGACCCCTTTTAGGATTGTTTAAATGATTTATGTTTTAGGGGTTGGTGATTTAATAGGATGATACTTAATGGACGCCTGTGATTGTATTAAAATTTATATTTTTTTTCTTGAATTTGTGAAAAGAGTAGTGTCTTGTTATTGGCTATGTGGGATACAGGTCTCATTCTAAGACTTCTCCTTGCTTAATGTTTTGTGGGCTATGCTTTGTATTGTATTTAAGGGGAGGAAGTATTAATCACCTAAGGTATTTGAACTTGGAAGATTTTGTTATTTGTTGTATTTTCAGGAGCATAAAGGCTTCACTGAGGCCTTATAGTAGGAGATCCTGTTACTTTATTTTTGCATATATTATCTCAGTGTGATAAGATTTGAGTGTTTTAAAATAAAGCTTGAATTAATTTTTTTTGTCTGAATTTTGAAACTTAGATGCTCTTGTTTTGATTTAGAGTAATTTCAGTTAACGATTTTTTCCTATGCAGTTGTAAATCATGTGGCCAGATTAATTCCTTTTGCCCAGGTCATTGTGGCCATATTGAGCTTGTTTCACCAGTCTACAATCCTTTGGCATTTGATATGCTTGCAAAACTTCTGCAAACAGCTTGCTTTTTTTGCTGTCATTTTAAGGCAGAGCAAGCCCAGGTAATTCATGTTGGGTAATAGTAATAGCTGCTCACTGATATATCAATTTCAAATTTTATATTTTCCTTTACTTTTCCTCGCTTTCATATGTTTTTTGCTCATTTGGATGCATCTTGTTTTTTAATTGAAGGTTGAGAATTGTGCTTCTCGATTGGAACTCATATTAAAGGGCGATGTTATTGGGGCAAAAAAGTTAGAATCATGCCAGTCAAATATTTTTGAGGATGATGATGGCAGTTATGAACCTTGCTCTGGAATTCCTTCAGAGCATAGCTCTGTACAGAGAAAGCCACAAGCACTTACCTCCTTTCAGTTTACTGAAGCGATGTCTGTTTTAGGGGATTTTCTGAAGGCAAAATCCAAGAAATGTAGAAGGTGCAAAGCCAAAAATCCTACTATCAGTAAACCTACCTTTGGTTGGTTTCACATGGTATGTTTGTACTAGGATTTCTGTTTCTTAATACTTGGTTATGAATTTGATTGATTCCTTCTTTCAAGAATTCTAGTGACTTTACATTATGATGTACCAGTGCTGTTTATCCATGCCATTGAGTATTCTAATTAAGAAAAAGAATTGAGGCACTTGTTTGAATTCTTGTATTGTGATTAATAAAAAATTGTTTCATTGAATATGCCATATAAATTCCCCGTTTCTTTCCTTTTCTTAGAAATAAAATAAAATTTGAGGCAGTTGTTTGAATGAGCTGTACATGTCAACTTGAGGGCTTGTTAATGGTTTTGTTTGCTAGGTTTTTAGTATGCCTCCTATCTTCGAAATTGTTGTCATACTATAATTTTTTTTATCAATCTGATATCTTTTAAATTCTATAGCTTGATTCATATGTTTAATATTTTTCTTTGTTTTTTATGTTTTTTTTGGCATACTATTACTTTATCTGATTTTTTTGAATTTAAACTTATTTTTTGATTTGTGATTCAACAAATCACCAGATTCATTCCTTCTTCTCTTGCCTGCAATGTAATTTTATTTCATATTTTTACCTCTTACGAGTGTTTGGCTCTCATAAGTTTTGCATTCGCCTTTTGTATTAATTCCTTTAGGGTGGCATGGCGGGCTCCAACACTAGACAAAATGTTATTTTGGGGGCCAAATTACCTTCATCTGATACAGAATATGGCGGAGTTGTCTCTTCAGAGGGCGAGGGCATTGAAACCATTGAACAAAAAAGTTACAAAACGCAACCACATGATAACTTCATCGCTCAGAATAATTTTTTCTCAAAACCTCTCTTGCCATCACATGTAAGATCCCTTCCATGTATTATAATGTTAATAGTTGGAATTTTATGTTTATAAATTGATTTTGAGCCGGCTAGCCCCTATTGAATGTAATATATATATATATGTGTTTCATCTCAGGTGAGACGCCTTATAAAGAATTTATGGGAGAATGAGGCTCAGCTCTGTTCCTTTATCAGTGATATATATCAGAAAAATCTTTATACAGATGGGAATATGGCAGGTTATTCTATGTTTTTCATGGAGACAATTCTTGTAGCTCCTATTAAGTTTCGGCCTCCAGCCAGGGAAGGTGATTCAGTAAGTTTACTGTCCTGCCCTCTTATCTCTTTATGTGTTTAGGTTCACAATTGTAACCTGATATGTGTGTGTGTGTGTGTGTGTGAGAGAGAGAGAGAGAGAGAGAGAGGGAGGCACAACTCGTACCGCTTGCACACTTTATATACTTACATGAATGCGACATGCGCGATTCATGCATGTGTTTATATATATATATATATAATTTTACAATTATATCCCCAAACCCTCTCCATCCCTTTCTACCTCTAAAAACCCCCATACCATGCCGATGCATGGTTTTGAACCTACACCCTCACCACTGGTGGGCATGGGTCTTTAGCACCATGCTAGCTACGCAGGGCTTGATCTTGTATATTCGGCTGAGTTTTTTCTTGGATGCCTGTATTCACATTAATGCATGTGTATTTTCCATACACATATGGGAGAGATCATTAAATGCCTTGGATGAAGTACATTGGTTCCAGATTTGGCGCCCTGGCCCAAGCGAGCAGGTTAATATATTTCACTGGTCTGGGCCTACTTTCAAAATTTTTTACCCTGCTATTTGATGTTTCTTTTAGGTGATAGAGCATCCACAAACTTTGTCGCTGTTGGCAGTTCTACAAGCCAATAATTCATTGGGAAATGCTCATAATGCAGGAAGTTCTGAAATCATTAGACGGTGGAGGAATCTTCAACAATCTGTAAATATGCATTTTGATAGCAAGAAGGGGGGTTAGTAATATTTTTTTTTTCTTTTTTACATACTTTCTGGGAGTTTAGGTGTCTGTTAGGCTAAAATTACACATTTTAGTGTCTTGGTGTATGTGGTTCAAACTACTTAAGCATGCTTTGTATAAAGAAATTTGTACAGAAACTTCACATAAATGGCATTTATGTGAAGTTTCTATTATTTACATGCCTTCTATAATTAGGCATGCTGCTTCTCTAATGCAATTTGGCATTTCCTTTGCCCCTTTAATCTCAATGGTAGAAACTATATATTTTTTATTTGCTTTTAGGCCAAGGGAAAAAAGAGATGTCTTCTGGGATATGCCAATCATTGGAGAAGAAGGAGGGAGTCTTCCGGCAGAAGTTGATGGGGAAGAGGGTTAATTATGCTTGTCGTTCTGTGATATCTCCAGACCCATATTTGGCAGTCAATGAAATTGGTATTCCACCCTATTTTGCATTGAGATTAACCTATCCTGAGGTAATGGTACTGCATGCATGGCTCATAGTTTTTGTTAAATACAAACATTTTGAACCATGCATATGGATTACAAACAAATACGCTTTACACACCTTTACGGCATTAAAAAAGCTCCAATTGCAATGATGATGTTTTACCTAACCTTTATGTCCTGGGTGGATTACAAACAAATACACTTTATGAACACACAAAGGTAATAAAAAAATCCAATTGCAATGATGATGTTTTAATAGAAAGTAGGGTGGAAAAAATATTTATTTTTATTCATAATTAAATGATTACAACATACATACTTATACAAGGCTATTAAAGACTAATTAGGTAAGAGGTTAATTACAACTCATTATAGCTAATAACATATAACTCATTTTAATTCTCCCTTTCAAGTTGGTGCATGCATATTACCCATGCCCAACTTGGATAATGATGTATGACCCCCAAGTCATCATATTAGCTAGTTGATCCATCATTTTAATGTATGAAACTTTTATTACATCAAAATTTAAATTATCATTGATGTAATTTTTACGTTTAGTATGTTTGGTTTGATTATGTTGTACAAGATTATTAACTGTTTTGATGGTAATTGTGTTATTATAAAAGAGCTTCATTAGCTTTTGATAGCCATAACCAAGTTTTCGTAAGAGAATACGTAACTAAGTAAGTTTTGTGGTAGCATGATGAAATGTATGATATTTAACTTTTGCACTGGACGAAGAAAAACGCATTTTGTTTATTACTTTTCTAAGCCATCAAATTACCATCCGCTCGGTGATTTGAATATTTTAGGACGGGGCAAACTTTTTAGCTTAAACTTATTAAAAAATATAAAAAAATATCGGGACAAGTGGGACGGACAAGACCTAGGTGCGACTCGATGCCTTGTTAGGACGGGTCAAATTCAGATGGGTTGGGGTGAATCAAGATGGATCGGGGCGGGACGAGTTAAGATGCCATTCCTAATTATGACCGACCAACAGTGCAAAGGCGAACCAAAATGATCGTAAACATTTTATCAGGTGCAAAGATAGCTAGAACAATTGTAGACTTGAAACAGTCAGGGTTGACCACTGTTGGCGGTGGTGACAGCAATGGACAATGACAATGACGTTAGACAATGACGTTAGTAATTCGTGGCTTGCAACAGAGAGAGATTGTAGTTACTATGCTCTCGATTTAGAACGACCCACACCTAGGGTTCATGGCTTCATGACATAGATTAGAGAAAAGACAAGAAAAAGTGGAAAAGCTACTCGACTACAAAGGAAGAATTGAATGGGAGGCTCTTGTAAGGGTTGGTAGCTGACAGTTTCTCTAATTAGGGTTAGGGTTTTGTTTTGCTTTGACACAATAGAAAGTAGGGAGGAAAAATATTTCTTGTCATTCATGATTAAATGATTACAATTTATGGACTTATACAAAATTATGGAAGATTAATTAGGTAAAAGGCGAATTATAGTTGAGGTTGAGTTAATTACAACTCATTACAGCTAATAATAGAGAAATTAAGGGCTCATTTAGTACATATTTTCAAATATTTGTTTTGGATTCTAAATTGAAATTTAGATTTAAATTTGATTTGAATTTTGAATTGAATTCGCGATTGATGTGAAAAATGTGTTTGGTACATATTTTTGAAATGTGAACTGAAAATATAATTTTTTAATACACATTTGGCACACTGAATTTAAATTGTATTTCTGTGAAATTTTTATGAGAGTCAATATGTGGGGTCAGATCTTTATAAGTCGACTTTCTACGGTTTGATTAGAAAAACGATACCTATTGATGTTGTATCTTATTTTTATTGTTCGACTTTCTGTAACTATTTCTATTGTTCGACTCTACCTATAGATGATGGCTAGCTATTTTTACGGTTTGACTGTGGACACTCTGCTCATTGATGATGGTGGCTATTTTTAAAGAGAGAGAGAGAGAGGACGACAACCAACATAGACGAGATTTTGAAGTCGAATTGATAAAGTCAGACTGCACATGTCGACTGAGATTGACTATGAAATCAAATAGTAATAATTTGTTTTCAAATTACAGCTTGGATCCGAAGACAACCTCGAAGATGTTTTCAAAATAAGGCTGAAATGGCGATTTGTTTTCAAATACGATATGCAATTGAAAAATAGTTCAACGAACCAAACAACACGACGGAATGTGGATCCCAGCATTTTCTGTATTACAAAACAGAATTCAGCTCCGACAACAGCGAACCAAACAACGCCTGAGTAACTTAGTGGGATAGGATCGCATAAGCAGCTTGTGAGTGAGGAAAATAAGTAAGCAGGTCAAGTCAGTTGGCAATAGGTATAATAATTTTCACCAGCCAACTGACTTAACCCCCCACAAAAAACCAAAAATGATCTGAGTCTACCCATTCTATAAATAAAAACGTTAGTCAGGTTGTTCTCTATGTGATGCAGATACCTGTACACATGCACACAGGATTGTTGATTTCAAACAAATAAAAAAATGATGTACCCACACTTAATCCACAAAAGATATTTCTTTTTTTCAAAAGATGTGCAATATCAACTGTACCTTTAAAAGAATTTATTTATTCAGAGGAAAAATTAAGTACCTATGTAATTAGAATCAGTGTTTTGTTTTGTTTTTTTTTTTTTGAAAAAAGGCATATTTAAGTAGTTTTAGAAATTATGCAATTCGCAGCTAGGCTTCTTTCTGTTTAGAGGGTCAATAGTTCTGACAAAACATGCAGATTATCTTAGAAATAGGTATGCTACCTACTTTTATATTGAAATACTTGCATTTAAAGGGACCCTTTACCGTTAATTTTTCAATATTGTCATCAGAGACTGACGCCTTGGAATGTTGCTAAGTTGAGGCAAGCTATCATAAATGGTCCTGAAATTCATCCTGGAGCCACTCATTATGTCGATAATTCATCTACCATGAAATTGTCCGACAAAAAAAAATCTAGAATTTCTGTTTCAAGAAAATTGCCTTCCTCCAGAGGGGCTGTCATACAACCTGGTAAAAACTGTGATTATCAATTTGAAGGAAAAGTTGTATGTCGCCACTTGCAAGATGGAGATGTTGTGCTCGTCAATCGTCAGGTAGTTCATATCTTCCTACCTTTAACTTATTTTGATACGTTTTGTGTTTTAGTAGAAACATTCGTCTTTATTTGCCGGGATGCTATTGAGCTGATTTCAGAATTGCTGTAAGATTGTGTGAATCGAGGCATCTGTAGTGAGCTTATATATATTAAGATAAAGCATGTTGCTCTGCCTAAGAGCTTTTGTTGTAAGTGCATTGGGAAACATTGAATGTAAATGGCAATTGCCAACTTGCAAGAGAAGATATGGCAATGTTGACTATGTTTGCACGGAGAGCAAGAAATGGCATATAGGCAGGCATATTGGTAGGATTTGTATTAATGATCCATTTTATTTTTTGTTTTATTCCTTGCAAAACTTTAGAAATTATGGTTGTTGTTTTTTGGTTTGTAGTTTTTCTTTTTTGCTTTTCATACCCAGTTAAGATACAAATGTTTTAGTTGTCTTTCATTTTATCCAATATAGGTAACAGCTAGTAACAAGAAGATTTAATCATAATTATCAATAGATTTTTTCAGAGTCCAAAGGAATGGAAAAAAGTTATGTATCCAATTTCATCTCTATCAATTTTGATTATCAATATAGTCAATATAGCTCTGATTCAAATAGTTAAGTCCACTTTTTTTTTCCCGCTTCTATTATTTATGTCTAATCTTTACAGTGGATTTGATATAAATAGAGGAAAATGATAATATTTGGAAATTCAAGAAATTACTTATCACTATTCATTAAAATGTAACAAACAACTGTCCCATTTTTTCATTGTTATTTGAATATTATAATTTAATATTCACCTGGTTTCTTTTTTAGCGCTTTACTAAAATCTCAAATTATTCCTTCCAAATATGAATATTATTACTATATACTGAGTTAAGATAATGATGTTTTAATTGTCTTGTCATGCTATGCAATATATTAATTTTTTCTTGCTTCTTAATATAACAGCACTGTCCATGACTTGCCTGCATAATGAATTGCTCCACGTGCTTATTTTATTTTATTTTAAATGGGATATAATGTAAAAATAATTCCATTGCAATTCTGGTGTTTGTTTTGTGAAACCTCAACTTGTTCGTACATTTTATTATCTAATTTTAATAATTCGAAAAACTTACAGCCCCTTGGTTTTTTTTTCAGTTGGAAGTAATGTTATTATTTGAAAATATTCTTCCTATTTGAAATTCCTCTCCTTACAAATATAGTCAACATTGGTTTAGAACTGTGAGATATTAACTCATATGCATTTGAAATAACTAAGAACTCGTATAGACAAAATCTTATGAGGACTTGTGGTAGGATGTAAGTTGCTAAGGTAAATACGTCATTCAACTTCTTATATTTTCTCTCATTTTTTGGTTTTATAATGAGTTGACATTCCTTCTGTGCTTGATTTCTGCTTATAATTTGTTCTTTTAATTGACACCATGGCAGCCTACGCTTCACAAGGCAAGTATAATGGCACATGTAGTTCGGGTATTGAAAGGGGAGAAAACTCTTCGAATGCATTATTCCAATTGCAGGTTGATTATATGCATTAGTTTCATATATAATTTATTAATTCTGCTGGGTTTTGAACATCTTGAGTCTTGTGTATCCCAGTGACTTGTCTCTCTTGTTAATGTATTCCAGTGCATATAATGCTGATTTTGATGGTGATGAAATGAATGTTCATTTTCCTCAAGATGAAATTTCACGTGCCGAAGCTTATAACATTGTGCATGCGAATAATCAGTACATTGTCCCAACTTCTGGTGCTGCTAAGAGAGGCTTGATTCAGGTTTTTAAATATTTGATTAATTTGTTACGTTAGTGAAATGGATTTCATTATTTGCATCAACTGCTAACTTTTTTCATTATTATTTGGCAGGATCATATTGTAAGTTCTGTACTTCTCACGAAGAAGGATACTTTTTTAACTTGTGACGAGTATAATCAGCTTCTGTACAGTTCTGGTGTGTCCAATTCTGCCTCGCGTGCTTTCTTCAGCAAACCTGGGTGCAAAGTTTCTGTGGTAGATCATGAACTTGATATCCAGCCCCCTCTTCCTGCAGTATGGAAGCCAGCACCTCGATGGACGGGAAAACAGGTTATCTTTTGGTGACCTTCATAAACTTGTATTAGCCTTTGGAATTTGTATTGCCGTTACTCAAATGAAAATATAGTTAGCCTATGAATGCCACATGCTATAATGAATGAATGAGGCTTTTATCATGGGGCTCAGTTTTTTTGATGACAACGAATGTCCTCCATCCCGAAGGTGACTTCCAGTCCAAAGGAAACTACTTTTGGGGAGGATATAAAATGCTTCCTAGTTCATGCCCTTGTGTAAGCCCTTCAAGTCAAGTCTCAACGTGGATGTTGTTGCATTTCATGAAAGGGATGACTCTTGACTTTGGGACCTCGTCGGACCTCGGCTATTGAATCCCATGCATAATGGGGCTCAGTTACTTGTTAGGTGACATCATAAACCAAATATTCTTAAAATATACATGGTTGTTTACACAATGTTTTTATTTATTTTTAAGAATTAAAAGTTTAATGTAATGATAAAAACAAAGAAACCGAACATGGTCCAAAGCGAGCATAGTAAGGCTTGTAGTAGTTTCATCCCGTAATTTAGGTGTTAGACCATTTACGTAACCATGGAAACTCATATTCTTGGTCTCCATCAGCATCCACAAGATGGTCCTGTCTTATCCTTGCCTGTCCATCACATATATTTTTATTGTTTTCTTATAAAAAATTACACATCATAAAATACTTTTGCTGGGAAGTTATGTTTAAGCCCGTCACATCCCATTGTCATATACAGAGGGGTAGAATATGCTAGTCAAAGTAATTGGCGTTTCCTATTGTTTCTGTTACGTGGAGTTTCTTGGTCTTTTGAGCCTGATCACACCATTAATTGATTGCTTGCACTTATATTATTGTTGTGTGCTAAAAATTCTATTGTTTCTCGTTTGCTACATTCTAGGTCATAACCGCTGTGCTAAACCATATAACTAGAGGCTCTGCACCATTTACTGTTGAGAAAGATGGGAAGATCCCACGTGGATATTTTGAAAGTGAGAATGATGAAGAGAAACCAAACACAGAAAGAAAGCCTGGTGAGAGCAAGATGCTTGTTTATAAAAATGAGTTGGTCCATGGTGTGATTGACCAGGCGCAATTTGGAAACAATGGTTTAGTCCATACAGTACAGGAAGTCTATGGGTCAAATATTGCAGGATTTCTTCTTTCTGTCTTCAGTCGCTTATTTACTGTTTTTCTACAGGTTATTTTTTCGATTTTTATTTCCTTTTCCCGTAGGCTTATGTCTGATTTTGTATGTTTGGCTGATGAAAGTATGACTGATAAATTGATTTGATGTTTTAGATGCATGGGTTCACATGTGGAGTGGATGACCTATTAATATTACAATCCTTTGACAGTGAAAGACTGAAAAAGCTTGAAGATGCTGGAAGCATTGGTGAGGAAGTTCACTGTGAATTTCTTGAGTTCAATGAGAAAAAAGGTAAGCATGTATATTTAAATCAAGTAGGATCACAAGGGTATCAAAGATAATGCTAGTAATTGTTTTGTTTTTTTTCCCGCCCAATTGAATAGAAAAAGAAAGACCTAATAAGAAAGAAACTAATCTAGGTAATCTAAATTACAACTAATATTACAAAAGAATTACAGCTCATTCCAATGGAATCGCAAGGGTGAGCATGTGTATTTAAATGAAGTTGGATCATTTGTTAATTGTTTCCCATATGTGTGTGTGTGTAAAAGCACCAAGACTCTGTCTGCATGCAACTATGCCATTGCATAAACCTTGTGTACTCGGTTCTTTTGTTTTTCCAAATTCTGATTTCATTGCTGATGCGCTTCTCACAAACCCAGTCTGACACTGAACAAGGCTTTGATGTCACTTACGGCAATAAAATCTGTGGTCTGCCTTAAATTGTTGAATAGTTATTTGATGTCACATAAATAGTTATTATTGTCTCTATAATCATGTTTTATCATGGGATTGTTTTTGCTTTAAAAATGTAAATTTGTGTGTTTGTGTTGTCTTCCTATTTGAAATAATGGTCCAATTTTGAGTTTCAGTTATATTCTTGGCCCTAAATTGTTGAATAGTTATTTTATGTCTCTCAAATACTTTAATAATAGGTATGGTTGTCTCTATTATCTTGTTCTTTATCACGAAATTTCTATGGCCCTGAAAATGTATATTTATTTGTTGTCCTATTTGAAATAATGGTCCAATTTTGAGTCTGAGACATATTTTGGCCCCTTTTGAAATTATTTCTGCTGGTTGTCCCTTTCCTTCTGCATGTGATTTTGCCTTTTGGGGAACTTTATTGATTTAGATCTCTCATTATAATGTGTGTAGCTATTTATTATTATTATTATTATTATTATTTTAATGATTTTAAATGCGTAAAGACGTGTCCTGTTTTCCCTCTATGTATGACTGATAACTTGTATGTTGGCCTCTGCCTATTTTATCTTCTGGTTTTAATTGCCTATTGACTTGAATTCCAATTTGGTTTTGCAGATCCATTTGAGCTGCAAATGGAGACTGAAAAATTTTTACGCAGTAAAGGCGAATCTGGTACAGCACTCTTGGATATGATGATGTCAAGTGAGCTTAATAAGAAAACATCCAAAATCAACAAAAAACTTTTGCGTGATGGGTTGTTAAAGCCTTTTCCTGGGAACTGTATTTCTCTAATGACTACATCTGGGGCAAAAGGTAGCACGGTAAGTTTTGAGTTGTTTTGATTTTTAATCTTTTAAATAATTTTTGTTTGCTAATCATAGTACTTATATTTCAAAGATATTCTGTGTTGCTTTGGTCATTTACTATTTGTTTTGGGCTGAAGCTCCATTGTTAGTTCTACTCAATCCTTGGTGATTCATTATCATGTGTCTGAGTGGCGCGCCCATAAAGTATATGAATATATCTACAATGACTGAACTTGGGTAAAACTTTGGAGCCTCGGCAAGGAGAATGTTGTTCTATAGTAATTTTGAAAAATGCTGCTTAAGACTTCTGTCAACGTTCTACACCCTTTGTATAATCACTGAATATTGAACTCAAATGTTTTTGATTAGCAGTTTTTGGTATAATATCTCCGGATCTTGGATGATTGTTGAACATGTGCTTGGGGCTTATATTGTGTAAATGCTTATATCTCGTATAAGATAGCATTGGTGACTGTAAATTTGTTTGGCTTGATTTTACTTATGTTGTACATGAATCATTTGCCCTTTGTCATGTGGTCCGTATGAATGCTTTGATTGGGCACTGAATTGGGACAAAGGCTTTAGATGTTCATAGGTGTTTGATTATGCCTTTGTTTAAAACCAAAAAATGCTGGATTAGTGCTGACCTAGCCAGGATTTTTTTTTTTTTTCTTTTTTCACAACCTCAGCATTTCTTTTAAAATTTCTCTTTGCTTCCCTCCATATTCACATATGCCTCAAATTCTGTCTCCTTCAATGTTTCAACCCCAACTCTTCCATGAAATGGCATGAACAACCAGACTGTTTATAGATGTGTTGGTGCACCAACTACACCTTATTTGTTTCACAACTAGGGCTATAAATGTGTTGAACTACTCAGGAGCCTCTATCTCCGGATTGAAAAAAAGGGCTTATTTAGGCTTGTCCTGGTTTGTTTAAAACCTGGCTTGTTAGTTAAGTTATTGAATAAGTTTGAAATTAAAATGAGTCGAGTTTTAACAAACCCTATTTTGGCTTGTTAAGCTTGTGAGCCAGCTTGGCTCGATAAATATTTATATTAACTTATATTTATGCTTATATATGTATTAGTAATTTAATTTAATTATACAAAAATTAAATGATTGGAGTGGTTAAAACATAATTTTTAAAATAATCATATTATCTGGTGTACCACATGTTCACCTATTCTCATTCTTTTAATGGGAATTCAATTTGATACTGATGTTGATGGCTCATATTGTTAATGTTGAATTGATTGAAATTAGCCATCCAAATTAATATTGAACTAATTAAAATTAACATGATCAAATTTGAATTCATTAATGAATGAATGACCCAAGTTTGAAAAGGGCAAAAAAATAAAATAAAATGAGTTAATATTTTTTGAACTCGAAAAAAATGTGATATCTAGTTGGCTTAGCTCATTTATTATTTGTCTTGGTTCGTCAAGTTAATAAACAAACTTAATATTATAATGAACTTATTTTGAACATGTTAAAACTCCACTAAGCTCGATTAAAGCCCTATTCACAAATGACTTTTGTTTGACACCTTGGTTCTTCAAACCTCGTTCTTTCCTTCCTAGGGAACTGTCAGAGGCATCTTTCTGGTGGCACACAGCATCAGCAGTCATTTCTCTGGTTCTTCGCCTGCAATCTACTCAGTACATTGTGGCTGTGTTGAGGCATTTATGGAAAATCAAATGTACCTAAGAATGAATATTCTTGTTGTAACATAAAAGAAAACAACTAAGAACAAGAACGACCAGATAAACATTCATAGTCGTGATATTAAAAGTTAATTGGATATAATTTTGGTTTTACATATATATATATATATATATATATATATATTTTTACAGGTTGAGCCAATTAAATTTGTTTTGAACAGGTTAACTTTTCACAAATCTCTTCTTTTCTTGGACAACAAGCACTGGAAGGAAAACGAGTACCTCGGATGATATCGGGGAAAACCTTACCGTGCTTTCCTCCTTGGGACTGCGCTGCTCGGGCGGGGGGGTTTATAAGTGATTGCTTTCTCACTGGGCTGAGGCCTCAAGAGTATTACTTTCATTGCATGGCTGGACGAGAGGGGTAAAATGAATTTTAATTTCATATTTGTTATGGTTCTTCTTACCTGTAATTGTTTTCTTTGTTTGGGATATCATAGTGAATGATACTTGTAAACCTCTGCCAGAATACTCCTGGGCATCTCAATGAATGCATTTGAATGCTTGTAGTTGTTATATATATGTGTGTATAATTACTGACCTTTTTTTTGTCATTGCAGGCTAGTCGATACAGCTGTCAAAACATCACGTAGCGGTTACCTCCAAAGATGCCTAATTAAAAACATGGAAAGCCTGAAAGTCTGTTATGATCTCACTGTGCGTGATGCAGATGGATCCATTGTGCAGTTCTCGTACGGAGAAGATGGTATAGACGTCCACCAGATAAACTTTCTAACAAATTTTAATGCAATGGCTGCGGTAAATTATCAGATTCTTTGTTTTCAGACATTAAGTTATAAATCCCTATTATCTGTATCTTATTGTGTATATTTGTTTTCAGAATCAAGAGATTTTTCATGAAAAATTTGGTCTGAAGCTTGGCGATGAAAATGAATCTGAGATTGACAGTGATATTAAGAAGTTGCCATTTGTCCGTAATTTATGCGAGCAAGAAGAGAGCTTGAGGATTCTGTCAGAGGAAATGAAGAAAAAATTAATAAAGGAGTACGGAGAGGACCTTTTCAGTTTAGTCAAACACAAATACTTCTCTAGTCTTGCACAGCCAGGGGAACCAGTTGGTGTAATTGCTGCTCAATCCGTTGGTGAACCATCTACACAGATGACGTGAGTTTTCTTTTAAATGATTTTTAGTTTTATTTTCCTTTATTATGGTGAATTTACTTTGTTCTCGTTAGGATTTCATCTTTTGATAACATTTTAAGTTCCAAAGATGACTCATATTTCCAATTTAGGCGAAAGCTTGTGCCAATTTTGAAAATATTCTGAACCATCAAACAAAAAATGAATGAGAGAAAAAAGCATTAGTGGTCTTTTGTTGCCTATGCATTTCTGCATTTGTACGAGTATGAGTCTGAAATAATAACGACATTTGTTTCATATTCACTCATTCACCAAATGTTGTTTCTGCTTAAAAAGCAGTGCCTGGTTTCTCAGATTTTGTGTTTATGAACATCTGTTTAGTGTTTAATGTGTTGGTCCTTATTCAAAATGATTTGTTTCGTGCATCTCATTACATGAAGATGATAACCTTTGAGTTTAGCCCTTCGATTTATCCTGTGTAGTTTCACTTAAAATTTGATGTCACTAAGCATTCATTTTTTCTAGAAAGATCATTCCTTGGTCCTCATAGTTACCCGATGGCCTTTTTTGGCATCCATATCTCTCCCTTAGGTCTCGTATACTGTATGGTTCTTTCATTGCAGTTTTACTTTTACGTATGTAATTCACATTGTGCTCTTATAAGAATTACTATTGTTGAAATGTTCGTCAATGTTGGTCTCACCAGAAGCTTAGCCTCTTGCAAAAATTTAAGATATTAATAACCCTTGTTTCTTTTCATGGATTGTAGTGTTAAAGGAATGATTTTTGGTTAATTGTTTAATCTGCATGGGTCGTGTTTTAGCAAGGATTTTCCGTTCTTGATTTCATGGTAATGTGCTTTTCTTGGTCTTTTCAGATTGAACACTTTTCACCTTGCTGGCCGAGGAGAAGTGAATGTCACACTTGGAATCCCTCGTCTACAAGAGATCTTAATGCGTGCTTCGAGTGAGATTAAAACTCCAATTATGATATGTCCCTTAGCAAAGGAGAAGTCAAAGTAAGTTGCCGGCTTTTCATCACAGCATGCTTAGAATTCCACTCCCTTTTCTGCTATATAGCTGGAGATGTTCTTTGTATTGCAATACCTTCTTTTAAGCATTTGCGTCACTTCATTCTCTTTTTGACTTGTCTTTGAACGCTGCCTGGGAGGAAGGCTAAGAGTTAAAACTTTGAGCTTGGAAAATTCTCATGGGATCCAACGCTAACTAGTTCAACAAATCTGCTTTATTTTGGTAGTTTTGTTTCGGTACACTGCCCGTGGAATTATTTTTGTGAATCATAAATTTAGTTTTACACGCACGGCAGATATTAGGCTTCAATATGTCGTCATTGATAATTTGTTGTGTTTCTCATTTTCAGAGATGATGGTGAGCGGCTTGCTGCAAAGTTTAGGAAGGTGACATTAGCAGACATTACAGAGAGTATAGAAGTACGGATCATCCCTATTACCCTTCGAGATCAAGGGTTAGTCCGGGTTTATAAACTTAAACTGAAGCTCTACGACCCCAAACTCTATCCTTCCCACTCTGGCATATCCTTGGAAGAATGTCAGAAGGCACTCATTTGCATATTCATTAGAGAATTGGAAGATGCAATTCAAAATCATCTGGTTTTGCATTCTAGAATCAGTGGCATTAAAAACCTTGCTGAAGTATCACAATTAAGCTCTTTACCTGATGCTGATGAGAATGATAATGATTTTGGCGACACCTTGCAAGGAAATGGCGGAAAAAGTGTTGAGGATGATGATGATGATGATGATGATGGTACTTCAGAGGCTGACGATATTGGTTTAGATGAACAAAAAAGGAAAAAGCAAGTTCTAGATGAGATAGATTATCAGGATGCATCTGCAAGTGACTCTGATGAAGGGTCAACAGTCAATGGTAAGATGGGAACAGACCAGGCGGAAGATGAATGCGAAACTAGTGACGGGGGTGAAACTGGAATTTCTGATATTGAAGTAGAAGCATCGGAAGTGACAAAGGAGCCTAGGGGATCCTCATGGTCTAAATCTGGCCATAGAAAAACAAAAACGAAAATGACCAGAGAAGGCGAGAAGAGCAAAACAACTGTTCTATTCCGAAAGGAGACTGATAGATTATCTTATCATGATCTGGATGGCTTAGTTTTTGAGGCCCATTTTGAATTTACAAATGAACCTCATATATTGCTGGCTCAGGTATACTTCTAATGTTTTGACCTATAGTATCCATCATCATAATATGCATCTTTATTGCATTTCTGCTGGAACTTACTTCTTGGGTGCTGTTCTTTTTTTTCTTTCCCAGTATGTAGTACAAATTGTGCTTCCTATTCCAAAACACAACAGTGAAAAGGAGGATCGATGTGATATCTTCACATGAATATTGTATTTTGCTCTAGATTGTCAACTTATCATTCTCTAGGTCCAATGCTTAAGCAAATATTCTATCCACAAACTTGAATAATTGTGAAGGTGCGCTTGCATTTACAGGATGTTGTAGTTCTGGTCTATGGCCAGGGAATGCTTTGTTCCCATTTATCTTGAACCCATATTCATCATTGATTTGTTTTCTTAGGAAATATCAAGTAGCTGCCTTTTTCTATCGTTGATCCCATATTCACATGAATAAATGGGAATGCAGTTTTCCCATTTATCTAAAGCTTACTTTTGTTTTACACAATGAATATATTGATCAAAAGGGCTTAATCAGTTGCACATCATATTTTCGTCTCCTCAAGTTTTGTGGGTTCTGTGATGTTAGATTGAAAAAACATTAGATCCTCTCCATATTCAAACTGAAAAATAACATATTTTTGCCGTAAAGGGTGTCCTATTGTACAGCAAGATTAGTTTATTTATTTATTTATTAAATAAATAACTGTACTTGGTGATATTCACTGCAGATTGCTGAAAAGGCAGCCAAAAAGGTACTCATTAAGAGCTGTGGGAAAATTACTCGGTGCGAACTAAAAGAGTGCAGCCAAGATGAAATACTTATCCACAATAAGGATTATGTTCCAAATTCTGCAGAGAAGAGATGGGCGTTGCAGACAGCTGGTGTAGATTTCTCATCATTTTGGCAGATTCTGGATGACAGTGAAGTTGGGTGTGTGTACTCGAACAGTATTCATGCCATGCTCAATACATATGGGGTTGAGGCTGCAAGAGCAACAATTGTAAAGGAGATTAACAATGTCTTCAAGGTTTATGGGGTTGCTGTAAATGTGCGACACCTGTACCTTATTGCCGACTACATGACTCATTCAGGTGGATATAGACCAATGAACAGACTCGGGGCCATCTCTGAGTCAATTTCGCCTTTGACTAAGATGAGTTTTGAAACGGCTGCCAAGTTCATTGCTGAAGCTGCATTGCATGGAGATATGGACAACTTGGAAGCCCCATCTGCAAGGATCTGCCTTGGCTTGCCTGTTAAAATGGGCACTGGATCTTTTGACTTGTTGCAGAAACTTGACGTTTAATACTGCTGGGGTGTGTACACAGCCCATTTTCAGCCGGTGCCGCCAATGATCGGGTGGCTCATTTTGAAAATTTTCCTCTCGTGTTCTACGTTGCCCCCATATTTTCCCAGGAGTTCGAGGTTGTCTTCTGTTATCCGGATGATTATGTAATTCAATTAAAAATATGTATCATTTTTGTTTTAAGCCTCAGCGGTTCGGTAGTCTTATAAAATGTACTTATGCCTGTTAAAATAAGTGGCCTACAAAAATAAAAATAATTAAGATTTTGATTTAAAGGGTTTATAATTTGTAAGGAAAATAATTTATTAAGGTATAAATTTGAAGTTTTATAATAATTTTAGGGGAATAATTTTTTACTGTAGTTGATTTATAAGAATTAAATAAAAAAACATTATATGGCATAAATATGGTTGTAAGTCAATTTTAAGTTTAGATAGGCCGTCAAAAGCCTAATGTTTTTGTATTTAGGTATCTTATTGATAAAATGAGTTCAAATAGCCTTGACACTGTTGATTATTTGAAGGATCAGCTTCGTCATTTAATGCGCTAGCTACCGATTGCATCCATGATATCTTGGGCAATTGTAAAGCATCGTAGTTCTCTTCTCCATTCGCTTCTTTAAAAAAAAAAATATTTAAATGCATTGAGGTTTGAATTTCTCATTGGGTTAATATATAGATGTGCAAAGTTTTTAAATGGAAAATTTTAATATAGCTTGACAACTAATTAGTTACGGTAGCCTATGCAAAATAACTAAAAATTATTTCACTCAAGTTTCAATTTTATCGATGAGGTTTCTAATTAATTCACTCAAGTTTTAATTTATATTTTATGCTTTATTTAGTTCTTTTAAGTATGTTTTTTTCTTCATATTCGGATAATGTTGAAACACTGGAATTGCTGGTTGTATTTAGAAGATCTACGGACCTTAAGCATCCTAAGATCATATTTTTACAGAGATGGTGTTAGTGTCAATTTAGTCATGTCCTCTTAGAAGAAGTCCATGATGTATTGTAATTGTTAAATCCATGTGACTCTTGCCCCAAATAAAACATGATGATTGTGATTCAAGGATGGCTCCTTCAAAAGAATCACTCTAGAACTATCAGCTTCAATTAGACAGATTTATGGTTTCTATAACTTTTTATATCAGATGTAGTCTTAGATGCTCTTTTTTAAGTTAAGTGTTGATAGATTTATCAATTTTAGATTTCATGTCTATTTAGATCAAACAAACATAGTATGGAAAACAAAAAAAAAACATGAAAATTACATGGTTTAGTCACAATCCACTATAATAGGTACAACTAGTAACGTTATAACTTTTTTTGTCTCTTAATTTTCTCTTCTTCTTTTTTCGCAACAATACGAACTTTGAATGTTCTACCTTAAAGTATATGTATTATGTACTTAGTTTGTGGGGTAAACAATTTGATTTGAAATGTGTGGGGCGGAGTGGTTGGAGTGCGGGACATAATAAGAGTATGTTTAGTTAGAATATTTTTTGTTTTGTTCTTAAATAATTTTTAAGCATTTGAAAATAATTTTAAGGGCTATTTAAATTGAAAATAATAATTTTGTTTTAAATTTTTAATTTTTAAATTTCTGTATTAAAAAATAAGTATTATTTTTTAAAATATTTCAATCATGCCCTATGTTTAGGGCGGTCTGATCACTGATCACAGGATAAAAGAGTGAGTATTAGTACTACGTACATTCTCTCGGTGGATTCAAATCACTTATGATCGGGTCCTGTTGTCGTCTACTATACTCTTTGTTATCAAATATGAAAACTATTTATGGTAATTTATATGGATATCAAATTTTTGGGAGCATCTTCTAAACTCTTCTTTATTTCTAAATAATATTAATCATATCACAGTCTGCAACAGAAGTCAATCAAAACATATCCAGATGGTAGTTCGAATTACCGAGACCGCGCGACGTGCGTGTTTACCAACAAAAAATAATTCATTAAGCCATACATGCAAGTGAGACAGCGACGACAAGATGCGCACGTAGAGTCGTTGCTGTGGTTAGCAAACGAATTCTATAACTATTGTTTCATAACTACTTATTGGGCCACCCCAAATAATTGAGACTCCTTCACGTCAGTACGTCACCATTTAGACATTAATGCCATTTAGTTCAATCACCACGTCTTGCTGCTTTGTGATTTGGAACCCATTAGTTGGGATAATTAGATAAAAAATAGAAAGTGATTTTTTTTTTACATGTGTTTGTATACAACAATTTCAAATAATAAAATTAATATTTATTAGTTTAGCTACCATATTTGTTAAGCTTGTTATTTAAGGTTCTAAAAAATTGGCTAAATTTTATAAAAATATATTTTATAGTTAATTTTTAACATTTATCATCAAGAAAAATGAGATATTCATTGGATAGTTAAACATAGATAGATTTTTGCCTTGGATTTTAAAAGTTTGGTACATGCATATTTAATTAGTATGCATTAATCTAATAGATGGAAATAGAGTCATATATATTGGAAAATTCGTATAATAATAAAATTTTCTAGTACCCTCTTTATCTCCTCAATCCCACCTTTATTGATTTTCTAGTACCCTCTATCTTGATCTCGTGTTTGTGGGTGTCGTCCAGTTCTTCCTCTAAGAACTGGTGTATTCCAACGACACCACAAAGCCTTGAAATTGGATTCGTATAATAATCCATTGTCCTTAGAGAAACACGTTCGATTAATTGATTTTGGTTCTTTTCCAAGATCAAAAGAGTCTATAAATAGCCACATCATATCCTCACTCTTAGTCGCTCCTCACGAAGATCTCTCCCTCCATGACTTTCAAAGACTATTGAGTCAACTCATTCAGTTAGATCTTTAAAACAAAATTTCACATGTCAATTTCTATGACCTATAGAATCAAAATCCACAACCCATTTGATCAGGTCCATGGGACTCTTATGTTTTGAAATTCTTCAAGACAATGACTATAACCCTTGCTTTAACTCAGTGTCATCTATGCATGCAGAAAATTCATTATTCTCATATCAAATTGACACAAATGTAAGCTTTAGAATGACAAGAGATCAATAGGAATGATTGGATTTCTTATACGGGTAAAAGTCGTACATTGATAAAAAAATTGTACAATGCATAAGAGATATATCCCTAAACTAGTAACCCTAGCAGCTATTTATAAGCAAAAAATAAAACCTAAAAAACAAGAATCAAAATAAAATAGAAAAGTGTATAAAAATATCTCGCCGTGACATTTGCTCAGCATCACTTTCGAACGACAGGTAATGCCGGTTATCAACACCAGCCATCAATAATCAATAATGTTGATTAATTGTAATTTCCAATTTCTTATAAACACCAAAATCATTCAAACCTCTTTACATGGAAAAGGAAATATACTCGGAATCTTATATTTCATTTTATTTTATCAACGTGTACCACTAAGATTTATGGAATGAGATGGGAAAAACATCTTATAAAATGGTATGTTGAATGTTGTGTATTTGACATGTATGTTCTTCCTTGGAGATGTCTCACCAGGCTCCAAGACAGCACAAATTGAAAATACGGAGAGAAAATATACAATGTGCATTATTTTATTATTATTCGAGCATATTAATGAAAATCCGCTTGGGCATAAACTTAGGCAAAATATTTTATACATTGCATTTTATAATATGGTGGAAAGATATATATTTATCCTTTGAGAGTAAGCATATCTTTTGACAAGCTACGTAATTACAATACTGTGTGTTTATTATTAATTAACATCCTTTTATTTTATGTTTATTATTCATGGTATCGTTCGGATAAGTGAAATTATTATTTTTTACATTAATTTTTAATATCAGATACATTTAATCCGACCAGCCGCAAGTTCTAGTGAAGAGCAACAGAAAGTGAAAAGGATGGTTGAGTTTTGGAGCGACCTGTCATGTGTTTTTCCTCCCAGAGTTGTTGGTTACAGAAGTGAAACCAAAGAGTGGCAACCTGGTGGTCAGCAGACCACACTACTATTCATTATGTTTAAATGGTATTCTAAGTCTGCAAGAAGTAAAATATTACGACACATTGTTTTTTTATTTTTTAAAATTTTTTAATCCTTCTGGGTCGTTTTTTTTTTCTTAGGATGTCAATTTTTCAGTAATGTCTTTTCATGATTTTGTCTCCTTCTGACATTTTCTTCAAATTAATCAACCTGCTTTTAGTTATGTGACTTCTGCAGCCTAGCTGACCTAGTGGATAATCATGTGCACGACTATAGGTTATGTTACTTACATGGGGAAGGCTGCTTCCAAATTAAATCCTGGCCGGATTGCGCACTAATTAGCGGTGGCCATTGATTTTCAGTGATGGCATCTCTCTACGTTTAACACTTTAGTCATACATGTTTCTTCTCAATCCCAGAATTAACCTATCATTGGATAGGTCCTACTGTCCTAGTCAAAATAACTTGGTCAAAGTGTGCTGATATTTACTGTATCTAATTTTTAGTATTTTCATATTGCGTTATATTTGTTTGAAAAATCAGTAGATTGAATTTAAAAAATCGACCTATAATTTAATGGTTAATTTTTACATAAATTATATAAAAAAAACTTTAAAGATAAATAAATAAATAAATAATATGTAAATTTTATTTATTTATCGTTTAATTTCTGCAGGTTAATTTACAAAAAAAAAAAAACTAATATCAGATCATTATAAAACAGTAATATTCAATCTAAACGGTCAATACAGAAAATCATTACATTACAAGTGGATAAAATGCCGAATCTCCATTCGACCGGGAGCTTACAGAGGAGCATAGGGTGGGGTCGGGTGGGTTAAAAAAAGTGTTCCATTGCACGGTAAAACCCATTACTTACTGTATGAATTTTATGAATGCTGAACCAAAGCACCACGAACGCTCGATCATGTCAAATTATGCATTAAACTGATTAAGAAAGACCAAGCTTTATGAGTTTATCGATACGTACATACACTCTTGATTAAAAATTATCTACCTACATACTCTAATTAACAGTGCACAGTCATGCAAACACATCACACACACACACACATATGTGTGTGTATATGTATATACATGGTTGTACTTGTATGGATATGATGGGAGCAATATATAAATTATAATGTCTGTGCGTCTATATCATATCTGTATATGTATAGTGCAACTCCAAACTAATTTGCAGCACGGACATTCGTCGGTTCAAAATTATGCAAACTCATGGAACAGTGGATCATCAATAAGCTGCAGGTCAGGCCAAAACGGGGAAGCTCCACCTCCTCCATAGCTAGAACTAGCACTGCAGGCATCACTCGAGGACGAGGTTCCTTCAGCCGCTAGTGCCGGCGGCACGGCAGGAGGCGAGACCGGCGATAGAGCAGCAAGCCACGAGGAATCAAAGGTGTTCATTTCTCCAGCTCCCGGCTGGCTAATCACCCCAAAGTCATGACCATAGTTATCAGAAGCAGCTGCCACGGTCTCTGTCACGGCCAGTCCGACATTATCGCAATGCTTATTGTCTTGGAAGGTGCATGGGACTTGCAGTTCCGGTAGGTGAGGAAAAGGAATACTAGAATCATCAAGGGGTCGTAGAGAATCAGAAAAGGGTAAAAGATGGTTGGAGAATGTTGAAGGGCTTTGTTGCTTAATTGTATTCAAAAGGGTGTCCAAGTCATCGATGCGGTCGATGTTGTTCATGGCATTAATGTTGGTGGAGTCAGCAGGGCCAAGCTGGGGAGGCTGGAGAAGGAACTGCAAGTACTGGGACATTTGGGCGGCACCTGCGGCACCCCAGGGGGAGGAGCTCTGAAGGTGGCGATGAGGGTCCATGAGGAGGTCCTTGAGGCTGGCCAGAGCTAGGAGATGAGGGAGGGAGGAGAAGAGATCTGTCTTAGGACGGTGAGTCATTGGGTCGATTCCCATTTGAATCAGCTTCTTCTTCAGATGCGTGTTCCAAAAGTTCTTGATTTCATTGTCCGTCCGCCCCGGTAGGTGGCTCGCTATTGCTGACCACCTTCATTAATAAATCACAAAATAAATAAATTTTTGATTCTTCATGCCCTTTTAGACCAGAGAAAGGAAATAATAATAATATTAATGAATAATGAAGGTATGGTAATAATAATTAGTACTTGTTGCCAATGATGGAATGGAGGTTTAAGATCGTCTGTTCTTCTTCTTTGGAGAACTTGCCTCGTTTGATGTCGGGCCTCAGGTAATTCGTCCATCTTAGTCTGCAGCTCTTCCCACACCGGTTGAGACCTGCAGGTACATGATGCACACATTAATTACACATAACCCACTTTTTTATTTGAATTTGGTTACACTTGCATATGCAGTGTATTGTATATATATAATGGACATTGTATATATATGTATGTGTGTCTATATATATAATTATACACACACACACACACACAGTCACATAGACGTGTTTATATTATGTGTAATATATAATTAACGTACATACTGCAGTAAGTGTGTGAGTTAAATTAATTACCGGCGAGTTTAGGGAGGGCGCGCCAACTGCCATGGCCATGGACTTGGATGTATCGGACAAGTTTTGAATCTTCCTCAGGAGTCCAGGGGCCTTTCTTTAGGCCACTCTCATCGCAGCAAGGGGACCGTCCCATTTCTTTTGTGATCTAAATTAATAATGCGATTGATCGATTGGTGATGAGATGGATGGATGCCTGCTCCTTCCACTCCAAACCAAACCCGCAGCTGACCCTCTATTTATATATACATACTTTGGTGTGTGTGTCGTGCCTCCCTTGTGCTGATATTAATACCCGGTTGTCACTGTCATGCCTGCCTTGTGCTGTTAGTCGTCAAAAGACCTCACCTAGAGCAGTACTACTGGTGTTAGTCTTCTGTTTCTTCTTTCTGATTGGAAATAACCAGGATGCCCCTTATCATAATTTCAATCAATTTCCACACCTAGCAGCTAATTAATTTAGATTATACTGCTTATTAGTTATTATAATTTATATGCAAATTTAGTAAAATAAGTAATTTTATGAGAAATAATACGTGGCAATAAAATAATATTATTTATCACAATTCTAATTATACGAAGCATTAATTAGTTAATTCCTGTAAGTATGTGACAGCTGAGCACGTGGGATTTGAGGCGGATGATATATTAGTATTACTGTACGTTGGAGCATATATATATACATATGTCCTCGCCATATAAATTATGGGACGGTCGGTCAAGGGCGTCCTTGGCCACGTGGGAGATCCATCTTGGCCGTTGTGTATGAAATATAGAGCGTACGGATTTGGTTTTCTTGGCTTTAAAAATCCACCCAGAATTTCCGTTGAGACAATAATTAATTGGCCTCGTTTGTCAGAATTTACTATAATTATTTTGTATAGCAAAGTAAAAAAAAATCAGATTTTATTAAATTAAATATATGATAATATAATATAGATAATAAATTATGTGAAATTAAAATTAAACGACAATGAATAAAATTTGAAGTTATTAACTGATTAAAATCATAAATTTATAAAATTATGAAGGTTCAATCGTAAATTTTAACCTAATTTCACAAGATTCGGTAAATTTTAATCATAAACGACATGGTTTATTATCCCGTTTATATTAAGTCAATGCACTTAATATAATATCATGGAGGTAACACTAGATACAAAATTTAAAAATAATTAAAGTCTTTAATTTCCGCACCATTTTTGAACAGTGCGATGGCTTGAACTATATATGTAAAGATTGGCACCTCAAGATCACAATCTTCCTTATAATTATAAAAATCTGAATCTTCAAAGCCATTAACATTATAACATTTTGACTTCCCATTAATGTGAGATCTACTGTGTGATCGAGAGTACTGGACACTGAGGGCATTTGAAGACCTGCAGGTATTTAGATTGATGTGATTTTTTGAGTTAGTAATTATTTGATGATGAAAATATTTAAATGATGTAACGGTTAATATATTTATTTTAACTGTATTAAAACTTGATTTTGAGTTTGAGGTGGCTATTTTATAGAATTATTATATTTTGAAAGAATTAAAATAAATAATAAAAATACATATTAGACTGTGTTTATGTGAGGGTTCATATGTATGTGCTATTCTTGCCCAAAGAGAAGATGAGGAAGATCGGAGAAGTGGTTTTCGGAGTTTTGGCTAATCTGATTTATGAAAACATCTCTAGGTGTTTTACATCTCTATCCTATTCTATTGGATTGAACTTGTATAAATTGTTAGGAATTTAAAGAATTTGATGAATCCTAGAAGTTGAGAGAATTGAGAAATGGCATTGTTTTGCTTAAATTGATGAATATATGTAATATATTCAAAACGTTAATTCTAGCTTGTCTATTTTTATTCTAGAAAAGAACACATTAAATGGTTAAAATTGAGATATTATGATTTTGGGAATGTTCTTGGCTAAAAACTATAACAATTAGTATATTTCGATGCAAAATGTGTTATTCCTCCTAATAATTTGTGTTTTTTTGCCTTGTTTGATCATTATGATGCTATTTGATAGTGTACTGTAGTGCTTTTAATTGGTACAATTTTTGGGTATAGGATGAATATACCGCATTCTGGTGTGTAAAATTGAATAAATGAAGGAAGGGGAAAACTCGTTACATGGCTAGTTTTGGCCATTGAGACATTTTGGCGTGAGGGTAGGGTGCGGACGCAATGCACTGCCGCGTTTGTTAAGCAAGCTTTGTGTTGGTTAGGCAAGCTGACATAGGTTGTAGCTACCGGGTCGCAGTTGTGGCCAACCATACTTTGGTGTTGTTTTCACCCATTTTGACTATTTTGTCTTTTGGGACTCCTTTTGATGATTACATGACGATATATGACCTAACATATTTAATTTGTTTGAGGTTGAGAACCTTGTTACGCTCATGTATGTTGATTTGAGTCATATTTGATTTATGCTACCATAAAAACTTTTTTTATGATGATAGTTATGAAGTCTTTGGCTCTACGTGGTAATGTGATTTTGAATACTTGAATTGGATAAGTGACTAACAACATCTCTAACCATGCTCTCTAAATTATACGCTCTATTTTACGTGAAAGCTATTTTTAATAATCTATTCTAATTATATTCTCTATCTTAGCTAATAATATAAAATTTTATTATTATTTTTAAAAATCCTAATTTAAATAATTATTTTTTATATAACTAACTAATTCATATTTTATTATATTAAAATATTAATAAAATTAATTTAGGGATGGACAATGTCTCCTTATATATAGGGATTGAGCTACTTAATTTAGGAAGCATTTAGGATGATAATTGAAGCAACAAAAGTATACAATTAACTTTCTATATTAAGATGAGAGCCATATAGAGAATGTTAAAGATGTTATACAGCCCTTAAGTAGGAGTTTTGGAGGGATTTTTTAGTAACTAGTTAGGGTGAGTTGGAGTACTGAATGATCGTAAATGGTTGATTTTAATAACTAATGTTTTATATGCATTATTAAATTCAACTTGGTTTGATTTAAAATTAAAAATTTAATTAGCTCAATCTTAATACTAACTTAATAATAATCTAAAATGTAAGTTTTATATTCAAATAAGTTTAATATTAATTGAAATAATCGTAATAACTCATTATTAAATTTAATTAACAACCCATAAAACAAGAGTTTTAATAAATAATACGAGAGTTAGGAAAAAATATAGCTAGGAAATATTTTAACCACTATATTAACTATTTTTATATAATTTATTTTAAAAAATAACATAAATAAGAATAAGTATAATATTAAAAGAGCTGGATTGACGTGTAAATTTTACGAGCTAAATTGGCTCATGAACTTAACGGGCCAAGCAGGAATTTGTCTAGGCTTGACAAGTTTAAGATCGTTTATGGCTCATCAACTTAAGTTAAGCTTGAGTTTTGGACTTCTTTTAAGTTGAGAGTAACATAAATAGTTTTGCTCAGTCTATTTAATAAAATAGGTTATTAGCCATTTTCTCATTTATATATATATATATAAATTAAATAGGTTATTAAAATTTTAATTATATGATATAAATCAAATAAAAAAAATAAATAGTATATATATATAATTATTTTCTATATATATTATAAATCAAATTTAAATATTATAAAAAAATGTACGTACAATGGTGTCGCTGCCATCTTTCGTGGGCTCTAACATTTGATACTATATAGTAGCTTTCATCCTACATAACTAGTCATACGCTAATTTTTCCTATTCATTTGGAAGATTGTAAACGCAAGTCAAAAGAAAATGTCATTTTTAATGGTCATACGGCATATGAGACCTACTACATTTTCCACAATAATGGTACAATGACCTAGCTAGCTAGCCTCAACTCAACTACACCCATTGGGAAAGGAAAAACAGGCCAGGCCTAGCTAGCCTTAACTACACCAATAGAAGAAAAAAAAAACCGGCGGATAAAAGACAACAACGGTCAAAGGGCATATTTTAAAATGTAAAAAATTTGTTGGCCGTATATGAGTGGCTATAATTAATCGGGAACAGACCTAGAGAGATGATCCAACGTAAAGGGGGGTAAAGTCAAAATCAAGAAATAGGTAGAGCATCATACACCCACCTACTGGCTAGCTGCACGGAGACCCCAACTCACGCACGCCAAAGTGGGCGTACCAGCGTTTTGCAGTTGCATGGATTTCATGGCCCTTCTTCGTATTTTGTTATCAATTTAATTATCATGCATCATCTCTCGAGAAATCACTGATTTTAATTTTACTATGAAAATTGTCATAAAAGGGTATAATAGCCCCCACGTGATATTAATAATAAAGATAATAAAACCTTAAAATTTGCAAAATCACATTTAATATTGTTAACAGTTTTCCCCCCTATGTTACTTATTAATAGCTACAATGATGTCACTACAAATTGAATTCATATTTTTAAAGAAAAGGCATCCCATCTGCATTATATTTGGTAGGATCGAGAATCCAATTTTCATTGTGGAAGATTTAGAAAGAAGAAGAAAAAAAAAATGTCAAACCTGGGTTGGTGTAAAATTTTGAAAATCCACCCAAGAAAGAACAAAGTATAACTTATTGTGTATTATATATAATTAGTTGTGTAAGAAAAGAAATGAGTATAATTCCTTAAACTCCTAGACGAGCTATAAGAGCAAAGAGTGTAATTTCCTGAGTACACATCTCTCGATTAAAGGGCTACGCTAACAATTTGGGCAAGCAGCTGGTTCTCCAAATGCCAGAAACTTTGGGACACTGCTGAGCATTTTGAATATGTATAACCTTTTTGAATAAGCTTACTGAATGCTATTTGACTTGACTTCATCATTCTAAATAAGGCTTTCTGATTAGTTCTTTTTGAACTCTTTTCGGAGTGAAGCTTCGGACAAGTACTGAGCCTTTACACTAATTAAGCACTCATCTGATTATGGGTTTCTAACTAAGCATCCAAACTAAATGGTTTTCTAAGCAAGTATGCATGCAGAGTGAGGTTTCTAAGTGGCCAACTTGGCCAAGCTAAGAGTATCCTTCCATTTAACCATATTGATTAAGGGCCATTCTTACTTAGTGGGGATTTGGGGACATAGGCTTTTTGAGTCTACCTTCTAAATAATTAAGCCTAATATTTAATTTAAAGGTCATTCAGATATAAATTAAGGCCATTTTGAAACAATCTAAACCTTTGTGATCGTCATTTAGCTTGAGAAGTTTTTGAATCCTTTATGAATAATTAAGTTCACCATTCTAAATTATTTTTGATTCGAAGTCACTAATTAGCGTTTGGAATAAATCTTTACTAAATAGGCTTATTGACGTGACTTTAGACTCGATCGACACCGTATATGCTAAATTAATTAGCAAGCTTCTTGAAATTAGATTTGAACAAGCATTTGAAATACTATTCAAAATCACTCTATTGAACTATATATGTTTTCGGATTAATTAAGAACCTACTCAGACCAAGTAGTTCTTAATTTAATTTTCGGGATAACACCCTGGAAAAAAAACATTATATAATTAATAGCTTTAAGAAAAACTCTTTAATTTAGTGAAGTGCTTGATGAGATGTCTTCTGAATTTTGTTTGTAAAGGTGATTTGGATATCAATAATGATAACATTACTATACTAATTAAGGCCTAACAAATGGATTCAACATTGTTGTTTTGTTCTTCACTACTAACTCTATCTCCATATTTGACTGGATTGCAATTCTTGATTTTTATATTATTGACATTTTTTGTATGCCAACAATCACAATATCTTGGCCTGGGGCCTAACATGCAATGCCTACTCAAACAACCACAACAGCTAGCTTACCTTAAATGAAAGGGAAAAAAGAAGAAAAAAATAAAAATAAAAGACGGCTGGCAGTGCTTATAATACATACTATATATGAACTATGAAGTGAGTTAATTAAAATATGTGGACATATATGCAATGCGTCGACGCTGGGTAGCCAGGAAGTTGTACCAAAATAGATATACTAAAGGACCTTATATATTGTTCCTTTACTTATTCGATCGTCTCACCGCATTATTCAGTTGATTTTGACAATAAAGCATTAATTATATCACTGTTTGGTTTAATCGCGTGCATGGATTGATCAAAAGTTTTGCATTTTTTAAAGGCAAAATTCACCTTTATTATAATAATTTGTACGATGCAAGTGGCCTCTAGCATCCAGGACTTCAATTTACTACTACTTCCTTTTTTTCGCCTCCTACCTCAGTGATACAATTTTCAACTTATTTATGAAGGCTAGCTTCTGTTATTTGATGGGTTTAAATAGTATTTGTACGGTAATGGAATTTGAAATCCTTTGTATTGTTATGGGCCACTATTTTGCTGCGCCAATGAAATTCAAACCATATGCGAATATCAAATATAAAATGTATTAGAAATAATTGACAATTATAAAAGTGGCATGTCAGATATCTAAGTGTATGTAAGGCAAATAGATTATAATCCATTAATTCAATTTTATTTAATTTGTATATATATATATATATATGTATGTATGTATATATTACATTTAAAATTTAAATATCAGTTAAACTTTTGTTTTATTTTATTTAGAGTAATTAATGAAAAACAATTGTAGAGATTGTTGAAGTGAGAGATAGTGAAATATATGTATATATTTATTTTTGGATTCATTATTATATATATTGCAGTATTTGTCGTTTTATACTTGAGATTTTGAACATTCCATAAAAAAAATCGAGTATATTTATAAAATTGAAGCTAAATTAAGTAATATAAATATAATCATAAGACATTAGAAATCGAATTACTTGTACAATATATAGTAGCATATTAGATTATTGGATGACAAATGAATAAATTTATTATTATTATTTTAATACTATTACATTACGGGAATTGAATTACAACCCAACCAAATAGTATTATTTGTAAAAATAATTCATATAGATTTTCTACAAGTCAATGCGTACACACACAAAAATTAATCAAATCAACCATTAGCTAGGAACGCTTTTTTGTTTTTGTTAGATGATTACTGTTTCTACTGTTTAAAACGCTAGCTGGGTTTATCCGGCGGAGGCCCGTACGTAGGATTTAGCCTTGCCACAATATCTTTCTTGAAATAAAAATTAATAATTTTGTTTTTCTCTTAAAAATGAAAATAGTAATGTTGTTGCCTCGACGACGTACGACCCTCTTCGATCTGGTGGTCAGTTCTCACCGGCTAATGTTATTAGTTTGTGGATAATATATATATATATATATATATTACATTTTCCCAAGACTTTGACTTCCTGTGCCTTTAAAACCTTCCATCTTTCAGGCTTTTAGTCCAACACGTTCCATGACTTCCATCCCATGTGGCCATGTCTGATGTCTATAATTATATATATATATATATATATATATATATAACATGAGAGAAAGAGCAAACGGAAGGGGCATGTCTGTTTTCTTCTTCTTAGTTCTTATTGTTATTATGACCTACTCCACAAGCAACCGATCTTAGACCAGCCTAAAAACTCGTAGTTAAATCCGAAGCATCCATCAATGGCCCTACATGCACACTATGTGGTCCACATTAATTATCTAATTAAATACTAATAATAATTTTTTAATAACATTGACCTGTTTTCATCTTCCCCGCTCATATTATATTATATTAATCATCTCACTTCCTACCAGATCGTTTGACTGCCGTCACTACTTAAATTTACAGTTAACCAAACCCAATCACCACGAATACACATCCCATGCACTAAACACGAAACCCAATAAAATTAAATGAAGGCAAGGAAATGGTGGGATTGCTTACTCAGCAAGAGTTGTGTGTAGGAGGTATCATCACATGAAAAGAAGAGGAATCAATATATATTGACCGCAAGCATGGCTGATATATACATACATGCATGCATATGTCTTGACTCTTGAAAGGATATGAAACAATATCTCTCGTCTCATGCACGTTTTAAAAAGTAGTAATTGGTTTAGCTGCTATAAAACTAAAAATAATATTTTATTTATTTATTTATTATTCTTTATTTAAAAATAATTATTATATTTTAAAAATAAAAACAGTAATCAAACATAAGAGTAATAGCACTAGTAGCATATTTAATTTTTTTTTATGGTTTGTACATTATTTTCTTGCATGTTAAAAAATTATTATTCACTCCCTATAATTATTAAATTATATATAAAAAAATTTCTCCTCTTTATCTCTTTCACATTTCTTGTAACTTTTAATTTTATTCTATATTAAATTATGAAAAAATTATTAAATAAAAAAATAATATAAAATATTATTTTAATTATAGAAATAGTTATTAAAAGAGGCATATTTATATATAAAAATAATTTAAATCTGTAAAATAAACAAACATCTTAACTGCCCTAAAGTTGCTGCCTCTATAAAAATATAAAATTCATTTTCGCCGAGAAAACTGATTTACATCCGCATGGGGCTCTGTCCCACTCCCACGGACTATCGGCTGAAGGTTGTTGTCTACATCTCCAATAATACGTTATACGCACATGAACATGTCCTTGAAACTAAAGAAGCCGATTTTGTTTCTAAGTCATCAAAATGACAACATACAAAGACAAATACGGCCGGATTTTATATATATATATATATATATATATATATATATATATATATATATATAAACTTTTCAATATATTATTAATGTTGAAGCAAGGTCCACGTATATATGTCCGCTAAACAACTAATTAATGTTGCTTCTTAAATTGGGTTTCATTTGTTTTCACTTTAAAACTCCAGAATCTTTTACCTTGAGAGACTGAGAGTGAAAGTTGTTAGAGGCTCATTTCAAAAGTTTGGGAAGCAAAAAAGGTGATGATTCAAATCCTAACTACAAAACATCAATTAATATATATATATAATTAAAATCATGTTATTATTTATGACTCAATTGTGTTAGACTGGACCAACGCTAGAGGGTCTATACGTGTTGATTCGGTACGTAGAGCGTAGTCATGAATAGAGGCTTCTATGATCACCGTCACGTGGTTTATTTTTCTCTTCCAATCTACATGCATATATGGAAGGGGAGCGCAAACATACATATAACTTTAAAAATTGAAGATTAACTACGGAGCATTAATTATGAATATTTTTACAAACGAAGGTTGATTTATATATTGAAAGTTACGAGACTAAAACCTACCAAATCAATTGTTAACTAATTAATGAACATTTATAATATTTTTCAATAAACTTTAAATAAAAATGACACTTCTTAAAATTTTATTCTAAACTTTATATATGCATTTGAAAAAAAAAACTTATGTGAATGCTCTAAGTAATTAGTTAATTTATTTTTTCTATATCACCAAAAGGGTGAACAAAAAATGTCTTATTGTTAATTAGACGGACACTGCTGATTCTCCTCTTGACCCATATTCCCTTGCATGTGTTTCTGATTGCCCAGTGGAGTAGAGTTGGAGCCAAAGTGGTTACGCCAATACAAAGCCATTGGATTGGTGTTAGGAGTGAGTTACGATGGATTTGAACTTGTTATATTTGATTTGTTGCAGGATATCATCACTAGGCATCAAGCCCGAATGGATACTGTCATGTCTTTTCGGTAGTTCGTGAGCATGGGGGCTAAAGGTGTGCAAGAGTTTAAAAGACTTGACTCTTTGATTAATTATAACGTCGGAGTTTCTTGAACTTCTAGGTTGAGATAAGCAAATATGATATATCTCTCTGGGGATCCTTGTGTTAACCTCATGAGTGGGACACTCTTGTCGTGGTCGTTCAATGCTTCGGGAGTGTATTATTTTGTTTTTAACTGTTATGTGATGTTGTTGTCTATCCTCTTGAGTATTGTTTACGGGTACGTATGCCTCGGCTCTACCCATTTTTCTTGTACTCATTTTCTTTTCTTAACACATGTGACTTTACTTATAAAGAAATATTCACGTATAAAATATCATAAAGATTTCTAAAAAACAAAGAGCTGCATTAACAATGATTTTCTTTACTTTTTGTTTTTTTACTCTAGACTATTTGAGAACTTAAAAATGCGGCCTCCAAACATTTCCTTTGCAATATAAAATGTTAATTAATACAAAAAATCAGACCTAATAAATTAAAAAGTGACTTTTTGGAGTGACAGGCCCCAAATATTTTATATACTAAATTAAAGTGACTAGATTTTAAAGTGACTTATTCTAATCCCACTTGGCTAACTAATTTCCTTTTTATTGTAACAGTTTTGATTTTGGTTTTTTGTTTTTCAAGATGTTATTATTATTTTAAAATTCAAAGTTTCATTTTAAAATGTTGGATGGATTCAATGATAGATTGAGTGATTAAGCAGATAAAATATGGACCCAAAATTCAAAATCTTCCACAGGACTCTTTATGCGGAAACATTTTCATGCATGGATGAAGTTATGTCAACTGTTATGCCAAACATTGGTGATGCCAGTTTGGACAATCACCCACGTAATTTATAAATTCAAAAGTAACAAAAATGATGAAAATGTAAATTAACGAATATTATGGACCTCGACCCAACCCTTACGTCCAATTCCTTGTTGCATTGATAGGTTGTGACATCATCACAACTGTTTCATCAATAAAGTTTGCCAATATTGATCGAATTAAAATTACCCGCATAATCAATTTTTTGTATAATTTAAGAAAAATGTTTATAGATTTATAAAAAAACACTCACATCATCTCTAAAAATATTTCTTAAATCGAATTAAAAAACTTAGAAGATTCTAAAGATGTATTGAACAGGTATATCATGTGGCAAAGAACTTATCCAACAATGGAGATAAGTATCCCACTTTAAACCCTAATGTCCCATGATATATTGATACACATTCGTATATATACACTTGAGGGTTGTCTATTCAATGGTCTGTCATTCATTATAGTGCATATATTCACTTGTGTGTGCGTACATAGTTATTAGATCTACGTCTAACAGTTCATATTTAAGCTTCATTTAATTGTAGTTATGTTGAATTATTATAGCGGATCTATACTATAGTTAGTTGCATCATTCAACAATTTAGATTAACAATTCATGTTAAAACTTGACTTTATGTTCTCATTATGTAGAACATTATATATGTACACACATTTGTCTTTGTTTAAACTAGTGATTTTAGAAAAGTAATGAATACCATGGCTAACTTTAGAGACATTGTATTACATGGCATACATTTTTTTAAAAAAATTCACCAGGCACATTATTATATATGAACTTCCAATGATAAGTTAGTAAACTTTTATTTGATTGTTATTGAGGCTTGGAACTTGTTCTATGTAAATTATGTCTAAAGTAATTAAATATTAAGAGTAATTCATTGAAACCCAATGAATTTTATTTTTTTTATTTGGATTGTTGAACTTTTATTTTTAATAACCAAATTTCATTTTGTTAAAGATACTATCAAAATTCATTAATCTCATTTGGCATTACGGAATCCATCAATCTCTCAATATGTATAAATTTAAAATGATATAAAAAATTAATTAACTAATCAGATGCTTACATGAAAAGTTAAAATTTTTAAGGAAAAAAGTATATCATACAAGAATCAAGCTGCGACATCAAAGCACCGCTAACACCTTATTACAAAACTGTAATGAATTTTGTAAATTTAATATAATTACACACACACACACCTTATATCAAATATTTTATTTAATATTTATGTAATAATATCAATATTAAGCATAAATTATTTTTAAAATTTTAAATATGCATAATATTTATTACAAAAGTATAGAATATTTTATTTATTTTAAATTTATATTTTACAATGTTTATAAAAATAATAAATTTAAATCATCAAAATATTATGTATAAATTATTAAAATGCTAGAAAAATGTAATAATAATAATAATTTTATTTTTAATAATAAGACTATGAATATTTATATAACATTGAAATATTAAATATAAAATGATTCAAACAGTATTATTTTATTAGAGTAATAACAAAGTAAAATAAAATAATATTTTAAAATATTATTAGATGATATTGATAATAAAAATTCCTAGTATGCATACGAAAATTATAATATTTTTTTTGTATTTTAATTTAGAATTTTACAAATGTTATAAAAAATAATAATAACATTTATTATAAATATTAGTATCAAAATAATAATGCTTGAAACTTTATTTAACTTTATTATTATTAAATAACTATTTATGGCCTTATTGTTCAATACAAGGCTATTGTTAAATATGAAATTATTATTACAACATTTTTCTTGTATTCTAATGATTTGTACATATTGTTTTGATGATTTTAAATTTATTTTTTTATAGCATATATAAAATTTTAAATTAAAATGCAAAATAAAAATAATATTGGTGTGTGTTTGGTACATGACTACATGATGAATACATGATTATTTTTATAAATAGTGAGCTATATACAAATAAAAATATTTAATTTCAGAATTCAATTCTCAAAATAGGTTTGTCCTATACTTGTTTTTAAAATCGGTTTCTAACTATATTATATTTTAAAAAACAAATGCTTTTTAAATTTTGTCTATTTTATTACTTAGACTTACCAAATGTTATTTTTAATTTTGTTTGGGATTTGATTTTTAAAAAAACATATTCTTCTAAAAACACATTATCTCTCATACTAAATTTTTTATTTTTAAATTATAATTCAACGTGAACTCCAATAGAATTTAGAAAATAAATTACAAAAATAAAAACTCATACCAAATGAGCCCTAAATTTTTATAATAAAAGTTAAGCATATTTTTTTTAAACATTGATGTTTTATTTGATATAGTGTGTGTGTGTGTATATATATATATATATGTGTGTGTGTGTGTTTATAAAAAATAATTCATTAGCATTAATGATGTTAGAGCATTGATACTGAAATAAGAGTTACCATATTTAAATGCATAATTTGATGAATGTATGAGATATACAGCTACATTATACTCACCAAATGCTAAAATTTATAATTATGAGCTACAATAAATATGTAAGATTATTCAAATTTGAAAAATAAAAAACTTATTAAAATATTTATTTTAATGTTTTTTTGTTCTTCTTCCTTTTTTCCCATATTATGTTATTATTTGAATAAATTTATTGACTAATACGGTGTAAGATTATGAATATAAATAATTCAAAGTTATAAAGAAGTTATAATCTTTATTAAAATTTAAAGATAACAATATGCTCTTTGTTGTTTTTTATTAGGTTATAGTTAGATTCTTTTATAGCACATGTTATAGTACCAGGGGATCAAAAATGAAAGTTAAGACAAATGAGTAAAGAAACATATACTCATACCCGTCAATTTTACTAACACAAACACTATTAATGTGAAATGATTAAAATACATATTGAAAAATAAATTAAATAAGAATATTAATGTATTAATATAATGTTCAAAGAATATTTTTTGAATATTTTACAGTATTACTTGAATATAAAAAATGTTTTAAAATTAATATTAAAACAAAAATATAATTTAAAATAATTATTTTAAAATAATTATGATAAGAAATATAAAAAATATGCTTGAAAAATATTATTTAAATATAAATATAATATTTAAATAATAATATTTGAATATTTTATTTATGTTATAATATATATACTACGGATTTATCCTTATAAATTTTCATATTAATATTTATTTTAATATTTTTTTCATTCGAAAAGATTTTATTTTAAAAGTATATTTTTATAATTGTGATAATGATGATAAATCTGAGACGTGATTTACCATTATGTCCATGATTTACACATCACCGTCGTCTCTCTCTCTCGCCACTATCAAATCCTCGTTCCCGTTCGCGCGTCAACTTTTTCCCAAGAACAGGACCAAACCCAACCCTAGAAATCGACCCCACAAACACGCTAATTACGCGTTGGTTCGATTGGATTCAGGTTGACAGTGGCAAGAGAAGCTATTGGGTCGTAGATGTTGTTTCAATCCTGGAGCTGAAACTAGGTCAGAGGTTGGAGCTGTTGAGGCCTCTCTTCAGCGCTCTCATGGGAGCCGCGGGCTCCAAGCTGGAGAAGGCCCTCGGCGACCAATTCCCCGAAGGCGAGCGTTACTTCGGCCTCGAGAACTTTGGCAACACATGCTACTGCAACAGCGTCTTGCAGGTTTTTGATTTGAACCCATTTCACATTTGTTCACTCGCAAGGTAATTGGGTGTTTGGTTTTGGAGACTTGGTGTTTGATTACTTGGGGAAAAATATGTGTCCTGCTCTTTTTGTTTGCGTAGATTAGTGTTTCAAGAAACAGAAAGGATCAGTCTTGAATGTTATGTTTTGTTGTGTTTTTCACGTTTAAAAAGTGTGGGTTAGGATCTTTTAAGGTAGTTAGCTGGTGTTCGCACTTGTTGAGTTTGGATGACCAACAAGCAGAGGCGGTCCGCTTAAAAGTATTGGTGCTATCTTTGACATAATCTTTTAATTGTGTGAGCTCGAGAGGTCCTTTTCAATAAACTGGTAGTTGTAGATTGAACTGTTGAGGATGCATTTTTCCTTGGGCTGCATTGATTTTGGGAGGATTACCTGGATTGCTGAAAATGAGTCTAATTCTGATATTCACTTTTTTTTCCCCTATCGTAAGACGGACCTCTTTCAATTTGTGGTTATCTTCTGAATTTGTATTCAATAGTGACAAATGAGAAAGCAATTTTTCACCATTTGGTTGCTGAGTCAAATATTTACTGAAGGACAATGTCTTCTACTTTGCCATAAAGAAAGTCATTTATGCCATGATGTTTAGGCTTCAATTATCCATTAAATACATTAAAATTTTCATTTCCCATTGTTAAGATCATAATCATTAGAAGTGCAGGTACAAAGATGTTATTATGTTTGGTGCAGCACACATGGGTGTTTTAATGACATTAGGCACACCCTTTATAAAGTATACAAATCATTGTAAAACAACTCTACTGTAACAAATTTAACTAAAACTATGGAATGAAGTATCCATAAATTGTCCCAGGTTGCATGCTTTGCCACAGCAGGCATGTTCCCAGTGGAAAGTGTTGAACCATTGCAACTTGCAAGGTTAGATCCACTTAACAACTGTGGTTCGCATTATTCATACCTTGCTATACTATCTGGACTTTCATTGCCAATGCATGCAATCATCATTACCATCAACATCTTTGTTGCCATGTCACCGCCATTTGGCTGGCTTCCTGCACGAGCAGTAGGACCACACTTGCCAATGTGTCACCATCTCACTGCTACTGCTTTGCTAATCTTTACTCTCATACACTCAAAATCAACCTGTACTTTTCCTTTAAAAATGTTTATTAGAATCTATGATGCTCATATTGAACATAGAATCTTATTGTCTAAATTTTCTGTTCCTTTGCTGTTAGATTTTAAGTGATATATATTTCCAATGTTCTCATTGGGATTGTTACATGCCCTGTGATTTTATGCAGGCTCTTTATTTCTGTGCTCCATTTCGAGAACAGTTGCTAGAATATTATGCAACTATAAAAAATCATGGAGATGTAGAAGAAAATCTTTTGACATGTTTAGCAGATTTGTTTTCACAGGTAATCATTCTATTTTGTATTTTGAAGCAATTGCATAAAGTTCTTCACATGGACTTTATGCATTGATTGTGTTCTTATTCCAATTACAGAGTACTTGTCATTTTGAAATTGATTTTTTTCTCTTTATGTGGTTGTTTAGATTAGTTTCCAAAAGAAGAAAACAGGTGTCATTGCTCCTAAACGTTTTGTTCAGCGACTGAAGAAACAAAATGAGATTTTCCGCAGCTATATGCACCAGGTATCTACTTAATATGAGTGGTATCATGTTGGTTTTGCAGATGTTGATGATTGAAAAATTGTATGGTGTTCCACTGTTCCACTCGATATTGAAGATTGAATTGGAGGCAGTTAAAGTTCAAATGAGCATGTATTTAAAAGTTAGCACAACTTGGTTCATATTTTTTAAGAAAACTGTTTATCTGCTTTCTGAAATAAAATATTTCAATTCATAGCTTTTTGATTTACAAATCTAATGAGCTTTTTCTTTTTTTAATCAGACAAATATTTTAAATTAATGATGTGAAAAATCAAATCTATGTGAGTGGTGCTTCTGTGGTCTGCTTTGGATGATGGTCATGGTCTAATGACAGTAGTGCCTGCTTACTGAATTTTCCGATGATGCTTATTTGATGAGTGCATTGTTTCTAATATTTTCAATTTATGTGTGAATGAACTGTGACAAGTATGTCTTATGTGTTTCCCTTTTGTCTTCCTTTCTCATTTATATGTTTTGACATTTGAGCTGACATGATTCTTTTTTTGAAAAAAAAATTGATACATATATGTAGTAATTTCCTAAAACGTGTTGTATTGTGTTGCTGCCAAATGCCGATTTTTTTCTTCTTTTATTTTAATGTTAATATCGTCTTCAAGTGTCAACATGTATATTATTATATTATTTCAATTCTTATTGATAGATAACTTGTTTGCTGCATGTGAACTGTATTTATCTTCAAACATATCACCTTTTGGTGTGAAATATATAGTTGTGTTGACATTGTGGTCTCCAGCAGAAATACATTTTATTCTCACTGTGCTGGCTGCGATCATGCAAATTTTTGAATATTGCATGGAAACATTTTGAACGCTGCATTAGCAACTGATGATTTACATGTTAACTCTATCATCATTGTCATTTATTTCCTGTCAGTTCTTTTTCAACTATACCTGGGCTACTTTCAAATTTCAGTGACGGGAAAATTTTGTTTGGTTAATTTTTCTGTGGATAATTTAGAATGGCTCTCTTGTTTGCCCCTTTTTAAAAATGTGATTATACTAAATGTGTGATTATGCGCAAGTGGCATTATGTTATCATGTATTATATGTAACGTATATGTTAGATGCAGCTCATATTTGATCTATAATGAAAATAAATAAATGGGAGAAAAATGGAAATCCATAATGTTATGCCCCTAATTTCAGCATAAACTGAAACGAGATAATGATTTCTCATGCCACATATCCTAGTGGATAAAGTGTTTTTGACTAGTAGTACCTAAGATGAGCTATAATGTGGATGTTGCTCAATAACTACCCACCATGCATACATAGTAAAATGAAATATTTTATAACGTTAAACTTTCATAAACCAAAATATTCATCATAACTCAAACTCAAACATAACTTCTAAAACTAAATTCAGTTATAGCTGATACTCGGGATGCAGCCAAGATGATCCAAGTTCAATAACATAAATAAATAAGCAAATGAAGTGTTCCACCTTGATCCTTAGGCCGCCCTGTATTACTCTACAACTCCTAGTGTCTGTTAAAACGTACCTAACCTTTAATTTGGGTAAGTCAAGCCATATAATATTGGCAAAAAACCCCTAAAGGGGAAACCTGACTCACTTGTTGAATGACACCTCGTAGGACAACAAAGTCCAAATCTTGTCTAAGTTCCATAGCCTAACTCTTTGCTTAGTGGATGAGTGAAATGCGACTACTTAATTATAGCCAAACAATAACATTAATCAAATAAACATTTATTAAAATACAACATTAGTGGCCCAAATAAATCACACAAACAAAACAAGCAAACCCATGATCGGCTAAAATAGCTCAAACATGATCAAACATAACACTAGGAAGGTTACCTTATGGCTTCACTACAATTTCCAATAGAATCTCTCCGAAACGGTATCAAAACAATAAAATTAAAACATTTGGATAACATTGGTATTTGGAATTTGATGTTTGGACGTACTTAGACTCCCATTTGGATGGAACCTCAGACTTATTTTTAGAAGGCTTTGTTGGAAATAAGTTGGCCACAGTTCAAGGATTTAAGTGAACCCTTATGTAGAGCAAGAAGAAGGGTAGAAACATGAAACAACAGCGAAGCCAACAGATCGACAAAAAGTTATGAAAATACTTAACAAGAAGGAACTGGATAAAGCATCTTAGTAGAATGGCATCGTCCTAATAAATCAATAAGATTAGCGACGAAGAAGCAAACTAGAAGTATGAAATGATGATATCTAGAGACAAGAAACTAGATCAGATAAAGAAAATGTCTCCTAGCGAGAATTATTGGCTGGCTCAATACTTAATGAAACGTTGTTGGTTTGTACTCTTGGAGAATTTAGAAACTTCATGAAGTTTTAAGAAACTCATGATGATGCCGAAAACCTCATAGTAGACATATGAAATCTGATGGAGTTAAATTAGAAATCTCATGGTGCCGCAAGAAACCTGTTGATGATGTTATAAAGGTCATGGAGTTATCGAGAACCTCATGGAGTACACGAAATACTTCCTGGGGACACAAGAAATCTCATGATGACATCACAAAGGTCATGGAGGAAGCAAGAACCTTATGGAGTGCCCGAGAAATCTCATGGCAACGTAAAAACCTTCTTGGTGACACAAGATACCTCATGGTGATGTAGGAAACATGATGAAGTTAGCGAAAAATCACATGGAGTATCGAGAAATGTCATAGTGATGCAAGAAACCTCATGATGATATCATAAAGGTCATGGAGGTAGTGAGAACCTCATAGAGTACTTGAGAAACCTCCTGGTGATGTCAGGAAGACACCATAATGAGTAATGCATACTGTTTTAAAACTCTCTAGCATTGTGACGCTCGACTGGAAGTATGGTATTTGCTCGACGTGTTCACATTCGAGTCAAGTTGACTTTTGAGCACTCCAGTGTTATATTGAAGTACTAAGCAACATACGAAGAAGACGATTGCATAGTGACTCCAAATTAGTGAGATGATACCATTTGCAAAAGACAATGCTTACGAGTAGCATTGTTTCAACGTTGTTCAACAGTTATATCAATGGTTACACCTTTATGAAACAACATACCTGCACAACAGTTACATGCGTGAGATTCAACTGTTCCACCTTTGCATATATAAAGATGAACGCATCCACAATGAAGGAACACACATAGAGATTGAAAATGATACAATGAGAACGATGAATTTAGAAATATTCATTTGAGATACAGATAGGGAGAAAGTTTGATTGACAGATTGAGAGTAAAATTCTGCATATAGAAGAAAAGTCATAATACAAAAGCACTCGATTCCCTTTGCAACTCTATGAGAATTCCTCTCTTAATATTAATTGTGTCGCAATGATTCAAATATTCTTATTATTATTTGTAAGGTTGAAGACCCTCTATAGTGCGCCTCCTCAAGGAGTCTCAGTGTGATCTGAGCCTCCTGGCCAACGTATCGGACACCGGAGAGTTTTGGCTATGATTTGAAACAGCCGAGTTTACTTTGAGCTTGTAAAATAACATTTTACTGTTTGTTTACAGTGGTACCTTTCACTGGGTCGTGGACACAAGTGGTGTGGAGATCACCAAACTTCTATAACTTGTCGTGTTCTTTATTGTGTTGTGTTTTTAAATTTTGCAATTTTATTTTATATTTTTTAGCAGTGAGCTCTTTGTCCCCCTTCATCTCACTGCACAGGACCAATATGCTTCTTGGACTCATGTTTGGGTGCTTCAGCCAAGGTTCCTCTTTTAGATATAACTTCCTCCGCATCCTGATGTGCTTCTTGATGTTGCGTTCAGAAGTTTTTTGAATTAATGTCTTGTTCGGATGCACATCCTAACTTATTTTGAAAGCCTTTTGAAATAACTCCTTTGCCTTCGAATGCCTTACATGCCTTTGGAATAATACAAGCTAGCCTTCAGACGCCCTTCTTGCCTTCGGAATAATGCTAACTAGCCTTTAGATGTGTTTGGGACAAGGCTCACGAACCATATGCGCTTGACTGTGCCAAGTTCCCACACAATAGTGCACTGTTCCTAAACCTAGGAAATGTTCTCTGTTGCGTCTCAAATCCTCCAAAATTCGTCCATAACCTCACAAACGTCAAATTACTCAACAAAGAATATATACACACAATGAACATGAAACATGGACACATCTAGGCAATTTATGCCTAGAAACATGGGCAAAAGATCAAACATCCATTGTTTACTTTAAAACGTTAAAATCTCAATGAACATGAAGAACGGCATCAAGACATAACAGAAGGATTGATTTAAGCTACTATTATGACATGGAATCAAAGGGAAAGAGAAGGGATTTGGTCCTCTTACCTCAAGAACACGCTGATTGATCTTCATGCTTGGTGGACTCTTGTTCACTTACTTCTCTTCACCATCATCTCTCTCTCTCTCTAAAACAAATGTAAGAAGCCCCAAAACCCTAACCCTGCTGGCTAACCTTACCCTTATATATTCATCAATTCCATGCTCATTAGCTCATAAGCCCAACATAATTATTTATTTTATTATCTGTTAAAATCAATTATTTATTCTGTTAAAAACCTTGAAATTACCAAAATGCTCTCCGGTGGTTGAACTCCAAAATAGATTTAATTACAACCAAAACAATTGCAATTCAATGTAGATTATGATTTTGACATTAATTTTCTCAAAATGCTTTCTCACGAAGACCCTATTAAACTATGAGTCTTCACACATAAGCTGATGTAAATGATGTGTTCTATTCTTTATATTGAATTTTACAATTAGTTCGCTGCCATCCCTTGAAATATTTCCTATATCAAATTTGGTACACAAGAATGGAGGAGGATGGAATCAAAGATTCCCAATTGCTTTCCATTTTTCATGTTTGGCTTGCCAAATGCACCAAAATCATTTATTGACCTAAGAATCACACTCACGAAAACCCAGCTTTTGATTCTCCTTTCCAGAGATGGATTTGATTAATTTTCATGGGTAACATAAATCATTTCAATAGAATGCCCTTTGTCCATAAATTTATGCGATGCTACTTACAATTGTCTTCCTTCGACATCTACGAGGACCCTACCTCTGTCAACCACCCCAATCGTCTCTGTTCACTGCTGTCCAACAGCCTTCAAGATGTTCATCTTTGAGATCACAGGGGTCAGAGACTGGTCTGAAAGGCTTAGCAAGGGCCTCCTTACCAATTGCACCAGAAAATAGTGGTGTTGGGGCTTGTCCTCACCATCTTGGGGCTTGGACCCTACCTCTGTCAACCACCCCAATCGTCTCTGTTCACTGCTGCCCAACAGCCTTCAAGATGTTCATCTTTGAGATCACAGGGGTCAGAGACTGGTCTGAAAGGCTTAGCAAGGTTCTCCTCACCAATTGCACCAGAAAATAGTGGTGTTGGGGCTTGTCCTCACCATGCTTGAATTGATGGTAAAGGTGTCCTGACACCATGCTGACAATGTCAGGCCTACAATCCTCTGCATGCCAAAACTGGAAGCACTTATTTTTAGTCCTCACTGTTCTTTAATCGGAGACAAAGGTTTCCACACACTGTGCTGGAATATTGTGCGGCAATCCTTGGTGGCTTTGGGCTGATCTAGAGCTACAATCTGTTGGATATGATCCTGTTGCAGTTCCCAGTGGAGATTGGGATGTGTTGTTGGGTTTATGGGCTGGTCTTATATGTACATGGTCTTGGATCAATGGCGCTGCTTTGCCTCTGACAATGTGGCGATGATCTCTAAGGAGGGTGGGATGTTGGGAGAAATGAATGAGGTGATGGGAAGAGACAAGGTTTGTATGTGGTCTTGGATTGGCGATGATCTCTAGGGAGGGTCGATGAAGAGGTGGATGAGGAGGTGAGGTGTATTTCTTTCCTATGATCATTTCCTTCCATACCAGTTATGAGATAGTAATGCCAAATCCCCAATATCGTGCTCTTGTCAATAATATTTCCCTAATGACTCCATTGTTACTTCTTTTCATTGATGCATAAAAAACATGTCCTTAAGAGTTAGTGTATTGAGAATATCTTTACCAGCATCTTAGTGGAAGTGTGGAATAGACTTGTTTGGATGATATTTTTGGTTAAATTTGTTGCTAAATATACCTCCAAGTTGCAAGTTGGAAGTATAGGTGTTTGCTTATGATTTTTTTGACAAGCGAAAAATGTGAAGGAGTTGGATTTTCTCATAGGGATATTCATCGATCGGTTTGGATGAGTTACACCATCAGTTCAAACTAAAATTCGGTTTTCAATAGGTTGAACCGACCAATGGGTTGATTGGGTTAAACTCGATTAAATTGATAATAGTGCCTTCAGAAAGGCAACACCCTGCAAATGTTGGACCTGCAAATGTTGTAGGCAATGTTGCCGCAGCAGATAGGCAACATCAGAAAGGGTGTTCAGGCTGACAATTGTGTTTGTGAATTTGCAGTTGCGGGTGGTGTTGGCAGAGAGGAAAGCTAGCAAGTAAATGAGATTGGAGCTTGAGGTCTAGATATGAAAAAAGCCAACTACAAAATGGTTGAACCAGTAATTAACTGAAGGTTTGGGTAGTGGAAATCGAAAGCATATTGTAGGTGTCAGAGCAAAAAGTCTATTTCGTCGATGGTGACAATCAAACAAGAGGGCTGCATGCCATGCATCACAACCTGTTGGTGCAAGTTTCAACTATTATTTTTAAATTTTGTATTGATATTGTGACAGTATTTTCAGAAATAGATTTTCATTTTAAAAAAATGGTATGCATTAGCTTCTATTCTATTTTGTCGGTTTGGTTGAATTATATTTTTCCGCCCAAATTGAAATTTAATTTTCGTTTGGGTTGCTCAAAAGTCTAACCTAAAACTGGATTATTCAGTAGGTCAGATTGTCGGGTTAAATTGAGTTAGCAATTTTTCTTCTCATATTGTATTACGTGCCAAAGGTGATCAGCCCGTTTGCTAGGCCTTTAATTTATTTGGTGTTACCATTATGACACGTGTCAACACCTTGGTCAGCCTCATTTGATTATTTGGAGTTCTTTTGGTATATTAATATCTTTGTTCACCCAGTTAGCATTCACGTGAAATCAAGAAGGTTGACATGGTACACCAAATAAAATTTTTTATATTCTTTTTATTATGTGACTCGAGTGTCCAGGAAGGTACTTCTAAATGAGTTTTATTTTTTTGTACTGACACAAAAAAATATTTATGGCATTATAGATTAGGACATTTCTTTTTTGTCAATTTAGAATAATTATTTTCTCAGTTATTCGTTAATTTTTCTTCGTTTAAAGTATGGATAATGTATTTTATCTTACAAATTAATGTGTTCCATTTAAAATTGGCATTAAAAATCTCACTCTTGTTTTTGTGTCCATATCAATGGTTGGGGGGGGGGGGGGGGGGGTTTGGTCTTTTTTACTTTTTTTTTTATGGGTATTTTGCTTCTTTTATTAGTAACTGTACTAGAGTAAGTTGAATATATTTGATGAAATCTAAAAGTGACTTCATCCATATTATTTCTTAATTTTATCACATGATTGTTATGAAGTTTTATATTCCACTTCAGGTGTTTCATTACAACAACGGTCGTGAATTTTTAAATCAACCTTTGGTTGATTTTTTTTAAACAACACAGCATTTTCCATTAGACAACATGTGTTCACATATCACAACAAATGGCGTAGAAGAATGTAAAAACCCACATTTTCTTAAGGTGGCTCGGGTTTTATGCTTTACTATGAAATTTCCTAAATGTGTTTGGGTGGATGCCCTCATAAGTGTTGTTTATCTTATCAATCAAATGTTTGCTTGTATCATTAACTATCAAATCTCTTTGTGGATGTTATCACCCTTCAATAACATCCCTTTAGCTCTTAGCATTTGCCTTAAGGTTTTGTGTTGTGTGTGCTATGTTCGTGTGCACCAATTCCATCGAGATAAACTTAACTCTTGTGCTTTCAAATATATATTTTAGTTACTCTAATTCTTAAAAGGGCTATAAATGTTTTCATCAGGTAAATACTGTCTATGGATATTTAATTTTGTGAGGATCGTATTTTTATGGAGATATCTCTATTGTTCTCTTTAGGGGGGTTTTTGTAATAATGAAGAAGAACAAGTATGGTTTGATGAAAAGAAGCTGTGGATTTCAGGGAAGGAGGAGGATTCGACTATTATAGGTAAAGAGGAGTCCTTAGCGCCTAGTTCAGGTGAGAGGAAGTCTTTAGCTTCTCTTAATTATAATCCTATAGTAGTTGAATCAAGTAAAAATGAGAGGTAGCTTGGGTGTTTGACAAATGTTATTTAAGGCGGAATGCTACTCTTTACTTTGATCTTGTTCTCTATTATGCCATTGGAAGATTTTCCTAGGATTGACCTTGCTGCACAAATTTGCATTGAAATACTTGAGTCTTCACCTATAGTTCTAAATTTAAATGATATCTTGTCCTCTAGCCCTACATGTTTAGACAATTCTGCAAATTGAATGTATCCTCTTTGTAACCATAAAGAACTTGATAGATTGAGATTTTCAAAATTATCTTTTAATGTTATTTATCCTATTTTTAGTTTCATCTTTTATAATCGTCCGTCTAAATTTCATTATGCTTTTGCCTTCATTTGTCTTGTATGTATGTTCCTAATCATTTTAGGGAAGTTCTTGAAGATCTCAAATGAAAGTTTGCTATGATAGACTCAATAAAAGCCCATCTGAAGAATTTCACCCTAGAAATAATTGGGTTACTTTAATATAAGAAGACTGCAGGATGCAAATAAGTGTTTATAATGGAGTATAAGTCAGATGAAGGTCGGATTAGTTGTCATGGGATACACTGCAAAGTATGAAATCAACGATTAAGAAACCTTTGTTTCTGTGGTTATGATAAGTACTATCAGAGTTATTATTTTTCTCGGAGCTAAGTTAGATTGAAGAAGCAAAAGAAACACAAGTATGTCTTATCAACATAGGTGTATATGAGTCTGCTTTTTGATTTTTCATCAGAAAAAGCATAAGTATGTAAGCTGAAGAAGAGTTTTATGGTTTGAAACAGTCACCGAAGGCTTGATTTGGTCGAATGAGCCATTCATTGGATGGATGTGATTTCAAGTAGGCTTTGGTTGATCACATTCTCTTTTATAAAAGAAATAGTTACACTTTTAATGTACTTCTCGTTTATACTGATGATATCATTGTTACATGTAATAATTAGAGTGAAATAGAAAAGCTTCGGTGTCATTCGATGTATGATTTAGGAGCTCTAAAATACTTTTTAGGCATTAAAATATCTTGATCCAAGCATAAAATTTTATTTCTAAGAGGAAATATGTCTTAGACTTACTTTTTAAAACTGACAATTTGACTTGAGAACCTGCATATACTCCTATTGAGATAAATCATGATCTAATTATTTATCGTGGTTAGGTTTCAACCAACAAAGATATATATCAATGGTTAGTGGGAAAATTAATCTATTTGACTCATATTAGACTTGATATATCATATGCAATTATTACTGTGACTTAATTCATGCGTAATTCGAGTTATTAACACTGGGTTTTGTGAACCATGTTCTAACATATTTAAAGTCTCTCCTGGCAAGGGTATTATATTCTCTAAGCATGGACACCTAGATATTATGGGATATACTGACTTGACATTGCTAGATTCAAATTGGACAAAACTCATTTTTTAGGTGATAATTTGTTGTCATGCAGAAGTAATAAACAGAATGTGGTTTCTTTATTTATTGCAGAAGTTGAATATTATGCTTTTCTTTATGTTACTTACGAACATACATGGCTACGTATTTTTTGGAAAGATCTTGGTTATCGTCTTCAAAAGCTAATGTTGTTTTTGTTTTTGTTTTTTTTTTTTTTATAAAAATACAACTACCATCGAAATAACTAATGATCCAGTACAACATAATCGCACTAGACATATTGAACTTAACAGAAAAAATTTAAAGCTTAATGGAGGTTTTCTATACTAAAAGAACATATTAATTAGCACTCATGTAGTTGTGGTTCTTTTCACATGTCTTTATTCAAGTTGAATACATATATATGCGTCACCTTGAGGGGGAGAGTTGGAATGAGATGTTAATAAGTTGCATTATTGAATTCTATATATAAGATATTTGAATGTATATTTAGGTTGCCTAACTAGGGTTTTTCCTATTTAGGTTTCTCTTCAATTGTATATATATATGTTTGTAATCTTTCAATATAATAATATGAAAGAATTAATTCTCCTATTCTTTTCTACTATATACACGGTATGATTTAATTGTTTGATGTAATTAATTTTTCCCACTCTTAAAAAAATTTATCATTTTTTGAAATTTTAATTAAGAAATAAATTAAACAATATTCAAGCTCATTCCGGAAAAATTTTAAATCTTAATTGTGATAAGTTGGTTGTAGGAATTTTTAAAGGGACGTCTTAGTGGCCTTATCCAATATCTTGTTTTTAAAAAATTGTCAATTTCTTGGTGGCCTCCATAAAAGTTCTCCTTTTCAATTTTAAAAGAGCAATATATGCATGCCTACAGCCCAAGTCCCGCACTGGCCTGCCAGCATGACGTGGTGCTAGACTATTGGGTCAAATCTGTTTTCCAATAGTCTGGCCACATCTTGTAGGCCTGCGCAGGGCTTACGCCACCGGCCTACAAGTATCTTTTTCCTAAGATAAATGAAAGGGGCGATGTGGCTTTTAGATTCTCAAAACGTTTGCAAGTAGTAGTGTTGTTAGTTGGTGATTACTGCTTGGCTATCTGGTCATAGAATTAAAAAAATTTCATCTATGCACCGAAGCAATGTCCAGTGTTTACTTATACACACTTAAATAGATGTCTGTGTGTGCACAGGGTTTAATTTTTCTCAAGCGGCTGTAGAGTTAAATTCTACAGCCATGCCAAAAATGACAGCGTTTTGGGAAAAAATTTAAAAGCGTTAAGTGCAGCCTTTTCCATCTCCATGCAGAACTTTTCCTCGTGGCCCCTTGCCAAAATGTATGCTGAGCCTGAGCCCTCTCCATCTCCATGATGTCCCATTGTAGATTTGAGTTTGGATTGAGATGAATGATAGTGAAGGGATAAAGGTTTATACACCTTTCGGTACAACTTTCATTATTTCATTTAACCTCAGCATCCTAAGCTGGGGTGGATAATTTCCTTTTCTTTTGGGGGCGGTAAGCGTCTGCTGTGGAAAGAGTTAAGGTGGGAAGAAGGGGATGATTTCACAGGCACGTTAAGAGTAGATCCAACTTCCCAAACTTCAGCTTTATTGGTGGGTACATGTACTTTGGTTTTTTATCCCACCCAAGTTAAGGAAAAGTGCGATCAGATCATTCATTGCACATTATTGTACAATTTTAGCAGCCATAGAGTTGGTCAATTTCTGGCATGGCACGAAAGTCTGCCACTGACTGCCCTTGAGTGACTGGCATGGCACAAAAGTTACAAAAGTTTGCTTATCCGAAGGAATCTCAGATGCTGGTGAACCTGATTGACCTCCTCAACCTCTTCGAGTCCCCAACAAAAGTAGCCTTCATCTAGACTGCCCTCAACACCTGGGGCACCATCTTCTTCTCTGGCATTGGAAAGTCCAGCTTGTTCACCCGAAGGATCTTCTTGAATTTCCAGATCGTTTGGGCAATCCCAATTTGTATGTAGCTGCTAGAGAGGGAGTTGCTGGGTAGGGCTTAAATTGAGTGTATCAGATAGCTGGGGCAACAGAGACGCTTGGGAATTGGGTTTTTAAAAAAGGTTTAAAACGTCGATTCTCTCTCTCTCTCTGGACATTGCAGATTAGTTATTCGTATAAATATATATTGTCTCACACCATCGCATTGTAATACACACTGTTGTGTTGGGGATTACATGTTCGGCATTTGAGTACGTTTCTTGAACACGAACAAACGAATCTAATTTCGTCTTTAACACAGAAATCACAGTTGTTTATACGACAATGGCAACAAAAGGACCTTTATTGTTACTATTTGCAGTCAGTCATCCTTTATTCCAACTATTTGTGATCAACCTCCTGACATCTATTTCTCCATTTAACATGAGTTGAAAACTATCTTTTATGTATGCTTAACTTAGATTTGAATCATTGTGAACGCCAGTGTACATTTATAAAATGAATAAGGAAATAGCTTGTTCTCTATTTTCCCTGTAGGATGCGCACGAATTTTTAAATTTTCTGCTCAATGAACTTGTTGATATTCTGGAAAAAGAGGCCCAAGCTGTAAAAAGTGATTCTGAAGGCTCACCACCAGAAGACAAGATTGCAAATGGACCAAGCAATGCTCAGTCCAATGAGGCTCATAAAGAACCTTTAGTTACATGGGTTCACAAAAGTTTTCAGGTGATTGTTTGGCTAGTAATGCATTTTTTTTTCTGTTAAATTTTGGTCTGATAGTTATGGAGAAAATTCATGGCCCAGTCATTTTATCTACTATTCTAATACGATGCTCTATGTAAATTTGTGGTTTGAAATATGGGACCTAGCGTCGTCCACTAACAGCAGTGCTAATTTTGTGTGCTTAATTGTAAGGAATACAAGCTGTTTTTCCTTTGCCAATAGTTTACCAGTATTGATGTATTTCGCTGTTTTCTGTTGACCTTGACGAAAGGAAACTTTCCACACTTTTTAATGGATCTTTGATTCAGGGTATTTTAACCAACGAGACACGTTGCTTGCAATGTGAGACAGTGACTGCCAGGGATGAAACCTTTTTGGACTTGAGCCTTGATATTGAACAGAACAGCTCAATCACTAGCTGCCTGAAAAATTTTAGTTCCACTGAGACTTTAAATGCCGAGGACAAATTCTTCTGTGACAATTGCTGCAGGTTTAGCTTCATTTTTTGTTTGTTTTTTGCCATCGCCTTGCTTTAATATAGTTCATTCAAAACATCTGTGTATAATTTCTTTGTGTCATCATATCTTGCTATTTTCTTCCAGCTGTTTCACCTAAAAATGTTGCCTGGGTTTTCCTGTACAGTATTTGACTTCTATTTTTCTTTAGCTGCTGAACTAGTTGGGTCGTTCATACTTTCATTGAGAATTGAGGTGATTAGAAGAATATATATATATATATATGTATGTATATATTTTCCTGGAAATTATGGGTGTGCTCTGTCACGTTTATAGTTCCTCTTTTCACCAGACTTGTCTTCCAAATCCATGGAACTTGATAAAAATGTCCTAGCATTTTTTTCCCTAGGCTGAAAATATATGCATTGTGGTACCGGTTATATATACATTTTTAACGTTACTTCTCTTCGAAGTCCATTCATTGAAAGTGATCAAATGTCCTAAAATCATTAGGAAGACCAAAAAATGCATGCACTGTGAATGTTGTTAATTAATTGTTACATGTTTCCTTGCAGCTTGCAAGAAGCTCAGAAGAGGATGAAGATAAAGAAACCGCCTCACATATTGGTTATCCATCTGAAGCGGTTTAAGTACATCGAGCAATTGGGTCGGTACAAGAAGCTATCTTATAGGGTTGTCTTCCCTCTAGAGCTGAAGCTGAGCAACACTGTAGAAGATGCTGACTCAGAGTACTCGCTATTTGCTGTGGTGGTTCATGTGGGAAGTGGACCGAACCATGGGCACTATGTCAGCCTTGTGAAAAGCCATAGCCACTGGCTATTTTTCGATGATGAGAACGTGGAGATGATAGAGGAGTCTGCGGTGCAGACATTTTTCGGTTCTGCTCAGGAGTTTTCCAGTAACACAGATCATGGGTATATATTGTTCTACGAGAGCCTTGCTAGTAATACCAATAGCTAGAATATAATTTCAGAGCGAGATATGTTTTTCATCTTTAACCTCTTTACCCCACTTCATCTGTTCATCATGATTATTATTATTATTATTACTGTAGGTAAAAAATTTTTGCCCCCATATGAAGAACCTTCGAACATCCATGAGCTGACGTGGATGCGAAGAGAAACATTTGCTCGGGCAGTATCTGTGTACATATTTTTCCCTCCGCAAAGAAATGGTAAAAGGAATTATCAACCATGCATATAGGTTATGCCGGGAATGATTTCCAATTTCATGGAAGTGCTTGGCTTTATATTTCTTTTTTTTTTTGAAAGAAATTGTCTATTTGAAAAATGATATTTTATGAAAAGCTTTTTATCATTTGATTATATTATAACAAAAAATTTAAGTGTTTTTTTGCATGTTTATAAATAAAATTTCAAAACATTAAAATGAAACACGGGTGACAGTTTTAAAAACTGAATTTTAGATTTAAGGTAAAGGCGTTATTTAAAAAATGTATAACAGTTGTTTTGAGTAAAAGTTATTAGTATCAGTCATTAATTTTATTTTACCAGAGAGGAAAAAATTAAAGTCTAAGGAAGACTGAGAAGTAATATTATGTATTATCGGTAATTGTGATGATATGGTAATATATTATATTATAGGAAAAATTAAAATTATAAATAAATATCAGTAATAGTTTTTTAGTGCTGTGGGTTGTATTTATTATTTTTATGATTTTTTTTATTTTATTGAAGTTGTTTGAATTTTAATTTGTAAAATAAATTTTGTATAGTAAGAAAAGGAACGAGTTTTAAACAGAATATCTTTTTTAAACAAAATTGGATCTCATAATTTTTTTTAAAAAAATGAGAATATAGTGGGTCTGATAATAAAGTATAAAAAATAGGAAAAAATTTGAGTTTCATAGAAAATGGAGTTTGAATTTGAAAACATAAAAGCGTAAAAAAATTAAATTTTTAAAAAATTAATTTTTAAAAATAATGAGTTCCAATTAAAGAATTATTTTATTCGAAAAATAAATGTGTCAAATATTAATTGTTGTTTGGATTTTGTCTGTGAATATAAAATTTAAATTTGAAAACAAGCAATGCAAACCTATATAAATATTTTTAGGAATCTTCTTCACGCGTATTTTCAAGAGTTCCATACTTATAAGTGTGATAAGGATCCACATAACACATGTATCATATAACTTTAAATTACTTAACATGTGATATTGGTGCACATGCACATGCACTATTTATTACTTAAGTTCATCACATATTATTGGTAGTCAACGAAAATAAGAGGCGATCAAAACTCTGTATTAAAAGAGCTTAAAAAAAGTAGTGTATGAAACATACACATAAGTGTACTTAAAGGATCGAAGCGAGCTTACTTTACAACTTTAGATTCTATGTTTAATCGTGTTAACAATATGGTTTTCAATACTTAATATGTGAACTATTCATTCACTGAGACATGTAAACAGTAACGTAATGACGTGAAACATCCCTACTCAATATTAAGTAACCAAATATCAAATATTGACCAGATTAAAGACTTAATTAAGATTCTTTTGCTATACTTAGAAAATGAAGCAAGATATGACAAAGGATTCTAGGGTTTCCAGATAAAGAGGTCCACGGGAAATAGGGGAATATACCGCTTAAAATGTATTATGTATAGAATTGCTTCAATATATTTTGATTATTTACACAGCCAAATAAGATATTCCATAGGAAGACCCAGACACGAGCACAGTAATAGATTTTCTCAATTATAATTAATTATAGAAATCTCTAACAGATTTTTTATACAATTCTATTTTTCAATGTATTAAAAATATTATTTATTTACTATAATAATTAAATTATATATAAAAATTTCTTATTATTTTTCTTTTTCATGTTTGATATGATAATTATTTTTATTTCATATTAAATTATAAAAAAATATTATTAAATAAAAAAGTAATATAAAATATAATTTTAATAATATAAATAATGATTTAAAATTTTTATTGTGATTTATATTTATATAAAAATAATTTAAATATATAATATTATAACATGAGTGTTCTATGTATGTACACAATAATTTTAAAAACTAAGGATATATGGGAATACTTTTCAAAATATTTATTTTATAAATTATTATATTATAACATTAAAAAAATAATTACATAAAAGTGTCAATCAAAATTATCAAACTAAAATATTAAAAAACACACATCAGTTTGCAAGAATAAAATATGAAGTGTGAGAAATATCCCATGTGCTGCTATATACTCCCAAGACAAGCGAGCAGTGAGATTCTTAAAACAAATGCAACGGTGATGGTGACAAAACGTGGGTCCGTCTACGCATTGGTATGTCAACCGTGAAATGTCTGGGGTGATAGATCTAGACTCTCTAAAAGTAACTGGGTGGGACTGTGGGAGATAACGCTACAAAGTATGTTGTGTCATGTGTGCTCACTGCTCATAATAATACAGATTAGATATATATTAAGCATGAAAAAAAGATGTGGAAGCTTATCCTATGGTATGGTATTTATCTTGAGAGAGTGGGTGTAGGTGGAGTCGTCGTGGAGATAACACTAATTAATATATTAAGCGTGAAAAGTTTTTGTGGAAGCTTATCCTATTAAATGATGAATTTGGAGTGGCTGGGTGGGAGGTTACACTACTATGTTGTGTCACCATAATAAAGATTAGATATTAAGCAGGGGAATCCTATTTGGAAGCATATCCCCATTAAATGACAAATTGAGTTGAATTTCACTTCTGCTCGATTGCTTTTTTTAACCTTAGTATTGTATTATTATTGTGTTTCTATTGAATTATACACACACACACACATATATTAAAAGAATATTTATTATTTATTGTATTGATTTTTCAATATGCTTTAATTGTTATAAACTAGTTGATGATTTAATTTTTAGAAAATAAATTTTATTGCATTAAGGAATTTAAGTTAATGAAAGTTATGCATTTCTATTACTTTAGTGTATGTTAATTTGTATTGTATTTTTTTAATTAAGCTTTTGGATTACTTTAGTAAGACGATTTTATTTTTTGTTAGTTTACAATTTTATTCTGTATTAAATTAATATTCTAATGAAAGTAACTTAGAAATTAAATTTATATAATTTATAAATTTAGTAGTAGCTTGTACTGTTAAAAATATTTGAGTTATTTTAGTAATATATATATATTTTTTCAAATTAATTAATTCTCTTTTTTTTATTGAAAATAAAACGCTGCCATTTTTTTCATCTTATTTTTGTTCACTCCGTGTTATACTAAAGAGAAGGGTCATATTTAAGGGGAAATTAATAGCCTTATGAATATAATTAAATGAATATCTATAAAATATCCTGTTTATATTATATTAAAATTAAGAGGTCTCCTTCCTATGACACTCCCTACAATTCAGCCTCTACCTAGACCCATATTCGAACAATATTGATGCGCCAAAATTCTCCCCATCACGAGGTTGCAAAGTTGTGGACGATTTTCGGCGGCCATCTCAAGCCAAATTTAGCCCAAAGCCTATATATATATATATATTACTTGTTTATATGCTAGCTTTCAATACACTGCTTTCTTCAAATAAGTAATTAATAAATAAATAGACATAATCACAAAATAAATCGCCGTAAGTTAAGACGAATTATTTATTAAAAGAAATGACCAAAGTAAAATTTCGACGAGAGAGGCATGGAAAATTAGCTAAGATTATTAGCTAACACTTCCATTTTAATAACTTTTATTTGTTTTTTTAAAAATATTTTTTCTGCCCGAACGTGGGATAATAATTAATATATAGGCTGCAGCTATAATGAAACCAAATTATTAATCTCACCAATCGCCAAAACTAGTTGATAACCCGTGACACTCCAGTACATTCCCCAATCCTCACCCGTGGGCTATGTTTCTAGTCTTCCTCGTTGAACTGTCGTTGAACTGTCCTGGTTGTTACAGCAATATCACTGCATCACCGCTCCTGCCCTATTGTCTTTACCCCTCACGTGTTTGCCTACGAGGAATAACCAGACAAATTTAGTACATGTTCCGAGTATATCATGCATATTCAACCTCCAATAAACATGCTGGCCGATTTATCGAAATGTGTAGCTACAATGCACATATAAAGTCCTTTTTTTGTTGTTAATTAATTTGGGGAATTGAATTGATATATACTCTATCAACTGGTCTAGCTGTCCTAACCATGCATGTTATATATAATATAATGCAATTTAAAGTATTATTTGTTTGATCAATAATTTTTAAATAGCCTCTTTTTTTGTTCTTCTCTTATTGAAGTGAATTTTGTAGATTGAACATTGAAAATTCGTTTTCATGAAACTGATGAAAAAAGGATTAAGTTTGTAACACATTTATCATTTTTAACTTGTCCCAAATTACTTGCCCTTTATAATCTATATACTGTAAAATAAGCTTGATGTCTAATTATCAACTATAAATAATATAATATAATGTTGGTGCAGAAATTAATCAACATGAGGACTGGTTTCCTATGCGAAAGAACTACACTAGCCCATCCCAGAAGATATAGGTAATATAAGAACCTACTTTTAATATTAACCAATCAGAAATAGATGAGATTAACATTATCTCATAAATTTACTAAACTACATTAGATAATTACATTAAATATTTAATTAATTAAATTTTACTTTCTCCACTTGACCCATGTAATAGCTTTACCATAATTAAATAACTCACACATATTGTTTGATTGAATCTAGAAAAAAAATTAAAGCATTGTTGTAAGAGAGTGTGTGTGAAATAAGAGAGCTCAAGAGAATAACCGCTATATGTATTGTATTGGTAACCATAATTCAATATTTATATGAATACATTGGGGATACACTAATAATAGATTTTAGGGCTACTAAGATACAATTGTCATTTACTTGTAAATCTTAATATACTTTCCTTTTACAATACTCCTTAATGACAATTATATCTGATGGCATAAAAAATTAAAAGAAAGAAAAATATTTGAGTCAACACAGCCCAATCTGAGAGTGTTTTTGTGAGTAAATGATTCAAATTGTCATTATTTCAATAAGCTCTTTAATGATTATTGTATTTAGAATGTTGGTAATGTGAATATAGTATACTATCATAAGAATTAAATCATGATTTTTTACAACATATAAAGCCAAGTGAAGTTAAAGAGACTTCACATTATATAAAGACGATAAGCCTGAATGTAATTCCTATCTAGGTTTAAAAATGTTTTGGTGGTTTTAAAAGTTAAGTGTATTGGATGGAGATGATAACAAATGATATGAACTTGATAGAATAAAAAAAACAGAATGATAGTTAATAAGAAGGTTTGAAAGATAAAAATAATAAATAATATTTTATTTGGTTGCAAATTAAAACTAAGACAATGCTTTTGTAATGTTGTAAAACAGATGGGAGAAAAGAATAATACTAAAGCAAAACAAAATAATCAGAAAATACATGAGGAATAGGGGGATAATAAATTTAGAGCTACACAAAAAACATTATATGATATATATATATATATATATATATATATAAATTTATATATCTTTTGCAACAAGCATGACCTTTATGCCTTTTAAAATCAAAGGCCTCAACTAAAAAAACTTCAACGAGAGAAATGCTTTAAAATATTCAATTCTTTTTGCATAAACATGACTTTTTTATTTAATGATGGCGTTAAAAGCGCAAGAAAAAAGTGATAATTAAATTAGAGGTATATTATATACATATATGAAATATATTTTGACCTTTTTATTTTGGTAATTTCATTTTTATATTGACTTTTTTGAAGTAATCTTAGTCCTTTGCTCTATTAAATAATTTTCATCAAACAATTATGTTGACACAACGGGTGATAAACACACTTTTATATTAAAAGGATCAATGATATGGCTTAAAACTTCTTTAAAATCATTCAGTTTTGTTTTTAACGCATGCCATGTGAAATGACCATCTATTGTACGTTTAATTTTACTTTTAAAATAACATTTTGTAAGAAGAAAGTTTTGATTTTATGTTTTTCTCCTCCTTAATTTTATAAAATTAATTTTTTGAGACCCAGACATTATTCACAGAATTACAAAGGTCAAAAAATTGATTTTGAAAACTTTAACACTAAAATCCAATCAACTATTAATTATCTAAATATTTTTAAATATATTAAAACAAACAAATTATAGACTGAATTTTATTTAATAAAAATTAATACTTTAAATATTTGGTCAGTAATTAATATAATTAATAGTAATATGATAATATGTAAACCCAAAAGGTGGGATATAACTATAAATAATATATTATAATGTTGGTGCAGAAATTAATCAACATGAGGACTGGTTTCCTATGCGAAAGAACTACACTAGCCCATCCCAGAAGATATAGGTAATATAAGAACCTACTTTTAATATTAACCAATCAGAAATAGATGAGATTAACATTATCTCATAAATTTACTAAACTACATTAGATAATTACATTAAATATTTAATTAATTAAATTTTACTTTCTCCACTTGACCCATGTAATAGCTTTACATCTCATCCAACTATACATTAACTTGGTTAACATAATACCATAATTAAATAACTCACACATATTGTTTGATTGAATCTAGAAAAAAAATTAAAGCATTGTTGTAAGAGAGTGTGTGTGAAATAAGAGAGCTCAAGAGAATAACCGCTATATGTATTGTATTGGTAACCATAATTCAATATTTATATGAATACATTGGGGATACACTAATAATAGATTTTAGGGCTACTAAGATACAATTGTCATTTACTTGTAAATCTTAATATACTTTCCTTTTACAATACTCCTTAATGACAATTATATCTGATGGCATAAAAAATTAAAAGAAAGAAAAATATTTGAGTCAACACAGCCCAATCTGAGAGTGTTTTTGTGAGTAAATGATTCAAATTGTCATTATTTCAATAAGCTCTTTAATGATTATTGTATTTAGAATGTTGGTAATGTGAATATAGTATACTATCATAAGAATTAAATCATGATTTTTTACAACATATAAAGCCAAGTGAAGTTAAAGAGACTTCACATTATATAAAGACGATAAGCCTGAATGTAATTCCTATCTAGGTTTAAAAATGTTTTGGTGGTTTTCAAAGTTAAGTATATTGGATGGAGATGATAACAAATGATATGAATTTGATAGAATTAAAAAACAGAATGATAGTTAATAAGAAGGTTTGAAAGATAAAAATAATAAATAATATTTTATTTGGTTGCAAACTAAAACTAAGACAATGCTTTTGTAATGTTGTAAAACAGAGGGGAGAAAAGAATAATACTAAAGCAAAACAAAATAATCAAAAATACATGAGGAATAGAGTGATAATAAATTCTAGAGCTACATTCACTTATAAAATCATTATATATATATATATATATATATATATATATATATATATATATATATCTTTTGCAACAAGCATGACCTTTATGCCTTTTAAAATCAAAGGCCTCAACTAAAAAAACTTCAACGAGAGAAATGCTTTAAAATATTCAATTCTTTTTGCATAAACATGACTTTTTTATTTAATGATGGCGTTAAAAGCGCAAGAAAAAAGTGATAATTAAATTAGAGGTATATTATATACATATATGAAATATATTTTGACCTTTTTATTTTGGTAATTTCATTTTTATATTGACTTTTTTTGAAGTAATCTTAGTCCTTTGCTCTATTAAATAATTTTCATCAAACAATTATGTTGACACAACGGGTGATAAACACACTTTTATATTAAAAGGATCAATGATATGGCTTAAAACTTCTTTAAAATCATTCAGTTTTGTTTTTAACGCATGCCATGTGAAATGACCATCTATTGTACGTTTAATTTTACTTTTAAAATAACATTTTGTAAGAAGAAAGTTTTGATTTTATGTTTTTCTCCTCCTTAATTTTATAAAATTAATTTTTTGAGACCCAGACATTATTCACAGAATTACAAAGGTCAAAAAATTGATTTTGAAAACTTTAACACTAAAATCCAATCAACTATTAATTATCTAAATATTTTTAAATATATTAAAATATACAAATTATAGACTGAATTTTATTTAATAAAAATTAATACTTTAAATATTTGGTCAGTAATTAATATAATTAATAGTAATATGATAATATGTAAACCCAAAAGGTGGGATATTTGATCTGAAATACGATTTTAAAATTTTACTGTAAGCTTGAATAGAATATGATAATATGTAAATCCGCACACACACCCTATAAAATTTCACTTACTAAAATGTTGCATTAATTGATGATTCGAATCTTTTAATATTTTTTCATTAAAATTTCCGAGGAAAGTAGGAAGGGCAATATAGTCATATAATAAAACAAAACCGTCCAACAACACCAGTAAAGTAAACAGGTCGCGGGTGGTCTTGTCGTGTACAGTAAAACGTGGCGCTGGCACGCTTTTGGTCGTGGCAGGCAGCAGGTCGCGCCATTTTATAATGCTCCGGTCCGATGCAAATGTTCACCTGCTCGTCTGCTCCACAGCCGTACCATAAACATCAACACCGGTACTATAACCTGTCTCTCTCTCTCTCTCTCTCTGTCCCTCTCTCTCTCTCTCTCTGATAGTTTGAAGCCCCTCGGAAGGCCTTATCTTATATTATTATTTATTATGGCTTCCCAGAGTCTTCCTGCAGTCCCTGCCCCTCCAATTCCAATGGCTGTCGACTCGTGCCAGGTGAGGCCTCTCGTCCATCTTTCAATTTTGTAGCCTCCTTATTCTAGTCCCATTTTTCGCACGTTGTTTGTAACTTGGAGGCTGTTTCTTACTGGGCCTCACCTCTGTACCATACCTGTGTGTGTGTGTGTGTAGGTGGGTGTTTTATTTTAAACTCTATAAGATCAAAGCATTTTTGGATTGAAAAGAGTTGAAATTTGCTTTTGAAATCTATAGACCCTTCAAGGGGTTTGATGGTGTTAGTTAGTTGTATTTAATGACATCCCAGCTTCTATTTTTACAGCCTCGTTTGGCTCCCCAGAAAGTGAAAGGAAAATAATCCAGTAGATTTTTTTTTTTGCTTCTTAATTAATTTTCACTCAACTAGGATGCATATATATATATATATATATATATATATATATCATATATATATATATATTATAAAATATATATATATATATATGTATATATATATATATATATATATATGTATGTAGGCAGAGATCTTCCATGCAACTGTAATTCACTTCCGGTTGAAGCATATATATAGAACGAAGTGATGAGATGAGTGATGCCCAAATTGAATTTGAATTTATTTCGCAGACCCCTTGTAAAGTCTTATGTTTGCGTGCATATAACTCCGGTTGTCAAAGTGGCGGCACCATCAATTCGATTACAGCATCATTATTAATATTAACGTGGGCCCGTCTGAGCAGTTGAAGGCCTGGTGACAAGTTCTAGGTTGCTAGATTAATTCCAACTACATTTGTACTGACGGCTCGGATGTGGGGCACTCCAGCCATCTCCAGAATGTATCAGATGAACGTTTTTTTTTTTCGTTAATTACAATGTATGAAAAGTTCGGAACTAAAAACTCAACCATTCATTTTAAAATAAATGGCTGATAAGGCTGGGCTCCCCCTCGCCAGGACTGCCGGGATTCGAGCCATGGGACTGGGGCATCATGTTCTCCTCACTCCGGAGCCTGGCTGGTGAAGGAGTTTTTGGTTCAAATAAATAAAGTATATATAAAATATGATCATCAATTAGTGCTTCGGGTTCCATAGAGACTCATAACTACTGATGATTGAATATTTGTTGTTTACATTTGAAATTACATGTCTCAGATATATATATGGTACCCTTTATATTTTTTTTGTTTTTTTGTTTTTTTTTTTGTTTGGACGATATACCTTTTTGTTGATTAATTTGAAAAAGCCGGTTTGCATTTTGCAGGAACAAGATTTCTGTATGATTTCATTGCTGTCTGATAAAGACATCACTGATCTGCTTTGTGAATCTAAGTTAGCTATATCAAGCTTCTTAGAATTTCACAATCCTAGCGGTGGTCAGGACTGCTTCAAGGCGCAGATGGAAAATGCAGATGGTGATATTGAGACAGGGAACTTAGAATCAGCTAAAGCTAGTGGTGATACTGCAGGGTGTTCAAAGCTGGATGGTGCATTCAATGTAAGTCATAAATGGCCATCCGAATTTCACAGAACCCTTTTCTTCATACAACTAGGACAACCGCGTACTTTTGATGGTTTGAACTTTTTTACGGATTTAGAAAATTGTAAATTGTTGTGTTGACAATTTTTGTTGCAAAATGTATTCGTCCACAATCAATATATTCATGCCCCGCAGGAGCTGCAGAAGGTAGTTTGTAGAAAGATTGATGCATGGATCGGTGGAAAACTGATGCAGCTTTTGATAACGTACAGCCTGATTTTACTCAAGTTTACATTTAGAGGTATGTATAATTTGTCAGCCTGATCTTTAAGTTACTTTGTCATCAAGTAACTCTATGCCATCCCACTCAAATTTCAATACAACCAAATGAACTCGATTTAATTCAGAAATGAATTCACTGTGTAAAGAACCTTTTGAAGCATGGTTTGTTAGACATGAACTTTGTTCTGAAAGATGTTCTCTTGTGGCAAAAATAATAAAGTTGTTGGGAAATGTCTTCTGTGGCAAAAATAATAATATCACAATTCAATAGATTCCCCAGTTTAGACAAGCTTTTGCAACAATAAGCTCCCAGCTTAGTTCTAATAATTAGAGAACTTTCACTGAAAAAATGAGTAAGATGACATGAAGGTGTTCATGTTTGTAGGCCCCCTTTCTCCTGTGTGGAAGTCACTGAATTCCTCATTCTGTAGTCTCCAAGCACTGGGCATATGGTAATCATATGCCCAAATAGGAACTTTTGTTTTAATTTTGTTTCCTTTTTCTACCCGTGTCAACCTGAGACGACATTGTCTTTAGTACAAAATACAGATTGGTATTTGCCACAGAGACAATCTACTTAAATATCAGAATAGTTCATTTAGTAATGGAAAATGAAGTTTAGTAAAACTTCAGAGACAAATTTCTTCTCTTTACAATATCTTCCATAACAAGGCTAAGGCATTTGCTTTCCAGAATTCTGAGAATTTAACTGGCTCAATTACGTGACATTTGGATTGTTCTATATTACTGCTGTTTAAACAGATAAATCGGCAACAGAGAGCGTCCACAACATGCCTACTCACAAATTGAGAAAATTGAAGCGTGCTGCTTCATTTGACTCTAGAAAAGTTGTCATCCTGTTCTCAGCGCTGTAAGTTCTAAAACCAATCATGTCCAAGTTTCTGTTATTTAGACACTAGGTTTTACCACTGCATAAGTACTTTACCCGGGTGTTACAACAAAAACCAACCTTGGTATATTTGTTTGGAAATTTGAATTATTTGTGAGTGTAATGAAAAAAAATTAGACAGACCCATCTCATTGAGTTTTTTTCCTCTCTTGCAGGTCCAGTATGGGAACAATCATATTAATATATCTGACGTTGAGAGTTAGGCAGACTGGTGATGGTTTTGTTCATGTTTGATCGAGTATGGGCTTGGATGCACCAAAACAAGTTACTGATGAATGAAGCCCACAGATTGTGACAGGGCTTCATGAACATCCAAAGCTAACTGGGATATGCTTGCAGATTGGTATTTTTCCCATGTCCTGTAGATCCTCCCTTTTTGGACATCCAAAGCAGTTCGTCATTCCTTCGCTCTTCCTCTTGAGTTGCAGGCAGGTTCTAGCCTCCATCAATTGTTGTAACAGTGCATGTGGATGTTTCATTCTTCTGCGCTCTAGTAGCGCTTCTGAACATTCATTCAGTCCTCTATATGATAGTTCAGATTTACATACACCAGATCACATATGAATCCATAATTGCATTGGCAGGATGCCTAATGGATCTTGAAATCCAGCAAGAAAAAAGCAAGACCACAACAAAACAAAAAACAAAAACCCGTTCATAATATTGTAGAAAAGAATGCTAAGACAAGGAATGGTGTAAGACAGGTGTTTAGATCAGGGATGATGTATAGAAAGGGAGTTTTGGGAGACTTAAAAAACCTCATGGCATCCTCATAGGTTGGGTCGTGGAAGAAGCTGGGTGAATGTTGCATTGAGGAGGGCTATTGAGATACCTCTTCACTCGGAAGGTTAGTCGTGGATTTAGGGGGGCATAGAGATGTCCCTTTCCCTAAAAATGCCATGGATCGGGACATTTTCCTGTTGAATCTCAAAGTTGTTATATAACAGGGTAATTAGGATGAAGCCTTGTTCACTTGATGTGTGAGTGGTGGGAGATTGCTTGGGTGCGGCCAGAGAGTGCATTTGGGGGCTTGAAAAGGGGTGAAGGTCAGAGGATGGGCCAGAATCTCATTACTTTTAGGCGGCAGAAGAGAAATTTTTAACTTTTGACGGTATTAAGAGCAGGATTTAGTAGGTGAAGGCTATGGTCCTTGATGTAGGCTTCATATAATTTACCATCCTGAGAGGATCATTAATCTCCCCCGTTTTGATCAGTATGTTTTTGACATCCGTTTAATAAAAGCTCTTTTTTGCTAGTAAACAAAATCCAATATGATTGAGCCACCATATGGAAAATTAAATAGAATCTCAGGAACTAATATCTGGACAAGTAGTCGGAAGGAGATGAAGCATTTAAGATTCAAGAGCAATCAAGTACCAATTCGGTCAAAACATCGAAAGGATGTTTTGGATAAGGTACCAAACGTCATACCCTAAAACTAAGGACAGTAATATCAGGTTCTTAATTATTTTGTTTAGGTTTATATATTTAAATTATTTTTTATTTTCTTATATAAATATATATCTCAATAGATTTTTTTTTATTTCTTATATTATTCTAATATAAAATTTTTAATTTTTAATAATTTAATATAAAATAAAAGTAAAAGTTATAAAAAAATATTAAAAAATAAAAATATTATATATATAATTTAATAATTATATGAAATAAATAACACTAATTAGTATATTAAAAAAATATTATATTTATAAAGAAAGTTAAATATAAAGTTTTTATGACTTCTTTTAGAAAAACCTTTTATAAAAATATTTCTATAGAATTTCAAAAAATTTAAAAAAACACCTGCAAAGCAGCATCAAAGTTTCCTGGAATTTGAGTTTTCCATTTTAATGATGTAAAACTCCATACATATTCCTATTAAAGCTCAAAGATGGCAGTAAGGTATGTATGGTTAATATGTATGTGCATATTAGAAAACATAAATGAACTACAGCAGCAATCCAAACCAAACAAAGAAGAAAATTTTCTCACGGTGGTGCATGTGAAACAAAGTAACTGGTTAATATGCATTTTTTGTTTTTGTACGTTCATTTCATGAATTAAATATTTATTACATTTAAATTAGAATTTAAATTTTAAAATTTTAAAATAAATTATGTTGTATGTGTTTTTTTAAATATTTTTTTAAAAAAACCAAATATCACAAAAAAATTTGAAAATATATAAACTTAGAAAAGAGAATTACTTTAGAAAAAATAAAATAAAAAAAATTAATGTGTTCTGAAAAAAAATAAAAACAATTAAAAAATTAATTTTAAAACTAACTACTTTATTCAAATAAAATATCATTTTATTAAAAAAACAAACGGTTTTTAAATTTCGGATTCAAACGGGACAAAAAATTACTACGTTGAGAACCCTCACGCCATTTTAAGAGTAATTTCAAAATACCACGAGATTTCAATATATAAAATTAGTCCCGACAAGGCGGAAAACCTCCAGCATTTTTCATATGCAATCCCATAGTAAATTTATTCTGCATAATTAACATGCTGTGATTGATTTGATTCAACCTGCGGATATAGAGCAAAGCTACCGTGAAGGCCGCGGGAGGCTGCTCCAAGGGAACTTCACCTGTTCAGGGCTGTCACCAAGAGGACGACCACTTTCCGGCCCTCTGCGTCCACTCTCCGGCCCTCTGCGTGCACTTTGCGTACATCTGCGCCCGTGTCGGTAGCCATGGTACCTGGGGATGAACTTGGAGCCTCCCTCGCCATCAAGCCAATGCGACGGCGCTTCACCTTCCGTGACAATACCCGACACGGACTGCCTGATTCGCTGCCTCTCCTCCTCAACCATGGGGATTGGATAGAGATGCGGGGATATTGACAGGGGATTCTTGAGGGTCACATAAGCCTTTTTGTAGTCTGGCTTAGCCAGCAAGATGCCTCCCCGCTTCTTCTTCTTGCCTTCCATGTTCAGGGTTGATACCTTATCTACTTCAAAGCCGTACAGAGTCTCCAGAACCCGCCGGATTTCAATCTAACAATCAAAGCAGAAACAATTATGGCAAAAAACAATCACACACACGCACAGAGAAGGAGAGAGAAGTACCTTTGAAGCAGAAGGAATGGTTTTGAGAGCAATTTCTGTGATGTTGGTACAAGATTTAGGCATGAGAAGCTTGATGGGGAGATTGGCAAAGTGCACTACTCTTCTTCCTAACCTACTTCCCATTTTATTTGCCTTCGCAGTCTCTCTGTCTAAAAGGAGCTAATTAGGCAATGTGTTTCCAGGGCCACCAGCAACCGTGGAGAAGAAAGGAAGTGGATTCAAAGTGACCCAGTTTAGTGGTGTGATTCCATGTTTACAGTAAACCCAAGTTGGGGATGAAGAAGCTTACTTGTGGTCATTCGAAAAAGGATTGTTTAGTTATAAAACAAGTATAAACACAAAACAAGAATGTACAAAAGTGTTTTTTCAAAATAGATTGCTTTCAAAAACTATGGGCCAGATGAATTTACATTATTATGATTAAAAGCTCAACTCTGTAATACATTGATTATCCTCTTTTAAGTGATATAGTCATCGCAATTTGTTTAATCGGAGATAAAAGAGGAATTGGATTTCGAATAAATGATATTCCCATGTCTGTCTTTTAGTCTATCATTTAAGACACCAGTGATAAAAATGCGTATATCTTTTAGCTTCTGAGAACTACTAGGGTCGACGACTCATAAGAGCTAACTCTGTCGAAGCCCGAAGCATCATCGTACAACTGAAATTAGGCTCGACTCAGATCTGTGAGGCAAATCTTTGAGTCACCAGATTCGGCATTCAAAATACCTCACCGTCCTATAGTATGTCATGTTAAACAAACCATAAACAACATGTTTTCTCATAGATTTTCAAGTATATTACGTTTTGTTGTGTGATTGATCTATTCAGGCTGTCATCACTCATAAATACTTTTAAATTCATTAGGCCTAATGTTTTTAAAAACAATCACATTTCAAAAATAATACTATCAAACCAAACAAGCAAGTGTCTTAAATTCATGACTTGTTTTATAACTAACAATACTTTTCCGAATGACAGCAAGTAAGCTTCTATCTATACTATTCACAAAACTAGAGTGTACAGCGAACACAAAACTACGCATAATAATAAACGTGAGCTTAGTTTTCGTTTTTATTAAAAAAGGCAGAAGATGGTGATTGGCTATTGACATACTTCTAGCTTATATTCAAGTGATGATGTACTCCTTCTTTTAATAATCAATGATTTGGACCACAATAATCTAGGACTGTGATAATTTTAGTTTCAGTACTGATAGATGCCTCTCTAACATGAACAGTGAATAGTTTTGCGTTTATGAAAACGCATAACAATGTTTTTTAGATTAACATTAACAAGCAGAAATTGGTAGTGTGCGTGTTTTAATAAAGCAACGAACATTGGAACCAACATGAGCAGCACCAAAAATACAACAAATGAGATAATCAAAAGACATGAGCAGCTTCCTCTACAATTTAGTTTGTATAATCTAGAAAAATCTGAATACAGGAAATAATAGAATCCAAATAGAATTCTGATATCTGCAAACCACCCAGAAAACATACCGGAGTGAAAATTGAAAATTCTATCAATCAATGAAAATTACAAAACAAAGAAGAAATTATAAAAATAAATAACGGCACTACAAAATCAGTAAAATAACACATGAAATCCAATAAATCAGTAAAATGTGGGAATCGTGGTTCTGGAGTTTAAGATTATTCAAATATGACCCAACAGCTTGGGTGTATGCTTCAATAAAACTAAAAATACCACAAAAAAAAATCATAGAAAGATTACGAACGGTGAGGGTTTGATAGAGATCATAAAAATCATATAAAATCTCCAAACCAAAAAAAAAAAAAAAACCCAAAAATCATTCGAAAATCAAACTTTCAAACAGATTATAGGAAGCCGATCTATGTGCATCTGAAGAAGTGAGAAACACAAACCTAGATTTAGATGTGGGAGCAGAGTACGAGGGTGTTGAAATGAGTTGACGGCGAGACCTATGTGGTGGTTGCGACTGGCGTGCGTGGTGTGTGCGAGTGCGGGAGAGAGAGAGAGAGAGAGAGAGAGAGCGGGGTGAGATTAGGATCCCTCTAATGGACCGGGCCTGGTTTGACAAAATGATTTAATGGGTTCCACTTGAGAATTGAGATTGAGATTGGGCTTGGTATGCATGGGTTTCATTTGCACGACTTGTCTTTTTAACTGTTTTTAAAAATTTAAATTTAATAATTATATAAATTTTATAATTATTTTAAAAAACGATAAATCCTGTTATTAGTTTTTATTTATAATTCTTTCTCCTACTAAATATAAATTATTATTTAATATAAAATTTAATAAAATTCAGTAAACATAATACAAAAATCAAAATTTATATCAAGTTTCTCATTTCAACTTGCAGGATGACGCGGCATGCATCCTTACATTCAATAAATTTTATTAAAATTTACTATCCGTTATGCAATATGCACTGCAACTATAGAGAAACCCTTTTTTTTCAAAATAATAAAGAATATGGCTAAATTCAAAAGTAAAATGTATTGGCGTTAGCTAATTATATTTACATAATAAGTTATTTATAAGTAATTATACTAGAATGCCATAACAAAAAAATAAATCAAGATTAAAGTTAAAGGATAAATTACTCTAAAGTGTAGACTATAAACCGATTTGGTCGAACTTGCGAGATATAAACGTATTTTTGACAATTTAAAAATATGGGTTCAGCCCTTTTTGTTAGTTTAGATTAAAAATGAGTTTGCAACTATATATCAAATAAATTGGGAGATTTTGCAAATTAGAATTGAAAAAAATGAGGCAAGTGTAAAAATTTGGCATTTGACGCTATAAGCAACTTTTGTATATGTATGCATAACTTTTATTCTTATAATAATGTTAGCACCCACACGTTTTTTTTTTCCAAAAAAAATTATATATACAAGTTTTTTTTTCAGTCATTTGATTAAATTTGATCAAAACTTATTATTTTACGCAAAATAATATCTTTTTTCTAATTAATCTTGTCTCTCATTTTTTTTTTATCTACAATCAACATTGAGCAGGCCCAAATATTATTCGCACAAACCAACTATCCATGCAATAATAATAATATATTATTGTTATTATTATTATTAATATTCCATTACAAATTTTGTTTTTGGATCAATAATTGATATCTTTTAGACAATTTTTTTTCTAAAATCAGAAAAGATAGTTTTTTGGACTTTTAGTCCTAAAAAAATGTGTCTAGTTCTAAAACTCTTTAACAGACAACATTAAGAAGAGCGGTGCCATTGAATTTTTCTTTTGGTACGGGAACAATGGCATTAATACATCTGATGGTGAGAGTTGGGCAGGCTGGTGATGGTTTTGCTCATGTTTGACCCCAGCTTGGCTTGGATGGGACCAAAACAAGAAAATGTTGAAGCACACAAATGGCAAAAGAGCTTTGTAAGTAGAGACTAACTAGAGATGGGGCAGCCGCAATGTGGGTGTTCATTATTTTATTTTACGTGTTGGTAGCCTCATTTGATAGTTTGGATTTACATATATCAGCTCCCAATTCAAACCATAATGCATAATGAATTTTGTGAGGCAGCCCAAAAAACAAAAAACAAAAGACAAAAGACAAAACTAAGTTGAGAATGACCGTAATATGAAGACTATTCAATATAAAATTCTTAATCCAAGTTAGTGTGTGTGAACGTTGTGCACCCACAACACTACTCCTATCCAATATGATTGGACCACTATATGAAAGATCAAATAGTGTCTCAGGACCTGATCTCCGGACAAGTGGTCGGAAGGAGAGGTGAGCAGGTAAGGAAATTAGGATTCAACAGCATGTACGCGCCAATTTGGCCCAAACTGACTTTCATCTACCCTGCATCAAGAAACTGAAACTAAAACAAAAACACTACAATGCAGCATCAAAGTCTAATTCTATAATTTGTGCTTTTGAATTTTAATATTTCCAAACTCCAAATACAGTCGTATTTCACCTCAAAGAAGGCAGTAAGGTACGTATGGTTCAAGCGTCTTGAAAGTTCAGCAGAGAAACATATATGAGCTGCCAACCTTAGTGTAGCTACAGCAGCTATCAAAATCAAACAAGGAAGAAAATTTTCTCAAGGCGGTGAATGTGCCACAAAATTACACCTTTTCCTAAGTCCTGACACGTTGAGAAACCCTCACATCAATTAGGTGGGGGGGCATTTGAACTGCTTTTGTTCTATTTTAACTTTCTATGCACATTTTCTCTAGCATGGGCAGCCACTTCCTTGCTGCTCTACCTGGCCTGCATGGCCCGAGGGCTTTAGGTTCACATCAACCATATCTTCTTGTTTTGCCGATGAGAGAGTTTCCATCCCCGGTAAGGCGGCGGCAATCTTACGAAATAGAGGCTGCATTTTTTAATTCATGATATGAACAAATTAACAAATCAAAAAGACAATCAAGTGTTTCTATCAAACACGACGGAACCATCAGGTTTGAAAAACAGTCATCATCAACTAAATATTGCCTTACAAAATAAATTTGGATGAGATTTAAGTGCAGATGAATGGAAGTATGTGACATGAAGGCAGAGTGGGATTTATTGAAGAATCAAATAGATAATAAATAAATAAAACACCAGGTAGTAGTCTCCACCTTGATGTTAAATGCTGCCTTAGCACTTGTTTCTATAAACATGACTCCAAATTCACGAGACCGGGTCTCCCCTTCCTCTGTCGATATTTGCCTGTATAATCATTTCAACAAACAATTTTACAGAGAATGTCTTGATAATTTACTGTTTTATTGTTTTTTTCCCGTTTACCCTTCCAACCCCCCACCCCAGCCCCTGCAGATGCATGGGGTCAACCACAAGCCGTATCATCGGACCTGCGTCCCTTTACACCACACTGCCCTGCAGGGGCTTGGCTAATTTACCTTAACCACAATGGAAAAACTTATAAGAGGATGTTACAAGAGAAACAGGTCATAAGCATCATTTATCAAACAGATTACAAGTATGAGATGAGATGAAGTCAAAAGTAAATGAAAATTGGAATATCATGTAATTTAAGTTTTTCTAACCTTTTCTCAACAAGATCGGTTTTATTTCCAACAAGAACTATGATGACATCACCCCCTCGCTCTGTACGTACTTCCTCAATCCACCTGGAAGTGTTCAAGAATGACTGTCGATCTGGAAGCCAACAATTTCAAATGGAACTTAACAGACCACAGTGAAGAAAACAGTCAATGCTCAACGATAAGAAACCCAAGAACCCAGAATAAATATCGATTTCTGTGTGAAATGCGAAGCAACTGTTAAAAAAGGGCCAATCAAGAATAAAACCATGACAAACTCTTTCATGAAAGAGGTCCCGCAGTATTATCTGGAAAAATCTGCTCTTTTAGGTTAGCTACTCACTTGATACATCATAGACAATAACTGCAACAGAAGAATCTCTAATGTAGCTTGGAATCAGACTCCTAAATCTTTCTTGCCCAGCTGTGTCCCTTTGCAGAAAAAAGAGTAATGATTACAGACGTAAGTCTAAGGATTAAAAACATATTCATCATAAATACCAGCTCTTCACAGCCCATCCCCAACTAATCAGCATCATTAAAATTATCATTTAATCAACCACCATTATAGTTGAACATGCTAGAAGGAAGGCACCCCTGCACAAAACCTAAACCTTATGTGCAGACCTTATTCTCATCCATTTATATTTGGGATCCACACAATTATGGGAGATTTACTGATATCCCTTGTTCCCCATTTTCTACTTTACAAAATCAGGGAAAACATACATACTGATCCATGCATCTGATATACACTTTCCAATCTTGAGCATCAATAATTAGGAAATTAAATTGAATATATGTTGATAATAAAAGCATTTATAGACTAAAAAGGAAAGAGAAATCCTACCAAAGCTGCAAACGTATTGTCCGATCTTCAAGATACATTGTTTTGGACAAAAAATCAATGCCAATGGTAGCCTGCAATTCATGCAGGGGAAATACAAAAAGTACAAACTGTATTAGTAAATGGATTATTTATTTAACGGGAAATGGAGGACAAATAATAGTAATAACCTGGTAAAAGCAATTCTTCAATTGTTTCACAAAAATATAAATTATTGCAGATATTAAAAAGAAAAGGGAAAATCTTAGCAGAAATAAAACAACAGGTACAGACAACATCCAAGGGGGTGAAAGCTGTGATACAATTTAAAATTACTTTTTTTTTTTTGATTTCCAAGACAATCATGTTTTATGAATTTAGGAGTTAGAAAGAAAGATGAAAGTGTTAACTCCTTCAGACAATGGGTGCATCCAAGAAAACAAGGGACAGATGGTAGCAGAAGATGAAGTGACAGAGAATGGAAGAAGCATTCACCTCAAACAAATATAAAACAAGAAGGCCTAATTATAACGTACACAAACATACAAAAAAAAAAAAGGGAAGGGGGGGACAGACAAAATATTGCATTTCTATGAGGTCTGCTTACATGAAGACGGATTTCTACAAGGTCTGCTTACAAGAAGAGGCTCTTTCATTGAAGCTAAAATTTATTTGAAAAAAAATATATAGATGTAATTGTATTCTTAAGTATGAAAAAAGCATTTGCGTGATATTGCAACTGGTTTTTTTCCCAATTAAATATCGAAAACACCTTGGGAGTCATGTTTACCTGTCTAAAATGAAGAAGTAACAAAACATCGAGCACACTCGTACACATATGATATCAAAGAAAATCTATATCTACTCCCATCATTTGATATATTTATTCAGTGCTTCTCCCAAAAAAATCATGTTTACATTCACAAGTTTTGTTATTCAGAATCTTTCCTATAGAAAAAGTAAGACATTAAGTTCTTCCAAATCATCATGTGTGCATCTCATTCCCATGGTTCTCCAATAGTCTAATGCTTAGGTAGAAAGTTAATATCCTTAGCACAACAATGTTAGTAAACTGTACGTTTTCCACAGAAACGCTTTCCTCGATCTATTTTAGCTTGAAGTGGTAGAGGAGGACTAAATCAGATGCTGATATGATTTTTTAAGAGAACCATATAGTTTTTTTCGGTGTCCCTCCCTCACGGGAAAGGGATGGAAGATAACAGACGAGTTTAAAACGTCCAATGTTTCATCATTCCATGAATTGTATGACTATATTCATAAATTCATTACATTACATTATGAATATGATGATCCAATAAATACCCAACTTAGATTCAGTAAAAATGATGACAAAGCCCTAACAACCCTATTTTACTTAAAATCAATATCATAAAATTGTACAACGAGAAACCCAAATTATCATTCATTGAAACAGATACAGAAACAGCACAAATTGTATCAGAAATCAAAAAAATGAAATCAAATGAAACAGAAGCCTAATGAATCAAGTCATCAGACCAGGGGTATGATACGAATCAGGGGAAAAAATGGAAGAAAAATTAACGGACATGGAAAGACACAGAGAGATTGAAGACCTGATAGGTGGCGTCGAACTTGTCGTACATGAATCGGGTGATGATGCTGGTCTTGCCCACGGATTGATCACCCAAGAACACGAGCTTGTACTTAGCCAGAGGGGACACCACCGCCATTTTTTTAAAAATTTTTTATTTAATTTTAATTTTAATTATTTATTTATTGTTTTGGTTAATGTTAATGTCGGTGGTTTCCAAATCCTCAACCCACGAAAACGGATCTGAAACTACCTAAGACTACAGAGAGGCAAGAAGACGATGATGTAGGGAGAGAGAGAGAGAGAGAGAGAGACTATTTCTCTTCGAAACCGTCGACCACGGCTACGCGGGGGGCACTTTCGAATTTACTATTTTGCCCCTCCCTCGTTTATGTCCCCCCTCCTCCGAGGTTTGTAATATTTTTCTTTTTTACTTACCAAAAGAAACAAAAACTTCACTATTTTAGTTCTTATTTTTCTTGTTGGTCAGAGCTTGTGTTTACCAGCGAATATACAAAGAAAAACAAATTTCCTATACAGACACAAATATCGCAAATTAGCATTTGGGGGAACATTTTTTAATTTGGACATTCCATTTTTTTTTGTTTGCATTAAAGCTGAAATGTTGACTTGGTGAGATTTTTAATTCAATTGTTTAGATTGTAATTTTATTATCTTATTATTTAAATATTTATATTAAATTTTTATTTAACTGTAATAATTTATTATAATAAAATTATTATTAAATAAAAATTTAGTTCAAACCATTAATTCGAATTAAATGTCCATAATAAAAGTTTTGGGCACACATTATCATTTTAGCAAAACCGACAACTCGATAATTAATTGTGTCAATCTTCGACTGTCAGCCATTACTAATATTGCTATAATACCAAGATCGCATTGGAGTGATTGATGGCAATATGGAGTGAACTAAATTAATTATTACGGCATTGGAGTAAACACTAATGTGCATTGGAGTTATTACGGCATAAATAATGAATGAGAGTGAACTAATAATTTTATTATTTAAATTTAATCCGGTATTGGGAAAGAGTGATTTAGAGTGATACGGTCGGGTTTAGGTTTGTGAAGGAAGATAGTAAAGTTTTTTTTTGACTTTAATGTTTTTTAAAGCGTTGACAATATATTTAAACCGGCGTTTTTTAAGTATGTCATTAACAAAACGCCGACTAATCTACATAGTTATAACAACAACAATAAAATTTTTAGTTCAAAACTAGAAATTAATTATATAAACATCAATAAAACTTTTATAATGTCACACATCAATATTTCAATGATATAATTATAATATTTAAAAAAATACAAGTTTTTTAAAATGTCTTTGGTTTTGTCTCTAGTTATGTTTTTTTTTACGTTACAAAAATTGTCACCATTTCCCCTTGAAAATATGGTATTAATATCAAAGTATTTTTATTGTGCACAATACAACGCTTAATATGATTCTGGTTGTATTGATGCATCTAGATACGTTAGAATGAGTAAAATCTTGTGAATGTATTTGAAAACCCTTATTAGGGATGGACCATCTTAATATGATTCTAGTTCGTGAACGTTCATGAATATGTTCACGAATATAATGATAGTGTTCATGAACGATACTATTTCTTAACGAACGAACATAAACGATCTTTTACCGAATCGAACGCGAGCTTATTCATGAACGTTTGATTCATTTACAGCCCTAGAGATGACAATATGATTCGTTCCCGCTCCAACCCAGTCGGATTTAATCCATCCCGACAAGAAATCAAGTCAGACTTGAATTTTAATCAATCCATTCTAATTTAATATTTTATTACATTTAAAATAGATTTAAAGTAAAAAACTTCGTCTCCAAACCATTCAATCCATTTCCATCCATAACCCTTGATATCAAATCTCTTATTTGGGTATATTTGCTGAAAAAAATTTGAATTAGGAAGAGATTTATTAAAAATACAATTCACAAAATTCCTATAAATTTGTATTTATTTTCTAATTATATGTAAAAAAAACTTTTAAAATAACTCTAAAATATCACGACCCCTCTCTCTCACAAAATTCCTGTTGGTCTGGGTTTGAAACGAATCTTAAGTTTCCCATTCCTAGGGGGCATGCCCTGTATTTCACTTTATCAATCTTCTCTCTCGATCAACAAAGCATGAATGAACCCCGTTGTTCTCGTTTAGTTGGGCAGTACTCCAGCTCTCTCCACACAAATGATCCATCAATATGACGAACCTATGTCAAGCAAAGCCTATAACCTTGTCAAATTCCTTGAATTCGGATCGACACCATCCAACACAACCTTCATAACCCTACAAAAACCTGCATATGAACAATTCAAACTAGAAATCCACATTTAAAAAGGATTTCCAATAAATAGAAGCAACAGGGCCCCGCGATAAAGATCATAGAAAATTTAAAGATGAAGACGGGGAGTATTTATAACTGATTTGAAGTGTTAACGTCAGAGCATTAGAATACAATGGCCGTGTAGGAAGCAAAAATGGCTATTTCATTTCCTTTCAATTTTCAATTTCCCTTTCATTTTATAAGGGTAGCTAGCAATTGCATCCCCCAAGTTTCAAATGTAATCTGTACTCGTCGGGTAACTGTCCTACTTGTTCTTCTGATTACAGTTAAGCTTCCTTCTTTTTTACTCGGTAAGGGTATTTCTGATAAATTGAAATGCTACAAATCACAAGTGGCAGGGCCAGAAGGCAGTAGAAGGAAGGTGGCTTCCCATCGAAGATGAACTGCAACAAAGCTGTCACGAGCAAGGCAGAAACAATGACAAATCCCTGCAAACATTTCAACCGTTAGAAAGCCCCTTGAAAACAGGCTACACATCATTCCGAAGATAATACCAACTACCACAGATCTCAAACTTGTATTGTCATTTTTGCACAGCTAATCCTAAGATATGAACTAAGTATTCAAAAGCAATCCTCATCGAGACCTTCCAATTTTTCAACAACTTTTGCACGAGAAATGGATGAAAGAGATGGAGAGGAAGGAACATTCCGTTCTACAAGAACTCTAATATCTAAAAATGCCAAGTAATTTTCTGCCCATAAAATTTTGGAAAAGACTGGCGCTTTTTGGGCCAACATTTGTTGCTTTTTAACTTTACATAGCAAAGCCAGATTCTTGGGCAAATATGTACATTAGGATACAGCCTTTTTCCCATGGAATATGTACATTTTTATTGGAAAATATTTTATGCCGAACAAATGAAAAGCTTATGTTAATCACTACTAGGGTACCCATATTGTCAGTTTAGAGAGATTGACAAACCTTTCGAACACCACCAGCATAGGCTGTAACCAGGCCAACTAGAATTCCACCAACAGCATTGAATAGTATGGGTATCTGAAACAAGTGAAGTATCTTTTCGTATGTCCAATAAAAAAATAATATTTAATAAGAAGTCTTGGGGAACAAGCTAAATCTTCAAAATCTGTCATAATGGCACCCCTTGAAATTTTGTAAGAGTGCAAGCTTTGCTTTCTTATCCCATCATATGCTATACATTACAAGCATATTTAACGGCATGGTGTTCTAAAACATTCTCCATCTCAATAACCTACTACTAGTCCAGAAAATTACTAATAGCTAACTACAAGTTCAAATAATGAAATAAATCAATTAGGCAACACCCACTAAAAATTATATATAAAGTCAGAACACCTTCTGCTAATGACATTAGTTGAATTTATTTCCCGTTGCCACAATATTAGATGAACTTATTTCGCCATTAGCACAAAAAAAAAGTACCACAAACATCGGGCAATGAATCTATGACTCATCTCCCACAAATGGGTTGAAATATTATATTATACCCATTACCCAATGAACTAAACCTTCTCCCACTGGATCTAATATCACTGCTGTTCCTTGATGATTTACAATTCACCTCAGATCTAATCACTCCTTATAAGTGCAAGCTCAAGAACCCATCCACATAAACATGAGATCAACAGTAGTCTCAGATAAATCCAGTGGTATAATCCTTTGGCAAGTGATTATCCCAGTGACATTACTCTATTAGTCAAGCAGTTCAGCAGAAGAGTATATTATTGGCGGTATAAAATATGATTACCACAGTAAACAGAGTCCAACCATAGAAAAATCCATGCTGTCTCATAGCTTCCCCATCAGGGGACTTGGATGTACTAGCCAAAAGGCACAGACTTCCAACAAAAGACATTTCTACAGTCATCAAGTATGATGAGCGTTTTTTAACCTGTCATTAGAGCAAAACATCAATGAACAAGTAAAAAGAAAGAAACGTTGCTTTTTTGTCCACCTTTTGGTCTGGAGAAATTTTGCTACCTGGGATGCCCACTGGCACAAAGAAGAGGCCAGACCCGAGAGTAAAGATGCAGCCAAGACAGGAACAATTCCAAAAAATAATATTTGATTACGGTCACTGATGCTAGAACCTTTGCCAGAGCCTTCACCAATGCTTAGAAGAATGGCGGAAATTATCAACAAGGAAAGGGCCCCTATTTGTTGTGTTGATTGCTTTCGCCTGGACAAGAAAATAGGAAATCACGGAAAGTCACAACAATTTTTTCTAAAATCTATTACTTGTGGAAGAGACACATAAAAGATGACTTGTCATCATGTTTTCATTGAAACTGCAAGCCAATCTTCCCTGTTTTCTTTGATCTTCAGATATCAAGGATGTTATCACAACATGATCATTACAAAAAATTAAAAGCACCAACCAAAATTCATAAAAAAAAAAAGTAACTAACATAATAAATCATTACAGGAAAGAAAAATAAGCAGGGGAGAAAAGGATAGAAGAGTAAACCCAATAAAGGATTGAAAAGGGCAGGTGATTCCAAATGACCCACCCACAAGGCCGAAGTGAGGTTTCCATTATTCCAAGGGCCATAAAATATTTGGTTACCAAGTAAATATATTCTAAACTTTTAGTTAAGAAAGTTTCCTTATAATAATAGACCTTGTGGTTGTACCTATCATGTTTCATGTATTTTTCTGCTTTGTTTTTGGAAACACAAGAGATGCATTGAAGTTCAACAAGTCCTGTAATGGTCGACTGAAGGTAACAATTTTGTCCTATGCTCCAAATCCCAAATAACAAGCCTGAGGCAAATTGCCAAGCGAGCCCATAATTCAACACTCAATGCCTTTAGAGAGATCGGATTTAACCCCATCATAGTCATGAGCCCATGGCAGGAATGACCAAGCAACACTGTTAGGCCCAGGCTTGGTTCTACCCCTTAATTGGCATAATAAATAACAATAGATTCCTGTGAAAGAACACTGAAAAATCAAAGAGCTAAATTCAAAAGCTCTGATTAATTTTCATAATATCTCATAAGTAGAAAAGCATGTCCTGCACCACCAAATACAAAGAAAAGACGATCTGCAATTGGCCGAAAATTGCCAATTTAATTACAGTGAAATGACAACCTATGGCCCCATTTGATTTTGCTCCTGTTTCTGGTTCCGGTTCTCAAAATGAGTTCTCGTATCTTTTTATTTCAGTCCTCAATATTTTGTTTAATAAATAAAAATGAGAATTCGTTTAATTTCATTGTATTTTCATAATCATGAGAACAAGAAATGAGAATGTGTTTGATTTTATTCTATTATATCAAAATAATATTAAAAAAGCCAAAACAAATTATATTATTTTTTATTTTGTTACTGCAATACTTTATTCATATAAATATAATTTCATATCATTTTTATAAGACAAAATAGTTTAACGAACTTAATTTTAAGCCCAAATAATAACAAACAATTCATCACTCACTCTTTGAATTGCAATAATCATTTGCCAAACAGATAAGGTATATGAACATGATTTTTTTGCTCAGACAAAATAAAAAATATAGTTATTGCCAGCCTTAGTGAGGGACTTCCATTTATGCCTTCAAAACCTCAAGCTGCATTCTACAAAATAAAGAAAACAGATACAAAAAGCTTGTCTGCCCATTGAGACCAATTTAACCAAATGCTATACATAAATTAGGACGGGAAAAAATGGGGTTAGAAGTTTGGCTTTTGCATCTTTAACAATAGAGCTGCTCCTATTGCATCAACATCAAAGCAATGGTTGCCATGATTGTTCTAGGCTTCTAGCTTTCAATGTTGGGCTCAAGTTTTAGTTCCTCAAAGAGTTGGACTCTTGATTAGGATATATAGTCAAAGACATGTATAACCAACGTAAATAAAATCAATGCCATAGTAGATGGAATTCTAAAAAACTTGATTGACATACTAACTCTGAAATATGAATATATATTTTAAGTTTTTAACGTCCACTGAGTCTTACCCCATTATTATGTATGTAAAGAAAGCAGTGAACAATAATTTGGTCTGGTTCAGGATGGAGAATGTCAGTGAATCAAGATTCCGGTAAGAAATCTGTAGCAAACTGTTTTGCAGGGCATAAATAGCTGCCGGAAGTCCCGATATGGTCAAACAACCAACCAGTGTCCACTCCTTGAACTGTGCCTTCAAACTTCCTTCTTGGCCCATGAGAATAAGGGCACAGATAACCTATAAGTATAGAATATGGCGATTTAACCTTAGCTATCTCAGAACGTGTTCAGGTAGATACAAGTAGTAGAAGAGAAGGAAAAGGAAAAGGAAAATGAAAATGAAAAACAATAACTACCTTAGCTATCTCGCATGCCAGAACAGCTGAAGTGACAATAACTTCTTGTCTACATAAAAAAGGAAGCATATAAAGAAAATATGGAATAGTAAATTCAACTGAACATTCCCAAAACTATATAATATATATGCTTTTCTTCATTGAAAGTTGAAACACAACCAAAAAATATAGTCACCAAAAAAAAAAACTTTCTTAAGTCTAATATGCAAATTGTCCTCTTTCTTTTTCACAAGGGGAAATTGAGTATGAGTTTCAGGAAAGTAATCTTCCTCAGTGACAAAAAATCTTGGAAAAGAAATAGTGTTATGCTCTAGTAAATACTATGTGCCATGTAACACCAAAAGTTACTGCATTAGAGCATTTCTAATGCATTAGTTAAAGTCATAGCTATTTAGCTAAAAACTCTCTCCAATGGTCTAAATAAATCAATAACAAAAGCAATAATAAAAGTTAAATATACATATAATTTTAGCTTTAGCTGATGATACCACATCAGCTAATAATTTCAATTTCATGCGTACCCCTACAAAACACTTGCACCATATATTATTATGCCAATCGATGCAAAACATTGTTCTTGTTATCAAAAAATGACACACCCACACCCTCGCTCTATCTCTCTCTCTCCTCTTCTTTATGATTTACAATTTTTTAAATCACCCTTTAGCTCACAAAAGGACGGTATTGATTTCATGGCAAGCCGTCTTCCGAAAAAGGAAGAGTATGGCTCGATCTTCGGTCGCAATGCTATCTTCTTGCATGAAATGGTCGCGAACATACATGAAATTAAAGTTTGAACGATCTGGTCATCAATGGTTCATGTCGGATTCATCGCTCTTCGGCCATTGACGGCAACATAGAAGGGAGAGCTCCCGCCATTTTTGTTGGTCAGAGATGGCGGTCTCCGTTTCTAGGTGATGCCACAGAAGAGAGTGCAAAAATATAGGAAAAAAGAGAATAGAAGAATTAGAAATTAGAAAATTGGGAAGGATATAGGTTAGGGATAGATTGAGAAAAATGATAGTTAAGTAAAAATATAAATGGTATACCATTGGAATACCATTACCTAAAACGGTATTGTACCAAGTTAAATATAACTTTAACTAACTAAATTTACCTAATAAGGTTGGAGATGCTCTTACTTGTAGTTAAACCCCCTTCCAGTTCAAAAGAACATATATTTGCAGATAGATTTAAACAATGCAGCCGCTTTAAAACCATAGAAAGCAAAACTAGATAGGTCATACATATGTATATGTATGAAAAGAAAAAAAAACTACTTTCAAGTTCAAAACCATGTTGAATGCACCTAAAGGCCAAACAATACCAACAAAAAATTTCTGGTTAATGTTACATTTCCCTCGTTAACTGATTGTCTATATCATGCGTTGAGGGTTGCAATTCGGATGCATTTCACAATCCACTTCAATGTTTTAATCTTACTACTGCCCGATAATCGAACTTACATATGGGATGTCTTAAAATAGTCAGACACTCCCCTCCAGTGGTTGAAACCTGCCAAGGCAAAGGCGTGACGCTTTGGACCAGCAGCGACGTTAATACCCACAAATTGGAATGGAAATACAGGTTAATCTTCCCATATCAAAAACGAAAATAGTTTAAACCATGTCTCTCAAACATAGGAATAAAATTACAACTCCCCTAATCTACGACCCAAATCACAAAATTATCGATGCACGCTCATTCTGTGCCCTAACGATCATAACGCAAAACTAAAACCTTCAGTATGGGGAATTTTAAATAACAACGCAAATCTACAATCCGATCGATCTTGATCGTAGCAAGAGGGAAGAGTTACCAACCCGGTGAAGCGCTTGGAGATCAAGGGCTGAGCTCCATATTGCATGGTGAGAAGAAGCAAATAGAGCCATAATTTAGGGTTTAGTTGCTCAGGGGAAGAAGAAGGAGAAGGGCGTTTGGGGTTGGTCGCCTTCGTCGCCATTGACGACGACGACGACCTTGATGAAGACACACACCTCCCGAGAGGACCGGGTGACCTGTGCCGTTTACACGGTGACGGGATATGATCAAGCACTCCGAACGACGCCGGATTGAGACGTACCACTAAATAAATGTTGGTCGGGTGTATTTCACTCTTTTGGTTTTTGTCTCTAGTGAGTAATCATTGAAATTAACTAATACGAAAATAAATTAATTACTTCTGTTACTTGATTGTAACACTAAATCACTAGGAATGGTATGGTTGATTCAATTGATTTATATTGCATTTTAAAATTGAATCAAAAACTCTGATTTGAAAAAAATAGCACACAACCAACCAACAAGAAACAATAAACACCAAATAATTCTATCAATGCCGCTACCACGAACTCTATCGCTAACGCCACTATTAAGGGAGAGGCTCTCTTGGCTGTCCACTATCCAATCACGCCATGTTCTTTTGGTGTCATGAATTCTCGTTTATGTGAACTATTTCTATTTAATCATTTCTTAGTCTCGTCTTTGGGGCACACGATCTGGGGCAGGCTACAATTGAGGGACTTTTGCCACTTGCAACAGTGGCAATCTTTTTTGGGATAGAACAATTGACAGTTGTGTTCTTGTAACGGCGGCGGCGGCAATAGAGAGGTATCGATAGACACTACCAGAAGATGAGGTAGAGGCATCAGCAAACATTATCGAAAGATAGGTCAGAGGCGTCATGATCTTGTGAGTAATGATGAAAGCAAGATACTTATATTTTTGGAAAAATTGAAGTGGAAAGTGACAAGTAGACGTTTGGGGATTTGGTAGGAAATAGGCTAATGATAAATTAGTAAAAATAACAGTTAAGGAAAAAAATAAATAGTTTACCATTAAAATGTCATCATCTAAAATGTTACTATGATAAGCTAATTTTAACTTTAATTAATCAATTTGGTTTGCTACTGTTAGAGATGCTCTTAGCATACCTTTTTGCTTACTCAATGTTAAATCAGATCGGATAAATGAGATGTAAATAGTGATATAGAAGCATTTTTATCAAATTATAAATTAATGATCATGTTAATCACTTTAGTACGTTAGGAGTATTCCTATATTGCATCAATTCATCGTCATAAATATTCACCATAGTCTACAAACTATGTATAGGTTTTAGTCTTAAAAATAAATGTATCAAACTCAACATTTTGATGAATGAGATCCTCTCTCTCTCTCTCTCTCTCTCTCTCTCTCTCTCTCTCTATATATATATATATATATATATATATATATATATATATATATATATATAATTGCATAACCTAGAGTATGAATAGATTAAATGTCCCATATTGAAAGACAATAGCTTATAATATACACCCCATAGCACTAAACAAATCAAATTGTTTCTATTACTTCAGGAAATACATGTTATTATTGCAATAAAATATATCAATGAGCAGAGGTGACTATAGTTTTTTTTTTAAGTGTTTAATATTTATTACAAAAATTAAATATGATATTGTACTAAGTTATAAGTGACAAACTGACAATAAGTAAAAATATAATAATAAGTAGTTAGATAAATGGATTAAATATAACGAACATCAAATACTAGATATTCATGCATTTTAAAATTCTCTAAATTAAAACTCTCATAATTTAAATTCCAATTGTAATTATTGACAGCATAATATTACTTAACCACTTATCAAAAAACAATACAAAAACAACAATTAGAATTGAAACAAGAAAGGAACTGAATAAGGAAGCTATAATCAAATGTCTCAGAAGTCTAATACAAATTGTTTGAATAGAGGGATGACTGTAGGCCAAAGGTGAGATTATCCAATACCAATTAAAAATTTAAAATAAATTATTCAACACTAACCGATCATGCAAGCAACAATCTAGATCTGAATACACTTATAATATTTAATTAACCAGACAACTGTTAATTTTAATTTTGTTAATATTTAATTAATTTATTATTATTATTTAAAGGAATGATCCAGACCAGGGTGTACTACTAAATACTTTCACTTAATTGTAACGCCGTCTTGTCAATGAGAGTTTATGTTATTAATATTTGATTTAATATAGTGATTATTTAATTAGTAAATTGTGATATTAGTTTGTGTGGATGTATTCAAGCTAATATTATTTGTTTATTAAGAACATTAATTTTAACACACATACAATGAGAGTTAAATCATACACAATAATACAAAAGGTTCGACAATTTGTATTAGTTGATATAGTATTCGACTGCAATTTTTTAACTAGAATTTGAAACAAAGCAAACACACTGTGACAGTGTTTGCCATGCGGGTCCAATTCAAGCCAAGAATCACGATAACAATTCAATCTTCACATCTATGCGGTGAAGAGACCAGTTTCTTGCTTCTACATCTTCTTAAAATGAAGGGCAAAGAACCAAATCAAAAGCCCAATCTGGCCGAATGTATCGGTTGGCTCGCTAAAATCGCCATCACGAGAAAATGTTAAAACGATGCGGCGTCGATTTTACTCGTGCTATTATTTTGATTAATATATTTATGTTAGAAACCCTGTACATCAGACTCTGTGGCCCAATGGATAAGGCGCTGGTCTACGGAACCAGAGATTCTGGGTTCGATCCCCAGCAGAGTCGTTTTTAACTTTTATGCTGCCTTTTTTAGTGCCAACGGCAAAGATGAGCGGCAAGCATATCCTCTGAAGACACCGTTGCCTGTCAGCTCTGCATACATCTGGCTATGTATTTTTTTTTGACAACTTCGCACAGAACCATATGAACGCCATCAAATTCAATCTTAAATCCCAAAAAGTAAACAACATCAAATTCAATGAACAAGACATAAAAGCAGAAGCAGTATTTTCAAGTGCCCAAACGCACAACGAGTTTTGTATACCATATTAACTAACCCTCAAATCTAAACAGCTTGTCCTCTCTCATACTGAAACGAATAACTCATCTCAGCAACTTCATATGTTGGTAGTATAAGAATGTGTTTCATATGAAATTTATTTTGTGTTGCACTTGCATTTGCAGTAGATCCACTCCATCATCAGACATCTACAAAATTGATGGAGGAAGAGCAAGGGTCTTTTATTGAATAATCTTGGGATATATGGTGAATGCCGGGTGCTGTTTGATTCATTGGAAGTGCCAGGGAAGTGCGTGTCAGAAGTAGAACTCAACACAATAATACCAAAATAGTTTATCTTTCTTTCATCAGTGGTATGTTAGCTTTGTTTCTCACACGTTGATATTTGTCCAAGTGAAAAATTGAACTGTGTTTTGACAACCGTATGTATGTTTTCTTTTTAGATTGCATTGAAAAAATGATGGGAAGTATGCGCAGAAGTGATGAAATTTTTAATCAATTTGATGTGGATAATCAAAGAGAGAGTACACTCCAAAGAGAGGTTTTCCAGAGTAAATACAAGCAGCCTTTGGAATGCGTAGAATCGTTCTGCCAAAACTTGTAGATTTTTGCATGTACAAATGAAATGGATGTGAGGACGCTGAGAGAGGGTAGCCAGTAAAATTGCGTAGACCGCAGTTAGTAGTTGGGTTAGTTTGTGTTTGTTCCTAGTGTTTTATACTGACATTGTGGAGGAAAACGTTTTTGACTCCTATGTAATTTTGGTTTCGAGTATCTTGTGTTATAACTAATGTTACATTCTTCATTTGCATTAAAAAAGTTAGGGGTTAAAATGGGCTACAATGTATGAATGCATACACTATTTCAGCTCCCTTCACTTGGGTGGCCTTATATTATCATCTTCAAACCTCTCACACAAATAACGAGGAAAAAAATGTTGCAGCTTTTAATTTTTGATTTGTTTTTACACAATGAGGGTCTGAACCCAAATTACAGGAGAGACAGTTCTTTAAAAACCAGTACTAAAATAACCCGCTTTGACAGGGGATATGTATAAAGCATTCCATGGCCTGGACAATTAAAAACCAGAATAATAACTTGGAGCACACCCGGATCCTTTCCCTCCCCTCAACCTGCAAGATGAGGACTGTCACTGGAAGGAGACCTGGTGACAGAATGCACGATACTGAAGAGAAAAACCACAGCAAGCCCTTCCAGCATCGCCTAAAACTGTATAAGTAAAGGGGTCCACGCCATAGATCTGGCACCAAACCAGAGACTTCAGACAACCCCTTGGCCAAGAAAACCCTACAAGCACAATTGGATTCTGCAGCGGAAGCCAAGCACAACTTAATGATGGTTTTTCAAATATAAATCAATTTTGTTTCCTAAACATGACTAATTTTGCAATTTTAGAAAACTGTGGTTTAAAAATGGCCAACTGCATCAGAGAATAATGATATATAAAAAAAGGTTGGAACATGGCCACAAATAATGAAAATGAACAATACAATTGTGTTGTTCGCTGTGCTCCTATTTGCATAGTTGCATACATTAAATATAAGAACAATTTTTCCGATCTTTTAGAAGAGAGGAGACTACATATCCAACACGGTCCACTCAAATTGAACCAAGGAAATAAAGCAAAGTAAATTCAACAATCCATATCAGCCAACATAATCATTACAAAATTTTATTCAACAAATTTACATGGAAAAAAACAAATCTTTAAAATTGCCACTAGCTAGAACAATTCACCGGAAAACAGTTATCACTTGTGAGTGTGACTGAAGACAGCCACGTAAGTTGAGTGGGCTTTGTGATGTAGCAGTAAAGACTAAAGAGGGACTGTTTTGAAGACAGCCATATTTCGGGTAGGGTTGAGTTTCAGTGGCTTTTTGAACAGAGGGTTACGGCGTTTGGTAGCTTGTATTGAAATACTGATTTTGGATTGAAAACAAAAAACAAAAAACAAAAAACGGTAGGCCTTATAGATTAAAAAAAGATGTTTGAGTTTGGGGGTGCGTCATGGCTGTTTTTGATTTCAGTTGGCCGCCTACCGTTTTTTTGTTTTTACCGTTACTTCCCGCCAAACCTGGTCCTGATCTTTTCATTTATTCCTGCAACAACCCACTGTAATTACATTGGGTTCTCAGACAATACATATATTCCCACAACAACCCACTCCAGGGAAAGAGTTGGTGTACAATCTCTATGATGGCATCGACATTTCTTGGGTTAGCTGTTATCTTGAATTTTAAGATCAGTGGAATTTAAAGTAATGTTACATATCATCATAATTGTATAATTGATGAATAATTATGATTCTATATTAACTATGATTTTATGATGTTGTGGTTGCACGTGTCATTTTTTTTTTGTTTTCAATTCACAATTTTGATTTCTCACTTAAAAAAAAAAACTCCACTATAATATTTTCGTTTTTATTTTTTTAATCATGGACTAAAAGTGTATTTTGGTTTTCGTTTTGGTATTTAATCTAAAGAAATTCCAGACATTAAATATAAGGACCTCAGATATTGATGTATTATCATCTTGAATTTTAAGACTGGAAGTGATTTAAGACCACTGGATTGCAGTTTTGATTTTCTCTCTATTTTTTTTTAAATCTCGGACGGAGCGTTTTCGTTTTGATTTATTTTTTAAAATCTTGGGATAAAACTAAAAGTGTATTTTGCTTTTCGTTTAGCAGGTATGTTATTGGGACATCATAACTGTTGATTTTGAATTTTAAGACAAGTGGATGCGATTTAAGACAACTCGATTATGGTATTAATTTTCTCTTTTTTTAAATCTCGGATTTAACGTTTTTGTTATGATTTATTATTTTTCATCGTAAGTGCATTTTGATTTTAGTTTTGGTACTTGACATTTAAACCAAAACCATGTATTATCGTGGCTGATACATTCACGGAGAACATGCAAAACACACAACCAACCAAAGGAAAGGTTATTACGGAGTGATAGGCCTCCTCTCTTCTGCTTAAGTTTCATGGGAGAATCATTAGTGTTTGGTCACAGTGAGGTGGCATGATTGATAGTGTATGATTGTACGGTAAGTAAGACAGACTAAAATTGTGTGCTTGCTGTGATCAATGGATCGATCACGGGGATGACGTTATGTATAGCTATAGAAAAAGGATAAAAAGAAAAGAAATAAAAAAGAGGTAGAAAAAAAAAAGATAGAAAAAAAATAAAAAATGAGTGTGGTTGGTTGATATAGAAAAGAGGAGGAAATTGTATTTTTTATTATAGTATTAAAATTTTTTGTTATTATTATTTTGTCATCAAGCAAAAAAACTATATCCGCCTGTTTGTTTTCTATCCAAATTCACGTCAATTTGATGTGAAAATCCAAGTTTGAAATACTTTTTGGACATAATTTAAACTTTTCTATGCCAACCAAGCAAGGGATAATTATATTTTTATACATTTTCTGTCTTGCTTTTCCTTTTTCATATGTTTTACACGTTAGCCAAGCAGAGGGTTAGGGTGTGTATTTGCACACGCTAGCTCGCGCTCTATCTAAAAAAATAATTAAATATTAAAAATAAGATGAGTACGATTTCATCCTTGTACATCCCAATTAAATTACCTTGGGTATATTTTAGTGACTGACATTAGTTCTTTTTTTTCAAATTTCAATTGGAATTATTGTGGGCCTTTTAATAATTAATAATTTGATATTGTACTATATAATAATTTTAATTGAAATTTGAATTATTAAAATTTAAATTTAAGAAAAATTAAAATATATAAATATCTAATATTTAATGTTTGTTGTGTTTAATAATGTATTATTCATAAATGACTGGGTTTAGTGTTTGAATGAGAGATCAATATATCAAGATTGTTTGACTAAATATATTAAAAGTGATGCATTTGATAATATTGATAATAAAGCTAGTATATGACTATGAAGACATAAACTAGATTTTTATGAAATTTTATGTATTTTTTTAGTAATATTACATTTTCAGTTTTTCATTGATGTTGTATTTAATCGAATGTTGAATCGCCCCGATCAATTGGAAGTTATCGAAAAAACTCATATAAAATATTAAATATGTTTAACCCATGACAAGAATGTGATACCTCATACTTTTGTTGAACCATGCCTTTACCGCTCGAGTTGTCCAACGAGGGCAAGACACACAACCAACAAGTAAAGAGAGATACGTAAGCTAAAAAAACTTGAGTCCCATAAATTAAAACCTTTAAAATGGAAAATGAAGCCTCTTTTATCAAATGAAAACTAAAAATTATATAAACCGTTTATGTAGTACATATTATGCTTTCGCTTATGTATTATGTTTTCATGATTTTAAATCTTTATTGAAATTTGTATTAAATTCTAAAATTTAAAAATAAATTTATTTGCTATGAAAAAACTTTTGTAACAAGAATTTTAGTCCCACAAAAAATTTAAAAACTAAAATAAAATATGTTAAACCCAAGTAAAAAAGTAAGGAAAAGTAAAAAAAATTGTCCCTTGTCAAAATTGAGTTTATATTAAAAAAGAGTTAAAACAATTTTTAAAAATAACTGTGATATGTATTATCAAAACACAATTCACGTATCAAATTATAATGCGATCCATATTTTAGAATTTATAAATAAAATTAGGATTTAAAAACAACATATCAAACAAGACTATAATTTTTTTAAAAAAATATAAAACTGACAACTTTAATTTTTAAATATTATAATATCAATACAGCAGTACATTGCAATTAACTATCTTAAAACAAATCATTAAATTGACTTTTTTTTGGTTTTTTTAATACAATTTATTCACTATTCTATTCAAAAAAAAAAAGTAACTTTGTCTACGGACTCTACGCTACCCATTAAATTACTTTATCTAGCGCTTTTAGTCATAAATACAAAGCTGCATATGACAATTTAAACTATATTCAATAAAAAAATATTTAAAAAACTGTTAAAAAAGAAGATGAAGAAAATTGTGTTGTGTACTTTTTTTTGTTTTTATGTTTTAACTTTATAATTTAAAAATAAATTCTATTTGATAAAAAATAATTTTTTAAACTCAATCTCATAAAAATGAATAAAAACAAAATAGGATAGGTCTCAAATCTCAATAATAAAACCTGTAAATAGATAAAAGAATTAAAGAAACAAATAAATTAGAAGGTTTGTTGAAATTAAAGATGGCAAATTAAATTAAACGGTTACTATATTTAAATTATTATTTAAATAAAATATTACTTTATTTTTAGATGATAATTGCATTTTGAGTCTTGCTTATCAAACACGCCTAAAATAAAAATAATAAAAATTATAGGGGGTGGAGACAAGATGCCATTTTCTCCATTTCTTTCGCTGCTTCGATCGCCATATCTGGCCCACGACGAATAATATGCATATGAATCTTTACCTTCGTAAGCCTGACGAAGCAGATAGATGACCCTTTTATTTTGTGTTTTGCTTTTTTTTTTGGTACTTAATTCACTTTAATGTGATTTGGTGAGGGTAGCAAGTTGGCTTATTTTTATTATTATTATTATTTATTTTATAATAATTGGTTAGAGCACTCAGCCTTGCCGTCCTCAACAGTAACGGGTAATGATGACAACTTATCATGCTTTCTAATAATTTGGTTTCTTTTTATTTATTTATTTATTTTTATTATTATTTGATGATTTGAACAGGGTTTATAAAACCATTTAGGTGTTTAAGTATTATAAAACTTTGCACGTGCAGAGAAGGGAACATTTAAAAAAAAAAACCTCAAGTCACGTCGAGATAGAAAAGCTTAAATCGACAAAGTTCAAGTTTAACAAAGCGTAGATATAATAGTTCATGCCAAAGTAGTTGCATGGAAGGTAGTGTTCAATTAGTTGCATCAACCCTATTTAGGTGATAATGCTTTGTTAATACTTAATCTCCTTGGGGCGATTGTTTTCTTTCTCCTTTTGTCATTAGCTAAGTCTAGAAAATCATTAGCTAATCCTATTGATAAAAGGCTATTATTAAAAATTAGGGGTTGGTAATGGTTACCCTGCCTATAAAAAAATGAAATATAATTTTGAAAAGTGAAATATAATTTTTAAACTTGACATTTCATCTAAGCGGGAACAAAAGGCAATAGTAAGTAGTGGGATATCTTGTCTCCCGACCCACATAATTTTAATTATTTTAATTTATAGTTTTATAATATTTTAAATATTATTATTTAATTATTTTATAATTATTATGTATGATTTTTTATATTTTTAAATAGTATTTATTATTATAAAATTAAATGATTTTGATAATTTTTTGAGCTAAAAATGATGTAAAAATTTGATTTAAGTCAAAATTATTCATATGGACATATCCAATAGGATGCGAACGGATAAAATTTCATTCACAGACCCGTTAGAGAACGGGATATCCTGCTCCACTTACATAGGAGACATGATACAATTTTAAAATTTGACCCCCTGCTTAAGCGAGAGCAGGGGTAGTAATAGTTGATTCTGTCATGTTAGGGCTAAAATCACCTATATTAGTTGTTTTATGGAGATTCTAAATGACAAACTTATTTTAAGAGAGATCAATAGAAGTTGGTCGCGGAGGAGAGAGCGAATGAAGCTTTCCCCACCGATTAGACCATAGGACGGGATATCTCGTACCGCCTATACATGAAGCAAGATATGATTTTAAAATTTTACTATTCGTCTAGACGGGAATGAAATATGGTAATAGATAGATCCCGCTCCCGCTACAATGGGTAGCACACCTATTAAAAATGACTTGAAGTTGGACACCAGATATATACCACTCAAAATTTTAAAAGGTTTCTCATTTATGAAACCTTGTTAACAGCTAATCGCAGGTTAAAAATGCCAATCTCAGTAGTTTTTTGTTATCGGTTTTTTATATTAAAAAAAAGCGTCCTAATGGTTGGTGGACCGAATTGAATTATGGTTTTAAAATTCAGTTTAAATAAAATATATTGATTTTGAAAATATTTAAAAAATAATAATCTCAATGATGAGAATCGATTTTTTCTTGGTCCCAACTTTATTATGTGCTCACCATTTTTTTTTTTGTTTTTTTAAAATTTAATAAAAAAATTGAACCTTTTTTAAAAATCATGATTTCAGTCATAAAATGAAAATTATGGGTACAGGATTTTAAAAACAAACTTAGAGCAACTCCAAGAGCCTCTTTATAATTTTCTCCACATATATAGATTTTTTCACATGTAAAGAGCTATTTTTTAACATACACTCCAAGAGCCTCTCTATTTTTTAATCTCTATTTTTATTAAAATAATAATTTATTAATAATAATATTAATTGCGCGGGGGGGGGGGGGGGGATTAACCGCCGGATCCGGAGGGGGGAGGAGGACTGGGAGCGGTGCGGTGATGGCCACTTCCGGATCGCCGGCGCAGGCGAGCTCTAGTTCTCGACGAAACCGGCCAGCGTCGGGGATGAGGGAGGGGGGAGGCGGGCGGGGTGGGGGGAGGGGGAGGCGGCTAGCGTCGGGGATGGGGTTGGAGGCGGGAGAGAGGAGAGAGGAGAGAGGAGGGAGGGAGAAAGAAGATAAAAAATAATAATAAAAAATATGCGGAGAATAAATAGTGACTCTTCATTTGTGAAGAGTTACTATAGCAAAAATATAGATGTAGAGAACTTGATGAAGAGACTGTTGGAGCTCATTTTTTGCATTAGGCTCTCTATTATTTAATATTGAAGTTGCTCTTATATTTTAAAATTCTAAAAGTATGGTTCTTATAGTAATTTAATAATTTAAAACTAAGTCCTCTTGAAACATGCGAATCTCACAATTATTTTTGAAACGTATATTCTGTTTTTAAATATAAACTTAAAATAAATTTTTTTATTTTTTTATTTTTTTATTTAAATCTATAACATTTTATTCTATTTTTAAATTTTTATGACACTCAATTTTAAAAAAGATATTATTTTTAAAACATATTTTTTCCCTCATATCAAACACAAATATTTTTAAAAATTTAATACCAACTTCGATAAACAATTATACCAAATAACCCTATATATAATTTAAATTTCAACGTCAATAAAATAAAAAATCATCAATCAAATCGCAAAAGCAAACGTATACCAAAGAACCCTTTGGCTCCCGTCTTACTATATATATAATTAGATGATTGTGGAACAATGTCCATCCCTGAGGGAACAAAATAAGCATCCTCCAGATTTAAATCTCAGTAAATATAAAAATCCCGATTTTTACCCCGTGATTTCACCCTTATCTTTCTGGGACTCTGCGATGAATCGATTATCTTGTTTATTTGCATGAAATTTGTTTTTTATTATTACGTACGTATACGGCAATTGATGTTGATTCACCCACCATCAAAAATATTTGGAAATTAATATCTAGACGTTAATATAGCTAGCTAGTAGCTCCCTACCGGACCCTACGCCTATATATGGGTGCATTTAGATATAGAATGAATCTTGATATTGAATTATTAATCTTGCAAATAATCTCACGTTTGAATTTTTATTTATGAGACTAATAATAATTCTTACAATAAATAATATCCTCTCCGGAAATATTAATTACTCCACATTATGAAATAGATTATTAATACCCCTAAATTATTAATTTTTTATTATATTAATTGACTTTATTATCCTCTAACATATTATAAAATTATTTATTTTTACTTTTATTCTAGTATCTCTATAAAATGTGTCAATCAGATTTATCATTATATTAGCAGAGAACAATTAATCTAAGTTCAAATATTATCTCAATGCAAACCAATGTTAATAATTTTTAAACATAATTAGTATGAAAAATTATTAATATTTTTATTAATAATACTCATTTATTTTATTCTGAACCCAAATAATACACCCTATGTATTATGTAGTATCGGGTAGGCTCCCGGAATGATGCGTGAGCTGACCCAGCGGCTATATATATAATTGTTTTTTACTGTATAGAATGGGAGGACAAACAAATTTTTAAATAAAATAATCCAAGTTTTACGTGTCATCTCAAAGTAAGTCGTTCAAATTCATTAAGAATGGAAGAGCAATTTTAATTCACTCTCTCTTATTTATATATAAAAAATAAAATTTTAAATCTATGCTTCAACATGATTTTCATATGGCTCTCTATATTTAAATATTATTACACTAATTCTTTGCAAATGAAAAATTATTATTGATTTTTTATATATTATTTTATTATTTTTTATATTTTTTTTCTCTTTTTTTCTTCTAATCACCGCAGATTTATTTCTCTCACCTCTCTCTTGTTATCTTTGCTTCACAAGAAGCGCTGCCGTCGAAAGAAGCAGTTCTCAAAGAAGATCTCCTATGTGGCGGGGTATATAGACAAGGATGACACCGTCGCCGGCTCATACATTAATACATTGTCAAATATAATGGAATTATAAAATTTTTATTTTTGAAGAAAGTTAAAAAGTAGAAGGGATTAGAACACTAACAATGTAAATTGTCTTTCTTTGTTTGAAAAAAGCTATACAATCATCTCACGAAAAAATTTTATATTTAATTTTTTTTATTTATATAATATTTTTTTAATGTATTGTAAAGTATTACTCATTCTCTATTTTATTAAACTATTTTAGTTTAAAAGTAATAATTAAAAGATGAAAAAAAGAAAGAAAAATAAATAATAAAAATAAGAGTTAAAATATTATTTAATAAAATATTAAATGATTACAGATTTATTGTAGTGTGTATTGTATAGAAAAATAAAAAATAATTTAAAATTTAAAATTTAAAAAAAAAAAACTACCGATGCTCTTACAATAAACGTATCATCGAGCATCAATCAATATTAATTTCTTCCATAAATCAAACCCATAGCGGCGCATTTCCATGAAAACCCATGTTTCGATACCTAACATAAAGTCTATATTTAAAATAAAATCGCAAGTCATTATAAATTTTTCAATATTACACAATTTCCATTTTTTTCCCGGCATCTTCGCAAATAACTCTTTATCTACTCAGGATAAGTTTTGTGAAGAAAAGCCTCTATTAGCATGAGAAGAAAATTTCAATCCCGAGATAGAAATTAGTAGTGGAACTAGAACATTCACATTAACTGCATAATTTGTATTCCTAATTTAGAGTTAAAAGAACCTGATATAAAATATTTTTTATGAATTTTTTTTTGTTTTAAATTTTAAAAAATTAAAGGAACGGGTGTTGATTACTCTCACATCAAGCTAATATTAGGGTATAATGCTCCTAATATTGTGATTTACATTTTTTCACAAGCTTTTAGGTAATCCTTTATTGATCTAGTAAACGCACACATGCACTCACTCGCATTCGAGTCTTCAACTGCTCGATTTAGGGCCACGGTGTGGGATCCAAAATTAGGCGACCATAGTCGACTACTATTGGGAAACACAACCATGCTACTCCAACAATTGGTTTTGAAAAATATCAAGGACCATGCAACCGCGCGCCACTCCAATTCTAGAAAGAAAGAAGTAAGTGGTGCAGGTGTGGATGTAGACGTGGGAGTGTCAAAGACAGTAGAGGGGCCAATTAATCCAAGCGTGGGTGGACATAAGAAACAAAATGAGGCTTCCAGAGACGGTGGCGTCTTTGTTAAGTAGGATTATTCAGCTATTATGTACGGGGATAGAAAAATGGCAGAGGCCCGGGGCCATTAATCCAAGTGGGTGGCGTCTTTGACCGTCTTTGACTTTTTTTAAAATATAATTATTTTTTTAAAATTATAAATTTAAATAAATTTTTACACTCATAAATAATTTTAAATTTATCAAATTCATTATTTTTTAAAATAATTATATTTTAAAAAAAATATTATTGTTTTAACAAACACGCTCAAATTATTATCAAAAATGACGTTTAAATTATCTTTTTACACTTTTAAAAAAGTTAATATTGGAATTCATGAGTTAGATTTGTACATCAGGAGCAAAATCTTAAAAAAAAAGAGTAAATTTAGTATACTAAATTCCCGCATGAGAGATTCAAAAAAAAGATTGGGTAATATAAATCAATAAGGCCAATTTTGGTGCTTGTGACCTAAATGTTATGGGTTGGGGTAACAAATAAAAGTATTATAATGGGTTTAGATTTCTTGATATGCAAGGTTACTTGCGGAAAAAGTAAATTCTTATTTGACCGAACTTTATTTCTTTAAAATTCGTCGTAGAGCTTTTCTCATAGTAATATAGTGTACTCAACAACAGTTCAAATTTTATTTTTATTTAACTATAGTTTCCTTAAGTAAAATTTATTATAATCAAATGAAAATAATTTAAACATGTTGTTTTATGGAGTAAAATATTTACAATGGATACAAAGCTATAAATAAATTTATTTCTTTAAAATTTGTCCTAAAGCTTTTCTCGTAATAATGGAGTGTACTTAACGGTTCAAATTTTATTTTTATTTAGCTGTAATTTCATTAAGTAAACTTTATTATAATCAGATGAAAATAATTTAAACCATTAACGACTATATGTATTATTTACATATAAATAAATAAATATATACGTGCATGTTATTTTATGGAGTAAAATATTTATAAATAGCAAGTAAACACGACTATAGAAGTCAGGTGCAAACGAAGGAGTAGGAATGTAGGATAAGGCTGTCAGCTAGTGGAAAAACCATCTCTTTCCCACTTAAAGCAAAAACAATAACAAAACCCCCCACATCTATCCAATCCAGGGTGTATAAGTTCTACCTACCCCGTCATTGTTAGGGCTTTGGGGGGGGAAATCACCTTAAAAAACAATACCTGGAGTAGGTGCACGGACTCTGATACGCTTTAATATATAATTGACTTGAGTACATTTTAATTATCCAAATAAACTACTAGACAGCGTTTAGGACGGACCTGCCTGCTGACACAACCAAACAAGAAGTATATTTATATAATGATTAGTTTTTATAGATTTTATGTAATTAACTATTCTACCCTCTTTTCTTTTTTTTCCTTTCCATTCGAGTGCATACAGAAAGAATAACTCGACATGTTTCTTGGAGTGGTGTACGAATATATGCTTGCTTGTAAGTGTGGAAATAGGTTCAATGTGGAGGAGGATTTTATGGCTGCTAGCCCTTTTGCTGGGGAGGGATGCCAAAACTTTCCACTTTTTCGGAGTTCCGGCTCAGAAATGTAAGGTAGACTGTAGAGAGAGACTAGAGAGAGAGAGAGAGAGAGAGAGAGAGAGAGAGGTTATGATTGCAACAATTGCAAGATGGCTTCAGTGGGATGGGACAGCATGTATGATGCCCAAAATTAAAAAAAAGACAACGCGTGCGCACAGTTTGAGGTTCACTGCAGGCAGGCACTGCCACTGCCGTAGCCCGGTCCTGCTTGTACTGTCCCAAAACCCCATATATGGTTTACTTCGTCCATGCCATCATACAAAGAATATATAAAAGCTGCATCACAAATAATTTTCCACTCCACAGCCGTTTTTATAAAATATCTCAAATATTTCTTTAAAATGATGATAATAAATTTTAAATAATAATACATCTGAAGAATATTATTTAAATATAAATATTTGATATTATTTGAACATAAATTAAATATTTAAATATTATGTTTTTACAATTTTACGTGTGTGATAAAAAATACATGGTGAAATGCGTTTATTGTTTTGCGAGTTTAATTGAATATTCTTCGTCCCAAGGAAAACGTTTTGTACCATGTTTTTTGTTGGTCTTCTTTTGAGCTCCACCATGCTTATTAAAAATGTTACCTGGCAGTCTTGCCTCGGCTGCCCCGAGTGAATGCTGGCTTGTATTTACCATGTTTTACAATACATTTTTTAGTTTATTCACTTAGTCACAAAAATAAAATGTAGCAAACGGCATTGAAAGATAGCAGCAACAGAATGTAACACCGATTTCCTCTTACATCATCAATGTTATAGTGTCTATTACTTGTATTGAAATATTATTATAAACTTTAATTTTGCACTCAGATACATACATTAAAAGAACCTGATAAAATCTACATGCCGAAAAAAATTCATAATTTTTAAATATTTGTAAGATCTCTCATTCATATGGTCAAATAAAGTTCAATTAAATTTTGAGCACAAATTACAATTTAATTGATTATAGTTCCTCACGGGATTAGGATTAAGGTGAATGGCTTATAGCAAGGTTCTGAGTTATTGTTAGTTTATGGACTGCATTTCAATCATAATCGATAATAGGACAATTTATTCTAGTGTGCTAGTATGATTGTATCAATTAAAAAAATAAGGTGTCTGTGATGTATTCCTGGATATATCTTAACAATTTTCGTTGCTCGAACATAAACATGACTTTGCATGCTTAATATAATGAAATTTTTATATACATAATATCATATATAGTTGTAGTCAAATAGATCAAGGTTCCAACACGGTTAATCTTATACATAAAAATATTTAATTTTTTCTCACCATTGTCTGTAAATAATTTATCACCAATAAAAAAAAAAGACACAATGGTTTTATATCCCCTAATATTAAGTTTTTTAAGACATAATTTAACATAACTCTTTTATGAAGCAAATACTCTGTCTTGATCTTGACTGAAGTCTCAAATCACTAATCTCATATCTTTTCTTAAACTATATTTGTATTACTAAAAGCTATATCATTATTATAAATTATAATAAGTATCATATATACCAATTTTCTTTAAATTAAGTTTACGTTGGTTTCGTGTGAAGGTAATTATGAGGTTGAAAAAACCATTGTTTTGATGCCATTTGTCTAAAGGATGTATAGCGTGTTTTAGCTTATACATGTTTTTTCTTCATTATTAATGACTTCAAAATTTTCAATTTTATAAAAATATATCCTCTTCAAGTTTACTATTCATAAAAATGATTTGATGTTTAATTGGTGTAATAAAAAACCTTTAAAGATATTAATTATAGTAATAAGTACTCCAATCGTGTTTCTCTTGAAACTATATGAAAAAAATCCCAATAATCAAATCCTAGATTTAAAAATAGCCTTTTACTATTCATTATTGTCTTATGTTTTAAAATACCCGTTTGGTTTGTATTTTACTCTAAGGATCTATCTCATTTCAAGAATGTAACGTCCCCAAATATGATACTTATAGATTGAGTGCATTAGTGAGTTAAATACACAATTCAATATAAAATTAATAATATATTATTGTATAAAGTCCAAGCCATCAAATCTTTTATAAAATCCAAACCAACATATTGATGTTTATGAGTTTAGACTAAGATTTTTTTAACCATTTTTGCAAAAAAGCACTCGAACTAACAAACTTAGGTTAACATGACTTTATTCATTCCTATGTATCTCTTGAATTCTTTATCCTATTATTTTCATTTCATTTAATTACCCGATGTTGAAAAAAAATGGTGAGCTTAAATAACATGTAAGGGGTCATGTAAAATATGGTAATGTATACATATATCATAATGCATGGCATGAGAAACAGTATATCATAATGATAAATATGACATAAATGAATCTTATGAAAATTCAATATATGTTAATGCACGGTGTGGGAAATATTATATTATAATGATAAACATGACATATGTGAATCTTATGAAAATTCAATATATGTTTGTATATCATAACAAAACATGATGATCCAAATTAACTACTAGATACTATAATATAACATATTATCAATCATAATGACCAATATATTATAAGTCTTTCGGAAACTACCCATTAAGTTATTTTGTCTAAATATAAAATATGATATAGTTGGATTACCATGATTCATCATGATATACTCAAGGTAACTATCACATAACAATATTAATTGAATAACAATAGTAATAATAATAGGTTATTTAACAACACAAAGAAATAAATCTTATGATAAACTCAATAAAAAATGAATTTCAAATCCCAAATCAATAAAATAAATTATTGATAGGAATAATAAAATAAATTTAAATACTTTTATGAATAAAATAAATAAATAAATAGTAAAAAAGTGGAAAATATAAAATAGGAAAGAAAAAATTCTTATAATCCACTAATTATCATTGTATGCGCCCTAATTAAAATCTTAAAAAATAAAATATTAATCTTTGTTTTATTCTTTTCTTTTTTATTATTAATTAAGATCGTAAAACATATATAACATGTGTTTGACATTAAAATATATATACCATATGTATGTATGTATGTATAAATTTTAAAAACTAACCTGTGTTAGTTTTTAGTTCTTCATTGGTATACTAAACAAGTCTCATGTTAATAAATTAGCCTATATTGATTCTTGCTATTCCTTTCATATTAGTTCGATATGCCGTATTGGTTTACAATATGATAACGTGTGTGTATATATACACATACATATATACACACATATATATGGACTTGCACATCCCATAACTCATTTCAAAATATATTTAAAATTTGAAATATTATAATTAATGTGAATAACTTGAAAAAAAAAATCTTACATTTACACACGTTAGGTGACGAAACTTCGACAAAATCTCGACCATAATTAAATCGAAAAGAACTTAAACAGAGTGAGACTGAGAAACGTTTCTATTTATATTGTAAGCTTAATGTCAAATATAAAGCGAGACAACCTAAAATAATAGTAATAATGATCTCGTTAACTTTAGCAAATTGTCTTCTTAAAAACATGTCCTCCGGCCGACCATACGTACGTTTCCGAACATCTCTCATCATATATGCAAATTTAAAACAAGGCGGAGGATCTATTATTGAACCCAGAAAGATCATGATCTATCAATCAAAGGGGGGGGGGGTGCGAAAAAAGCTTGCCAACTTTAAAAGAAATCACCGTCTCAGATTTAGATTACCCCACCCTTTTTTCGGCAAAGTTTACCCCACTTCAACGATATTGATAGAACCTCTGGCTGGGAATCAAGAACCCACTTCTGCAATGGGGTGAGAGGAAGTGAAAACTGTCGGGAAGTTTTTTTTTTTTTTTTTTTTCACTTCAGGTTCAGGGTGTGAACTTTGTCACTTCAACCACTTCGAGTCATGAATGAATGATCCTTTTTTCATGTGCTTAAAAAAACTTTATAGGACCCAGAATGGGCCGTAATGGAGCAAGTTACATCATAGCAATAAATTTTTATTTTTGTTAGAATAAAAAAAGAACAGCATATTAATAACACTGTTTAGTAAATAGGTTGCTTTTCACCTAAACTACATATAATTCAAGGCACACAATTTGTATTGTACCTTATTATAAACTAATTTGTTTGGTATCACATTCTTCTAACCAAAGTAGGATAAAAGTATGTTTTGACAATTGCAGTGAAGACAATGACTAAACCACCCAAGTTTTACCCATCTGATCAATTTGTCTGCGTATTCAAGTTAGGGGGGGAAGAGATTTCATATAACAAAGTAAAAGTAAATTAAGATGTTACAAAATAATAATATTACTTGTTTAAAGTAAAATTGATCACATGACTAGGCATATATATATATTCTCTAATAAATCAAACAACTGTGTTCTTCCACCTAAGAATATTCCGCTTTCGGTCTCTTTAAACCAAAGTTTCTCTCACTATCAAACATGCACCAAGGATTGAAAAAAAAAAAAAAAAAAAACGTCCCCTCCAGACAATTGGGCCACCAATCTAGTCGAGTGGGGCACTGATCCAGTTAATTGGATGCTATTGAAAAACTCCCAATTGCCTAATTATTTTCTGTTTTTTTTTCTTTTCAGAAATTGCTTAATTTCTTTACCTAGTTTAACATAATGTCCACAATACTAGGTTACGCATGACATTGTTAGACATACTAATTCAAAATTCGTTTCTACAAAGCCCTTTTTAGGCTACTCAAACTTGTATAATAGTTCTTTGACCACCCATATTGTTCATTTTGATCAATCATATGCTCATGTAGAGTCATATGTGGCGTGCTCTTGCCGCTGATTTGTTAGGTGACCTTCGAGAAGTAAGTTTGATGATCAATTCCTCTCTTCATAAAGATACTACAATTTAAAACTTCTACCTTGTCTCGTGTGGGATATACATTTTCACTTTGGTGACGAATTTGATAGATATAAAAATATTGAAGAAAAACAAAAAAGCGATGCAAAAAAAAATAAAAAATCAAACGCCCATTAATTATAGAGGGCGTAGGATTTTCATTTTCTATGCCATTTCGAATTTCCACCGTCACCATTCTAATTCATAGCAACAGGGTTATCTATTTTTAAATAAATAAATGTAGTAGTAAACGGGTCACAAGTCGGCATCGGTAAACATGACTGTGCAAACCAAAAAAAAAAACATATTCATGGTAAAATCCACCTGTAGTCGTCCATTAGAATTTAAATGTAGTTATTTATCAAACCAACATACATATACATATATAGTATATACTATTTGGTAGAAAATTAGCCGGCTAGCTATTTCTAATGTCAATAACTAATGGTACATGTATACTAACATTTTAAAACCTAATCTCTAAATATCATAAATCCTCTATTATCTGGCTTTTATTTTATATGATATATATATTGGCCGTCAACGTCGGATGGCGGTACGGGTGCAATTATCTGGACTCGAACCCACTAGGGCCGGGGCAGTCCTTTTAACATATAATATACACATCATGCTTATTCATCAATATATAAATAAGTGCTGAGCATACGTATCATGTCATAATTGAGAGTAAACGCATAAAAAAAATTTAAAAATAAATAGAGGACAAGCTTCACACGAAACTTCTTCTTTTTTTTTTTTTTTTAAATGTCGAAAGCTCATGATGATCATCTCAATTTGTAACTCGAACGGCCGGTTAGGCGAGCTACCGCAATGTTTTATAATAGAAAACCATTTATTGGTGTAGGCTTTATATATATATATATATATTATATATATATATATATATATATATCTTAGGATCCCATTTAATTTGTAGATTCACTAAATAATTTTTTTATTTTGTTGGATAATCTAACATAATTATCAAACAGTTAATCATCATTATAAGGAGTTGAAATTACGATATAATACATTAAAACTATATCATTATGATATATTTTATGAAAACAGTATAATTTTAATATGAAAAATATTAAAATAATATAATTTTAGTGAATTATATGTAATTGTAAAGTATCTTAATCCCATTCCAAGGTGGTAAAGTGAATCGATTATTTGAGAGTGGTAAAATGAATGGATTGTTTCGGAGTGAGAATTTTTTTTTTTACATATTAATTATTTACGAATAAAATTAAAACACATTACCAAATCCTTTTTTGTTTACGGAATAAAAATGGTAAGACGAGTCGTACGGTGATTGTGTGGCGTCTTGTTTTATAATGCGGTTGTCTCAAGTGAGAGGAATACTTGACCGACTGATGGAGTTGAGAGGGCGACATAGTTTTTTTTATTATTATTATTTATACACACACACACACATAATATAGCAGTTGGTAGTAATGAAATTAGTGGTTTTAAGAATTAATGATGATGCATTTGATTAAATCATCACATCAATTCTAATAGTGGGGTCACAAATCACATCAACTTTTATTATTATTATTATTATTATTGTTTTTTTTGGGGTACACGGCATATAGAAATATAAAAAGTAGAGAGACACGTGAACCGAAAAATGTTAGCTCTACTATTAGTAGATTGTGTTACAGGTTCTACGATTAGATTGCGGCTGCCGCAGCATACGATTCCCCAAATCACGCTACCAATCACTCCTACACATCACCACCCGTCTTTTTATAGCCCAATGAATAAACAATACCAATGAAATAACAAAAATCTTTTATTCAAGTCTTCTATGTAAGCATTTCACTGTACATAAAATTAACATTATCATAATTTATTAAAATTAATAAAATATTATCATTTTTGCTGTGTACCGTAAAAAAAAAAACTTATATGTAACATTTCTTATGGAATAAAGAGTAAAACGTTATGTGCAGACCTCTCCATGCACACTTAATAAGATAATATTTTATTGATCTGATGCCTCCTACCATAATAGTTGGAAAAAAAAAAAAAAAACATGCTGTCTGAGTAAAGCTAATAGGTGTCTGTGACGATAATCACGATGATTCTTTAAAATAAAATTAGCATTGAGAGGTAGAAATATTAAAAATAAATTAAAAATAAACAATCAGTGACAGTGAGTGAGACGAGTCCGGGGCGGCCGGAGAAGAGACGAGACGGCATCCGCCCGCCACTGCCCACTGGGCGCTGCATCATCCAAAGCATCGCATTTTCATGTGCTGCTTAATTATATTTGGATCAGATTATAAGATGGATTACAAATTAAAACAACTGCAAAATATATGTAGAAGAAGGTACGAGGAAGACGCAGCGGTCTGAGATGTATATATGTGAGTTCTCACACATATTCCCGTACCCAATGAAATAACCACACACATGCTTGCTATTTCGCTGATAACCACACACATGCTTGTTTTTTTTTTTTGTTTTTAAAGGAAACATTAAATAACCAGACCGCATTACACGTTAAGACAAAAAAAAAACACACACACACACACAGAAGAGAGCAGAGACAAAACCTCATCAAGTCATCATAGATGTCTGTGCATGATCACAATTAAGAAACCAAAAAGAAATTGAAGGGTGCAAAAAAAAAAAGTAATATATACATATGTTTAAGAAAAGCTAACGTTGTAATAAACTCTGGGTCATGGTTAACATCAAAATATGTTATCAGCCATGTAATTAATTAATTAGCTTTTCGATTCCCTCATTGGGTTTTTGTTTTGTTTGTAATTAATTAATCCGAGGAACAAATCCATGACTCCACCATACCTTCGCTTCTCGTGCACGAAACATTCTCCGGCAACGGCTTGTCGCCACGAAAATCAAACGACGCGCTGGGGGCGAAGCTGCAGGCTTTGCCGTTAGACAGCCGCTGTGAAGAATTACCGCAACTGCCATGGACACGGAAGTCGCCGCCGCCGTTGTCTCCCCAGTTGCCGGACGGGCGGTTAGTAAGGTCCTTATCGCCGCCGTCCCTCAGAGACGGCGCTGCCTCCGACGACAAACCCATGCTGACGCCGCCTCCGCCGTTGTCGAGGCCGTGGCAGCCCAAGCCGAATTCCTCCAAACCCCGAATCTCGCTTGGTTCCATCTCCAAAGCCGCGGAGGGGACCTTGGAGCCGGCGGCGGTGCGGTCGAGAGCGTCCGGCGGCGGCGCGGCGAGGGAGTATTTGTTGTTTTGCAGAAGAGACTGGAACGAGACGAGTGGGCTCTGCATGTGGAAGGGGTTGCTCAGGTTGTTTTGGGAAACCGGGAGATCGAAGCTAAGCGGTGTCGTATTGAGCATGGCGGCGGAGGTATGTCCGCTGGGGCCGGCGGGGTCGGCCGAGGAAACGAATAACGCCGGCGGGAGTCCCGGGTGCTGGAGTTTCTGGGCGAATGGTCGGAGGAGGAACGAGGGCGTCGAGTTGGCGGAGGAGCTGTCGAGATGGCCGAGCCGGATGGCGGACGACGCGCCGAAGAGATCGAGCCGGCTCCGAGGAAACGGCGACGCGGTGAACGGCGGCGCCGGTATGCCGGTGAATTCTTGGACCATGGCCCGGAAGTTGGTCGTGTCAGTGGTAAGCACCGTGGTGGGCGCCCGCCGGGACGCCCTCGAGCGCTTCTTCGGATTCCGCGGCGGCTCCGCCGGTGGTGCCGGGCCCCGAGGCCCATTTTCTGTCAGTGGCGCGTAGGAGAGACTCGCTGGAGACGAGGAAGCCGGCTGGGGGAAGCGGTTTTGAGGCTGGTTGGCGGCGGAGAAGAGGTGGGCGGAGGAGAGAGACCCAGTTCCGGCGGTGGAGCTGGGATCGGGTGGGAGGGTTTTGGGCCACGGAGCGTCGAGGTTGTACTGGTTGGGAAGCGGCGGCGGGGATCGCGATAAGGTGTCGAAGTAGTTGGAGAGCGGTGGAGGCTCCGCGTCGAAGAGGGAGTGGTGGTGGTAGGATGGTGGCGGCGGCGGAGGCAGCGAGGTGTTAGAAGACATGGGGCCGCCATGGCTCCCGGAGGAATTGAGAAGAGCGACGATGGAGTCGGCGCGTGAGTCGTACTCCTCGTCGCCGCCGCTGGAGGACTGGATGCTACCACTGTTTCCTGAGTCCATATATGACAAGCGCACTCACTCTCTCTCCTTGAAATCAATTCTGTAGAGAGAGAGAGAGAGAGAGAGAGAAATGGTACTCACAGATCGATCACGGGCAACAAATGGGTTTTCTCACTCGTGTAAGATGGCTTTAGCTAGCTTTGGTTTGAGAAAGGCAGTACCAGTAAATGTAGTAGTAATAGTAGCAGTAAAAGTAGTGGTGTATCCGAATTGGGGTATTGAATCGATGGATGGGAGATTTGGGGTTTGGGTTGTTGATGCAAACTTGGAAAGCATATACGGATGGAGAGCAGCAGAGAGAGAGAGAGAGAGAGAGAGAGAGAGAGAGAGAGAGAGAGAGATGGTTGATGAGCACGATCCAAAGGGTTGGGTTACTGGTTGTTCGGCCTTTTTGGCTGCCAACTGCCAACGCCACCGCCACCCAAGCAGTGGGAAAGGGGGGAAAAAGGGTGATGGAGGAAAAGGAATAGGAAGGGAGGACACCGGAGCAGACAGGGGGGAGGTGAGGCACTTTGTGTTGGCTTTTTCTCTCTTCCCTAAAAGTGAGAGTGAGAGATGAGATGGGCTTGTGTGTTGTGCTCACATTTCCAGTAAAGAGATCATCGTGGGGTCGCCTTCTTTTCAATAACCCATGGAGAGCGAGACAGAGAGGGGGGAGAGAGAAGCAGTCAATGTAATGCGGATTTATTTATTTTTCTTCATTTTTGGTTGGGTGAGAAAAGTAACGAGGAGTTATGTTTTCGATTCTGGGGTGAAGTAATAGGGAGAAAAACAAAACAAAATATTAATCATAACGGTAGTAGGATTTAAAAATATATATATATATATATATATGTACGAAACAGAGCGAGAGAGAGAGAGAGAGAGAGAGAGGAGAGAGATCGTACATTTGTAATTGAGAAATATATATATATGTAATTGAGAGATCGTACATATGTGCATCGGTGTATGGACAACCGGACAAGGGTGTGCAAGCAACCAAACAGGGGTGATAAGTTGGTGAAAGGTATGCAGGCAGGCATAGCGACCGTCACCAGTTTTTTCACCTCCGTTTCGCACGTTTCTTGTTTTAGTTTTTATTTACTCTATGGACTTTAATAATGAAAACCAATGTGCTTTATTTTCTTAAGAGCATCAAATTCATTTTATATAGTAGTACAAGTTTCTTCAACTCTTTCTCAGCAAATCTACAATTTCCTACCTTCATGAAAACAATTTCTTTAATGTAAATAGGCCTCTAAAGGAGAAGTAGACCAATAAATTCTTTCCCATAAAGTTAATTATATTTAATTATGGTCACCAAAGCCAAAGCATAAGATAAGACCTTGTATATTCTTGCATCATTTCTTAATTTAACGTTGGATATCTTTGGCCAGAGCTATTTGAAGACGCAATAGCAAGGTGAAATGATGGTGCGAGGCCTTGGTGGTCTATAGTGCAATATGAGATATGTTATGTTCTAATATGTTTCAACTTTCTATGCTAGTGTTGTTTTCTTTTTATGGGTTGAACTTGTTTTGGCCAATGCATTAGTGGGGAGAAAAACAACAACAACAAGAAGCTACGTCGGTAGGGAGGAAAATATCTTACTTACATTTAGGAGACCAATAGATGTCTCACGAAATTACATATTTACTCAACAAAGATGAGAACACGAATAAAATGAAAATCTCTTCCCAACACATATCATTCATATATAAATGTGGTCATCAATTGAAGTAGCAAGCTCTACACCAAAAGGTTCGCATTCTCCAAAACATTTTGCGACTTTGTCCTTTATTTATTTTTCAAGCGAGTTGTATGACCATCAATATTTCTAACACTTTTTGATTTATATTGAAGGACTAAGTCTAAAACCATCAATAAATTTGCTGAAACTTTAAGTGTGCTTATTTGTACATTCGTTAAAATACATAGATGAATCTATTTTTAATTTTTTTCTTAGAGTATGATTAGATATAGTAATACCATTAAAAACAATAGGTAGTACAACGATAAAGCATGATTTAGCTAATATTTTTTTAAAAGGCTAATAAATCTTATCTAATTTTAAAGGCGGTAGAGTAAAAGTAAAATAGCACCCGAATAACAAAATGTATCAATAAGAGTATCTCTAACCATTTTTAGCTAAAGTGGGTAGCTAAAGCAGCATTTAACTTACTACAGTAATGTTATTCTAATTTTATATTATTTATATTTTTACTTAGATTTTATTTTTTCAAACTACCCTCCTGACCAAACCAATAAAAGCTTTCTCCTTCTTACGCCAGTGCTTGCATATAAGGATGCGATTATCCACTAGGCAATACAAACAACCTGATCGAAAATCCAAACAATAATCGTCGTGGGACGCAAGGGGCAATGAGGGAAGACTAGGTGGGAGGGCATCAGGCCAGGATCGTCATTTGTGGACACCATAAAAAGTCATAAAATCACTATCATGGAAGATACTCTATATTTAACTTTCTAATAGGATTTGTATAGTGTTTATCAATATATTAAAAAAATATTATTCACTCATTATAATTATTAAATTATATATAAATATTTTCTCTCATGTTTCTCTTTATTGTTTCTCATAATATTTATTTTTGTTTCATATTAAATTATAAAAAATATTATTAAATAAAAAATTATATAAAATATTATTTTAATGATATAAAAAATAATTTAAATAGTTTATTATGATATATATATTTATATAAAAAAGTAAAAAATAATTTTAATCTATAAAATAAAAAAATATAATTAAGTAACTGTCGTTAATGCTCTAAGAGCATGTATCATGGTTTACTGCGATAACATATAATCGAGAATACCAACAATATGTCATCTAATCAAATGAAACTTTTTATATCATTTTATGTTTTTTAATAAAAGAAACTTTATGATAAAAAAACTTGTTATAAAATAAACTTTTTATATCATTTTATGTTTTTTAATCTCAAATCACTTTCTAGAGAGTTTGTAAGTTGTAAAATACCCGAGTATTAACGGGTAGCCGCCCGAAAAAACCCGGATGGTAGATTCCCATATTGATAGAAGCAGATTGGAGAGCAAGGCACCAGGGTCGACAGAGCGAGTCGCCTCCAACACCAGATACCAAATACCAACTACCAAATGGATAAATGATGCTTCTACCTTCTTCTCCAGCAACCAGGCCATGAACCTCGAGGAGCCCATTTCAGTACCACGCCACCTTCTCGCACCCTTCTATCTGCCTTCATGAACCGCTCCGGGGAAGCTCTCAAACTGCTTCCGAGGTCACTCTCTAAAAACCCTTTTCTTCTTCTTCTTCTTCGATTCGATTCGATCAGCTTCTCTTGCATTTTCTAGAAATCTCTCGAAATTGGTATTATTATTGATTACTCTGTTTTTTGAATCCGAAAATTTTGTGGGTGTCGGATTTAACGTAAGTCCTGAATAGTGAATCTGGATTGTTATTGTCTTGCGTTTTGTGTTTATAGATATCAAATGTTTACAAAGAACACTTTGAAGAACACGCATCAAAAGATCAAAGTAAAGGTATTAAAATGTTGTTTTCCAAATGTTTTATGTTTAAGCTCTGCTCAGTTTTTTAAAAGAAAAAGAAAAACACTTCCAGTGTAGGACACAAAACCTATTTCTCCAAGGGAACTTGTTCAACAAATTTTCAAATGAACGAGAGCCATGTTTCTAAACAGGCCTTATGATTATTAGAACTGATGTTGATGCAACACTGTTGTGTGACACACAGAGTATGTGAGTTTGCTTGCTTACCAATTTATCATATACAATGTAGGTTTCGTCCATCTAGGGGATTTCAGTGCTGTAACTACACAAAATCAACACGTGGCAAATTTCGAGGGCTCGCCAATGATCCTATTGTGCCCTTAAAGGACCCAATTTATCGGTCTTGGAGTACTTATATGATTGTATGTATTATTAGCACATAATGCACCAGCAGGTTTGGTCGACCATGTAAAAAAATTGTATTCCTGATCCTTTTTCAGCCAACAGCTTTTCTTGGAATTGTTGGAGCTGGAATTCTTCTTCACAAAAATGATGAAAGGAGAGCAGTTCTAAAGGGTATATGTTTAACACAGTTCCGTTGTTTCATTGTTTTTGCTTGGCCAGTCTTACTGTTACTTAATCTTATATAATGAATTTCGATTTTTGTTATACCATCTATTCATAAAAAGCTGTAAAATAGAAAGTTAGTGACTAGATATAATCAGCTCTCAGTGTAGTTAATGCGATTGATGAATAAATGGCAAGTACTCGTAAAATTATAGAAGCTATGACTGGTACAAAAATGCTGTCAATGCTAATTACCTAGAGGAAAAACATTCGATAACTGGTTGTTTGGCACAAGAAATTCCAGTCCTTTTGCTCGTGTATTCCCGACAGATATGAATTCTAAATTTGATGACTATACCTTTGTGGCAACACATTCTATCTGTATTGCCCTAAGTGATAGGATATATTTGCAGTTGAAACCATTCTATTTTTTTTATTTGATTTGGACATTTTCTTTTAAACTAATAAGATGGACGGGGAGAGCAGTTTTTAGTTAATCTGCCACAGCTTTCTTCTTCTTCCTTTTCTTATATTCTTTTTGTAAGACCCTCTAAAAGTATGCCATCAGTCTATTGGAGAATATTGATTCATAATCATTTGGATATATGCCAGTTCTAACTTCTGCCTACTACTGGATCAGGTCAGGGTAGGCACGAGGAAATGAGAAATGTCACAGGACCAATAATTGGTGGCCCTTTTACTCTAGTTGATACAGAACATCGGTTAGTTACTGAACAAAATCTCCTGGGAAACTGGATTCTCCTCTACTTTGGTTACACATCATCTCCTGATGTTGGACCTGAGCAGCTGCAGATGATGGCCAAGGCTATAGATATTTTGGGTAGGGGAATTATTACCTACATGTACATGTGTATATATTTATTTCTTCTTCAGGGTATGAGATTGACATTGTAAATTTGTGTACTTGTAAAAAGAGTCAAAGCATAATGTTAAGCTACTGCCAGTCTTTGTTACGATCGATCCAGAGCGTGATTCTCCTTCGCAACTTCGTGCTTACCTCAAAGGTCTTTTCTCTATTTCTTTCCCCATTAAAAACTGTTACTAATCTTCTGCTTTTCCTTTAATCCAAAGACATGGGTAACTTGGTTTTATGCTGTGTTTCAAGTGCAGAGTTCGACTCCAGAATTGTAGGGTTGACAGGAACTATTGCTGACTTGAGACAGATGGCACAGGAATATCGGGTATATTTCAAGAAGACTGAGGAGGAAGGGAATGATTATCTTGTTGACTCTTCTCACAGCATGTAAGCCCGAAGCACATAACTAGCCACTCCCTTTATTTTATAATTTTCTTGACCTGAACTAGTAACCAATTTTCATACCCCTTTATCAAAACAAATTAGGTATTTGTTGAACCCGAAGATGGAGGTGTTGAAATGCTTTGGTGTAGAGTACAGGGCAGAGGAGGTTGGAGAAGCAGTGCTTAAGGAATTGAAGAGAACTTGAACATGAGGGTTCCGTACCTTAGGCGCCGCTTCATAGTATAGACAGTTTTGAGACACTCCATTAGTGTTACATTTTTCTCAAGAAGCAAAATTAGAGGCTTCAAGATGGAATGACAGTGTTGCCGGTCCGACCCCACAAGTTACTGGCGAAAGAAATATTTACATAATGGAATGACATCTCTTTCGTTAATCACTTAACCATCTTGTTGTTTGGTTTACTGCTCATTGGCATTCAAGGATTACTTTACCGTTGCTTTCAAATGATTATGCTTGGGTGTTCACATGCAGGCTCGAGATCCCCAGATTAGCACATGATATACTCATGGGAACGACAAACTTCATTTAAATATTTCTAGTCTGCGTTATTTTGCATTGCAGCATTGCTGGTCCGTTTCATCCGTAGTGACACCCTCGTTTGCTTTGAAACAATGAGTTAGATTTGAAACTTCTGTTACTGCAATTTATTTATTTATTTACTTTTTTTTTTGGTATAATTTTTCTTATTCTATCAAAAACCAAAAGTTTTTTTTTGTGCGTGTAAATTATTTTTGATGAAAAGTTCATCTCTCCTCTTACTTGGGCCTATGTATCTCTCCCTATCTATCCATGGACAACACAGGCTAATAGAAGACATTTGGAGAGACGACCCAGATTGCGAAATTAGGTTCAGGTGATCTTTTGAAATATGATATTTTAATTGCAACAAGGGATTAATTTAAATGAGATTCATTGAATGGCTGGATATGATTTTGTACTCTTTAAGAGTGTTGTATTTTTTTTTTTATCAGCTCTCTCTACATACTATGTGAAGGTTGATAATCACAAGAAAGATTAAATAAAACTAGGATCCAATCTACGTATACATATTAGCGTAGTTCTCTCTCCCGGTGACACCCGCCAAGAGACATTGAACCTATTGATGGTGTGTGAAAAACAAAGTCACAATTTTTAAGAAGTGGGCTTTATTTCTCATGAGAGAAGGCCATTTAAAAAAAAAAAAACTTGTTTCTACTTCAATTAAAACAACAGACGTGGCCGGACATCCGAGAAAAAAGGTTTGATCAGAGGCTTTGACATTATTATCCGAATATGTATTGCTTAAAATACATATGGTGATTGGTGGCCAGTGCCTACAAGTCAACAGAAGTGGTTTCTTTATTGGCCATACAGCTACACAATTGATTATAATTGTAGTTTTTCTTCTTCTTTCTGTAACCCTTTACGGCAACACGCGTTTAAGCAATTAATAATAATAATAATAATAATAATAATTATTATTATTATTATTATTAGTCAGGCTGGTCCAAGCCATACCCAATCCAATTAAGAGGCATGCCATACACACCACCATTGACATTTATTTATTCTAGAACGTTTAATAATAATAATACTAATTCAGACTGGTCCAAGCCATACCCAATCCAATCAAGAGGCATGCCATACACACCACCATTGACATTTATTTATTGTAGAACGTTTAACCATTCACCTTTTATTTTTATTATTATTTTGGCCTCCAAAATAACTTATGTGCCAATTTGACCATTGCCTCAATGATTAGTTCAATTTAGCCCCTGCACTCACAGACTCGCAGTTTCTTTTGAGTTTTGAGACCACTCGTGGAATGCATTCGTGATGCAACTCAAATGGTTTTCTAATAATGAAAAAAAACCAAAACAAAAAAACAAGGTCTCTCAGTGTGACTCTACTTGCTAGCTAAGCTAGGTGGTTAATTCAGTGGTGGAATCCTAACATTCAAAACAATCAAAGGGGGATTAGCATTACATGTAAATAGGATATATATATATATATATATATATATATATATATATGTAATTAGCAAATCAGAGGGACAAATGTTTGGGTTGGGAATGGGAGTAAAAAGCAAACGTAACGCGTAGGCAGGCATTGTGGGAGTGAGCTGTAATTGGGTACATTTTTCCTGTACTTTCCAAAAATTGAGAGATGCTGATTTCACCCGTGACCGGGTCTATTGGCACCCACCAGTACGGGGGAGGGGGGAACCAAAAAAACAGAAACACAGATTGAATGAATGGCAGAATGTTTTTTTCGTTATTACCCAATTTGTGTGCAATCTGAGTCTCTTTTTCCTGCATTCAGTTTGGAATGACCGACGCAGATCCTTAAAACAACAAAAATCAATAAGCCCAAAAAAACCCAAAAAAAAAAAAAAAAGAGTCTGTTTCTTTCATTTCCTGGCAGCCACTCCAGCTGCAACATGGTGCCCATGAAGTTAGGTTAAGACATCACCTTCCTAAGGGGCACCCCCACGGCTGTTCTCTCTGTCTCTCTGTCTCTGTCTAGATTAATTATTCGTCCTCCTTCAAATTAAATGGTGATGGGTTATGCAATGCAATTGTGAATTTTAATATCCCATGATCGTTTGTTGTCACCTTTGCCGAATATTCCTCAAAATGGAAATGGTGGAGGGAGGAGGGACAGAATAGAATAGACTCATTAATCAACGACATTGTTGGGTACGTACGTACGTACGTTTTCATTATCGATCTGCGCCGGTCAACGACATTGTTGGGTTGATCGGCCCCGTCGGTCCGGTCCACCGAGATATGCCAGATTCGCCGGACAGCTCGCCGGACAAAAAATCCGGTTGTGGCTTACTAGGTGCAGTTTTTGGAAGCCATGGCTTCTGGCTCCGAAGAACATCCTCCGCCGGCTCACTTCCTGTCGTGAACAACAACAACAACAACAACCAAAACGACGACCACAACAACAATACCAAACTGCCTAGGGTGCCCAGCAACCCGAGCTCCAAGCGGCGGCGAGGCGGCTCCAATGACGCAGCCGCAGCCGCAGCCGAAATGCAAAAACCGGACGACAGGGACAGGGCGGTAGCCAGGCCTTCGCCCAACCACGTGCGGCAGATGCCACCGGTGTACCAGCAGCATCAAGGCCGTCGAGCCGGAAATGAGGGCGCCGGCGCGAGGGCAGCTCCGGCACAGAACAATGCCCAGGCCCGCAGGGTACCCAAGGAGGCCGTCACCATCTCCGGCGAACTGGAGAGCATGATAGCTGACCACCAGAACCGCAACGGCGCATCCGCCACCGGCCTCGTGCGGGTCTCCTCCAGCAACGTCATGATGTTCGGAAACTTGGGTAATTTGCGGCAACCCGGGGGCCGCGGGGGCGGACCGCTGAATGAGCTCATCAACTCTCACAACATCGAAGAGAATCAGAACAGGTACGGGAACAGCGCGATGGGGAATGCTGGGAAGGCTGTGGCTCAGCCGTACGAGTCAGCCCCCGCACCGCCCAAGCCGGCCCCGGCCCCGGCGCCGCCGGGGGGGTCTCTCTGTAGAGCCATCTCAACGAGGATGGACCCGGAGACGTTGAAGATCATGGGAAATGAGGACTTCAAGAGCGGGAACTTCGCGGAGGCGTTGTCTTTGTATGATGCTGCGATTTCTATAGACCCCAACAAGGCTTCGTATCGGAGCAACAAAAGCGCGGCGTTGACGGCTCTAGGGAGACTTTTGGAGGCTGTTTTTGAGTGCAGAGAGGCCATCAGGATCGACCCACATTACCATAGGGCTCATCAGCGCCTGGGAACCCTGTATCTAAGGTGTGATTAATCAATCTCATTCTCAATATCGATCCCATATGATCTAATTGTTTAATTCGTGTGAAATTAAATGTTTTTTTTAATTTAATGGCACGTACGCTTGCATTGCCATGCCTAAAGACAAGTGCTGCAATGGAAGGCACCAACCTGTAGGCTGTAGCTAGAATGTGTCATTCGTTATTGTGCTAAGTCGATTAATTGTAGATTAGGGGAAGCGGAGAAGGCAGTGTATCACTATAAACACGCAGGACATGAAGCCGACCCGAGTGATATTGCCATGGCACAAGCATTGTGTGCGTGTCTACATAAGTGCACCGAAGCCAAGAAACAACGAGACTGGAACACCCTCATACATGAGACCGCCAGCGCCATGTCCTCCGGAGCCGATTCCGCCCCACAGGTGTTCACTCGACTGCATGACATGCATTAATTTTCCCCTTTTTCTCTGTTCGAGTTGATTTATCACAGTTGGGTTTGAAATTTGGTTGTTGTTTTTGAAAACAAACGAAAAAAAAAAAAAAAAAGATGTTCGCATTGCAAGCCGAGGCTCTGTTAAAGCTGCGGAGGCACCAAGAGGCAGACGAAAAGCTGAGTAAAGGACCCAAATTTGACGTGGAGGAGTGTACGAGGTTCTTTGGGCCTCTTGGCAATGCCAGCTTACTTGTCATCAGAGCTCAGGTGGACATGGCAGCCGGCAGGTAGTCATTTACTTTGTTGCTTTTTAAATTATGTATACTCATTGCTTTCGTTTTTTTTTGGGGAACCATTTGCTTATTTTAACATCAAAAGGGTCGTTGTAGGCGCATAGAGCGATCATTGCGCTAGGTACATCAAACGTTTTTTTGGGTTGCTCATTAATCTGCAAAATAAACAGGCATAGAGATGGGTTGTTCTTATGTCATGTGTTCTTCTGGCTTGGTTGTTCAAATAACATTTAACATGTGGATATATTATGTACTATTAATATTACTAACCCTCTGAAAACAACTTAAATATATCTTACGCTTTCTTAACATAAAAAAAACAAAAAAATTATCATTTTTATCTAATAAAAAAGACAAAAAATACGGAACGATAAAGCTCAAGAAAGAAATCGATCTCTTGTGTTTCTTTCTCTTACACGGATATATAAGGAGTTTTACTCGATTATTTAAAAATAAATTCCTCTATATTAGTTAAAATATATTATCAATCTAAAAAAATATAAAAATTATAACTTTAGAAATAATTTCTTCTTAGGATTAGATTAGTATAGGTTTTAAAGATAACTTTAGAATTAACTTTATAAATTCATTCTTTTTGTCTACATATATAAATCTATATTGCAGAGGTTTGTCAGACGATTTGAAAACAAATTAACACAGTCTCACATTAGTTTAACATATAGCCAACATAAACATAAAAGATAAAAAAGTACAAATTCTAAAAATTGATCTCTTTCTTCTTTGCGTTACATGGGTGTATATGCCTTACTATTTGAGAATGGAAGCAGCTTCTTGTCATCATTCTTACACGGCCAACATAGATTTAAAATATAACAGGAATTGAAAACTTCGTTTACTATTTGATAACGAAATGAGTGATCATTCAAGCGCATTCTCTCTATTATTATTGTAACTGCATTCTGCTAATATGTTTTTATTTGCTTCCCTATATATAATAGTAATAGTAATAATAATAATAAACATGTTTTGTTGGGAGATTTTTAAAAAAAAGTAGAAGTATTAATTAAGGTGGTGTAGTACAGGCTAGATGATGCATTGGCAGCAGCTCAGCGTGCAGTGCGATTGGACAGCAACAACAGGGAGGCGAGTGCAGTGGCTAGGAGGGCTCGAGCTGTTGCTGCGGCTCGATCCAAAGGGAACGAGCTCTTCAAGGCGTCACGGTTCTCAGAGGCCTGTGTGGCTTATGGCGAGGGACTGGAGCTTGACCCATGCAACTCGGTCCTACTGTGCAACCGAGCCGCCTGTCGGTCCAAACTGGGTCAATTCGAGAAAGCCGGGGAGGACTGCTCTGCCGCGCTTAGTCTTCGTCCTTCCTATGCCAAAGCTAGGCTGAGAAGAGCCGATTGCAGTGCTAAGGTACTCTCTCTGTTTGTTTTTTTGGGCTCCTAGCTAGCTCTTCATATATTTTATATACACTCACTATTACTATATATATATATATATGTATGTGTGTGTGTAATACAAGTAGTAATTATAACTATGGTGCATGCTTATTTCCAAAACGCTAGCTAGCTGATTTACTTGTAACAAAAAGAAAAGAAAAAAGAATGAATTGGTGTATATATGTTGTTATATATAGTTGGAAAGATGGGAAGCAGCGGTGCATGATTATGAGATATTGGTAAGAGACAGTCCGGAGGACGACGAGGTAGGACAAGCTTTGTTCCATGCTCAGGTGCAACTCAAGAAACAACGCGGCGAAGACGTGAGCGGCATGAAATATGAAGGCGCCAATGCTTTGTGATGGAGAAAAACACATAGTAGATATAGTCTGGAAGAACCTTATAATAATCGATCGTCGGAGTAGCTGCAAGAAAGCTATATAGTGAAATTAATGCACACAAGAGAAGACAACATTGGCAAAAAGCCGCACAACGGCCGGATACGATATAAATGGTTGGGCTTGATGATGACCATATACGATAGATATGTAGATATATATATATATATATACATATACATATCGACCAGCTGGGTGCCGGGAAGAGAGAGATTGCATAGAAAGTTAAGAAGCGGGAGAGACAGGTGGTTTTAATTATTGGTTGTATGTGTTATAGGCGGTCTCTGTGTATATTGGTTTTTGATGAGAGGACTTTTTAAACCCAGAATTTGATGATTTGATTCTTTTCAAAAAAAAAAAAAAAAAAAGAGAAGGGGGATTTCTCATAGAACACAAGACAAAATTGTGAAAATTGGTTACTAATTAATTAGTTTATAATAATAGTCACATGTAATACTCATCTTTTTTGTGTGGTGATCGACTGATAGGTGCTTGGGCATCAGAGCTTGGGCCACTGCGTTATTAATTGGGTCATCCAGTCCCTACGGGGAGTGGGAGTGGGGGGAGGGAGGTATATATTTATTTCGTAATTGTGGCCCACATGCCAATGCACTGTGATCAACTAGACAACTAAAATATTAAATGCGCCAAAATATTTTGGATATCAATTTAATAAAAACTTTTTTATATTCATTTGTCAAAAAAATATTATGAACATATAACTCGTTTGTTCATGATTTTGTTGTGAATGAATTATTAATAAATTAATTATTATGTATAAAAGTTAATTTTATTAAATATAAATTTATAAATATATACCTATTTTTTATTTTATTTTTATTATCATTATTATAATATTAATTTTAAGTATATATAGTAATTAGTTAAATATATTAAAAAAATAATAACCTTAAGTTATTATAATACTAGTAGTAGATTAGTTAAAATTTTTAATAAATTTATCTATATCAAGTAATATTATTTATAAATTATACTCGAAATTTTTATCTTGATTAAATTTTAACCATGAAATTTGTTAAAATTTATAAATTAAATAATAAAATTTATTAAAATTTTAAACTTCGCACTAGCTAATTAAATTGGACTAAATTCCAAATGCTACAATAATATTTTTTTTCTTACTTTTTCATAAATGCTACACAAATTTGTTATCTGTTATTGTTATTTTTCATAATAATATACTCCATTAATAATATTAGAGATCAAAGCATTGTAACGATAAAAAAAATTATAATGTTTTTTTAAGGTTCAAGAGACAAAATCATGCAAGTTTCCAAAACATAACAATATGGTATATATTGCATTATATATTCTCTACAATATATAATTTATATTGCATTATATATTCCATTATTATATATTAACTTAGCAATCATTAAAAAAAATGGTTGTGGTTAAGCCATATCTTCTAGTAATTGAACTCATTTATAACTTGAATGAGGATTCTATACAATAAATATATAATGCAGTACATTAAAATTAAACTGTTTTGCAAGTAATAAAATAAAATAATATTATTTTAGTATGTAAGTTTTTTTTAAAAATATATATATAAAATTACATAATTTTGCTCCATTTTCTACAAACTCCTCTAATCCTATCATTCGAAAACTGTAAGTGCCCCATCCAATCAAAATTGAAGGCAGATACGTCATCATCTCTCGTGAGGTAAGAGGTGGCATCATTGTGACATACGCACGTGTGATACAAAGAAAAACAAAGAATTTGTAACTAATCGATTTTGACTAATTGTGTTCTAGCGAGAGAAACATCTAAAGACCTCGATTTTTGTTTTTGTTTATTATTTTTTAAAAATTCGGGTCTTTCTATCTAAATTCTAAAACAACCTGCAATCATTAAAACAGTAATTTGAAACTCCTTATTTTTTTCAGCCCATAGAGTTGATGCCGCCAGTGCTCTTACTATTCAAGTGTTCAGTTGAATCGCCTAGTGCAACATTTTCCAATGGACAAGGGCGAGCAAACGATTCTCCAACAAAGAAACGCTCGCACCTGGCTGTAATGAAAGTTCATGTTTCACTTGACCAGAAGCATTCTGTCCGAACTGATTAAAATGGTGCTATCAATCTACAGCATAAGTATACTGATGCAACGATGGAGGAAGAACACTTCCCAATTCGCGTGACCCGTCACTTGGAAGAATAGTATAGCCTTTTAATTATAACTCATGTCCAAAATGTGAGAATTTTGCGACAATCACTGGACAGCACAACCCAAAATGTTGGAAAACAACCGCTAGCAGGAACATAGAACATGCTGTTAAAATATTCATAAAAAAAAAAAAAAAAAACCATCATGCAAGCACGCTACATATATGCTATTCTATGGAGGCACTGTGACAGCACATTACATAAGGTGGAGACATCTTACAGTTACTATCAGAAGTGTGAGAACCACATAATGTTTTCAAAATTCATCACAGAATACATGCAAAGAAAACTGCGGCAAATCAGCGTAAATTACAAGTTAAAACTCACGAAATTTTGAAAACAAACTCTGGGTATTTGACATCAATCGCCAGAGGATTCAGAAGCATACTGTTCATCTCGAGGCAAGCCACTAATAAATTCCAAATCCATTTTGCACCTTTCTCTCAAATCTTTTAGAGCCATAAAATTGGCTTCCTGAAACAAAAAGGTTACGAATAAAATAAAGACAATAAGTGATTAATAAGCTTGAGATGACCATCAGCAGCAAATGGCAATAGACACTAGCTGCCTTGGTTAGAATAATGGCTCATGCAATATCGTTTGGCACTACTAATAAACTCCATATACATAGAAGCAGGATTTTTCTTCACAAGGCAAAGGAATTCTTTCGAATTATTTCTTGCTTCTGTGTTTTCTTTCTGAACTCCTCTCACGTATTATGTAAAGGAGTTTTAGAATAATATAAAACCAGATTTAGTTCCAAACACTTCAAATGTAGAATTGAATCACTACAAGTTTTGCACTCACAAGTTGAGTACTTTCACGGACATACACATCTTCCATGTGCAGAAAAAGCGACCTCCAATGGCCCATTAGGTCAGATTCTAAATTGGAGGATTTGTTGACATTTTCAGGACCATGCAAGCCAGTATCCTTGTTCCAGCAATTCCTTTGAACCAAATTGCTCGCCTCTTTCTGACTTTTCCTTAATACTGGAGAAATCAAGTCTGACATTAAATGACCAGGGAGAAAAACAAAGTAGAAGAAAAAAAGTAAAAACAACATGACCTATGGAGATACATAAAACGGCAATTAAAATAGTGTAAAGACTTGAAAAGCTCACCAGAGGTTCTGCCCTTAATATCCTGGTAATGAAGGTCCGACCAAATAAAAGCAGCTGATTGTCAAAAACAAAAATCATATTCACTAGATATGAATATGTACTGAAACAAAATAATCACAGCATTAAAAAGTTCCAGGGGTAAATTTACATTAGTAAATGGGATCCACAGAATACCTTTGGTGCAAAAAGAACATGAGCAAGCCTTGAGAGATTCAACACCTGAACTCAAATTCAAACTACCATCAGCCTTCTGTCCTGTACATCTCTCCAATACAAATTGTTTACTACCTTGTGACCAGGCCATTCCTGAACACTCAACAAACCCACTGTCCAAAACATCAACTCCAAGGCCCTTGCTATTGTTGCCGGAAGTGTGAGCATGAGATAATAACGCCTTACAGGCAGTGTTGCCATGTGCAACATCAGACACACCCCTATCATCATCTTGACCCTTGCAAACATCAACACAGGCATCTTTATAGCTTATTTCAGCCTCGGCAAGCATCACACTACTTGACGAAGACCTTTCTCTTGGCACATTGTTCAATTCTGTAACACCATGAAACATGTAATCACTTCTAACAGGAATGAGCCCACCACTTTGCTTGATTTCATTTGGCATCACCGCCACTGTAACCCCGTTGGAAAGAGGAAGCACGCAAGGCTGCTTATTCTTTGGGGGAGACAAACCGTTCTCCTTACCAGCCACAACAAATGTTTTGCTCCTAAAATTTTCAGACATATTCTCCGCTCCTAGACAGATTCTCTTTCCAAGTCGTGAACCCCTCTCTTCATCACCGGTATTTTCATGGCATCCGATTTCAGGGTTTAGCACTGAATAACCCAACAATGATGAAAGGCCTCGTTTTCCAACCTGATTTGTTACATCACCCAAAACAGTCGGACCCTTGGCATTGCCATGCGTTGAATTATCTCCAGCCATTGCAAAGCCCCTAATTTGACCCTTTCCAAAGACAAAGTTTAATACGAGACCAACGGTTGTCCCAGTAGTTGAAGGGGTTCTAGTCTCACCAGTTACAAATTTCAAACAAAAAACTAACAAAGCCTAATACAAAACGAGTTAGCAAAAGAAACCCCTAGCATGTTACTAGGTAAAAATCAGTGAAAATACTAGAGACCCATTTTGGGATCTGCGGAAATCGATCGGATGCACACCCAGGACTCCGTAATCCACAAGCCAAGAACCCATCTTAGGCGGAACCGAATAGCGCCCAAAACAAACCAAAAAAATCAGAAATTCAAAATCCTCACGCACCGCAAAGAAAATCTCAACCCATTTGCGCGCCGCGACAGACCTAAACACAACGAAATTCAAAACCCAGTTCTGAAATCGCCTCAAAAGAAGATCTAACCAAGCAACAAGAAGAAAGCTCCCTAACCCAAACGTAAAAGCAAAAACAAAGTATACACAAACTAATCTGATTATATGAGTGTGGGTAGAAAAACAAACAAACAAACAAACCCTGCAATGCTATCAGATCAAGAACATGCACGCGATAATTGATGCGCTGGATGTGAAAACTTTCAAAGGCGATTGAGTCGAAAGAACTGACCTTGAGAGACGAAACGGAAGGGCGAGAAGGAGAAGGAGAGAGAGGGCAAGAACTGGAACTATGATTGTTTCGGAAATGTTTGGGAGGGAAAAGAGGTGAAAGAAGAGAGAGGGTGGGGTGGAATTTGGAGTTTGGATTTTGGATTTTGGGTTCGGAGAGGCGGTGAGATTTTGTGTGGAGTGTCGTAACCTTTTTTTTTTTTTTTTTTGGTATTTATGTTTTGTGCTTTATGTTTGCAAATGTTTTTTGTGTTTTGAATGTACGCTAATGTTTTTGCTACCCGCGCGCATCGCGCCTGTGCTGCGCCCTCTCGTCACGTGTTCGTCGCGTGATGTTTATGGAAACGGCCAGAATTTATTTGTTGACGTAATTATGTAAACGGCGAGGAAATGGGTGCGAATATTTTAGAGTAATTCGCGTAGTTGGATATTGATTTTTTTTTTAAAATGAGTTTACCCTCACAGTTTATTTGTATGTAACAGATCCTGAATATATTTTACTTTTTAATACTTTGCGTGTGACTCGTAAAAAGACAGTTTGAGACGAGGTTGGTAGGAGCATTTAGAATATTTTGAGTATCTTTAATCTTATCAAGTTATAATATGTAATTAAAATTAATTTTAATTTACTATAGTAATATTATAACGAATGATATTCTAATGATTTATTTTTTCCTAATTATCTTTATCCTCTAAAATTCAAACATTTCAAATTCCTAAGGAGACGAACATACCTTACGTCCTTCACCCATCTCAATCAAGGCCATACACTTCCACCGCAGTCGTCCTTGAATTAATCACGTTTGACGTGATTTTAAAGCGTAACCTTTGCTAAAGGGGGGAGGGGGATTGACCCCTTTCGTTTGAGAGCCATGATTTTGGCATAGCCACGATCCAATAATTGAGAGCTTCGCTGTTATAAAGATTAATTTTTAGATGTTACATACACAAAGTGTGTGTGATTGTTTTAAAATTACTCATGGGAGAATATTTCTCATAAAGCTTTTCAGAGTGCAGGCTAGAAAGGAGCTAGCGGGCTATGTCCATCTGGGCAGGGGAGAGATAAGGGAGTGGCATGGGCGGGATGCCGACTGGTGCCGGACATGACGAGAATGGCACCGGACATCTGGGCAGCGCTAGTAACAAGATGGGGAGAAGAGAGTGAGACGAGAGTTGGGGGAGCAAGACATGAATAGGAGGAGAGAGCGAGATGGGAAACTGATGTGAAATTTCATCTTATTTGTTAACGTGACAGGATCAGCAAAAGTCATATTTAGCTTTTATTTTTATTTTTGCTAATGGTTTACTTAAACCATTGGAGAGCAATTTTAGCTATATTTTATTATAATTTTTACTATAACTAATGGCTTGAAGATGCTCTTAGGAATTCAATTATATCTTTACTTAAACCTAAAAATAAATATAGGTTGAAACAAAGCTCTTCTTTTAAATTTAACAAAAAAAACAAGTCAACCCATTTTATTATATTTTTTAATAAAAAGTCTAGGTGCAAAAAATTATTATAAAAAGCCAAATACTCAAAATCTAAAAATACCGCTCACTTTTTTTTACTAGACAAACTCCTTAAATGTGCTTTAAGCAAAAAAAAAAAAAAAAAAGAAAGAAAGAAAAAAGAAACTAAACTAGGTAATTGAGATAAGGCAGTAAAAATTATGGTCAAAGTATCAGAAGATAAATAGGGTTTCATACTATTTTGCTTAAATTCCCTTACAGTAAGAACCTCATAGCTCTTAAATAATGGCAAGTACAATTTCCCTCAATCTCTTATTACCACCACCTTCGAAAAAGAAGTATGAATGTCTTTCTCACAAATCCAATTTAAGTATAAACTCTTGATGGGTATAAGGTGTTGAGGTAAAGGCATTAATGTTATTATGATGGGGCATGGTTCAGAGTGTATTCCTGTTGTGATGAAGGGTGTATAGTTCCTTTTATAAAAAATTAAAGGTAGATAGTGCCAACGCCACGTATGAGGCATTTATTTAATGGCGGCATGACAATCATAGGTTTGTAAGGCTCCATACACACATTTAAAATAATTTAGGAACTAAAGGCTTTCATGGAAGATAATGAAATGTGTTTTTGGGCATTGAGGTATGCATTTAATACAATTTGATAGCTTGAAGCATTTAAAAGGGTTCATCAAAAGATTAACTTTTGTTTTAAAACCATTAATCAAACTTGAGATTTCTTTTATATTTAAGCTTGCAGTCCTTAAATAATAACTTCTGAGTTTAAACTCGGTTCTAAAAAATACCTTATCAACTTATAATTTAATATAGCACTAAATATACAGTTTCTTCCAAATAAGAAGCTTCCTCAAGTTCTGGTTTTAAGAAAAACTTACAGTTTAAAGCCCTTTTCAACTTATAGCTTTGTAACTTTTCAATTTAAAAGAAAAATAGTTGATTTGAACATGATCCATGGATACATATAAATAGATTGATGATTCACAAGCACTTGCTCTTAGCACTAATGATCTCCAGAGGCTTTACCTTAATTATTCCATTTAGTAATGATCTTTACTAAAAAAAAACTCGAAGTAATACTTACACCTATTAACCTGAAGCTAGTTATATACAAAATCGCCAACCTTTCTATCATAGAAGATTCGGACCAGGGACAGTTATTGTATGGTATAAACTACGGATGCGGTTTTTAATATGCTTTACCGTACGGATCCGCACTCTTCTCTATTGGCGATTTTTATTGATAAATTTTGTGTAAGTATACAGAAGAAGAATATATGATCGCCCCCGTCAACGTTGCCAGTGCCCCACTTGACGTAATATATGATCCGTGTTCATATATAATTCTACATCACAAATGTCCAAAAGTGCTTTTTATTAAGACTCCAACAAGAAGGTGTACGGATCAATCTTTTAAGTCCTGTCATCTTCGTATTAGCTTTCTTATTGTAATGACGGGTAACACGTGACCCAATCACCACCCACGTCACAAGGCCTTCGGTGAGTTCATTATTTCATTACTTAAAAAAAACACAGATATTGATCCAAGCATGAAACCGAAGTGTGTACCTGCGGGGGAGAGGTTGTAGTTGTAGACTTCAAGCCTCAAGGCACTGTCACTGATATATAGACTCATGTGCTGCCTTCGGGCACAAATAAATAAAATTTGAAAATGAAATAAATAGCACAACAAATTTGAAAAATAAGGGTTTCTGAGGCACTTCATTTTCATTTTCATTTTCAAAGTAAAGCTGAGAATGATGAGGATCTAGACATCTTCATTTTCATCTTGCTTGATGTTGGACTTGAGCCTTCGGGCATTATCTTAAAATTTTATATGTTTCCTCCTTAGCCACCATGTGAATACGCAGGTATGATATACACTGTCACCATTACAAGGATTCATGATATATCCTCTTCCTCAGCCGTCTTTTTAAAATTTTAAATTTTAAAATTTTACTTTATATATCATATTGATTGACAACATGGACGTGGTCATTCAGCTGATTTGGAGAGAAAAGAGACACCCGAGGAGAGGATGTCTGCAGGTACCCATTGCAATGGTATGCCATATTTTATTTCTTAAAATAAATCAATCTTTAAATTTTCTTATGCAGTGATACCCATGGTAGTGCTGCCCCCTAGTTTGACAGCTTGAATCTTGCAAAATGCATTACAACATTTTTTTAGTGGATTCTCACATTCACCGCCTTTCTAGACAGTGGTAGGGTCCTTCTGACCAAATGTACTATTTTTATTGGTAAAACTACCTGACATATTGTGCATTGCTCATTTTGGCTGAGGCAGTCACAAATTACATTTTCCATTTATTTTCTATTTCTTCCCGAGTTCAACCTGGCCTACTGGAATTTAGAATTGCCCAAGACTGACTTTTTAAACCCTTCTGCTCGGGCACCTCTGTACTTCAGCTGTCAGGGAATCTTTCACCAATGTATCTGTAGCCTAAAGCTCTTCCGACCTTGATCTTTGAGTCCAATAATTGAATCTTTTATTTTAGACAACTAAGATGGCAAAGAGAGACTTACAATTATTTGATTTCGGGCTGTAGGCTTTTGGGGAAAGGGTCAATTGTTTTGTGGGAACCTTGAAGACTATAAGACTGATCAATGAATCAGCAAGTAGCAGGGGAAGACATCAATTTCACAACTTCGACAGTGATAGGGAACTTGTTGCATGCAAACTGGCATCCTTATCAAGTAAACAAAACCATTTTGTTAACAGGGAAACTGTCAACCATATTGGTATGTTTTCAGTATTTCAAGGCGAATTACACATGATGATCTCTATATAGAGAGAATGCGGTACCTTGAAATTCAAGGAGAACCATTCAAGAGTACACCAAAGAGGTTGAGATCAAGACAAACAATGGGACCAACTATGATAGCATATTCTATGGATTTGCTTGCCATTTCTTCGATGCAGATTCTTAAATTGACATGCAGACCTTACTGCCTGCTTTGGTGGTTTTGATCTTGATTTGGAAGTTTCGTTTTTTAGAAAAGGAAAACGCTCTCAAGAGGTTAAAATGGAGATAAAAGAAATTGGGATGAGGGCAAAATGGACTTCAAACTTTTTCAAGAGTAAATAGATGGCTTAAATAATATTTAATTACTAATAAATTTTCTTCTCTTGTTTTACAACCAGAACTATTCTCTCCCTGTCTTTTCCATAGGTGCTTAGAGGAGGATTTCATTTTATGTAAAAGCACTGGTGCTCAGAAGAGCATAAAGAGAAAAAATTATAAGAAAACAGATGCCACAACTTGTTGTTGCGAGTGTGGAAGAAAAGGGCATTTTGCAAACACCAGGGCTATGATTCCATTCGGTTTTCACCTATATTATAACCTATATTATAGGGTTGTACATGGATGTTGTTGTGAGCCAAGAAGTGGATGGGCGCAGAATGAAAGCTTACATCAACCTTCTTCCAACCCAATCGTTGTAACCTGCATATCATTTTTCCTGTTATCAGGCAGAAGCTAAAATTATTAGGTAATTGGGAAGCCAACTAGAGTCCCACCACAGTTTATGTCGCTAAAAAGATGCCTTCCATATTTTGGTGATATTCCACTGTTTTTTATATTAGGTGATAGTGTTGACATGTGCATGAATTGAGGAAAATAGATGCTTACTGTTTAGGATGTACAATCATTGGGTTTTGGTCCCTTGCCAAATGGGTCGTTGACAATGGTGGTGTTGGATGAGAAGTCCATCGTGGGAAAATGCCACTGTCACATTTGAATTTTCCAAGAAGGCACTGACTGATAGTAGGTTCAAGAAAAATTGGGGAACAAACAGGACATCTTTAAGGATAATGTCCTTGCTTAATTCAATGTCACCTGCATGGTGTACAAAATTTTGAGAGTTGTTGGGCAGATGGACTGTGGTATTGCTGACAGGGTGAATGGATGTGAAGAGGTTGGCGTGGGGAACAAACAGGACCACATGTCTGGTAGCACTAGTATCCACGATCCAGCAATGTTCACACTCGTGAGAACTGAAGATGGAGTAGCAGAGAAACATATACCCACATGACAATTGTGAGGTGAGGATGGAGCTGGTGAAGGGATATGAGTGGACATCACATTCAGGAGATCCTGATATTCAAGAGAGTTGAGGCTGTCTACAAAGGTCTCCATTGACCTGGTTCGGTTATTGGCTTTAGGTTGATCAGTGTTGATATCCAGGGTTGATACTGGGTGTGCCACTGCCACAGCCCGACAGCCGTGTGGTGACTGTCTTTGGATTTATAGCCTGGTGGGTAGCCATGAAGTTTGTAACAGCGATCAACAATGTGGGCGGCGATTTTTCAGTGTGTGCAGAATCAACGATCCCGGCGTTGGTTGTTGAAAATTGTTGGAAGTGAAGGATCGTGTTGGTTCATGGTTCCCCCGACTGGATATGGATTCATCCTTACTGCATAAGCAAGTGGGCTAGGGTGGTTGTCAGTGCATAACCAGTGAAAAAACTCGGTTAATGCCGGGTATAGGATTCATGAGGAGAATCTGTCCTCTGACCAGAGACGAGAAACAGAGATGAACCAAGAAACGCTTAACGGAGGCAGTAATTGAATGTTATTGATTATAATATTGTATCACACACTGTTCCAATCAACTGGGTATTTATTACATTGACTTGGGGCGTATACTACCCCTAATACGGTGGCGGATTGTGAGTGAGTGAGTGAGTGAGTGTGAGAGATTATGATCCAGCAGCAACAAGGCGGTGGGAGTAGCAGCAGGATCGGGCACTTACAGAGGCCCCGTGCGTGGATGCAGATTTTGAGAGATAGAAAAACGGCGTCGTTTTATCCTGTTAGGATAAAACTCGAGTCTACATGACTACATATGGGAATTGGGAAAGGGAAAATATGTCTGAATTAGCCATGTCTATTTCAATAATAAAAGCCAGAGAAATACTTTTTACAAGTGGTGGTATAGGTGCGTCATTATCCTACAATCCAATGATTTTGATATGTATTTATTTGATATAATAATATATATTAAAACTTGTAAATCAATAAATAACATTGAGGATTAAAACTCTAAAAGTTATTATTTAATTTAGTATAATACTACGATGACATGATGACTGATATTGCATCATGTCATTATTCTACTATAAATTCTATTGAATCATCGGGTTAAATATTATTATTTTTAATTTCATACTAAATTCAGTTATTTGATTTGATTTTGATATTTAAAATTATTATTTAAAATTTGATTTGAATAATTTTTTTATTTTCAATTACTATTAAAATTATGACATTAAATTATAATAAATATTTTTTATTAATTTATAATTTAAAAGAAATCATGTACATTGTTTTGTACTAATACTAAACTTATTTAAGGGGTCACATTTAATTAAACATAAAAATTTTATCATAAGAATTTTACTTTCTTATCATTAGATATTTTAATTTAATGGTTAAATGTTTCAATTAAATATTTAGGTTAATTTAAAGTATTTATTATAAAAAATTATACTATAATAAAACTATAATTAATTAAAAAGCTAAAAATTAAAAATTTTTATAGAAAAAAAATTATTCTAATGTTCTATCATATCTCTCTCTCTCTCTATATATATATAATCTTTTTTTCAATATAAACTTGTAAATTTTAAATTAAAATTAGAGTTTGTTAAAGAAGGAAAAGGGTAAGGACCGTAAGGTCATCTCCCAACGTATATAAAATGAAAATCAATCGAATTAATTAAAAGGAAAAGAAAACACGAACTAACTCCAAGGCTCACAAAATCCCAAAATGAACGGCTATCGGACGGATGACGACGACGATGACGGCGATCGCATCGCCGGCCGGCGGATACAAAGGCTCTCCTCGCACCTCCGCCCTGCCCCAGGAGGTGCGGCGGCGATGACACGGATGGTTTGCGGCGGAGGGCGGAGGGTGTCGGCGGTGGACACGAAGCAGTTAGCCGAGTACATGAGTGGAAGGTACAGGGGTGTGCAGGAGAAGGTGTTCGAGTTCTTCAATTCTAGGCCGGAACTCTGCACGCCGGTGGAGATTTCCATGTTCGATCACCGCGAGCTCTGCATGAGGCAGCTCACAGCCCTCGTCAAGGAGGCCGGGATCCGACCGTACAAATACATTTCCGATGATCCCATGATGTATTTCTCCATCGCCGAGGCTGTTGGCAGCGTCGACATGTCGCTTGGGATTAAGCTCGGCGTGCAGTACAGGTGATTGCTCCTCCTCGGCACATCTTAAGTTCTTTAGTCAAAGGTTGTTATTGTTATTGTTTTTTGTTTTACCCTAAGTTGTTTTTTCTTTTTTCTTTAGCGAATGCCACCTTTGAGCTTCGTTTAATTTATTTGATTCAATTTTTTGACAAAAAGTTGTTTAAAAAGAGCATGCATAGGTGATTATGTGATTCGTGTATGTGTGTATTTTTTAAAAGTAAATTGTACCGCTAAGTTTTTATTTTAATTATTGTAAGTATTATTTATTGTTAAATATACTCAAAAAAATTGTACCCTTCTTAATTGTTAATCCAAAATTAAATTTAAATAATTAGATTATTAGTTTACTCCAATCAATTTTGCCGCACTCAAATGCACCCTAACATTATAGTTAATATTTTAATCAAGTAAATTTAATCAACTTTTGTAAAGTGTGTTTTAATGTAGTCACTATTAAGATATATAAATTTGCTCTCAAGTTATTGTTTCTTCTTATTCAACATATTAATACGTTAGATGTGATTATATGTGTTACTAGGTTAGTTGTTATAAACTTCTAGGCAGCTTTATTATGTTGTATAATGTATTATTTATTTAATGGATTTTGATTACATTTGGTTATAAATTGAATTACTTTTTCAAATTGTCGCCTTTGTAAGGAAGAGTGTGATATTGATTTATTTAAATCTCTTGTAGCAATAACATTGCATCGTGTGTTTATTTCTAAAAGGAGAGATTGCAGAGAATTTGCAATGTATGAGGCTGAAAACTAGTAACTTGGGAAACAATTTGGGACAGGATAACCAAAAAAAAAAATATAGTAGTGAAAAAGAAAGAAAAAAAATTCATTAGAAGTTCCCATGAGGGAAAAAAACTGTGCAGCCAATTGCAAATATGTTAAGATGAGACTAGCAAATGTTATTGGTTACTCTTGGTTTATTGAAGAAAGCGGGATCAACTTTTATGATCACCTAGTTATATGTTGACATTCGTTTTGATTAAACAGGGCAGCTTTGTTATATATTATGTTGGAGACTATACTGGAGGACATAATAGAACAAGGTGGCTTTGGTTTATACTATGTTGGAGATTATAAATTGGAGGACAGAGGACTTAATTTTTCTTTCCTGATATGTTCAATTCCTTTGCATTTATTTTCATTATATTTTATCAGTTTCATTTTCGCTAAACTATGCATAAATAGTCGTGCAATTTTCCTTGAAAAACATAGAGGATGACAGGACTACTTTTTTTCCAGTTTTATTATGCTGTCATAAATTCTTTCTTTGGTACTATCTCACAACTTGTATTACAGTTTTCCATATTAAACTCCTTCCTGAAGTTGCATCTGATACTGCCATATTTTTTTTGGTTTATGCAGTCTTTGGGGAGGCTCTGTCATTAATTTAGGAAGTAAGAAGCATAGGGATAAGTACTATAATGGTATTGACAATTTGGAGTATATGGGTTGTTTTGCTATGACTGAACTTCATCATGGTACGTTCACTTGCCAGCTTTTCACTCTTGTTTTTCATTGTTCTCTATAATCTGTTAGACTGTTGCATAGGCATACAACTTGGCAAGCGTAGAGCATTATTGCAAATTCCTGCTGAATTTATTAGCAAAAAATTGCCATGTCTGGAACTTGATTTTGTGCTTAGAGTGTATCTCTTTGTTTCTATCAAATATCAGAAAAAAAATCCTATATTAAAATAGCTTAAACCATTACTCTCCTCCATAGCTTTTTTGTTGACGCTAAGTAAGGTTTATCAGTTTCTTGTAGCATTTTGTGCCCCTCCACCATTTATCCAAAATGAAGATCATCTATTACATCTAGCTTGGCAATCTAAGAACCATTAGAATGATAATGATGAAATTTCTTGAGTTGTAAATTTTGGTTTTGGGAGGAAATTAATAAGAAATAAGCATAAGAATACAAAATAAACAATAAGAACTTTGATAATAATTCCTTCAGTCCTTGATGTGGTAAATTTTTTCCTGACCTTCTACGGTTTTTTATTGCTTCACTTATTAAATTTTATGGAGTATATATAAAACTTTGCCTCTCATATATAAGACTTCAGATCTGGGCTGATTCTGAATTTTTTTAAATTACAAAGGCTCAAATGTTCAAGGCCTCCAAACAGAAGCCACATTTGATATTATGACAGATGAATTCATCATCAACACACCTAATGATGGAGCAATCAAATGGTGGATTGGCAATGCTGCAGTTCATGGGAAGTTTGCTACAGTTTTTGCGAGGCTCATGCTGCCAACTCATGACACTACTGACGTTTCAGACATGGGTATCCATGCCTTCATTGTTCCAATAAGGGATTTGAAAACTCACAAAACGCTTCCCGGGATTGAAATAAATGATTGTGGCCACAAGGTTGGCCTCAATGGAGTGGACAACGGGGCGCTAAGATTCCATGCTGTGAGGATTCCCCGAGATAATCTTCTGAACCGTTTTGGTGATGTCTCTCGGGATGGGAAATACACGAGTAGCCTTCCATCTATCAACAAAAGGTTTGCTGCCACATTAGGGGAGCTTGTGGGGGGAAGGGTTGGCCTTGCATATAGTTCAGGTAGTGTTCTCAAGGTTGCCATTACAATTGCTACCCGGTACTCGCTTCTGCGCCAGCAATTTGGTCCACCAAAGCAACCTGAGATCAGCATTCTAGATTATCAATCTCAGCAGCACAAGCTCATGCCCGTGTTAGCTTCAACATATGCATTTCATTTTGCAACCGTCCAATTGGTAGAGAAATATGCAGAGATGAAGAAGACTCATGATGAACAGCTGGTGGCCGATGTCCATGCGCTCTCAGCAGGCCTCAAGGCTTATGTGACATCTTATACAGCCAAATCGTTGAGTATCTGCAGGGAGGCCTGTGGGGGCCACGGTTATGCTGCAGTAAACCGATTTGGTAGCCTGAGGAATGATCATGACATATTTCAGACATTTGAGGGGGACAACACTGTCCTGCTGCAACAGGTATATCTATTAATCCAGTTTCACATAACATCCTTTCCTGTTAAAACTTAAAAGGCACTTGAGTTGCCGAGTTAAAAGTTGTGGTGTGAGCTGAAACCTCATCCCAAGCCTGTGCGACTCCCCAGTGAACACTGCTTCAATCCACTCCAACTTGTAAGAGGGTTATGGAATTTTGTTACTTCTATTGTTTTGATGGGCAAACCAGCCTATTTATTTTATCATTCAGACATTGTCTATGATAGCGTCAGTACATGTGTTACCATTTCTAAAACCCAAATAATTCGTGCTAAAATTTGTCCTCCTGATTTTTTACCGGCACATAAAATCCTTTATTTGGCTCACCCCCCACCCCAAAAAAATAAAAATAAAAATAAAAATCCTTTCATTGAAAGAAACAGAAGAGTACTAAAAATGATATCCTTTGGATAGAGTTTTGTGGTGGGACTATTTAAGATCCCTCTCCAATAATATATGATTCTTATTGTATAAGTTGCTTATGGGGCGAACATTAGTTATTTCAGATAAGATTAACTTGATTATCTTCTAGGTAGCCGCTGATCTGTTGAAGCAATACAAAGAAAAATTCCAAGGTGGTACACTAGCTGTCACATGGAACTATTTGAGGGATTCCATGAATACTTACCTATCTCAGCCAAACCCAGTAACTGCAAGGTGGGAGAGTGAAGACCACTTGCGGGATCCTAGCTTCCAGTTGGATGCCTTCAGAGTGAGCATTATAGTATTGCTTCCTTTTTATGATTTTACAATGATATATAGCATAAAGCACGTTCCTTCATTTTAGTTTAATGACTGCTTCATGCAGTACCGAACATCTCGATTGCTTCAAACGGTTGCTATGAGGCTTCGCAAGCACTCCAAAAATCTTGGTAGCTTTGGTGCTTGGAATAGATGCTTGAATCACCTACTCACACTTGCGGAGTCCCATATTGAATCTGTCGTGCTTGAAAATTTCATTGAAGCTGTGCATAGGTAGTGTTTGTCAGTCATTGAAATCAAAATTTCCCATTCTAATTTTGATTATAAAACTGCAATCTGATCTTCCCCTTGTTATTTTTGCTCCAGATGTCCTGAGGAAAATACACGTGCAGCTTTGAAACTCCTCTGTGATCTTTATGCCTTGGATCGGATCTGGAACGATATAGGAACCTACCGAAATGTTGACTATGTAGCTCCAAATAAGGCCAAGGTGAGCTGAATTACAGTAAATAGGCTTCATTACCTTTATTCCAACGAAATAATGTTGGGTGACTAATTTATACCTTTAAATTTTAGATTATTTACTGGCTGAACCTGGAATTGGCTTGAGCTAGCGATTGGCCCATGCAATACTTAGCTCAAGCATCTGTTAAATATAGGCCAACATGGTTCGCTAGGAGGCTTATAAACTGTTCACCTGTTTCTTTTTTTTTTTTTTTTTTTTTGGTTTTTTATTTGGGGTTGGTTGGGGGGGGGGGGGGGCCCCCCCATAATTTTGCTCAAGCATCTGTTAAATATAGGCCAACATGGTTCGCTAGGAGGCTTATAAACTGTTCACCTGTTTCTTTCTTTTGAATTGTGTATCTCGGTCTTAAACTTGTTGCAATGTAATGTTATATCTCTCTGTGCAGGCGATCCACAAGCTCGCAGATTACCTTTGTTTTCAGGTGAGGAACATTGCAAGGGAAGCTGTAGATGCATTTGATCTTCCAGATCATGTTACAAGGGCCCCGATTGGTATGAAGTCAGAAGTATATTCCCAGTACACTCAAATTGTAGGATTTTAGACTTACAGCATGAACATAGCCGGTTCAAACAATTGAATGTGCCACAAAATACGGAAGAAAAAAAAAAGGTTGCTTCCCTCTTGTTTTTGTGTAGTGATGGCTACTCGAAAACAAGTAGTGTTGTGTACTTAGAAAATATACCACACCCACATGGAATACATTTTGGTTTGGCCATATATGATTTGGGAAAGTTGTACGTTTCGCTCCGACTGCCACACATGATGAGATGTAAAGATCCCTCGTAATGTTAATAAATGGCATATCTCAATCTTTTATCTACCGTACCCATATTCCCTATGCTGATGTAGCCACCACTGACAGTCTCACCTTCACTCCATTGGCTGATGTGGTCGCAGAGCCACTTTAATCTCAGGCTCATATGAACGAAGGGTCATGACAGCATAGCAGGGTGCTATCAAATATGCTAATTTATTGATTACGGCTTCGATAAGCACTTAAAACCAGATTGGTTTTCTATTTTCAAAAGTATGTCGCATGCTACTATACTTTCAAATGAGGAAAAGAAGTAAACATTTGAATGGCGTTGGTGGGACATTTATCCAAATTTGTTTCTCAAGCATTGAATACGTGCGGTCGGAAATTCATTGGCATATGTAACCACAGAGAATGGATAACCGGAAGTTCTTCATTAGCATAGGCAATCTTCCCTAGGGGAAAATGGGAAAAAACCTCACTGAAATGAAGATAACTAAGACTAATGTTGAGACATTACCAAAGCTACTCAGTTCAAGCAAACTGGTAATTTTACAAAATCGATCGATCTCAAGGGAGGGCAGGACAAGAATTATACATGAGAACAATTAAACAAGGATCAGAATGTAGCACTACTCGCCCTGCTGCCATTTGAGTAAGCCTTCTGGGCAGCCTCATGCTTCCGTTTAACATCTTCATACGCTTTCAGAGAGGCCTCAGAAAATTTAGTTAGACGATCAAGTAGCTTTGTCAATCCAGAGCGTATAAAGCTCACATTCAGAGAGCCATTATCATTGATTTTCTCATCATCTTTATTTTCTGATTCTCCATTTATAGAATCCGGTTGTTTCTGTTTCTTCAGATGTTCCTCTAAGGCCTGACGCAGATCCAAAGCGAAGCTTTTGATGGATTCACTGAGTTCATCAGATGGCAATGTTTTGATCCCACGTAGCCAATCGCGGCAGAGAACAAAAATGGGAGGTGCTAGAGCTCGGCGTGGAGAGAATGGCCGTCTGCTACGGGACTGGCCTTGGGGTTGCAAAATGCAGTTTTGAAGCCAAGCATTGAGCGCATCCACATAGGAAGTGTGACTCTTGATCCAATCTGCAAAGCTTAAGCCAAAGCACTCAATTTCCTGCTGCAACTGAGCTAGAGCCTGCCACTGGGCATCTCCTTGGGGATTTTGTGTTGAGCTCTTTGCATGATATGCTAGAGAGATGGTGATGTACTGTGCATGATGGCACGCAAGCATGTCCTTCCACATCTTCATCAATCTGTTAAAAGGGCCCACTAATTGCTTTGATAATTTGACAACTGTTATGAATAGTGCCTATTAAGTCTCTTTATTTTAGCTTGCTCATATTTTCCTTTTCTTTTGTCCATGTTTCCGGAATCCCAAGTTCAAACAAAGATTTCAAGAAACACCAAGAATCTGAGAATTTTGTGAAAATTAGGAATGAAAATAGATGAATATTTACTTACCCTTGAATCAATTCAAGAAGTTGGGGTAGCAATTCTTCATCCCTCATACACTCAATTCGCTTTGATATAGAATCCACTGCATAAATTGCCACTCTAATCTGTGAATGTAAATCCTTTACAACTGACCGAGTTTTGTCAATCACATGACTGCTGAGATCTTTTGCAAACTGATGCCTAAGCTTGTCACACTCCCGATCATAAGCTTTCCTGATAGACTGACTGGCCTACAACAGGCCAGAAAGAGAGTAGGTTGGAACTTGGAAGAAGAGAAAGAAATTTATATTGACAGTTATTAAAAGAGCACAGTATTAAAACTGAGACAACAGAAGTAAATACTTACCATAAAATCAAAATTTCCCATACAATATTTAACTACAGCTACATGCATACAAGTGAAATGTAGTCCATGGCCAAAGTCCTAGAGTCTTAGCAATGACAGTGAGCGGATTCTGTACATTCTAGATTGAAATTTAAGAATAGAGTAATCACTGCCCACTAAAGTGTCTACTTAAATCAAACTTGAACTGTGGCCATTATTCTGACGGATATTTATCTGAGTTTAATAATTACAAAATCTGCTGCAGGGCTGTCTCAGGGATTGGATTTGTGAGAACACTGCAAATCAATTTAGCAAGAATCACAAACCTAGTCCAAAGGTAAAATCTCAATTGTAGCCTGAGGTCACATGCTAAGACTAAGAGAAGACAAAAATGAAACTGTTCCAACACTTAATAATAAAATAATTACGTTTTTCAACATTCCCTCCATAATCTCAGCAATCAGTATTTGACATTATTGATGAAAGGTATCCATCAAGTAGATCAAACCTTGGGGTTTAACAGTTCTAATAAATTTCCTGTCATATCTTCTCCAATTTTCATTTTCTACGGGGAAATTATTACAATCTTACCTGAAACACATTCATTTTTCCATGTAGTCCACACTTCAAAAGTTTCGGCATGGAGAATAATACACAAATTTCAAGAAATGTCAAGAAGGACGACATAATAATAGTAGACATACTAAGATGGTTGAAAATACCAAGATAGACCAGATAAATTAATATTTTACTTGAACAATCTTCAAAGGACCTTGATTTTGGCTAGATCTAGCTTTCATCGTTAAGAATAAATTAAATGAATTTAACAAAAAATCATAAACAGAACTTTCTATGATTTTAACAAAAAATCATAACAGAACTTACAAGAGAATCCATCCATCTTTTGGAAAAATTGCGAATACAATTTTATGCTTGATAATTCCATGCAATTGAAAGGATGAAGAATAAAACGGAAAGGACACATAATCTGGAATGCTCGTACAAAATTACATAAAAAAGAAAAAATACTGAATAATACATTTTAAGCAAAGGATTCTGCATGTAAACAGAGAAGCTATAATGAAACCCAAATTGTAGTGATGACAGACAGGATAGAATACGCAAGGGAATAGGCCAAAAACAATGTCACTCTGGGTTCAGTAGGTGTGAGTATAATTCAAATAACAGTGTATAAACAGCAAGCTAGTGGTTGATGAGATAAGTTAAACAAAATGCCTTCACTTCATCATAGAGTTTTCTCTCCCAAGCATATAGCCTATCCAGGGAGGATGAATGACTTCCGGCGAGCATGCAAGACTCTTCAACCAAATCACTTCCACTCTCAGAGATATCATCCTTCGATGCTGTGCCAAGAGGGTTCTTTGATGAAGATGACTGCAAAGATGCGGACCGTTTCCAAGTGATAACCTTTGTCAGATGGTGCGAAGGCTCTTCAAAGAGAAAAAGAATAAGTTATAATCCCAAGAAACACAAAGTTAATGAAGCTTAGAACCACTTGTGCAAGAGACATAAGCGTTAAAAGCCTAAAAAAATTTCATCCGATAATTATATGCAGCTATGTATGCAAGCGAAAACATACCATGAGAAACAAGCGCAGTTTTCCCGTTACAACAAACCATTCTGAACACAGTCAAACAATTCGAGGCAGATGACCTCCCTACAACGAATTCTCAGATAAATGAGTTTGCAGCAGGTAATTCAAGAATAAAGACATATTCAAATAAATCAGAGATGGATAGTATCGTTGCATCATAATGGACCAGAAGAAAAAAAACACTTGATGAAATTAATGACACAAATAAAATCTCACACGTTCTCTCTCTTATTACCTTTAACCTCAGAACATCCAACTCTGATTTTGTTTGCCTCCAGCAACCTGGATACATCCCTACCTGCTTCGGATGCTCTACAAAACCGGTGCTCAATATCCTTTATGCTTGACAGAAAATCTTTAGCCCTGTGAGTGATGAATTCAGAAGGGTCTTCTCTTTCTGTAGATAGTTCTTTTTCTGCGGCATTATTTTCTTGTTCTGAATTGGACTCTGCCATGGCAGCATTGCCGCTCAAACTTGTCCCTGAACTCACCTTATCTAAATTTTTTGACCCATTATTAAGTGCAAGTGGTGGAGCACTAAGAATGGAAGCCTTCTGCCCATTCAAACCAGCTTCTTCAGCCTTAAACTGTCCCCAGTCTCTCACGTCGTCAAAATTCACATCCCCACCGCCGTGCCCCGCAAACCTAAAGCTATCGCCTTCATCGGCACCAGCAGGATCGAAGAAATCCCAAGAAGAACCAGAGTCAGGAGGAGGAGGAGGCGGCGGCATTGAAAAACCCATGGAGTCTGCATCTACAAAACCATTACTAGACGGATTAACTATAACAGTGACAGCAGCATTTCCGCTCGATCTCATGTAACTCACGGTGGGAACAGGCGGAGCCGACGACGAAAGTGGGCTCCCATTGCGTGGCGGCGGCGGCGGCGGAGAATCCGACACATCCACAGTGTGGGATGGAGACGGAGACCGGGAAGAAGAAGGCGACGAGGTTTTGTCGAGATCAGTGATGGAGAGAGAAGAATCTACAAGAACCTCGGCCTCTGCGAATCGCCGCAGAGCAATGCCGACGCTGAGAAGAGACTGAATGTACGATTTGTGAGCAGCTGCAAGGTTGTACCTGGAGTAGATGGCTTGCTTTATGAACCTTCTGCGTTCCTTGCACAGGCGCAATGGTCCGTCCTTCTCGGCTTTGGAGTTACCACACCCCATTATCTTTTCTTTTCTCTTTCTTCTGCTTCTTAGCTCAAAATTAAAAAACCAACTTCATGGAACTCACTGCATTGATCAATCGACTTCAAGTGCCACCATAAATGTGAAGATTTTTGAAAATTTCATCCTAAAAAACGAACATTTGCAGTATGAACAATCAGAGCAAAGTTAAAACCCACCAAAACCAGACAACTCACTTCATGAAACCCCAAAAATCAAACAACCTGCTTCACGAAACACCAAAAATCAAACCACCCACCTCGCGAAACGTACAGCATTGATCAATCGTCTCCAAATACGCCCCAAAATATGAAGATTTTTGAAACTTTACTCGGAGAATCCCAAATATGAACGGTGGGAGGAGCCTTGGAAACCTCCCAAATGGGCTTGGCCTTCCGGGATACAACCCATCCTTGATTTTCCCCTCAAAAATCAAACAACCCAGTTCATGAAACTTATTACATTGATCATCGCCTTCAAAAAAACAAAAAAAAAAAACAAAAAAACAAAAAATCTTTGTTTTGCTTCAAAAAACCTTAAACTTTGTTGTATGGACAGCCGAAGCATGCTAGAAAACCCCCCAAAAAAACGACTTGGCTTTCAGGAGCACAAGGCGAGGGAATGAATGAAGGAATCTACAGGAGCGAGAGAGGGTTTCTGGGCAGGGCCCATGATGGTAAACACGATTTGAAAAGGTCCGAAACTGAACGGGTCGACTCGGACAACGCGGTCCCCTGGTTTGGCGGTACTATCCAATCCACAGCGCAGATTTTGCAGGAAGCTAGTAACTAGCTGGCAGCTGGGGTGACCCAGAAAAATGAGTTAAATGCTCAACAGTAACGAAGAAAAAGTGCAGCAAAAAGGAGTGGAATCTTCTACAGTGTAAAAGGCTTCGATACTCGTGTGATGTGTATCCCCCAACCCATCCCCCCTTTTGGCTTCTACGCCCCGTGAATATCACGTCATTCGATAATCGAGCTTCAACAGGTTTATATTAAATTTTATTTAAATCAAATCATTTGATTTTCAATTTGAGTTTTGATTCAACTTTGATCATGAGATTCATTCCCTCCCTGGTATATCTCTCCCTTCAGTCTTCAACAACAACATTTCTTCCTTCCCATCTTTATTAGGGTCATTTATTTGTTCGAAAAACAATTATCATGTTTTTTAATCTAAAATTTTATTTTAATACTAAAGTTTAACTGTTGTATTTAATTTATAGTTATTTGTTTTATATGTATATAATTAATTATATTTACATTGATAAGGCAAAAAAATCAATTACTTTTTCATTGATAAAGTCTATAGCTAAAATTACGTTTTTTTTTTTTTTTTTTTTTTTTTTTTTTGTTTTTTTTTTTTTTTTTTTTTTTTTTTTTTTTTTTTTTTAAAATATTTATTTATTTATATTAAAATAATAAATTTTATTACATTTTTAAAATAAACTTTCAGGGGGGGGGGGGGGGGGGGGGGGGGGGGGGGGGGGGGGGGGGGGGGGGGGGGGGGGGGGGGGGGGGGGGGGGGGGGGGGGGGGGGGGGGGGGGGGGGGGGGGGGGGGGGGGGGGGGGGGGGGGGGGGGGGGGGGGGGGGGTTTTTGGGGGGGGGGGGGGGGGGGGGGGGGGGGGGGGGGGGGGGGGTGGGGGGGGGGGGGGGGGGGGGGGGGGGGGAGAGAAGAAAAAAAAAAAAAAAAAAAAAAAAAAAAAAAAAAAAAAAAAAAAAAAAAAAAAAAAAAAAAAAAAAAAAAATAAAAAAAAAAAAAAAAAAAAAGAAGGGGGGGGGATGTGTTTTTTTTTTTTTTTTTTTTTTTTTTTTTATAAAAAAAGAAAATTTTTGGTGGTTTTTTTTTTTTATCATAAAAAATAATTTTTAAAAGATTGTAGGAAAGTAATAATTTAATTCATTAGTTTTATAATAATTTAATTCATTTTTCACCTTTTATGTTAGCTTTGTATGTATGACTACTCTAAAAATTGTCATCTCCCATCCTCAATAAAAAGTAAAAATAAAAATAAACCGGAAATCAAACAACTGAACACAAAAAATGGTTAAATACATTATTATTATTATTTCATTGGAGATGTGTCACCCTTTCCAATTTCCATAGTGTAAATTGACCAAGTGGAATCAGATTGCTTTTATTTAATTTTAAATATATCATCGATTTGATTAATTCATGTTTGCCTTGACACATCTATCATACTACTCCTTTAACAAAGTATTCTGCATAATATATAATAAGTTATTATTATTATTATAAATTGGTCTTATGAAAGAAAAAAAAACCTAAAAGGATAGCATAATAAAATAATATATCGAGTGCATTTGTATAATAATTTTTTCCCTATAATATGCGATAAATTTTATGATTTTAATAAAAATGGATTTAAGAAAAAGGATATAAGAAAATTAGGCCGAAAGAAAATATATATAAAAGAAATTTTACATAGGATTGTTTGATAGTAATAAAAAAGATATAGGAAAGAAATAAAAAACATATATTTTATAATTTAGTGATAATAAAAAAAATAAAAAAGATATAATTATATAAATTATCTAAAAAGACTTAAATTATTAATTAATAATCAAAATGGATGGTGAGTGAGCTGCAATATGTGAATAGAAAAAGCTGAAGGTTATTTTTAAAAATAAAATTTGATCAAGGTTTTCCGCCCAGCAAAATCCAACATTATCCAAGTAAGGATTTTACATACTTTTCACACTTTTTCAGTTTTCCACGTATTTTTTTTTTACAAAGCGTATTATGAGTCCCTTGCATTTGTAAGTTTTAGGTGATTTTTTTTATAATAAAACAACTATTATCTGCTGAGACATTTTGTCAAATATTTTTATTTAACTTTTAAAAGTACGTACAAATTATCATTAAAAGCACATTTCCCTCTATATAATTGAAAGCCATTGAGAAGGGGTTTTAATGCCAAAAATAGGCTGATAAATGAGCCTATTTTTAATGCCAACTATTAGGCGAGTTTGAGCCAAGCTTGTACATGTTGAGCCGAAGCTTGTATAATAACCGAGCTTTTGTACGAGCGAGTTAAGGCTTGTCGTGTTGAGCTCGACTGATCGAGCTTATTTAAATGTATATCGCTTATTTAAATGTATATGCTAAATAAAATTATAAACGAGTCGAGCCAAGCCGAACTTATACAGTAACCGAGTCGAGTCGAGCTTATACAGTAATCGAACCGAGCTTAAACAATGAGTCAAGCTTGTATAGCGAGCTCGAGTCGAGTTTAGTTGAACGGGTATCGAACGAATTATCAAGTGTGTCGGCTCATTTATAGCCCTAGCCAAAAAGCACTTCCAGTTTTCTTTTTACACACTCTAAGTGTTTTTAATTAAAATACATGTACTGTTTTGTTTGTCCTTTTTCTTAGCTTTCAAGTTTTGAAGATATTTATTTATTTATTTTTTACTTGCCACAGCAACTATATTTAAGATATTTTTTATTTATCTTCAAAGACACGTTTGTAAGTGTTTTTAGTATTTAGTTTTGATTTCAGACGTGTTTCTTTAATAAACTTAAAACTTAAAATATGTGAACATTTTTATAATTTTTTTATACTTAAATAAGTATTTCTAAAACTTTTAATGTTATTAATCTAACATTATTCAATGGATATGAACTTAAAATATTTTAAAAAAAAATTGGATGAGGGTAAATGATAGAGTACACATCAAACTTCAACGGTTCAATCAAATCCAATTGGACAATCAGGTCTACTAAGCATATTAAACAGTTTTTTTTTCTCTTTTTCTAGATTAATTTAACTAAATATCCCTAAATTGCTTTACTTTTATTTCTAATTAGTCTAATTAAATGTTAAGTTAACAGTTTTCATTTAGTTAGTTTTTTTAATTATTGCCATAAGCTCCATAGATTAGAGACTATAAATAAGTAGACATGGTTGATTGTAATGACATATTGCTGTCTTATCAAAGTTTTTTAAAACAAGTGAGTTTCTCTTAATCATTTAATGGTATGTTGATTGCGTTAGGCTGTCATTGCCCAAATATTAGCAGCGTAGCGTCCGGTGGCTTGTAGCGACGTGTATGGACACGATCTGTGTTCTATAATAGCGACGATGGCCGGATTTGTTGGAGGAAGAAGCTTCTTGTTAACCAAAGGAGAGAAAAAACGAAAATGAAGCAATCACTCAGCCAGACAGATGGATCGTCCAACTCAATAAAAAAAGCGAGTTACACATAATTTTAAAAAAACAGGTCAGCATTATGTTGATAAAACTAACGGAAATGAGCCTAGAGGAATTTTTTTAAAAAAATCATAGTATAATGATTTAGATGAGGGGAAAAAAATTATAAAAACAATCATTTTTAAAAAATAATAAGAATTTAACAAATGTGCTTACAGAAAAAAAGGAGACAATGGCATAAGCTAGTCCAGCAATTGAGGAATGACCAAATATAAATTTTAACTAAAAATTAGTCATAACTACTTTTTTTGAAAAAATTAATTCACAATTCCATCTGAAGGGAATTCAAATCTTACATCATTCGCTTAGTTTCTTCCATAAATACGCTTGATTTAGGTATCAGCATAAAATTGTGAATTACCTACGACAGCTGGGTATATAGTTGATCCAAACATAACAACATGTTCCAACACACCGGGTCAAAGGAAAAGTACTAATTTGTTTAAGAACATATATCATAAGCACAAACAATCTTGAATAGATAAAATGGTGAAGTGTGTGAGAAGATGTTTGGACTAACAGTAGACATTTACGTTGGAAAACGTTGGCAACACAAAATTTTGTAATAATAAACGAAAATCTTCACCATCTAGCTAAAACCCATTTACGATTTAACATAAGAATAATTAATCTTCACTCAAGTTTTGTTCACAACTGCAAAGCACCACACCACACAGGGACATTGCAATTCTGATATACTGGTAGAAGTTTGGTTCTGGGCGGCTGCAAGGACGTGGTTCTGAATGTGATATGTCAAAACAACAAAGTGCTAACTTTATTTTAATTTTGCAGGCTATAATAATCAAGCAACTAATATAAATATCCAACAAGCGACTTAAACCAGGCAAAGCCAGCAATAAGCAGAAATAAACAACGGGTCATGTAAGAAACAAATGTGGGATCGATCACACATCACCAGACACACGACAAACCCAATAAACATAAATGAGGGCAGCTCTCATATCATCCAAGGCCAATTTAAGGGCCAATAATACAAATTAAGATCCATCATATATATATAATGTATGTATCTTGTTTTAAAAAAATAAATAGAACCATAACGACAACTAAAGGGTGGCAGGGTGTTCTTAAACGTCATCATCATCGTTGAGCTGGTATTGTTGCATTATCTTTTGGCAGGCAGGCAGGGTGGTTTCCATCTCGAACCCCATGGAATTGGCGAAACGATTCTCGGAGGCAATGCCGTTGTTGTTGTTGAGGATGATGCGGGCGCGCTCGCGGCCGGGGCTGGGCTTCTTGCAGTTAGTCTGGGCGCTGCGGACGAGAACCACGTCGCAGATCTCACCTTGGTGGTCAGTGTCCACGTCGATGTGGTACTTCCCGTGCGCATCGGTGACGCCTTCCTTGCTATATACCACATTCAGTGTGCTCGCCTTCTTACACTCAATTTTCACAGTCGCATCTGGGCACACAACACCACCCCCCACCCCACACACAAACACATCCCGGATCAGATCACAAAAATCCAACAACAATCAACTATACGACTACATCGAATGAGTTGTCCTTTCTTTGAACAACATACGAATCCTCTAAATCATGTCACACAATGAAAATTACATTTTACTTACTAATTATATCACCGCCCAGATCTGACGGGTGAGATGTAACAAAACTGAAACAGATCTAATTATTAAAGATAAAAAACCAGAACACACAAACACAGATCTACAAAGACACTAGAGCTGCAACAGAGAACAGAACATGTGGGGCGAACAAAGACACGGATGGATTGATTTGATGGGCAGGGAGGGAGGGAGGGAACGAACCTTTCATGTAAGTGCTGGCGGGGGTCTCGAATCCAGCTTTGCACGTGTCGCAGTAGACACTGCCTTCGACGTAGAAGTGAGAACTGGCGGTGGATGAGAGCACGCGGGCGGCGGAAGCGATGGCTGGCAGGACGCAGAGAGCGACGAGGAAGATCAATCTCGCCATGGCTAGCAACACAGACAGACGTACGAGGAACGGTGGCGAGGGAGGGGTATGCAAAGCAGAAGAAGCAGCTGAGGGAATGAAAATGGTGCTGCGATGCAAAAAAATAGAGAGGAGCGATTGATATAAAGGGAAGGGAAGGGAAAGGGAAAGGAGAGGGGGGGTTGACACTGACGATGATGGTGCTGGTGCAAGCTGTCACGCGCCTCCCTTTACTTATGATTGATTGCTGTCGGGTGGCGGTGACTCACAGTCACCGACTCCTCGCGCATGTGCCCTGTATGAAACCGCGTCACCCGATATCTAACATTTTAATTTAAATAGTTAAATCTTATATATAAGTTAGTTAAATTTTTATTTAACTATAGTTTTATTATATTAAATTTACTATAGTTAAATAAAGTCACCGCGCATGTGGTTTGTATGAAACCCGGGCCACCACGGTGGCATGGGCCGACAGGAGGGGGGTGGGCAAGCACTCTACGCCCATTGATTGAATGCGTCTGCCGGTCCCTCTGCTGTGCAGGTTTCAATAATGATTCGTTAATTGACTTGACATGTGGATCAATGCGAATTGAGACGGCGGTCCAAGCCTGGGTTATCGTTACGCCTACGGAGATGCTGCCGCCTCGCGTTACAATTAGAACTTTAATTTGAACCGTTAAATTTTATAACTAACGATCTAAATTAAATTTTTATTTAATTATAGTTCTACATTAAATTATATTCTGTTGAATTTTAATTTAATTGTCCAAATTAAATATTTTCATGATTAAAGCTGGCCTACAACCTGTATGTATCATAACTATATAAAATTTTGCAATGAAAACGTAAAGAATGTTAAAGATTTCATAGAATAAAATGAGTTATTATCACGAGAATGTAAATTGTTAGATGTTGTAATTTTAGTAATTCAGATTAAAAATTTTTATTATAAAAAGCTAATCACATGTGCTATATAACATGACCCTATATACATATACGTATCCATTATACATATATAGAATTATGTTATAATGAGAACATGAGTTTAATTTTTTATTGTGAGAATTTTAATTTGGATGGTTAGATCTTGCAACCAATAGTTTAGATTAGACTTTCATTTAACTGCAGCTCTACTATAGTTAAATAAAAATTTAATATAAATAATTAAATTCAAATTAAAATTCTTATAAAGATATTCTCACATTTTTTTTTATGTAAGATGACTATACATATATAATGATAATGTGCAACGCTAACTAATCCAGCTTTGTACGCGTGAACAAATACGGATCGAAATCTAGCTAACTAAATTTGTGAATATATATATATATATATATTCGCACATTTTTTTTGAGATTATGGTACCAATTCGATAGTTTCTACTATCCATAGTTCAAATCGAAATTGGTACCTTTTGCGTGTTATCATTTTTTCTAAACGGATAAAACATGAGCACAAGCTAAAATGAGATCACAACCCGTTTTAGATTATATTTTTACTTAATTAAAATATATTGTATTAAATAACTAATTAGATAAAGATATGATATGAATCCTTTTATCACATGAACCATTCGATCGCTCATTACGTCCTGATTTTATATATAATCTCTGCTCAATAAAGGAAGTTTCATAAATAGTAATAATAATTGGTGTGAGGTGATGAATAAAATGAGTTGGAGTTTATTATTTTTTATTTAAGTTGTTATAAAGGCACTGAAACGAATTAATGGAGAAGCGAATAAACGGATTCTAATTTCATTTGTTAACTTATATATTTAATGGTGAAGATTTCACATTTGCTAATAAGATGTTTATTAGGTTGAATACACGCTGATGGATGCATATAATTTTACAAGCTATTTAATTTTCTTCCCCTGGGTTGTTTTGAGGTATTTATATAAAGTCAATTTCATATGTGTCAAAAGACTAATGTGTGCTTATCTTAAAATAATAATTATAAACCCATTTACCAGAAATAAAATATTGCATTTTCTCATTTTAAGTATGTAAATTGATTGAGGGGAGTTAACACTCGTGAAACTTTGAATGAAGAACAGCAATAAATTTAAATTACCATTTTTTTATATAACTGATAAGTTTAGACTTTTTTTTACGATGACTTTATATATATATAAAAAGCTAATCCGAACGTTTAATATAGGATCACGAGTGATGATAAAGGTATATATAATCTCAAACTCAAAATCTTAGTTAAGTCGACACGACTCTCCTATCAAACAAAAGTCTAGGATATCATGGTTATATATATAAAAAAAAAAGTACGATCGAACTAATTTGCAAACTCAATATATATAGGAATAGAAGCCTTATGAATGGTTATGTTTGATTGCATTGAATTTATTTTAAAAATATAATTAATTTAATGAATATGTACAAATCAAGTGGATTACGAGTTATGTGTCAGATTGAAACTTACCTCATATCGGTGATATTTCATCAAATCATATACTGTCATATGAAACTTGCACGATAGGATTTAAAAAAAAACTTTTTCATATTTAATTGATTTGAATTGAGTCATCTAAAATAATATTAGGTTTGAATAGACCTGGTTTTATTTAGTTAGGTTTGGAATTGGCTGAAATTTGTATGCGTCTATTAATCCAATTATACCATCTACTTTAAGTGTTAAATATTCTTATATTATTGATTACAATTTCATGGTTTGGAATTTTATAAATTATTATCTAAAATATATGAAGGACTCATTTTTTTTTAAAAAAATTACACACGACTGAACATTTTTAAAGTAATTTATTAAAAATGTATTTCGATTCAAGAAAATAAGATTTTGTTAAAAATTAATTACATGAAGTTCATTTTTTCGATAAAATATAATCTTTTATATCATTTGATTGTATTATGGGATTTTATGAAGCGTAGGAAGAAGAAAATTTTTACCATAAAATTAATAATTTTTTTGTCGGTGATAAATTAATTTTTCATTGATCATTTTGTCAATATTTAATCCCAAACACTTCTCTATAAATGATTTGGATTTTCTGAAGCATCAACCTATATATACTTGACATTCTATGCCACTCATAAATTAACTTGATAATAATTTCTGAGTTATGTAAAGCATTGAAGAAAAAAAGAAGAGAAGACATTTACCATTTTACAGAAATTAATTAAGCTTGAGCATTTTGAAGCACTTCTTATTTTTACTGCAGCTACTGAAAAGCATTTTGAAGTTAATTATTCGATGTTGCATATTAGGTGGGAAATTATTGAGTCTCGAATCGACAATTAACATTTTTTTAATTTGATGAAAGAATGTTGAGGTTTGAATATAATTATTGAGTCTCTTATTTATTTATTTATTTATTTTTAAAACAAGGTTTTATCTAACTCCGTCCCTGACTACATCATTCATTACTAGTGAAAAGAGTAGAGAGGTAGTTAATCTTAATCATGGTCGCTAGCTTTGCTTAGCAAATTGCAATTGGAGAAAACGAGGACCATCGAGGAAGGCATTTTGCAATAGTTAATTGCATCGCCTCACTGGAAGGGGATGGTGTGTGACGAGTTTAAGAGATACATTAAGTTTTGAATTTGATTTTCATGTATAATAATAGCTGTCCTGACTTAAATTGTTTGATCCATTATTACACGTTTGGAACGTATTTGAGAATTTTTTCAGCTGAGACAAATTTGGAATAAGAATAATAATTCATTTCAGATCTATCATGTTACTTATTGAAATAACAATTTTATGAGTCATGTCAAATACCAACCCTATAATCGAATTCAAAGTTATGATGAATTTGGGCTATCCCGTGCCATCACCCTAAAATAAGTTTAGGGTGACACCTTCTAAACCTCGTTGCCATTTCTAGTCCTAATTACATCTCAGTGGCATGTAGTTCCTAACCTTTTTATTTTTTTTTTCCTGATTTATGCATTAGAATATTAGTAGTAGATTAGTTAAAATTTTAATTAAATTTGTTTATATCGATTAAAATTCAAAAATATACGCCGGTTCATTGGTGCGCGCAGCGGTCAGCTTCCGGCTGCATGACCTCTCATTATTACAGCCGTGAGTAAATGCACTGCTACCGATTTTTGATGCACATATTAATCTATTAATTACTCATGTATTTATTCAATAAAATTATTTATTTATTTGTTTGTCTGTGAGCCGTGGGCCCAATAAAGTTTATATGTAATTTCAATATGCTCTTTCTATGGAATATTTTTACATTTTTAATAATTTCAATTTCAAATTTCTTTTTATTTTATTTTAAATTGTAATTGTAATTTATTTATTTCTTTTTAATAATACATATAAACAAATATGAACAGAAAGAAGAATGGAGTTAAATAAAAACTTATAATATTAAATAAAAAGTAATTTTTTTAAATAAAACAGTCGCGAATAGGAATGTAAAATAGACTATCGGTCCGTAGTGTCACGGGGTCATTACACCACTTAGCTTTTCTATCCACAGTCCGCTAAGTTTAGCCTTTGAGAGTAGAAGCGCATGTAGACTGGTTTCGTCCTACCAATGGGCTCATCAACTCTCGATCAATCAGTCTGTGTAAGGATGGCTAAATCCTTTCTTCAACGTCAAGTCCTCAACTAGCGGTGTGCTCTCCGCAATCAACCGGGTCGGCACGTTTGAACTCCGAAGGGGCTCCATCCATTCTCCAACACGAACTGGCTGAAGCTTCCTGCTGCGAACCATCTACGCTTCAACCAACTCCTCTCATTCAAGTAGCACGAATACATTTCTGAATCGTGCCACTGAGAAACGTTCTGAATCCTCGGGTCATGATAGTAGACTAGCTTGCAGTCCGTGAGGACTGGAGCGGACTGAACCAACAAAATTATGCTCTATTTCAATCACGGGCCTAAATGGACCAGTCCATGCGACCAAATTCATACGGATACGGACTGATTTGCGGGCTGACTTTTTTTATTTAAAAATAATTTTTAAAAAATTATTACCTATCCTACCTAGTATATTGGTACCTAAAGCATAAACGTATTAATTTTAAAATATAATTTTTAAAATATGATATTAAAATTAAAATATTAACAAAAATAACTTATAATAATTTTTTTAAATAAATAAATAAATATAAACTCGGTCGTGAAACCGAACCGAAATAATGAAAGGTTTAGACTCTTCCGCCACAAACCGAACCGAACCGGTAGCGAGTATTGAGTAAATAATGAAAGGTTTTAAAATTTATTTGACGACTTAAAATTGTGGTGCACTTTGTCTGCTGCTTTGATTATTTTATATATTTCTCCCAGGGGAAAAAAATCCCATTTTTTTTACAATGCGTATTCGCAGTTACTTTTCAGAACAACAAACCCAATCAATAGTCCCGGAGACGACGAATACGAGGAGCCAGAAAGCGGAGGAGAAGACTAATTAAGACGGCAAAGTCGACGGAGGTGGCGGTGACGAGGACTGGCCTGATGGCGAAGACTAGCTTGACGGGGCTGCCGTAGAAGACGCTGAGGGTGATGGCCGCGGCGGCACAGAGTCAGATGAGGGAGAGCCTGCCAGAGGGCGTAGAGGACGGCGATCTGGAGGGCCATGCCGGTGGAGAGGGGCGGCGATGGGTCGGTGGAAGAGGCGGATCGTTGTCGGAGGAGGAGAGATGAGTTTGACATTTCATTCTATATTTTTTTTTTAATTTTTCTTCACGCCTTTTTGTTTTCTTTGCTCTTTAAGGTTTTTTTTTTTTTTTTTTAAAAAAAAAAAAAGCCCTTTTGTTGACCATGTAAATTTTAATTATCTTTTATAATTAAAACTTATCTCTGATTCGAAGGATAATCTAAAACGACGTTGTTTTATTAAACTGTTAAATAACTAAAAAATCCGCACCCAGTCATAAACATCGACGCCGACGGCCCAGACTGTTTGCCACGTTTGCACTCACACCCCACTCCTTCCTTTTATCTGCAGGCTGCAGCCCCTCCCCCACACTGCCACACACACCCCTCCACTCTCGCTCGCTCTTCATTCTCTATAACTCTCTCTCTCTCTCTCTAGACGCCTCTGTTTGCAGAGAGAGAGAGAGACAGAGAGAGAGAGGATGTTGCTGGGGAAGCGTCCACGGCCGCCAATTCAAAGAACCACGAGCATGAAGGGGATCACCGCCGTCGAAATGGGTGACGCCCAGTCTCCGCCGCCGCCCGATCTTTGCTTTAGGAATACCGATGACAGAGCATCGTCAAGCGAACCGCTTTCAGAGACGGCTCATTTCCTGCGCACCTGCGGCCTCTGTCAACGCCGTTTGCCTCTTGGTCGTGACATTTACATGTATAGGTATTTTTTTAAATTGTTGTTTGTTATTATATATGATTAATTTGTTCGTGGAATCCGACCGGTAATATATATATATATGGGGCACCATATTTGGAAACAGAGGAGACACGGCGTTTTGTAGCGCAGATTGTAGAGAAATACAGATGAAGCGAGACGAGAGAAAAGATAATTAAGTGTTCTCCGCCGGCCGCACCCGGGAAAGGATGAGACAAACCTCCGCGCGCCCACCGCGGCGTGGGTACCTCTAGGGACGAAGGCTATAGGTTACGGTGGCGCGTGTTGGTCGATGTCGTCAAGTGTGTTTTTATGCGTACGTACGTAAATCTATGTTATTTGATGTAAATTCAAGATGGACCCGTACAATTGTTAAGGCTTGTGTGTGTATGAGAGCTAGCTCCTTCTTTGTTCTTTGTTTTTGCTTAATTAATTTATATGTCATCAAAACGTACGCACGCACGTATGCATATGCATCGATCAATTGAAATCATATATCAAGTTGGAAAAATAAAATAAAATTTGCAGCCAAAATAAAACAACTTGGAAACTTGTATGCTGCGCAATACGAAGTCACATTAACTTTCTGTAGTTTCTGTGATACATGATTGACCTTAATAATAAAATGTGACACCTATCTTATTAATGATTATATGTAGTAATATATACAAAGTCACATTTCTCATGGTCGATCCTTAGTCAATCGATAGCCGGTATAGCCGCCCCAAGTCAATCTATATAGTATATAGCTCTTGCAGGAGCGCCATTTGTCGGGCATTATAATGTTGATAGGAAGGAATTCCACATTTGTTGACAACGACAACGTGAGGAATCTAGTAGGAGGCACTTATCTTGTTCTCATCCATACTTTTTTTATTAATTAGCTTGGTTAAGTGTCCATAGCTGAGTTAAAGAGTTTATCTGACTTTAAAATTCATATTATTTCATTCATTATAATATATATCGTGATATGATACAGCTGTCGTTCATTCATTAGTTATTATTAGAAAGAAATTGAATTGCACTTGCAACAAGTGATCAATATTTTGACTTTACTAACAAGTGATTGAATTTGTATATATTATGACGAATGGCAGGATCACATGAACGTTAAGAAACAATTACTTGATTTTGACACATTACCTATTCCTCATATAGGTCTGTCAATAATTTGTATGATCATTTCCAAATTACAAATTGTCTAAATGGACGATTCATGCATTATACCAAATAATTACAAACAAACATAGACCAAAATATAGTCATCTATTTTTTTGACACATGGCATATTCATTTTTAAAATAATCCAGTCTCTTTTATATCAATTTATAATTGGTTTAATTAAAATATATTAAAATTGATAAACATAATATTATGAATTCATACACACACACACACACATATATATCTAAATTGAATAAACGAATGATATTTTTTGAATTTTTAAAGTTATTAGAAACAAGTATATTTTGATATTTTAAAAGTTGTTAGGCAGAAACTCTCCTTAATTTACAAGATACATGAGTTTAGGACATACATAGTTTTATGCGTTATATTTATTTATTATTGTATATGTTTCTTAATAAATACGTTATTTTAGGAAATTTTATTTATTATATTATAATTCTTTTTTTTTTGTTGTTTTTTAAGTATATTCGCATTATATTTTTGTTTAATTTTTTTCAAACATTTTTAAAATTTTGTTGGTTTTTTAAAATTATTGTTATGCTTATAATTTTCCTGCTTCAAAACTCATAGATCGGGTAATATATTTGCATTTATTTCCTCATTGAAAATTCATTTATTCTTATTTCTCCCGTTAGCTCAATGTTTGGGCCCTTCTTGACATCCTTTTTGTTTGGACTACATGATTTTTTTATAAGGGCTTTTGCATCCATTTAATGAACCCAATTGATGACAATATTCGACTCCATTATTTAAAATATATAGGAAGTGATTCGGCACATGCGCCATTGTCTATGAGTGCCAAGTGTGCTGGAAAATATATGAAAACTACGAAAAAAAAATAAAAGAACAAAGTCATGAACACAATCTACAATAAATAAACAAACACATCAAATACCTTCGCTGAAAAGAGAACAAAAAGCAGAAAAATGCCGATGGAAATGTGTTTTTTACAGGAAAAAACTAAGTACTAAAATCAGAATGCATTTATTGAAGTACCCCAATGCAAAATGACATAAACAAAGGCACGGTCTCAAGTTGGGAACTAGCTGCCTCCACTACACGGTTGAACCTAAACTTATGGTTTAATTAATAAACATTAAACTTTTGTCCTATATTGATGAGTGCAAACTCTAACTACACGGTTTAAACCGCCCGTCAGCAATTCAGCACCCAAAATTCCTTTATCAGAGAAAACTAGTTGTAGTAGAATACTAGCCTATTCAAATATCTAAGCAAAAGGCCTTCTATCGGTTTGTTCTTCGTTTTAAATATTGCTTCAAATTATTACAACTATGCGCTGCTAAGCAACAAAAACACCAAAAATAAAAAAAATAACTAACGGATATTGAAATGGACGCAACAAAATATACAGAAGTTTGTTGTAAAAGATAAAGAAAGAAGCTAAATACATAATTGGTGACGATCAGGAAAGAACATTGAATGCTTGGGCGCCACGTGCAACCTTGATAAAAACATCCTCCAATGTGGTGTCGGCCAGACCCCATGCATGAACTGTGAACCTAGATTTTGCATTCTCAACAGCTCTAAACACATCAGCAATTCTGACTTCACTTTTGGGGAGCTCAAACTTCTGGGTTCCAGATATTTGGTATATTCTGTTGGCACCTGGGGAAAGCCGCTGCACCATGTTCTCCACTTCCTCTTCATGGTTTTCAGATGTTGTCATGGTAAAGACATAAGAGCCACCATACCTACCCTTCAGCTGTTACAGCAAGGAAATAAATTGTCAGCTCTTCAAGATATTTTGCAACACAATTCCAACAATATGATTGTAAATCGTTCCAGATAATGGACTGCAACACACATACACACACGGGTTGGTGAATTTTTGCAAAGCTATCCATAGAAGAAAACAGCAATAGACTAACAGTTAGTGTTCTCTCTCCTCGGAAAATATGCATAGACCTCAAATTCAAGGTACATTAAGTTACCTCCGTTGGATTGCCAATACAATGTAAGCTTCCATCTACAAAAATTCCTAATCGATCACACAGGACCTCCGCCTCTTCCATTGAATGTGCTGACATCATTAAAAGCAAGCTTTACCAGAGGTATCTTTACTGAGGAAAAAAAGTTACAGTAATCTGAAGTTCAGAGAGAGTGTACTTGTAAGAATAATTGCTCGGTCTTGCTTTGCACATTTGACAACATTCCACAAACTGTTTCGCGAAGCTGGATCCAATCCAGTACTAGGCTCATCCATATAGACGACCTTTAAATAATTGCAGAATAAGATCATAGAAAGCATGATATAATATGGATACGAGGTCACAGAACTCTGCTGAAGGTCAAGAAATCAAGTCATACTTTAGGATCTCCAATCAGTGATATAGCAACACTTAGCCTCCTCTTCATACCTCCACTGTATTTCCCAGCTTGCTTGTCACCAACACCTCCATGGAATAAATTGACACTCTTAAGAGATTCTTCCACAGCCTGTGGCAACACATATTAAGAGGAAAAGGGCATCTCAGAAGTATTGCTGAAGATCACTGGATGAAACAGTGGTAACATTCAGTTGTTCTTGTTCAATTTCATCATAATCAAATTGATGTCACTTGAATAAAAATTCTAGGTAGTCAAGCAGGTTACTTTTCGAACAATGGCCTCCCCTTCAAACAGCAACAAAAGAGCCATGACAATATTAAAAAGGGAACGCAAGACTTACATGCATTAAGGTGGCTCCTTTAAGGTTCTTAAGTCTGCCATAAAATAGTAGGTGCTCTCGTCCTGTTAATGTTTCCCAGAGAAGGCTGCCATATTCATAAAAAATGAGTTTTACAGAAATCAATGGTTAATAAAAATCCTTTATAAAGTTGCTTTATTAACATGAAGGGATATTTATGCATACTCATGCTGCGGACAGACACCCATGCTGGTATATATACCATCCATGTGTGTTCTTATGTCAAGACCCTCAACAAAAGCTGCTCCAGACGTTGGCTTTGTCAGTCCAATCATCTTCCATGAAAGATTAAAAAAATTGAAGAATTATTGATCACTGAGAAATCAGATATCAAAAGATTGTTCAATAAGGAAAAAAAGTGCTTGAGTGAAATAATATTTATCTAAACCCCAGCAAAAAATCATATATAATATTAGAAAAGCTGAAGGGCTTTCCAAACTAACCATACTAATGAAAGAAGTCTTGCCAGCCCCATTGGGACCAAGCATTCCAAAGCACTCTCCTCGAGGCAATGCAAGGGACAACCCTCTCACAGCCAACTTATCAGGATTTCCATCCCTTCCTGGATACACCTTTTTGATGTCATCAACAATGATGGCATGACTTGGGTTTGATTCTAGCATCAACTGTTGAACTCTCTCCCTCTGAAAAATCACGAGAAGGCACATAATTTGAGAACCCTGATCTAATCCACAACAGACAATGGATATCCAACTCAAAGCAACTAAAAGGAGAAAATACAAAGTACTTGTAACTTATCAAATAAAAATCTTTTGTAAACTATTTACATGGGATGGAAATAGAAATAATCATGTTACCTCCAGGGCAACATCTGCTTTGTCCATATGAACATGAACCTTGGATCCCTGCCTTTGTAAACTAGGATTTTGAAATGATGACAACGGCTTGTTCTGGGATTTGCGCAAGAAAAAGAAGATACCTCTTCTAAAACCACTTCCTGATGAAACACCTTGATCTATACAATATGCAACAAAAAGTACCAAGAACCATTCCAGGGACATTATTATTAAAACATCTTTTAACCCATTTTCACTATCACTCAAATCTCCCCAACGCATCCCACCAGTCGCCATAGAATCTCCCGTGAAGGAATACTGTGCAAACTCATATAACCCTCTATACAATGAAAATCCAGGATATAACTCCATAACAATAATCCAGCCTCCTACAAGAATAAGGGCAAAGTCAATCATTATTATTTTAAGCAACAAACAATATTTCTTCAACACACGCCTTCCCGATAAAGTGAATGAAAATGTGTACAGAATCTTCTTCTTCTACTTGTTCCTCTTTTTAGATTTAACTTACTTGGAAATGATGTATCTTGAACAAAGAACTGGAAAAGAAAACCACCTAAAAGCCCTGTTCCGAAGACAAATAAGTAGGCAATGACTGCCATAATCGCACAGTTAATATTCAACTGAGAAGACCTTTTTCTACTCCCACTATTATACTAAAATTTTCAGCAATCAAACCTGTTGCTGTCTTGACATTTGAAAACATTGCAGACACTAGAAAGGCCAGCGATATTTGCAAGTTTATATAAATGAAATAAAACACAAACTGGATGCTGTAGTCATTCAACGTGAAGAACTTCAACCCTGCAAGAAAATCAATTGGATTAAGGAATTTCAACTATAGATAGAAGAAATAGTTCAGACATTTGGATTTAGTATTACCTATGACTGAGCCAAATATCACAAAACATAGCATATAAATTGAAGATACCACAAAAAAGTAGGCATATGAAATTATCCAATAAGGCCCATCTCCAAGCCCATGCATTTTCATCATGATTCTT